>CM052444.1:40129427-40140139 GCA_028533085.1 Varecia variegata
CTGTAGTCCCAGCTACTCGGGAGACTGAGGCAGAAAGATTGCTTAAGCCCAGGAGTTTGAGGTTGCTGTGAGCTAAGCTGATGCCATGGCACTCTAGCCGGGGCAACAGAGCGAGACTCTGTCTCAAAAAAAAAAATTACATTTTAATGTTATTTTTTAAAGGTTTTAAGCACGTATGTCAATAATCCAAGTAAGAGAAGCTAAAGTTTGGATGAGAGTACTAAAGCCAAAGATATCATCTCCAGGGTCCCTTAAGCCCATGCTTCTCACAGTATGGTTGGGGGTTTAGGGTTCAGGGGCAGTGACAGAGTTTACTCAAGTTATAAAATAAAGAGGGAGCACTTTTCGGGAGTACCCCTTTATTTGATGGTATCATTCAAAACAGTTTTATATGAAAATAAACAGGTAGATCTCCCATATAAAACACAGGGCTGCAAAGAAAATGTCTTCCTAAAGGTTATTTCTTCGGGCTCACTTTCTGGACGCCCCCTTCCTCTGCTATGAGGAGCACTTTGCAGGAAGCAACTGAAAATCCCAGGTCAGGCAGCCAAGTTCACCCCATACCATGCAAACAGCCCATGTGGTGGGTGCCCAGCGTTGCCCACCATTTACCCTGCCCTCTGGGCTTCTGACCAGCTCCCGTGGTCCCAGCTTTGGCCTCCTTATTCCCGCCTTATTTATGCCCCTACTCCACCTTTAGGACCTCAAGCTCACCCCAGTTTACATGCTAAAAATCTTGACTTCTCTCTTAACATAGATTCTCCCTAATCTGTTTTCTCAGACCATCCTGAGAAATCTAGAACCTTTCTATGCTACAGCACCCTTAACATGCTTTATCTCATTTAATTCTCACAATGACTCTTTGAGTATTCTTATTGTCCCCACATTACAGAAGAAGAAACTGAGCTGTAGAGAAGTTAAGTAATTTGTCCAAGGCCATACAATTTTTTAAGTGGTAGAGCTATGATTCATACCCAGGTCTGATTCCAAAGTCTATGCCTTTAGCCAAATAACTGTTGAGTACATGGGGAAGAAGTCAGAAAACTAGACTTGAGAATCAAGTCTGGTCATTCTCCTCATCAGAGCCCGGTGGTCCCTGCCTCAGAGGCAACAGCTAACCATTTAAGAGCCCAGACTCAGGTCAGGAGCCAGACTTTCTGGATTCAAATTCTGACTGTTGATACTTACCGGCTGTGTGACCTTGAGCAAGTTACTCAGCCTTTCTGTGCCTCAGTTTTATCCTCTATAAAATGGAGATAATAATAGAACCTACCTCATTTGGGTTACTCTAGGATTAAGTCATTATACCTACAGCACCTAGAACAATGTTTGGTATACAGTTGGTACTATATAAATATCGACCATGACTAGTCCTACAACTCTTTCTAAGTTTAAGTTTAGGAAGTTGAAAGAAGAAAGACAAAATCCTAGGAGGCAAGTTATATGCCAGGTGATATTACAAAACCTCGTAATTCATCCTCCCACCAGCAGGTCCCTTCCTATCCCCAAGCCACACAAAGCAATGCTTTGCTAAAAGAGCAAGAGCTTTGCAGCCAGAAAGACTTGAGTTCTGTTATTAATTCTTGCTTCACCACCTACTCTGTGGCCTGGGCAAGTTACTCGATCTTTTTGAGCCTGTTTTCTCATTTGTAACATAGACATAATAGTATCCATGTGGCAGGATTTTGGGGAGAAATAAAAATAAGATACGCATGTTGGTGCATCTCAGCCGCACACAAAAGCAGAAGCAAGTTTGTTTATTCCAGAAAAGTCTTGCTCAGAAAGAAAAGTCAGACCTTTGGTACTGAGTTGGTCAAACATTAATTAAGTTCAGCCTCTTTTGCTAGGTCTCTACCAAATGGCACTGCACTTTTGTTCCAGTAAAAGCTCTTTGCCTTCTGGCTTATCAAGTCATAAAACAAGGACCCACCTAAATATCAGTCATTTTCAGAGCACTTCCTATTGGACACTTAAGCTTTTAAAATATTGCAGGTAAATGAGCATTACAGTTGGGCTCAAAGCAAGCATAAACCCTGGGATCAGACCTAGGTCCTCCTGTGTAACTTTGGGCAAGTTATCTAACTTTTCTGGACCTCCATTGCATCACATGCAAATTGGGGGAAAAATATCTACCCTTAGAGAGTTTTGTAAGGATTAAATGACATAATATATAACCTAAACTCATCGTTTCCTGCTTTTCCTCTATTAAAATGGACTCGACACCCTTTCTCCCCTCTAAGGTTAATCTCTCCTACTATGCTCTGCCCTGCCTTCTAGGAGATTGCACTCCACAATCATCTACTCTCTTCCTTATCTTCTCTGCATTGCTCCTTCTACCAGACCGGTCCACTCATTCCCATTAACATTTATGTATGTTTAAGTCTCTGCCATTAAAAGAAAAAAAATCAGTCCCTCAAATCTGTGTCCTGTGAATTTCCTGAAAGAATTGACCCCTTACTTGCTGTCTCCATGTTCTCACCTCGTCCTTGCCAATTCTTTCTGATCTGCATAATGCCCACACCACTCCTTTGAAAATGCTTTCACCCAAACTACCAAAAAGCTCCCTCCAATAGACAACTCTTAGCCCTTAATTTATTTGACTGTTCTGCACTCTTATTGGCTATTCCCTCTTTTAAAACACTCTTCCTGGCTGGACACGGTGGCTCACGCCTATAATCCTAGCACTCTGGGAGGCTGAGGCAGGAGGATTGCTTGAGCTCAGGAGTTCGAGACCAGCCTGAGCAAGAGCGAGACCCCATCTCTACTGAAAATACAAAAAATTAGCCAGGCGTGGTGATGTGCACCTGTAGTCCCAGCTACTTGGGAGGCTGAGGTGGGAAGATTGCTTGAGCCCAGGACTTTGAGGTTGCTGTGAGCTAGGCTGATGCCACGGCACTAGCCCAGGCGACAGAGCAAGACTCCGTCTCAAAAAAAAAAGAAAAAAAAATTAAAAGAAAGAAATTCTTTTGGCTTCTTTCATGCTCTCCCTCCTCTAGGCCTTTGCACAACTATTCTTCTCCACTAGAACACTACCCCCTCATCTTCATCTGACTAACTCCTATTCAACCCTTATATATCTTCTTAAATGTCGTTTTCTCCAGGAAGCCATCCTGAATTCTCAAGTTCAAGTTTTGTTTCCCTTCCTTCTGCTCTCAAGGCATCCTGTTCTTCTCCAAACAAAGCACTTATATCATTTTGTAAAAGTTTCCTCAATTCTCAGCCTCTACCAGTACTCTAAGTTTCAGGAGGGCAGAGACCATCTCTTTCTGGTGCATTTTTGCACCAGAACAATTTAGCACAGTTCCAGGCATGAAGTAAAACTTTATGAATAGGCCCAGTGCATATTAGGTACCAAAATACATTTGTGGAAATGAAAAGGAAAAAACTGAAACAGTGCTTAAAACAAGTTATGGCATGACTTAGCCGAACTGGAATGGTGTAGATCAGAGAAGTAGCACGAGATGCTATGACTCAACTTCCTGCTACTAATATTTCTCACCTGAGTTATTCTGGGGAATACAGACTTCCAACTCAAAAAATCATAGATAACAGCTTTCAACAAAAATGACAAAAACTAAATGGATCTACGGAGAGTGTCACTGTCAAAATAATTCACAATTGATGAACTGATTAAGAGTTAGCCTTAATGATTTAGCAGCAAGTCCTCAAAGTCTAATAACAAATTTCTGTAACTTGGCAATGGAACAGACAGGCTGCATCACAGTGGGTTAACTGCTGAGTCAAACAGCACAATGAAGCCCAGGCTGGTCTGGCCACTGTCCTTCAAATGCTAACTTCCAGTCAGCAAGAGGGAGGAGGAAGGAGGGGACAGAAAGTGTGAAGGAGCTCACATTTGACCCCTAATCACCTTAGCCCTGAAGTAGACTCATCCCTGTCATTTACATTCCTCTGCTGAGAACTGGTGACACAGCCCACTGCTGGGCTTAGTAATGTAGTTCTCAGCTGGGTGTCTGCTTCCCAATAACTGCTCCACACCATGGAAGGGAAGATGGCTCTTGGTGGTCATCTCTCTGTTTCTGCCACCCTGCCATGAGCATGATTTTATGTTAGGAAACTGAAGTGATCCGATGAGCACTGGGATTCCGTATTAGTGCAGTCCTGTCAAATGGACACAGTCCAAGATGGACATGGCCGGCTTCTCTCACAGGGACAGCTGCAATATTCTCTGCTCTAGTTGGTCTCCCTGCCCCCAATTTCTCCCCGTTCCACCCTCACTGCCTCTTCCAATTGGTCATACAGTTTGCTTTCAGAATAATCATTCTAAATGCAAACCTGCCCTGTTTAAAACCCATCAGTGGCTCTCCAGCACCTTTAGAATAAAGCATGAATTCCTTGGCATGGCATTAAAGGCCCACCGTGCTCTGGCTTCAGCCTACCCCTCCAACTTCACCCCCGTCACTCCCTCTCCCACTCTATACTCCGAACTACCTGCAGCTCCCCCAACCATCAGGCTATTTCTCGCCTTCCTGCTATGCACGTGCCATGCCTCTGCCTGAAACTCCCTTCTCCCCTTCTCCTGGGGAACACCTACATTACTCTTCAACGTTCAGCTCAAGTCTCTCTTCTTCTGTGAATACGTCTTTAAATCCACTGCCCACTCCATGATAGCTGACTATTTTCTTCTTGGAGCCACCACTTTTCTTTGTACATGTATTGATTATCACACTATAACTACTTGCTTGTACACCTGTCTTACCTATTGTACTGCGAACACCTTAAGTACAGGGACCAAGTCTTTTCATTGCTGTGCTTTCAGATCCTGACATAATATCCAGGATGTACTAGGAGCTCCACCAATGTGTGATCAATGAGTTAATGCTCATATATGCATGTGAAGGAATCATAAGGCATGCAGAGCAAAGCTTGAGTGGTGACATTCTTTTGTTGCTTATGAAAAACAACAGATGAAGATAGTATTTCCAAGCCAATAAATATGTCTCTGGGGCATCTAATTTTAATGCAGCTTATGACTAAAAAAATTCATGAACAATTTCATTCTAATTTCAGATTCAACTGGGGAGTCAAAATAATGTTTTCTCATTTCTGCTGATCCTTTTATACATATTCATAAGTTTAAACTAAACATGAGACACCCAGATGGAACAGCGAGGAGGGAGTTCCTGTCCAATCCTAGAAATCAGCACAATGGGAAATTTGTGCCCAGTCTAAACAACTTTCTATGGATGAAGATGGATTCAAATATTGTTTAATTTTTATCTCCTTTTTATAACAAGAACAAGATAAAAGGTAAGCTGGTTTTATAAAAGGACTTTTTAGGGAAAAAGACATTGAATATTCCTACTTTTTCTCAACTAAAATGTCAATGCTTACACCTAAAATAGAGGATTTTTTTTTTAGAGACAGGGTCTCACTTTGTCACCCAGGCAGGAGTACAATGGCCCAATCATAGCTCACTGCAACCTCAAACTCCTGGGTTCATGCAGTCCTCCTACCTCAGCTTCCCAAGTAGCTAGGGCTGCAGGCACATGCCACCACACCAAGTTAATTTTTTTATTTTCTACAGCGACGAGGTCTTCCTATGTTGCCCAGGCTGGTTTTGAACTCATGGCCTGAAGCGATCCTCCTGCCTCAGCCTCCCAAAGTGCTGGGATTATAGGAGTGAGCCACTGAGCCTGGCCCCAAAATAGAGGTTAAGTATCAAAAGACAATGACTTAATGTAATCTTTCCTAGCCTGGTGTTAAACTTTGATCTAAATCATACAACCTAATTTCAATGTTTGGGTTCAACTATATATTCACAGTTCCATTCTTCATGACTCAGTCCTGTTTATTTTATTAACCAGGAAGACACTGGGAAATAGCATTTATTGAGAGGTAATATATACCAGGTAGTATGTTAGATGCTTTATATATGTCATCTCATTTACACTCCCTAACGACTTCGTCAGAAGGTGCTGTAGACCCTGGACAGGTTTCAGGCTACTCAGCATCTGAACTCCCTTCATATATTTGAGGAATTCCCCATCTTATGAGTCTTGTTGGGGGCAGAGTCCTCCTTCCTCTAAAGGCTAAAAGGCCAGGTACTCACTTTCCGAGACTCCCTTGCAACTAGGAAGTTAGCAGGCCACCGCCCATCAGATAAACTGATCCAGACTTCAATCAGAAGCCAGTGAACAAGAGAAGCAGCAAATTATTACCTGTGTTCACCTGGATAAATAACCCACTGAAGGGAACATTTGAGGGACAAAATAGTCATGAACCAATATGAACAGCATGGGGAATTCAAGGACTGTGGACTGGAGTAGTTTCTTCTAATGTCACTGGATAGAATAAAGAAAGACAATAATAAGCTCAGATTCATACATATTCCCCTTACGATATGGACTGAAACCCAAAACTCTATATAACTTAAAAAATAAAACTCTCTTACGTATATTTTACCACAGTGAAAAAAATTTTTTAATTAAAAAAATTCTTGTCTCTTATCACCCACAAAACTGAGATAGTCCAAAAAACAACACAAAGGCCAGGCGCGGTGGCTCACGCCTGTAATCCTAGCACTGTGGGAGGCCGAGGCGGGTGGATCGCTCAAGGTCAGGAGTTCGAGACCAGCCTGAGCTAGAGCGAGACCCCGTCTCTACTAAAAATAGAAAGAAATGATTTGGACGGCTAAAAATATACATAGAAAAAAAATTAGCCGGGCATGGTGGCGCATGCCTGTAGTCCCAGCTACTTGGGAGGCTGAGGCAGAAGGATTGCCTGAGCCCAGGAGTTTGAGGTTGCTGTGAGCTAGGCTGATGCCACGGCACTCTAGCCCGGGCAACAGAGCGAGACTCTGTCTCAAAAAAAAAAAAAAACAACACAAAGTTGATTCTGTGGATTATGAAATTATTTGTTCAATCCAGAGTCTTACAAGATCTTTTGGGTGAGATTTAGGGCACTGAGTAGGAAGAATTTACCCGCAAGTACTGGAATTGGAAAATAGGGTAGGATTTGGTGCCACTGTACCTGATTGGATCTACAACTAGAGTCAGATCTCAGCATGCCCTGAAGAGCCAATTACAAAGTCAAACCCAGGAAAAGAAGGCTTATGTACATGGAAATTGTAAGACTCTACTCATTTACTTTGGAAAAAAAACTGGAAAATGTATATACAAGTGGATATAGTAATGGATTATACTACTTAAAAAGGAAAAAGCATAATTTTAGATTAAGCTCTATTCATGTGGGTGCACTTACCAATTTTTCTGATTCACTGTGTAAGCTTGATCAGTTGGAAGGAGTTCTAATTCCTGTTCAGTTGTTGACTGCAGCCTGGAGTAATGGTGGCCCATGCTCAATGAAGTTAAGAAGCCAAAAATTCTCTGCTATAATGTTCAGGAAGAAATTATCTGTTATAATGTTCAGAAATAAATCCATTCATAAGGTGATAAGAATGTTGGGGTCTTATTATGTGTAACCTGCCTTTACATTCCCTAAAAGTACCCCAAAGAAATTCCCTTCACCAAGGCCTTGAGAAATACATTGGTGAAGGAAATACCATCATCCTTGAAAAGCACTCTAGTGACTGACTGTCCCACTAGGGGGCTGGGCAAGTGGGAGATGCTGCAGTGGAAGTGAGCTCCCTTATTTCAATGCGATTACGAGGATCCCAGAGCTGTAGAAGCCAACCTGCAGGACATTACCACCAGATGCCAGTTGGACATAGTGGAGAATTGGGCCACCAAGGTTATCAGAATAGTATGTCCAAGGGGATCTTTGGTGGTGGCTTATTAATGGTAGGGTCCCAAAGACCAAAATCATTCAACTCTATGTGTATATCTGAAAACATTCCAGGTCTGAACAGAGACCTGACCTGAGTCACCATGGTAGTAACTCATTGCCTCTAAACCAACTCCCAGACCTGAGACCCTGCACAGACACCTTGCCTCTTGAATGAAGAGGAGTTTGGGTACACTTGAGCAAGGACCCTACCATAACAGATCAAGCACATAGTGTACATCTTCCTAGCTCTCCCCAGAGGAAGCTACAGTCATTTACTAGGATAACTTTTTGGAAATATTGGTCTTTAACTCTGACCTAACCCTAACTCAGGACCTAGAATATCACTGAAGTCCACCAGCCAGAGTGGACTCTTATGGAATTAAGTGACTAATGGAGTTTTTTCTTTTATAAATAGTCATAACATATTTTTTGAAAGTCCAGCCATCCTAGAGGCTGATAAGATATGTTTCTTTGCTTTTGTTTTGAGTTTTTATTATAAAATTTTCTAAAATATACAAAATTAAATATATTAAATATAAAAATAATGATATACTCATCACTAGCTTCAGCAATTATTAACTCAAGGATAATCTTATTTTCTCTTTACTCCCGACCTTCCTCTCTTCTCCTCAAATTATTTGGAAAGAAATCTCAGACAGCAATCATTTTGTCTGTAAATATTTCAGTATGTACCTTGAAAAGATAAGGAACTCTTCCTTTTCAACATAACCACAATACTATTATTACACAAAAATCAATAAGTTAATAGAGTTTTTAAAAATAAGCTATTACATCTTTCTTAGATACTTGAGCATCCAAGAAAAATACTCAATGCTTGGTGATTGTGTCAATCAGAGTAAGTCGGGAGACAGAAACCACACAGTAATTTGAACAGAGAAAGCTTAATTTAAAGAATGATTAAGGCCGGGCACGGTGGCTCATGCCTGTAATCCTAGCACTTTGGGAGGCCGAGGCGGGAGGATGGCTCCAGGTCAGGAGTTCGAGACCAGCCTGAGCAAGAGTGAGACCTGTCTCTACTAAAAATAGAAAGAAATGAATAATCTGGACAGCTAAAAATATATATAGAAAAAAAATTAGCCAAGCATGGTGGCACATGCCTGTAGTGCCAGCTACTTGGGAGGCTGAGGCAGAAGGATTGCCTAAGCCCAGGAGTTTGAGGTTGCTGTGAGCTAGGCTGACGCCACGGCACTCTAACCTGGGCAACAGAGCAAGACTCTGTCTCAAAAAAAAAAAAGAATGATTAAGCTGAGCTCAGTAGTGCACCTGTAGTTCCAGCTACTCAAGAGGCTGGGGCAGGAGGATCACTGGAGGCCAGGAGTTTGAGGCTTTAGTGAGCTATGATTGTGCCTATGAATAGCCACTGCACTTCAGCCAGGGCAACGGCGAGACCCTGTCCAAAAAAAGATGACTAACTAGTGATGGGAAATTAACAACTAAGGGATAAAAAGCACTCTAAAGAATACAGAAATAGCAAATATAAGAAGAAGCTACTACATCTAGGCTTGAGGCAGAGTACCTCTAGAGATAGAAAAAAAACAAACCAAAGTATTTTTTCTATTCTCTCAGTCAACGATCAGTACAGAATACTTCTGTGACCTCTGGTCATCAAAATGTGTGGGGATTTCTTCCCACCAGCAACCAATTAATTCTTTGGTGAATTCTCCAGCAGACACCTACTAGGTGTCCTCTAATTCAATTCAGTTCTGACACTCTCTACCTGGAGACAGCATCGGATCCCACAGGTTGGGGGTCAGTCCCACAGGACTGCTCCTCACTTCAGATGCTCGTCGGATGCATAGGCTGTGACCTGTGCTTCTGACCGACTGGCTATAAATCAGGCTCCCCATGACACCCTCCTTGGGTTCAATTAATTTGCTAGAGTGGCTCACAGAACTTAGCAAAATATTTTGTTTGTGTTTACCGATTTATTATAAAGGATATTACAAAGGATACAAATGAACAGCCATATAGAAGAGATGCACAGGGCGAGGTACGGGAGAAGGGAAATTCCATGCGCTCCCTGGGTGTGCCAACCCCTAGGCACCTCCATGTGTTCAGCTCTCTGGAAGCTTGTCCAAACCCAGTCCTTTTGGGGTTTTATGGAGTCTTCGTTACACAGGCGTCAGTGATTACATCATTGGCCTTTGGTGATCAAACCAACTTCAGTCCCTCCCCCCTCCCCAGAGATTGTGGGATAGGGCTAAGAGTTCCAACCCTCTAATCACATGGTTGGTTTTTCTGGGGACCAGCCCCCATCCTGAAGCTATCTAGGGACCCCCAGCCATCAATCATCTCATTAGCATACAAAAGACACTCATTACTCTGGAGATTCCAAGAGTTTTAGGATCTTGTTGTCAGGAAACTGGGATACAGATCAAATATATATTTCTCAATATCACAGTATGTAAGGGAAGAAATAATTCAGAAGCGCCCCCCGTCCCTGCTGCTGCCAATAAGGCTGTTTAGGACGTCATTGGAAAGGGTTTGACTGGGCCCATTGGATGGCAGAGAACTTACTGAGGTACCACAAGCTGGGGCTGGTAAGCAGGGAACCTTCTAGGGTGTGGAAGAACTTGCCAGAAAGCAGCTCACTGGAATATGTGGCTGGGTATCTCTAAGAAGCCTCCTATGGGGATGCCAGTGGAACTCACTGGGAAACAAACCTGCAGGATGCAGACGGAATTTGCTGGGCATCCACCCCTAGGGTGCTACTGAAATTTTCCGGGTGGGGGTGTGTGTCCCGCACAGTGCTAGCTGCTGCACACTGCAGGCACAAGCAGCAGGGAAAGCACACTGGAAGCAGGAAGAGAGAAGCCCCTCTGCCTTCAGTGTCCCTCCAGCTCCCTCTGTTGACAAAGCTAAACATTGTGCCAGGTTGTAGGCAGAAATGTTGACAAGGTCCAGCTCCAATATCACTAAGCAAGTCTATGAAGGGTGCATTTGGA
>CM052444.1:40140239-40151242 GCA_028533085.1 Varecia variegata
GTTCCTTGGTTCAGCCCAACTATGCAGTAATACATAAAACACGAAAGTAACCAAGTTACTGTAACTGTTGTACAGCAAGGAATTTCTACTATGCTAACACACTGGACCATTGAATTCTATGTGGCACTATCCCACCATCCTCCAGCCTAAAATGGTCTAAAAGGCATAAAACCTGTAGTTCTGGGCTCCTCTATTTTACGGAATATTTTATTCTGAAGGGGCTTCAGAGACCACCAAACTTCAGGCACAAAGCAAAAAGGTGGCACCAAAGAACAGCAATCACTCGTAAGACCATTCTTGAACTAGTGAATATCCTTTGCAAAGCTTGTCTTCTGGTTTTGTAGTAAACT
Source organism: Varecia variegata (assembly GCA_028533085.1). Taxonomy (NCBI): domain Eukaryota; kingdom Metazoa; phylum Chordata; class Mammalia; order Primates; family Lemuridae; genus Varecia; species Varecia variegata. The sequence continues at coordinate 40,140,590 of CM052444.1, forward strand.
GAAATGAACATAACCCTGGCCAGATCCTAACCATCATTCTTGCTAATCCCTGAACCTGGCCTAGGCTTGTGGCTGGTCAAGTTCACCATGGAATATCAGAGTACCATGAGACCTCAACTGCCAGTCATGAACTTAGGTGTTATTTTATTCCCTTAGCCAAGAATTTAAGAGTGCTCAGGGACACCTGTTACAAAATGGAAGTGGAAGAAACTTGGCCAGGCCCTAGAAAGCACAAATAAATTTCACCATCAAGCGGATCACACTAAGAGCATCTACTTATGCCATAGTGTCACCTGTCCTTCAACACTCACCTGCAACCTCATGAAAGTTATTTCCTGTTTTTGGAAAATAATGAAGATTTAGTTTAGTAATGACTGAATTTTTTCTTGGCTTTGGAGGGAAAAATTAGGGCCTAGTTTCATAGCTCACTCTGCAAGATACTCTGGCACCATCTAGAAGTGGAGGCAGCATCTTGTCAGCCCCACTACGGGTAGCACTAAAAAGCACGACAGGAAAGGAAAAACCTCCTGGGGCTGTAACTTTGAGCCATAAATCCCATCATCTGCTTTTTATGGAAGAAGAGATGGCCCCATGTAAACACCGATGCTAATTCCTGGGCAGTGACTGATGGTTTTTTCTGATGGTCAGGGATTTGGACCATCCCCGATGACAAGGAGGCTTGGGGAGAGTATGGAGATGGTCTCTAAGAGTGAGCCCAGAGTGTGCGACTGTGTACATCCCATGTCTATGCTCACCAAAAGGTCTCCTCTGCGCAGAAAGCTCTAAGTAAACAGATGGACAAGATGTGACCTGGTCTGTGAGGGTTGTTCAACTTCCTTTTCTATCTCAATGAAGCTAAGTGTTGCTGTTTTATAGGTATTGATATCCAAAGGTCCCTACCAACTACCAAAAGAAGCAATAATTTTTCAATTTAATTTGAAACTGGAACTGTCATTTTTAGATTCCTCATGCCTCTGGGGAAATAGCTTTTGTGCTGACTTCAGTGTCATTGGAGACAATGGATCATGAATATCCTGAGGAAATAGGGATACTGCCACATAATGAGGCTGGGAAGAGTATGGCTGAATCCAAGAGATCCTTGGGGCAACTCCTAGTACCACCACATCCAGTGGCCAAGATTAAAAGACATATAGGCCAGCGCGGTGGCTCATGCCTCTAATCCTAGTACTGTGGGAGGCCAAGGTGGGAGGATCACTTGAGGTCAGAAGTTCGAGACCAGCCTGAGTAAGAGCGAGACCCCATCTCTACTAAAAATAGAAAACTCAGCCGGGCATGGTGGTGCATGCCTATAGTCCCAGCTACTTGGGAGGTTGAGGCAGGAGGACTGCTTGAGCCCAGGAGTTTGAGGTTGCAGTGACCTATGATGACACCACTGCACTCTAGCCCAGGCAACAGAGAGAGACTCTGTTTCAAAAAAAGAAAAAAAATTATATGTGGGTAGGATTACCAAGGGCTTAGATCCCCCAGGAATGGAGGTTCATACCACTGTCTGAAGACCATCAGTTAGCCAAGGAAAAGGTTTGAAGGTACAGGGATGTCGAATGCAGAATGAAGTTGGGAAATCTAAAACACTTTGGCCTTGAGACTGGATACAGAAGCACAGAATAAGGCATCTATCAATATCTTCTTTCTTGCTATGTCACGTATGTATTTACAAATTTAAACTAATTTTCTCTTTCTCCCTCATCTATATAAGATATGCCAGTGGTGGCTAACTTTACAATCAGTCTCTACATTACAGAACATTGAGATGGGATGGTGTCAGGACTGCAGGAGGGATGGAGATGAGCGCAATAGCTGATGAGACTGGCATGTGCCCCCGGAGAAGGGGTGAGAGCATTTGCAATTACACGAAGGGCAGTGCATCCTGTTGTGTGAGAGAAACTACCTTTTGGAAGTGTAAATAGAGGGAAAAGAAACTAGGTTGATGTTAGACAACCAAAAGAATGGACTATAGTGGAAAATTTTTTTCTTTTCTTTTTTTGGTTGTCGTGGGAGGATCACCTGGCATCTGATTCTCCTTCATATGTTTAGAAAAGTTCCAGTCTTTGGAATTTTGGTGGATGGGAAGAGCCACCACGCACTGTAGAAGCTGAAATGCTAGATACTTGTTTTCCCAGGCTCCTTCACTGACAGGGAATAGCAGATAACCTAAGTTCTCTGAATACACACACCTTGCCCCAAACATTGAATTAGAAGTGAATGACACTAAGTAGCAGAGACTGCAGAGAACCCACTGCATGGGCAGGCAGGGCAGGAGGGCAGCAATCCTGAGCTCCCATGGGCAGAGGGGGCAGGAGTAGGAACTAGCATTAGTGTCCAGCTACAGGGCATCGCTATCCCCAGCAGACAGGCTTTGTGACGTACTTCAACTGCAATCCTGGAGGCTGCATGGCCTACCTTGTTCCTGTATGTTTTCCTTTCTAGAGATTCTGTAAGCTATCCAATACCCTTTCAGTAAATTCCTTTTCTGCTTAAATGTGCAATTAAGCATGTAATTGGTTTCTGTTCTTATAGACTAAGAACTCTGACTGATGTAGGTGCATATTATCTCATTTCCCAGATGTGGAAATTGAGGCTTTAGAGTGACCTACAAAATAAGACACAGCTAAGGAGTGGCAGGATTGCGTTTGAATCCAGGCCTATTTGTCTCTCGTCTGTGCTCTTTCCTCAGCAATCTGCAATATCCAGAACCAAAACGTTTTCCTCCATGAAGAAAAACTGCTCAAATCAAAGATGCTGTTAAATTAATACAGAAAAAACATCATGCATACCATTCTAATGGAAGATTGAGAAAAATCATTTTTTTCCAACAAAGTTTCCCAAATTCTGCTTATCAGTATCAACCACCAGAGTGGAAAGCATCGGAATGCAATACTTCCATCCTCTTCAAAACAAAATCTGTTTCCTTTCGCTGCCAGAGTATGCTAGGAAAAAAAAAAAAATGTTGTTCTTAAAAAATGCTAAGAAAAAGTTTCAGGACAGAATCTTTTTTCCTCCTGCTAGGAAGTGGAAACAATCTTTTAAATAATTAATTGACTAACCAGACATAACTCTAGGAAGAGTTGGGCTCCTGTCTTATCATTAAACAATTCTGGGCGGTGCACAAATTCCAAATGAACAAGGTCGGCCTTTTCACAGGAACACAGAATTGGCTAGATGACTGTTTGGACTAGAACAACACCCTGCCCCGTCCTCAGAGATCTTGAGACTGCTTGGTCTTACACACAATAGGCACCCAATAAATACTTATTGAATGGATGTGTTTTCACCATTCCTATATTAAGAGTTCGAAGTCATCTAATCTGGAGTTCAGATCCAAAAGTAGATGGAGGATCTGAAAAATAAAAATGATTTTAATCCTTTTAGAGGGCATAGTGTCAAAAGAATTCATTCATTTTTGTTAATGCCCCAAATTCCATTCCCTGATGTTATTAGTGCTGAAGAAGATGAGCTGGAGCAAATTAAGCTCAGGACCAGACTTTCTTTCTAAAGGATCCCTAGAACAACAAAGAATTCCATGGGACAGGGATGAAAAGCTCTGGTCCAGAAGACAGAGTGTGTCAACCACTGATGCTTGATCTCAAAGAACGTACAGTAACAGAATTAGGCATGCTATTTTCTTATCCCTGAACTAAAAAGAAAAGCAGCACCTAGAATTCTCAGAGCGTCTGGGATTCCACTCTATGTACCCCAGGTAAACCATTTATATTAGATAAATATTTTTATCTCCTCCAGGATCAATAGCCAATGACTCGGAAGAGAAACTTACGACTTACCTGGTACCACAAGCAGCAACTCCTGTTCCTTACCTTTTATTTTTTTTTAAAGAGTTGTTTTTAATTATGGCCTTAGGCAAAATTATTTATTTAAAGTGCATAAAATTTTTTCAAGGAATTTCACATGTGATTTCTTCTACTGTCCATCAAGGGTAGCCTTAGTTCCCCAAAGGCTGGGGTCTTTGAAGATTTACCTTCAAGATAACCTTTTTAATAGAACAGATCCTCAATCCATAGTTGTCCTGTCAGCCCAGAAGTTACTTGACGCAATTCTTTTTCTTTTATTTTGGCTTCTTTTATCTCCACTTGAATATGGACATACTGATGAAAACTTAAATTCTCCATCGAGAATCTTGGGGATCTAATTTATTCAAGCAAGTTACTTTAGGGTCATTTTAGAGTAGATGGATCTGCCTGGTTCTCAAATTGACACCCTCTTGGAAAAATGAATGAGTTCAAATCATATTAGTTCCTGTTCCTTGTCTTTTAAAAACTCTTTATCTAGAGGCATAGGGTAGGCAGAATAATACTTCCCTCCCCTAAAGATGTCCTCATTCTAATCCTCAGAACCTGTGAGTGTCACCTTACAAGTCAAGAGAGACTTTGCAGACGTGATCAAGGTGAAGGATCTTGAGATGGGGAGATTATCCTGGATTAGCTGGGCGGGCCCAATTTTATCACGTTAGTCCTTAAAAGCAGAGAAACTCTCCTGCCTGAGTTAGAGAGATGAGTGGGGAGAAGGAGGAGAGATTTGAAGGGTGAGAGGGACTCAACCTACCAACCTACTGTTGCTGACTTTGAAAATGGAGAAGGGAACCATGAGTCGAGAAATGTGGATGGCCTTTAGAACAAGGGGTCACAGTCCCACAGCAGCAAAGAACTCAATTCTGCCAGAAACCAAAATGAGCAGGGAAACAGGTCCTCTCTTAGAGCCTCCAGAAAGCAGTGCAGCCCTGTAGGCACCTGGATTTTAGCCCAGTGAGACTATGTCAAACTTCTGACCTACATAACTGTAAGAAAACAAATGTGTCATTTAAGCTGAGCAATTTGTGGTCATTTGTTATGACAATAATAGAAAACTACGAGACATAAGCCTCCACTTGAGAGTTCATTATTCTCTCCCAGTTCAAGTTCACTTTAGGAACAAGTATACAGGCAAGCTAAGGGAAGTGAGCCTGTTTTTGTTGCTGTTGGTTGTTTTTTTTGTTTGTTTTCATCACCACCTATTAAAGTCCCTGCCTAAGCCTCTCTGGAGTAACTGCTAGCATCTTCTTTCCTGTGTGAAATTACTCAAGAATGAATGGGTCGTTGGGGTGGGTGGGTCAGTATTTGGGCTCATAGTGAAGGCAGTTTCTCCTCTGTGAACCGCAGAATGCTGGGGCTAGAGGCCTTGAGGTCATCCATCATGTCGGTGGTTCCCGGCCCTGAATATGGATAGAATCACCTAGGGAGTGTTTATAAAACCACAGATGGCAGGGCCTGACCCCAAGAGATTCTGATTCCATTGGTCAGGGTGGGAGCCCAAATCTGTATTATTTTTTAAAAGCTCTGTTATCTTAACATGCTTTACACCTGCGGTCCCCAACACCCAGGACGCAGAGTTCCACCGCCCCCCTCCCTCCGTCCATGGAAAAATTGTCTTCCATGAAACTTAGGCAGTGTGGGGGGAGGAGTCACATAGCAGGAGGTGAGCAGCAGTGAGCAAGGAAGCTTCATCTGTATTTACAGCCACTCCCCTCCCCATGGCCAGCATCACCACCTGAGCTCCGCCTCCACCCCACCCACCGTCCATGGAAAAATTGTCTTCCATGAAGCCAGTCCCTGGTCCCAAAAAGGCTGGGGACTGCTACTTTATACAATGTTTCAAAATTTTGGCCCAGTCTCAGCACATGCTAAATTCTACTTAAAGGTCTAGATTAATGACAATAAATGCCCAATATAACAAAGAGACCAATGTTAGTTTTATTCCTGATTACTATATGCTTTTATCTGCTGCAAAGTAAAAGCAAAATATTTCAATGGATTTCCACATGTTCTTTCCTAAAAGAAGTTCTCTTTCCCTGAGCTTGTTTACCTTGTGAGAGAGAACATTTTGCCATTCATAATTTCTGGCATCTGACTCCATTTCCTGCCACTGTTTCTTTGCTGTCAATGTTTCTGTTTGCTCTCAATGCCGTCAACCTATATAACAGACAGTTAGACGCTCTCTACAATAAGATGATATTTATTCAGAAATGGGCATTGCAATGGGAACATGAGTGCCATGGTAAATAAACTATGTGCATATTCAGAGAGGTAAAGGAAGACAAAGGTTTTTAAATGAAAAATGAAGAGGATTACATAATTGTTTTGAATCAATTTTCCTTGGCTACAAGGATCAATAACAAGGGTGGTGCCAGTCTCAGGTTGGACAGGCAGTTGCTGGGCAGATGTCCTCACAGAAGTATTTTTTTTTTCTTCTTTCATGTAGTGTTTATCCAACCGCCTCCATGTTTTATCTTTTTTTTTTTTAAATTTCAGTATATTATGGGGAGAAGTATTTTTTTGTGTAAGGTTGTGATGGCCTTTGTGCAAAGGTATGGTTTTTATAGAGTCTTCCATGATGGTTCTTGTTATCAGGCATGCGTGCGTGGGAACGCTCCCTTCATGGCCTTCCTCCACCCCATTTGCCAGGGTTTTTAATACAGGTGACTCCATTTTGATTCTGACGGCTTTCACATTTCCCCCTTTCTCTGAAAGCATCACTGATCAATCATCCTGTAGTTAGGTTTTGATTGTCCCTTGGTGCCAGAAGGGACTTGTCCCAGGTTATTGGTCCAGTCCCACATTTGAGAGAGTGATTGGTGACTAGGAGTCAATGTCAAAACACGTTTAGCCACATTTGAGCAATAAGGGAGGTTTGTAGGGAGTGGATCTCAGGGTAAGTCTATCTAGAGTCCACTGTTAGATCTAATTTTATCTGTTCCATAGGCATTGGCTATTATCTTAAAGTGCTGGACTTTTTTTTTTTTTTTTTTTTCCCTCTGCCAAGTCTCAGGATGAAGTGCTGGACTATTAGGAGTTGTACTTCTGCAGAAATTTAACAAGTAACAGGTACAAAGTTTATAAGGGAAAATACAAAGTAAAATTAATAGTAATATGATAATCCCAGTTTACATAATAGTTTTAAGCCATGAACCTAGGCTTATAGGCAACACATTGAATAAATCAAATGACCACGGGGAATTAGGTAAGACCTCTTCTAACCATGTGGCCTGTTTTCTTATTGGGTATATAGGTCTCAACTTCCCCAGAGAAATTTATCCAGGTACAGTATGTGATATTAGTAATAGATATTTCTTTACTTAACCAATAGATAATATGGAGCAATTTTATCATCTAATATCCCATGACTGGGTTGAATTAAAGCAGAGAGTGAGCAACACTTGTATCAGCAAGGTCGCCAAAGTTACCCACCAGGTGGACTAAAGGATCTTTTAGGTCAGGTTCCATCAAGTTATCAATGGAAGCTACTGATTGTGAAATTTGAATTACACCACTGTCCTGCCACGTGAAAAAAATAGGCATTAAGAGGGCTAAGAGGGCTGGGCACAATGGCTCACGCCTGTAATCCTAGCACTCTGGGAGACTGAGGCGGGAGGATAGCTCCAGGTCAGGAGTTCGAGACCAGCCTGAGCAAGAGCGAGACCCCATCTCTACTAAAAATAGAAAGAAATTAGCCAGACACTAAAAATATATAGAAAAAAATTAGCCAGGCATAGTGGTGCATGCCTGTAATCTCAGCTACTCGGGAGGCTGAGGCAGGAGGATCTCTTGAGCCCAGGAGTTTGAGGTTGCTGTGAGCTAGGCTGACGCCACGGCACTCTAGCCTGGGCAACAGAACGAGACTCTGTCTCAAAAAAAAAGAGGGCTAAGAGTCTCATTGTGATATGGAGTCTCATTCTGATATCTTGGGGAAAGCTGTCTAGAAGCCATCGACTTCTAATCCTGGTTTGCTGTTTAGGTGTCTCTGGCTGTGACTCTGGAGGCTTGGTGAACTTTCTCTGTGGCCACACATCAGGCATGAGAATTGTCCTTTAAATTGTATCTATTTTCAGCTTATAGGGCTCCCGGAACAGAAAAGTTCCCATTTTTAGTAATTCTGTGGAAGAAAGCTGGATCGGAGGGACCTAGAAGAATTTAGGATCCAGTCCAATCTATAGGTAGATAATAAAAACTCAAATACAATGTACAGGGCTACAGTATAATAATTGTATTATAGCTTTTTCTTAGAAACATAATTTATCTCCATAGTCATCCTGATTTCTACCAAAGATAATCAGAGGAAGATAAATTTGTTTATAGAATTAGTTTCACCCAGTTTTTGCCTGATCATTTACATAAGGGCAGCAAGAATAGTGATTGGTCACATAGAATCTCAAATTTAAAAACCTCTTAAGGCTAGGAAGCCAACCGAAGGCAAACTTTAGATTTCACCTACAGTCTGCTAGGAAGTAACAATTTTTACTCGCTCACTGTAAGGCTGGGAACCCTTGAAGCCAGGCATTCTGTGCACATTCTCAAATATAATATTCAGTCAAAGCCTTGGTAATATAATCAATGTTACCAAATGTACTCTGTTGTAAGGAGAGAGCAAATTCTTACTGAACATATGCAAATAACCATATTCCCATAAAAAATAAGAATATGCACGAATAATTTCTGAATTTTAGAGGGATCAAGTAGGAATAAAAAGTAACTGCATTCACTTTTATTCATAAAAGTATACTTGATCAAATTACTGTAAGCTATAGGTAGTTTAAGAGAAAAAATTTCCTTAAATCTGGAAAACAAAACATTTAAGCAAAAACACAAAAATGGCTCAAATAAAATTTTTGTTTTGCTTGATCTTGATTAGCAGTTTTACAAATTCATCAGTTTCTTTATTAGAGTTTTGCAAATTTTTACTTAGTTCACTGGTAAGATCTTAAAGTTATAAGAAATATGTATTAAAGAGTACTTGTTGAGAATATTTTTCATGAATCTTTTTTTTTTTTTTTTTTGAGACAGAGTCTCACTCCATTGCCCTGACTAAAGTGCCCTGATATCAGCCTACCTTACCTCACAGCAACCTCAAACTCCTGGGCTCAATCGATCCTCCTGCCTCAGCCTCCAAGAGTGCTAGGATTACAGGCTTGAGCTACTGCTCCCGCCCCAAAAGTCAGTTTTTCTAAGAAATAAAGACAACATAAAACACAGGAAATTATCTTGATCAAACATAAATCTTTGTTTCTTAAACCAGTTACAAAAAAGGTACAGGAAAACCCTGCACCATGATTGCTTCTCCTTATGGGAAGCTCGTTTAGATAACCTGGAATTTGAACCTGATGAAAAGGTACTTGAATTTAATCAGATACAGTAAGAGTTATGAATGTATACCATATTATAGAGGAATATAAACAAGAAAACTAGTGCCTTGAACAGGGGAATACATGGCTCTTAGTAAAAGCATGGGAAATTTCCTGGTTACATGGAAAAATTCAGACACATCAAGGAAAGCCAAAAGGCCAGGCATGGTGGCTGTCGCCTATAATCCTAGCACTTTGAGAGGCTGAAGCAGGAGGATCACTTGATCCAGGAGTTTGAGACCAGCCTGAGCAAGAGCAAGACCCTGTTTCTACAAAAAGTAGAAAAACTAGCCAGGAGTACTGGCTTGGGCCTGTAGTCCCAGCTAAAAAAGAAAGAAAGAAAGAAAAGCCAAGAATACAGAATAAAGTTATACTAGAAGAAAACTGTACAGCTGCAGTTCAGAAGATGATTGAAAATTTAAAGAAACAGATTTCAGAATTCAATTAAAACTTCTTGAAACTTTTAGTAAGAGTAGGTCAATACTTTAAGAAAATATTGTTATTCTAACATAACCAAAATTTTAGTTTTGTATCAGTGAATTTATATTTATATACATGTATACATATATATTTATCAAAGCTCAATTTTTAGAAAGACTTATAAGTAATTCCCTTTAATTACAACCAATTTGATCAGGCACAAAATTTTTTTCACAAATTCATTCTTGATGAACCTTCTTCACAAAACTTCCACAACTCAGATGGCCCACAACATGCCTAGATCTTTAGTTTTGTCCTACATGCCTCTTTCTAGAGTAACCAGTCTTTTTTTTTTTTTTGAGACAGAGTCTCACTCTGTTGCCCGGGCTAGAATGCCATGGCGTCAGCCTAGCTCACAGCAACCTCAAGCTCTTAGGCTCAAGCAATCCTTCTGCCTCAGCCTCCCAAGTAGCTGGGACTACAGGCATGTGCCACCATGCCCAGCTGATTTTTTCTATATATTTTTAGTTGTCAGGTTAATTTCTTTCTATTTTTTAGTAGAGACAGGGTCTCGCTCTTGCTCAGGCTGGTCTCGAACTCCTGACCTCAAGCAATCCTCCCGCCTCAGCCTCTCAGAGTGCTAGGATTATAGGCGTGAGCCACCGCACCCGGCCCTAACCAGTCATTTACTTTAGGACCACATAAGATTCTTTCTCAAACAAAATTATTCTCTCTTCTTTTTAACCTTTCTTACCAAAAGTACATCTTTTTTTTTTTTTTTTGAGACGGAGTCTCGCTTTGTTGCCCGGGCTAGAGTGAGTGTCGTGGCGTCGGCCTAGCTCACAGCAACCTCACACTCCTGGGCTCAAGCAATCGTACTGCCTCAGTCTCCCGAGTAGCTGGGACTACAGGCATGCGCCACCATGCCCGGCTAATTTTTTCTTTATATTTTTAGCTGTCCATATAATTTCTTTCTATTTTTAGTAGAGACGGGGTCTCGCTCTTGCTCAGGCTGGTCTCGAACTCCTGAGCTCAAACGATCCGCC
>CM052444.1:40151342-40169453 GCA_028533085.1 Varecia variegata
CAACCTTAAGTAACCTCCGACTTTAGACAAAAAATTTTAATAAAAACATTTTTATGCTTTTTTTATAAGTTTCTAACCAAAAACACATCTTACTTTTTTGGTACATTTTGTATACAGAATTATACATTAATTAGAGTTTTTAACTCTTAGTGACTTTAATTTCTAGTGAAAACCTAGGAGGCAGAAAACTTGGAGCTATCGGTCACATACCAGTATTTTATAGATGAAAACTATTTTATAATTTTTAGTAACATGTTTTCCCATAATTTTTATGTATATTAATACATCCAAATATATTTCGCCTTCTTATAAAATTTAAGAAGCCAAAAAGAAACTTATATGTATTTTCAGCAATGTATGTTTTAGTATTTTATCTTATTTTGAAATGACCTAGACATTGAATGAGTATCTATTAATTGATTTAACGTAACATAACCTTAAGATTTTAAATTACATGAAAAGTTTTTGTATACACACTTACTCCATTTATATTTACCTTATTTATTTTTAACAATTATACCTAAATTACTTATGAAAACTGAGATATTAGACAAAGCTAGTCATCATTTCAAATAATTTTTCTGGTAACCATTATTACAGCATGTGAATGTCAGGTGTTCACCTAAGTATTAATAAGAACCTTAAATTTAAATAAGTGAGTATTTTGTCAATAATTCAGAAGATACAGCTGTTTTTATCAAATAAAAAATATTAAAGTAGTTTTATTTATCAAAGAGTTACACAAAAATTATTCTGTTTTTAGGCTGGATTTATAGTTTTGTAATCTTTGTGTTAAATCCAGACACCTTAAACCATTTAGCAGAGACAATTATAAAACTTTCCAACCAGTAAGCCCAGGCAAAAATGTATGCTGACAATTCTGAAATCACTTCTATTTTTATATTATCAACAGATTTAAAATCAGCTTATTTATCAAAGAATTATTTAAGTCATGTGAAATAAAGGGCATTTGGGACTAGGCACAGTGACACATGCCTGTAGTCCCAGCTACTCAGGAGGCTGATTTGGTAGGCTTGCTTGAGGCCAGGAGTTTGAAACCAACCTAGGTGATAGAGCAAGACCTCATCTCTGGAAAGAAAGGAAAGGAAAGGAAAGGAGGGGAGGGGAGGGGAGGGGAGGGGAGGGGGAAGAGGGGAGAGGGGGGAGGGGGAGGAGGGGAGCCGAGGGGAGGGGAGAGTGGAGAGGGGAAAGGGGAAACAAAAGGAAAGGAAAGGAGGAAGAAAGAAAGAAAGAAAAGAAAAAAAGAGAGAGAAAGAGAGAGAGAGGGAGAGAGGAAGGGAGGGAGGGAGGAAGGAAGGAAAGAAGGAAGGAAGGAAGGAAGGAAGGAAGGAAAATTGACCACAGAAGATGTCTACAGAAAATAAATAAAAATAAAAGACCTTTGGGTAAATTACTGTACATTTTAGCAATTTACATAAGTGCTCATTTATCTAAGCCAATCTGAATAGAATTCCTTAAGAGATTTCTGACCAAGTATATCAAATTTTACCATATAGACACAACGTACAACATAATATATGTAAATGTGCATAAACATACCTAAACACATATATAGACACACAAAGATATTATAGTTTTTATTTTAGAATTTTTGTCATGAGGCAGTAAAACATACAAACTCACCAGTTTATAAAGGACAGTTGGATCCAAATTATGTTTCTGACAAAATGGGACCTGTTCAGAAGGCTGTGGACCAAAATTTGGGGTAAAGCAATTTGGTTTAAAAAAATCTCTTTACCTTTTTTTTTTTCCAAATGAATTTAGGGGGTTAAATTTTTAAATGTTTAAATTTTAGCTAGGACTGTCTGAAATGTATAAGAAAAACAAAATCTCCAAATAGCCTTGAATTAGTAACAAAACTTTTGTTTGTTAATCTGGTTTGCTTAACTAATCAATGCAAGTTGAGAAGCATTTTAGAAAGAGTTATTTGCAATTTTTTCCAGCTTTTATGGTCCCTGCATCACAGATAAAGCAATTTTTATGCTGGACAGAGATACCTTGTGTTATTGCTCTGAGCTCAAGATTTTAACCTATTTGATCTGAGACCCTAACTTTCCCAAACATTTATCTGGTTCTTTTCTTTTAGAATATCAATCTTTTTTTTTTTTTTTTGAGACAGAGTCTCACTCTGTTGCCCGGGCTAGAGTGAGTGCCGTGGCGTCAGCCTAGCTCACAGCAACCTCAAACTCCTGGGCTCAAGCAATCCTCCTGCCTCAGCCTCCCAAGTAGCTGGGACTACAGGCATGTGCCGCCATGCCCGGCTAATTTTTTCTATATATATTTTTAGTTGGCCAGATCATTTCTTTCTATTTTTTAGTAGAGACGGGGTCTCGCTCTTGCTCAGGCTGGTCTTGAACTCCTGACCTTGAGCAATCCACCCGCCTCGGCCTCCCAGAGTGCTAGGATTACAGGCGTGAGCCACCGCGCCCGGCCAAGAATATCAATCTTTTAATTAACTATTCCATCACCCCAAGAGATTGTTAGCCAGGCAAACTTAAATTTATATAATTTTTTTTCCTTAAATTTATATTTGCAAAAGGCATGACTCTTAGGTGTCTAGGTTATTGGTTGCCATGGATCAGTTGTAATTTGCAATGCCGTTAATTTGAAAGCCTTTAAAACATGTTTCTAATCTTGACTGGAATGTCATAAACAATGAGTTTATCTCCTTATCAGCAGAAAAGTCAGCAGATGCAAAGTAGGCAGGAAAAAAATAGAGAGAGAATTTAGAAGGCTCTACATGTTAACTCTATAGTTGGTTGTGACTTTTTTAAAAAAAACAAGTTTAGAGAATTCAAATAATGGCCATTGAACTCTGAAGTTTTATTAATGTGATTTGCCCATCAGTTTAAAAATGTGCATGAGAATGGGTCATAAATTTTCAGATTTGTTTTTCATATATATATTCATGGGATACATGTGAAATTCTGCTACAATGATATATTGCATCATGGTGAAGTCAGAGCCTCCAGTGCATCCATCACTGGAGCAATGCACGTTGTACCCACCAAGCAACCACCTATCATCCAACCCTCTCCACCTTCCCAGCCCTCCAAATCTCCACTGCCCATCATTTCACACTCTGCTACATATTATTTAGCTCCCACTTATAAGTGAGAACATGCCATGTTTGTCTTTCTGTATCTCAGTTGTTTCACTTAAGATAATGATCTCCATTTCCAGCCACATTGCTGCAAAAGACATGATTTCATTCTTTTTTATGGCTGAATGGTATTACACTGTGTATATATACCACATTGTCTTCATTCAATCCTCTGCTGATGGACACATACACTCTGCGATAAACATACAAGTACGGATATCTTTAATATACTTATTTCTTTCCTTTGGGTAGACACCCAGTAGTGGGATTGCTGGATCATATGGTAGTTTTACTTTTAATTCTTTGAGAAATCTCCATACTGTTTTGCATAGAGGTTGCACTAATTTCCATTCCCACCAATAGTGTATGAGAGTTCAGAATGAGCCATAAATTTTGAATATATAGCTGGCTGGAGTCCCAGAGGGTTTGGCATCCTTTAAAATTTTGAGGATCCCATTCCATATCTTACTAATTTCTCCAAAAACAAAGAAAATCCTATAAATCCTGCCAGAGAATGTCAGTTTGGACTAGTGTTTTAAATTATGGCGATCACCCTATTGGCTTTTAATTAGCCATCTTGCACCCACCATTTAGAATGTTTACTTTACTCTCGGAAGATGTTCAGAAACAGCAAGGAGAAAAAAAGTGTAAGAACCAAATCATTTACAGATGCACACAACCAAAATAAATGAAACCAAAATAAGAGTGCTCACAAAACTTTTAAGCCAGGCATGCAGACCCAACAAAATATTGTAATAAATTAGGTGCACGGAAAAAACCAAAAGTGAATGCACCGGAAAAGACATGCCTCACAGACAGAACGCAAATCCTGTAGAAACCAGAGTACTATCCAAAAGGATACTTATCAGAAAGGGCTTGCCAAAAAAAGACTATTATAGTACCAAGAGGGATGCAAGGGCCTTTATTTAAGGCAGCTTTATAACCAAAACTGATCCCAAATAAAGTCAAAAGAATTCACCAAAGGGAGGGAGCTCAAGAATCCAAGAGGAGATTCACCAGGCCAAAAAGGTGACTCAGGGAAGCAAAGAGTGCAAATGGCTCAGTCTGTATCACACTTGATTCCAGGGACCGCTGATCTGTCCAAGGTGAACTTGTTCAATCTTGCTTCAATCTTGCTTCTGACACCATTTATGTCAACCTAAAAAACAGACAGACAGAGGCTCCTTAAAAGAAAATTATGTTTATTCAGAAATGGGCATTGCAATGGGAACATACATGTAAACTGCGTGCATATTCAGGGAGATACAGAAAGACAAAAGTTTTTAAAGGAAAAATGAATATTGTATAATTGTTTTGCATCAGTTTTCCTTGGTTACAAGGATCAATAACAAGGGCAGTATCATCCGAGGTTGGCAGATGTCCTTGCAAAAATATTATTTTGTGTAAGGTTGCAATGGCCTTTGTGCAAGATTATAGTTTTTTCGGTCTTTTGTGATAGTTCATGTTATCGGGCATTTGTGCATGAGAACCCTCCCTTCACGGCCTTCCCTGGCTCCATTTGTCAGGGTTTTTAACACAAGTGACTCCGTTTTGATTCTGTCAACTTTTACAATGCCTTGAGGGATAAAAGTCCCTCCCAAACCCCACTCCCAGTGGTTTCCAGCCCCTCTGTCTAGTGCCTCCCACCTGCTTGCCTGAATCCTACCTTTGACCCACCACGGACACCCTCCACGCTGTGCTCACCTGCAGCAATCTCTGCCCTTCCCAGAGCAGCCCACCCCCCTTCCCTGCTTGCTCCCTGAAGCTCTGCTACTGCAACCTGCCCCATGCCAATGTGTGGATCTCAGTGTCCTTGAAGGCAGCAGTTGTACTTAGAAAAAATTGTTTGCAGAATTTCAGTTTTTAAGATTAATACTTGGTTCATTAAAATTAAGTTTAAGAAAACTGGGTTTTTAATCTTTTTGTACTTTCAATGTAAATCTTCATATTTTAGTTATTAATCAAGCAAAATTCAACAATCACTTTTAAGGAGTGCCTTTACAAATTAACTAAATGCCCTAATGTATTTCAAAACTGACTTTGTAGATTTAGTATATTTTACTTTTCTTTTTAACTTTTTTTCTGATTAATAAGACCTTCCATCTGGCTCTCAAGTCATTTTAATGTCATAATGCCAATTCATAGGATCCTTTACATCTTAGGTAATTATATTATAAATTTTTGCACTTTATTGCTTGATTTAAGTTGACTGAATTCTGTATTCTTTTCATCTTTTCCTTCCTTGGCAGGGCCATAACGCACAAGTTTTTAAATAGCCCCCTTTGGATTCCACATCCAAAAGATCCCCACATCCAAAAGCTCCCCTAGCTTTTTTGGTCCACAAGCACCACACTCTGTGCTGAGGACCCCCATGATATGCTAATAGCACCTGACACCAATGGCCTGTCTCATCCCCAGTTTCTGGCCCTCCCCTGGCCTGTCCTAACATCCCACTGGAACTGGATCAAGTTCCCGTGCTGAGACCTGACCTCTGTGCTGTTGTTCTCGTCTTTTCCCCTTCCCTGAATGCCCACTCCCTCTTCCCTATCCATCCTTCAAGGCTCATGTCAAATCTCATCCTCCTTGACCCCCACAGCCCATGGTGATTTCTCCCTCCTCCACACGTCACCCATTGCTGGCACTATTCATTTAATATTACCATGTTCATCATATCGTTGCTAGTTATTTTTTCCTACTTATTTTGGTCTTCTTTTTTTCTTATCTAGGTTATATTATAAAATCCCAGAGGGCAAGAGTTGTGTTTTGCAGTGTTTGTATTCCTGCGTATGCCCTAGTATGGTGCCTTTCACATGGTAACAGCTCAGTAAGATCTAGTTAAGTGATTGAGTGGTTGACTTTTATTAGCCCGTCATTTCCTAGAGGTCATGTCTAAATTCTGTTCCTGCTCAATATGCTACAGGTAGTCAGTGAGGATTGAGCAAGATTAATCTGTCAATGGAAAAGAAGCCAAATTCTGTAAAATAATGTAAAGAAGTTTATTCTGAGCCAAATTTGAGGACCATGGCCCGGAACCATGTCCAAGAGGTCTTGAGCAAGTGGACTCGCTGTGGTTGGGTTACAGTTTGGTTTTATACATTTCAGGAAGACAGGAATTACAGGTAAAGTCATAAATCAATACATGAAAGGCATACATTGGCTTGGCCTGAAAAGGTGGGACATCTCAAAGCAGAGGCACACAGGTTATAGGTAGGTTTAAAGACTCTTTGACTTGTAATTGGTTAAAGAAATAAAGCTTTGTCTAAAGTCTTGGAATGTTTTAAGTAAAGATAAGGAAGTCTGTTAATCAGAGACAAGCTACCAGCTTGTTGTGTAAATTGAGGACGTACAGAGGTTTGTCTTGCATAGTCTTCAGCCTGTTAATGAGTTACAAAGGATATCTCCAAGAAGGGAGGCAGGGATGATGAGGCATATCCCTTCTCATGGCCAGCAACTCAGTTTTAGAGTATCGCCTTGGCCAAGAGGGGGTCCATTCAGTCAGCCAGTAGGAGGAAGCCTTAAGATTTTATTTTAGTTCACAAATCCATACTAACCACATGAGGTTTATGACTGTTCAGGAGGTAGCATGTAACTCTGCTTCTCAGCTTGCTTGATGCAGATTCACTGACTTCAGCCAGCCAGTAATTCCAGAGGAGTCATGTACAGTACTGATTTTCCATTCTTAAATTACATGGCCTAAGGTTGTTCAAACAATTCCAGCTAAAAAATTTCCTCCCGTGTTCTTAACTAAAAAGAAAACACTAAATAATACGTTTCAGCCTTACTTATAGACAATGAATATGTGTGAAGAGACAGGGGATGGGAGAAGAAGAAAGTTGCAAAAATCCTTTTGCTAGGTTTAGTTGTGTCAAGACTTGACAGGAAAACAGAACTTATTTAATCAGAACTAAATATGTAGTTTCTGGACATATGTGGAAGAGTCGAAGGGAATCTGCTGTATAGCTCTCTCTACACAGAGGAAGGTGTAAGGCTGGAAAACTTACTAGGTGTTCATAGTACAGGTGGAGAAAAATTTCTCACACAGAGATTAGGATATAAGAGTATAAAGTTTATTTCTTCTTAGAAAGAGAGAGATATAGAGACAGGGAGAGATAATGAGAGAGTGTGTGTGTGAGAGAGAGAGAGAGAAAAGAAATAAAAGGAAAAACAGTTGACTAGGTGATGGCATGGCAAGGCACCCAAAAGAGAAGGGAGGTGCCACCATGCTGAGGTTTGTGGCTTGCCATTTTTTATGGGGACAAAGAGAAAGAAAAAAACAGTGATTGTTGTCAGTTGATAACAGAAGCGGCTGTGTGAAACTGCTGTATCCATTTCTTCTCCTTTTTTTCTTAGTGGCAGGCTGATAACAGAAGTGGCTATGGAATGTCAAAGATCTTGTTGGAGATCTTGCCCTTTAGATATGGTTTTGAGGCCTGAAACTCACACCCCCCCCCCCACTGTTTGTTCAGGAACTCTTTAGGGCTGTAAAAAGTAGATTCTCAAAAGCAGTTTTAAAAGAGAAAGATTTACATTTCCTTTCTGTCTGTTCGGCTCTTTTCAGATGTTGTGAAAACCCACAGGATACCTGTCAGCTGGTGGGGGAGAGAGAGAGAGAGAAAGGGCTCATGATTGGTTTTAGCCCTTATCATGGATTAAATAATATTTCTATTATTTCGCTAGTGAGTAAGGCCATCCTTTCAGAAGGAAATGGGAGGAAATGTCCACACAACACATGAACCAAAGGTACAACCAAACCCCCAGACCCGAGATGTCTCTGGTTTATTGCAGGAGCCTGGGCAGTCTTCCAATTCAGCTATTGGTCTGTTGGTTTTAATTGAAAGCAGTTGCCTTTTCTCCACCCACCCGTGAGTATGACTCATCAACTGTCCCCAGGCCAAGTGTTTTACAAAATACTCTGTCTCACCATGGCAACAGCCCAGCATTTGCCCTCACTTGGGTGTGGTTAGACTAAGTACTACCGCCTTTTTTTTTTTTTTTTTTGGTATCTCTTTGTTTGACTAGTTATAAATTTGAAACATTAATCACAGGAAGAGGCCATTTGGCACCGGAGAGCTGTCACATAGCAATGCAGGGAGCAAAGAGATAAAGAGGAGATCCAAAATAACCCAATTACTTAACAGCTACTATTAGGTATATGGTTCTGCTGTGACTTTGGTCACAGACAACACTGCACTACCTGAGGATGATGAGGAACAGGTGATAATTATTGAGGTCTTACTATGAGGCATCATTAATCCTCACAGCATCAACTGTTATTATTCCTATTTTACAGATGAAGTAACTGAGACATCCAGAGCTTAAGGTTCCACACCTAGTGAGTAACAGAGCCAGGATTCAAACCCAGGCAGTCTGACTCCAGGGACCCACACTCTTAACCACTGTGTCTGATTATCTCGGGTTATAGGAAAGCAAGATCCTCACTAGTTGTTGTTGGGTTTTGTGTATTTGGTTGGTTGGTTTTGCTGACTGTAGTTAAAGTATATTAAGGCTTTAAAGACTAAAATAGGATGGATTTCCAATTTGGCAGTTAACTGCTAAGGAAGCAAAAACTGAAGTGTGTGGTGGAGACCTGGCTACCAGGATGGGCGTGGCGTGCTCAGCTCACAGACACATGGACAAAGTCCTCTGTGTGGTGCCGTCCACATCGATTCCTCCTCACACCTGCAGCTTCACCCTCCGCCGCAGCCGCAGACTCTGCCACTTTTGCCAGGCCTCTCATCCATCCCACCCCTCATCACAAGCGGGTTCTGCTGGGACAAATCAGCACACGCCCACCACCACGGCTGGAAACACAACTCACAGAACCCCTCCTACGGCAAAGGGCCCTTGGGGCCCCGAGGACAACCTTATCCCCTTGAAGAAATGTCCTCATTTCCCAGGATGCCCCATTGGCTGCTTGAACTGCTTGAACTTGAGAGGGCTATTAGCTCTGAGTCCAGAGCAGTTACTTGAGACTCAAGATGAAAAAGACAATTTCTACATTCATCTCATGCACAGCTAAGAGTGGAGGTTTAGATGAACCTAAATTCAAAAGCAAAGTGAATATCAAATTTAACCACTTTTTAAAGCACTCGTGTGATTTAAGGATTGTCATTGTTGGCTAGCAATTTTCTTAGGTCTAATTGGGGTCATTAAAGGTAATATGAAGCTCCTCTGGGCTTACAGCATTATGCTGTGTCACAGTAAGCCAGCTAGTCACTACGTTAGGCCTGCTGTGGAGAGGTCAGCAAAACGCGCTCGCCAGAAATGCGTCTCATCATCACAGTGCTGGCCCCTGCAGCGGGGCTACCGGGGCTCCTGCCCCGCCTCTGCCACTTACTAGCCCTGTGACTGGGCAAGCTACTTTCCCTCTCTGCTCCTCAGTTTCCTCACTTGTAAAAGGGGCATGATAATAGTCGTACTTTTTAGGGTTGTCATGAGGATCAAAGAAGCTAAGTCATGCCCAGTGCTGTGACAGTTCCCAGCACATCCTGGCACACACTTCAATCTTGGATTGAAGAACTTGCCATTCCGTTGAGCTTACCATACTCCCACCCCAGGTCCCCTCAGTCTGCCCTCTGAGATAGGGTGTGGGGGAGTATCAGTGTGCCTGCTTCCTGGGACGCCGCTGTATAAAAAAGCCATGTTTACCTAATTGGTCTCTATTTTGCTCATACTTGGTTTTTCTTAAGTATTTACAGCCAAAGGGGCCTCACCAGAATGTTGGAGCCCTGACAAGACTAAGGCAACCACAATCACTTTTTTAAAGTAATTCTGATCATAGTTCCAACCAAGCACCTGGATCAAGTTCAAAAGGGGGAGTTGGATGAACTTCTGAAAAAAACCAAACATAAAGCCACCTTGTTTGCTGTGAATTCACTAATTCAGGGATGACCAACCTGTGAAATGAGACCCAATCCCTGTTGTTTAAATTGACAAGTCCCTTCAGAGAGAAGCATGCAAGCTGCCAGGGCCTTCCCAGGGTCCCTGGGGAATTTCTGAAAAGGAGGGGCCCAGGGGTAACAGTCTAGGGGAAGGGGTGGAGCACTTATCTTCCAGCTTTGTCTGCAATAACCAAAAATACTATTTTACTTGGACTGCATATTTATTTGGGATCAATCGAGGTGTCTTTGTGGGAATGAGGGGCTGAAGTCCCTCAAATTGCTACTTGGTTACTGCCACTTATGTCATTCCCTACTCGATGGCAGGAGTGTTGGTTACATCAAGGATTTACATTAATTATGTTTTAAGATTATTTTGAGGCCGGGCACAGTGGCTCATACCTGTAATCCTAGCACTCTGGGAGGCTGAGGCGGGAGGATCGCTCAAGGTCAGGAGTTCGAGACCAGCCTGAGCAAGATCGAGACCCTGTCTCTACTAAAAAAGAGAAAGAAATTATCTGGACAACTAAAAATATATAGAAAAAATTAGCTGGACATGGTGGCACATGCCTGTAGTCCCAGCAACATGGGAGGCTGAGCCAGAAGGATCGCTTAAGCCCAGGAGTTTGAGGTTGCTGTGAGCTAGGCTGACGCCACAGCACTCTAGCCAGGGCAAAAGATCAAGACTTTGTCTCCAAAAAAAAAAAAAGATTATTTTGAGAATTTCATACATTCCCATTCTTCCCTTCCCCCAATAAGATCAAGGAGGCCCCCTGGAGTGTTTTAAAACTAAGCTTTTCTAGATATATTAGAAAAAGGAAAAGATGGACCATAGAAATGTCATTTGACCAGAGTCATTTTCCTGATTCAATAACTTCCTTTTGAATTTCCAGCTAAATGTCCCAATATGACAGGCATATAAATACATTCTTGTCCACTAGCTTGAAATGTTTCTGATGAATGGGCCTAGAGCTGCTAAAACTGGTAAGATTCCTGGCGCTCCCGTTCAGCTACAGGAGTTTGTAGATGATGTCAGTCACTTTCAGTGATTGGATTCTTGCTTTCCCAGCTTCTCCACAGAAGGGCTTGGCCCATGTTGGCTGTTATCACTACCATGTGCAGTCGTTGGGTCAGGTGTTTGACACGCCAGGCAGCACCAATGCAAATGCCTTTGAGCAGGCAGATCACAAGTACTTGAAGAGAGAGTGGAGCACTTATCTGAGGAGCACAACCTCTCCTCAGTTCCAGACTGTTGCCGCCATGTAGGAAAGAGGGCAGGGAATCTTCAGACCTTCCCATAGCTTCAAAAGAAGCCAAAAATTCAGGTTATTATATAAATTAAAGACCTGCAAGGACAACCAAACACATTGAGACCACTAATTCATAACCTAGCCACAAGGGCACCCTCTGCACATTTGCTTCTGACCTTTACAGGTTGGGTGACTTTGGGGCACTCATGATATTTAGTGGTTGCTCCATGTTATCACCGGCCTTGGGTGCCCACTGTCCTTGTTGTTGTACACCCCTCCTCTCATTGCATCCCCCACAACACTATGAGCTAGGGACTAGTTTTATCTCCACTTACGGATGAGAAAACTGGGTCATGATGAGTTAAATAACTTACCCAAGGTCACACAGAAAGCACACGGCAGGGATTTGTCCTGGGGTAGCCTGGGGTGGGAGGAATGGATGGTCCACTTGCTCCTCTGGCTCTAAAGTCCTAGGACCCCATTGGGCCCACCTCTCAGACTATGGGTACTAATACATTCAAATTCCGTGTGATCAGATATCTTCCATACAAAACAGGAAATTTATTAATTCTTATCCTGTAGTGAAGGACAGCCGTGTTAGAGTTTTGCCAATAAATATCTAAAAATAGCCATTTTAAGAGCCACTGGGAAGTGATTTCATGCCATGGATTCAAATTTCTGACTACAAAGTTTGGCAAAGGGTACTACGAGTGGATGCCAAACACAAAGGAGGAGTGAGGGGAAAGGTAAAATGGGGGCCTATTGCATTTTTGTTTCCCTGTTATCGTAGTGAGAACTGGAGGCTGTAAAATGGGGTGGAAAAATTTCTCTGGGCATTTACCAGAGCTAGGTTAAGTTTTTCAAGATCACTTAGAACGGTGTATAGTTACCAAGCAACTGTAACCAAGTTACTACATCAGTGGTGAAAATACAATACACACAGGCATACACAATCTTTCCAATGGTCCCTGACTCATTTGCCCCAGTCCTTAGTATCACCATTCACAGATCTGTGGCAGCTATGATGTCATCATTTCTTCCAGTGAACCAGAGGAGAAGAAACAATGTGAGTATCTGTGTGTGTGTGAGAGAGAGAGAGAGGGAGAAAGAGAGAAAGAAAAAGAGAGAGAGAGATGGGGGGAGGGAGAGAAAAAGAGAGAGAGAGAGAATTGGGCAGCTAGAAAGGGAGTCAAATGCCCTTGACCAATTTCCCTAGCAGCAGGCTTAGTCAGCATAGCTTAGGACACTCTGATAAATTTTATTAGAATCACTGTGTATTTTGGGGCAACTGATTCAGAACTGACCAGCATCTATCATAAGGGAGTGGGGTACAATGGTTACTCACACAGGCTCTGGCACCAAACTGCCTAGGTTTGAAATCTGATTTCTTTACTTACTAACTATATTTTATTGGATGAGTTACTTAACCTTCCTGAACTTCAAATCCCCCATCTGTAAATTGGGGATAATAATAGACCCTACATTGTAGGGTTGTTGTAAGGATTAAATGAGTTAAAACATTAAATGTGTGACACATAATTAGTGCTCAACAAATGTCAACTTCATTATTATCATTTCTCTTAATGAAAATCCTTGATGACTCAAAAATGCTGACCCGATTGACCCATGATTCTCTTTTTTTTTTTTTTTTGTCTCATTAGCAAGAGCCAAGACCCATGATTCTCAACAGGGATTATGGCACCTCTAGAAAGAGACTGAAATTAACAAGTGCGGTTTTTTTGGTTATCACAATGATTAGCACACACTGCTAGAATTTCATGGGGAGGGTTAGGGTTAGCTACTAGATGTTCTGCAATCCATGGGTTAATGTAATGGTAAATTGTCCCATGTTCTACACAACTTTATACATCTTCCCAGTCTTTATGTAAGTAAAAACCTGTTTATGATCATCTGAACCTGGAGCCTAATTTCATTTTACATATAAATACAAAGCATTTTTGCACAGCTTGAATATTACTGAATTTTCCAGGAATGCAACTATTGTGTAAATCAAGTAAAGCCAAACTTCATATTATTTGGAATGTTCTCAACAGTTGTTCCCGTTTTGTAAAATTAGATGACTAACAACAAATTTGAGTCACCAGCATAATTCATATGTATCAGCCAGTATCTGTAGCTATTGCAATCACAGTGATTCTATATGTACTTGCAAGATTTTTATTCCATTATTATGTCTTCTAGATAGCTATGATTGAGAAATTATATATTGGAATTGATAGCATTTATTATTAATGAGTTCCCTTTTATTTCTCCTTTACATGATAGTTTGGTTTTTTAAGTTATGCATATAGATGTTACATTATCTATGAATTTCATTTTAGGAGAGCAAAGGGAGCATCACAAAGTATTTGTTGTGAAAGGGGTTGCTGGACCATTGTGATGGAAGGACATACTCACAGAGCCACATTTAAAAGGGAATTCATTAATTGCTAGATTGTGCAAACAACTAAAGTCTTTAACTAGTGAAATGATTTTAAAAAGTGTCTACTGTATTGTTACTTGATGTGGTAGTCAGAGTAATAGCCCCCACCCCAAAGATGTCCATGAATTATGGATGGAATCCCCAGAATTATAGAGATTCTGACCATAGTTCATAATCCCCAGAACTATGACTATGTTAAATTACATGGCAAAGGGAATTAAGGTTGCAGATGGAATTAGGTTGCTAATCAGCTGACCTTGCAATAGGAATTATCCCAGTGTCTCAGTGTAGTCCGGAGTCCTTAAAAGTGGAAGAGGGAGGCAGAAGAGTGGGAGTAGAGGAAGATGTGATTATGAAAATAAGGTACAGAGATACAACGTTGCTGGTTTTGAAGATGGAGGAAGGGGCCACCAGCCAAGGAACGTGGGTGGCCTCTAAAAGCCAGAAAGGGGAAAGAAACAAATTCTCCCATGAAGCCTCCACAAAGGACCTGCTGACATCTTGATTTTAGCCGGTTGAAACTCAGTTTGGACTTCGAATCTACAGGACTGTAACATAACATTTGTGTTGTTTCAACTGCTACATTTTTGGTAATTTGTTACAGCTGCAATAGAGAACCAACATACCTGAAAAAATATATATGAAATTTTACTAGAGGAAAAAAGCAGAATTCCGAAAACACACACACACACACAGCCTGAAGCTGGGTTTAAATGACAGGTAGGTGACAAGTATGGACCAGCCAGACCAGTGAACCAGGGTCAGGGACCCGGTCCCAGGCCCCACTCCACAGTAAACCTGCTGTGTGAAATTATACGAGTCAGTCATCTCTCTGGGCCTCAAGTTTTCTCATCCAGATAACAGATGATCAGAGAACACCTGGTACTGACCAGGCTCGGCACTGGGCTTTCTGGAGTCAAAGAGTAAGATACTGTCCTTGATCTCAAAAAGATTCTCAGTCACTCCGGAAGAGAAAGGTGACTAGATGCTTCTGAAGTCTCGTTTAGCTTTAACAGTCTATGATTCCATGACTTTATTTTATTCTAAATAAAATCTAATACTTTATACCTTTTATGTATATGTGTGAGGCTGAGTTCATAAATTTTTTAGATTGCAGGAAGCAGTTTTGTGAAATTAGATCACTGAAAAAATTTCTCTAAAACAGCAAAATAAATCACAATCTCAATTTATCTTAATTCAAATTATGTTAAACTTTCCTTGTTTTCCTAAACTAAGGTATAAGTATTACTGTCACTTTCAATTCCATTTAATTTTAATTAAGTTCCCCTCCACCCACCCCCACCCCAAAAGTAGTAAGTACCTACTAGCATTCTCTTCTCTTGGTAGTAGTTACTTAATTTCAACACCAGTGCTGCTTTTACCTTTAATTTATATGTATAAAGACAGTTTTAAATGAATGCATTTTAAGACAAATTTGGGGTCCTTAAAAATAAGAGAAATTTTTTTAAGAGAGAGAAAAAAGAGCAGGGAAGAGAGTGAATTATTAGGAATAATGAAGCCAGGGTAAAGTAAGAAGCAAAATATAATTATGGAGGACAGGATTAGGAATAAAGTTAAAAGACAATACAAAAACAAAAAAAATTAAAAAGAAGTGAAGAGAGGCCAGGCGCGGTGGCTCACACTTGTAATCCTAGCACTCTGGGAGGCCGAGGCGGGAGAATTGCTTGAGGTCAGGAGTTCAAGACCAGCCTGAGCAAGAGCGAGACCTCATCTCTACTAAAAATAGAAAGAAATTAGCCGGAAAACTAAAAATATATAGAAAAAATTAGCCGGGCATGGTGGCACATGCCTGTAGTTCCAGCTACCTGGGAGGCTGAGGCAGAAGGATTGCTTGAGCCCAGGAGTTTGAGGTTGCTATGAGCTAGGCTGACGCCACAGCACTCTAGCCGGGGCAACAGAGTGAGACTCTGTCTCAAAAAAAAAAAAAAAAGGAAGTGAAGAGAAACATGTTAGGAAAACAGCAGGGAGGAAAGGGAGAAATCTCCTCTTTCCATCTGGAAGCTCCAATTTGTCTTGCTCCTTCCCCACATCCCCCAAGCCCAGGGATGCACCTAGTCACAGTGCCCTTTGGCCCTTTAAACTGTGCTAATAATAAATGAGTTGCAAGGTTCAAATGGGCGTCTGACCTCCCTGCGGGTCCTTAAGGCAACTTGCTTTCTTTTATTCTGATGTCACTTATCAGACCATGCTTGACCTTTGTGTGGAAACTGGGATCCGACAATGAACAAGACAGAGCAAGTACAGGTTTCAACAGTTGTATGTTTCTGGGAATAACATTGAGATTTCTGCTTTGGCATTCCTCATATTTATGAAATGAGAGATTTCACCATCACACCAAAAGACTGGTAGCATAGTTTGCTGTGATTTAGTTAAATGTATGAACCTTGGCCGGGCGCGGTGGCTCACGCCTATAATCCTAGCACCTGGGAGGCCGAGGCGGGTGGATCGCTCGAGGTCAGGAGTTCGAGACCAGCCTGAGCAAGAGTGAGACCCTGCCTCTACTAAAAAAAATAGAAACAAACTATCTGGCCAACTAAAAATATATATAGAAAAAATTAGCCGGGCATGGGGGTGCATGTCTGTAGTCCCAGCTACTCGGGAGGCTGAGGCAGAAGGATTGCTTGAGCCCAGGAATGTGAGGTTGCTGTGAGGTAGGCTGATGCCACGGCACTCACTCTAGCCTGGGCAACAGAGCGAGACTCTGTCTCAAAAAAAAAAAAAAAAAAAAAAATGCATGAACCTTGTCAGAGAGACTGGGGTTTCAATTCCTGCCCCATTAACTTACTTAGCTGAGTGATCTTGGGAAAGTTCATTAATTGCTTGGAGCTGTTTCCCCACCTTTACAGATGGAGGTATCTAAACCGACCTGTGAGAATTAGATGACATATTATGGCTATAAAGTGTCTCATTCAATATTTAGCACCTGGTAGCTCCCCAATAAATGGTAGCTTTTATTACCTCCTTCCAAAGAGAAAAATACATTGTTAGGGGCTCTACATCCCTTGTGACACCAGAAACCAAGGGAATATATATAAATGATAGTCTTATAAGAATCTTTATTCTCCCTTTTTACTCCCAGCCTCTTCCTCCATGCTGAAGTTGGCTGCAATTTCCGTGGTTTCTGCTCTGGAATGAGAAATCCTACAGGCCCATGCTTCCTGCAGCTGCCCTCTGTCCTGCCAATTGCCCCAGCTCCCCTGTGAGAAGCAATATCCTCAGTATGACTCATACCTCCTTTCCCAGGAGGACCCTTGCAATTCATAAGACTCTTTTCTTACAGCCCTAGAAATTTTGCAGAGTGTTCACCTATAGACTTTTCACATGACAGATTTCTATGCCTTAGAACCTGCTTTCTCTGACCCTAATCCCACTCAGGGGAAGACACAGATACTGCTTTTTAGCCACTCTTAATGTGTCTACTGTACAGTACTACCTGGCAGAGTACCCAAAAAGCAACAGCTCAAAACCTATCCCCTCTGATATTCCATGAGATTTGTGGGCGACAAGCATTGCAGTCTAGGGTTCAAGGAAAGCTAGGATGGGTATTTCCGGTGGTAATTTCCGAGCTAGCTTAAGTCACTAGCTTCAGTCACATACTTCGTTGTCTTCTAGGCACATTTAGTCCTTTCATGGAAAGTAAGAACTAGAGAGAGAGGTGGGGAGCATTTTACCCCTTACTTTGCAAAAGAGGAAACCGTCACAGTCTCATTTTATATATCTGTTGACTATTTTATACCCAGTTTGGAAACAAAAGGATAAATAACAGAGCAATCTGTCACTTTGTAAGGCCTAGCAGACAAAGCTTTGAAGTCCTCCTAAGCCCCTAATAAGACAGCAGTCACCAGTTAAAGGTGCGAACTATTAGGTATTAAGACAGACATAATATATTAGTTTATTGAGGAAAATTAGCCTACAAATATACTAGGAAGTAATTAAAGATGTGTAAAATCTTCCTGATTACTCAAAGGAAATTTATAACAGCCAAAATTTTTACCTACTGACCACAAATTCAGAAGATCTTGGATAAAAATAAATGTAAGAACTAGATGATTATCTAAACACACTTACGGAAAGCAGGATAACGGGCCCCCACAGAGGGCCAGGTCTCTGGAGCCTGTGAATATGTTAGCGTACAGGACAAAAGGGACTTGCAGATGTGATTAAATAAGGATCTGGAGACGGGGAGATTATCCTCGTTTTCTGAATGGGCCCATTGTAGTCACAAGGGACGTTAAATGTGGAAGAAGGGAGCAGAGGAGTCAGATGTGCTGACAGAAGCAGAAGCAGTTTTATAACTACTGGCTGAGACTGAAGTGAGAGAATACGGGCACCCCCTAGAGGCGGAAAAAGGCAGGGACACAGGTTCTCTCCCAGAGCCTCCAGGAGCACAGCCCC
>CM052444.1:40169953-40181462 GCA_028533085.1 Varecia variegata
AGGAGTTCGAGACCAGCCTGAGCAAGAGCGAGACCCCGTCTCTACTAAAAATAGAAAGAAATTATCTGGCCAACTAAAAATATATATAGAAAAAATTAGCCGGGCATGGTGGCGCATGCCTATAGTCCCAGCTACTCGGGAGGCTGAGGCAGTAGGATCGCTTAAGCCCAGGAGTTTGAGGTTGCTGTGAGCTAGGCTGCCGCCATGGCACTCTAGCCTGGGCAACAGAGTGAGACTCTGTCTCAAAAAAAAAAAAAAAAGAAGAAGAAGAAGGTATGCGCCTAGTATTCCCATCACACAACTAAAATAGAGATAAATAACCTCAGGAGCACGGATAATAGTCAAATGTAGTAAAATAATTAGTAAGTTACAGTATCTGTTGTCTTTTTAGTATCAATTGTCTTTGTTTCTAACATAATTTAATTGCAAGTTTACAAAACTAAAGAGTCCTCTAATGCGCAAGCGCGCTCTTAGGAAGGGTATGGGTGGGGGTAGATAGGGGAAGTAGCATTTTAATCGTATAAATGCCCTTTGCACCCAGAGGCGCTGTATAAATCAACACTGTCAGCTTGGTCCCAGGGACTTGTCCATGGCCTACAAGAAAACACTTTATACCACTCCTTGTCTGTGCTCCTACCTGCCCATGGGACTCACGCCTTCTGCAGGAGGGATAACTACTTGCGGACACGGAGCGCGGCATTCTCCCTGCGCAGACAGGAAGAACCGCCGGGAAAACTGCACTAGCAGCGTTGTTACCGCCGAGCCGGTCCCTTGCCCACCGCCCAGTGAAGGCCAATATACTAAGACAGCAGGTATTGTGGCGGACAAAGTTTTTATTTCGCAAGGCGCCAGGCAGGAGATAGGAGTCATTTCTCAAATCCATCTGCCCAAAAATTTGGGACAAAGGGTTTTTAAAGATAGTTTGGCGGGCAAAAAGGGCTAAGGAATTGGGTCCGCTGATTGGCAGGGGACGAGCTCATAGGTTGGGATGCAGAAATTATCTTCCGAGTTGGGAGGTTTCCTGAGTAGGGGGTTTCAGGGCTGTTGGATCCGTTTCCACGCCTATCCAGGGTCTGGTTGGCGTCAGGTCTCCTGGATGCAGAGTCTGAAAAACACCTTAAAGACCAGTCTTAAGATGTACAACGGCAATAGTAACTATGTAACCACAAGTCCTTGGGATTTAGGACAGCAATGTTATCTCTAGAATCCCAAGTCTTGGGCTTTACAGCAGTAATGTTATCTACGGTAGTGGGGAGGAGTCACTAATCTTGCGCCCGTGGGGGAGGATAGTGCCATTAAGCAGTAAACAATGACAGCTGCAAGGACGTTAGGGAACGATGGCCGGTTAACTTCTGTCTATACCTATACTTTTTTATAAAACTCAGACTTTGATTGCCGTTTATACCTTGTGGTTCTACATTATTTACATATGGACGGTTTCAGCGTGAGGGCTCAAGGGCCAAGGAGCCGAGTGCAGTAACCGGGCCGCTCCAGCCGCCCTTCCCCGGCTTTTGTGTGGCCCAGAAGAGGCCCCGGCGCCCAACGGCAGCGGAGAGACTCCGGGAGGAAACGCTGAGGCCCCAAGTTCGTCTCATAGCCGCGCCCGCCCTCCCCGAGGCCCCGCCCAGCCCGCCCCTCTTCGGGCGCGCGCGCGGCCTGCGGCCGGGCTCCTGGCTCCGCCCAGGCTCCTCGCTCCGCCCACCCCCGGGTAATAGTGCGCCCCGGCGCGCGGGCCCGGAGAGTGCGCTGTCCGCGGCCTGCGCGTCGGCGCCATGCTGAGGAGCTGCGCCGCGCACCTGCGCGCGCTGGGGGCCCTGCGCGGCCCGCTGATGTGCGGGCCCCGACCCGCGCTGGTGAGTGCCGGGGACAGGGGCGGGACGGGGCAGGACTCACAGTCCGAAACCAGCCTGCGAGGGGGGTCCCCTTCGTCGTTCGTTTATCCGTAATTTCAACCAGCCGATCTCAGAATGAAGGCTAACGTCAGCTCCAAACGGCACCAGTAGTAACAGGGGTTCAGGAATAATACTTAAGTCCTGACATTGAACCCGTCAGAAACTGCACGGGAAGGTGACTCGGTTTTTTAAAAAATTTATTTTAAAATTGACATATAAAGCTATGTATCCATCGTATATAACATGCTGTTTTGAAGTATATGTACTTGACTCAGTTGTGAAGCAGCGTATAGGATGCTTGACTCTGTTGAGGGAAAGGAACACTACTACTACTGGTAGTAATAAAGAAAGGTTTAAGCAAGGTCACTCAGAAAACACGCTGCAGAGCTGGCCTCTGAACCTAGGCAGTCTGGCTCATAATCACCACAGACCTCAGGAGAAGAGCGCTATGTCTTCAGTGGTTTAATCCTGATTGTCTCTGACTTGTCTCATTTCTGAGAATGGCAACCAACTCTGAAAGTGGGTAGGCTTCAGCTTGTCCGATAATCATAACCTCTCCTAGGTCAGTTTCCTCACCTTTAAAGGTTGTTATAAGATTAAATGAGATAGTGCAAGAAAAGTATTTAATGCAATATCAGAATCATAGCATTAAAGAAATACTGCCTGTTCTTATCTGTATGTTTTGCTTCACTGATGTATTCAAATACTGATTAAGTACCAACGATGTAAGAAATAGTCCTTTATCTCAAGGAGTTTACAATCTAGTGTGGGAGAATTGGGTGTCAAAAAACAAAATTACAACAAGTTTAGTTTAAAGATCTTAATTGGCTTTGATTTGCAATTCTATAATCCAGCAATACCTCATTCTATAAAATGAAATGACTATTCCTATAAGCTGAGCAGAGGAGTTTGGCTTTATAGACGGAAAAGGCCGAAGAAAGCAGAAACAACACAAAGCAGATTGGTCATTTCACAATTACTTTCCTTCTAAAGGTTAAAGGATGCCCACTAAAACTGGCTTGTTTGGAGATTTGGCTATTACCTCTCTCTCCTGATTTCTCTCTAAGTCAGATCGCCTAGTTTTGGCTTGGTGGCATGGAACTTCAGCAGGAACACTCCATGTCGGTTTGGTCTTTGGGCCTAGAGTAGGAACTAACTCCAAACCAGTGGCCTCCTGTAAATTTTACTTAACGGTTCCCCCTTTGGGTTAAGCTTTCACCAAGGTCAATGTGACCAAAGCTTAGGGCATCAGGGCCACTCTCAGTCACCATCATTTTGAGTTTTTGGTCTCAACATGTAACATAGGTTACAGTAAACTCGTGATCATATGTTTCTTGGAATTTTCCTCATTCCAGCCAGAGGGAGACTGGTTAGTGTTCAGCACATGGCTGCGTGTGGACATTTAAGACTTTTTGAGAGGATACAGTGCATCAGGGAGACTACTATTATGACTCTGGAGTATAATACCAAGAGTTTGGAGTATGCTCCTTGGCTAGGGTCCCCAAGACTCAAACTAACTAAAATCAAATAGATCAAAGAGTGAGCCAGACAAGAAATCTACCCATTTTAACAAAATAGCCTGTTCATTAATTCTTTGGAACTAAGTCTCTACAATACCAGATGTATTTACCCTGCGAACAAGAAGTGTTGGCAACTGCACAGACACCTCCCTGTTCAGCTAGTAGGTAGCAATTCTATCATCTAGTATCCCATGACTGGGTTAAATTAAAGTAGGAAGTGAGAACAAGTAGGTTTAGGAGTCTCATTCTATAAAAGGGACTACTAGTACAATTTAAACAACAGCTACACTAGGGATATTGCTAAAGTTATCCACTTTAGTATTACTATCTCTTTGGTTATGTAAGATCTGTGTCCGGCATGACAAATCCAACACTTTGTAAAGTTACTGGCAAAAGCTACTGATTATGAAATTCTAACTACAACAGTATCCTGCCAGGCAAAAATGGTAGGCATGAACAAGGACAAACTAAGAGGGGTAAGACTCTCATTATGATACGGAGTCTTATTCCAGTGTTTTGGGGAAAGTTTTCCACAGGATGAAGTCATCAACTTCTTGTCCTGGTTTGCAGTTAGAATGTCTCTGGTTATGGCATCGGGTGTTTTGGTAAACTCTCTGTGATGTATGCATTAAGCCTGAGACTTATCCCTTGAAATTTACATGGAGTTGCCCTGCTTCAGCTTTAGGAACAGAGCAGTGCTTATTCTTAGTTGGAGAATTGTACCCAGATTTTGGAGGAAACTAGAAGAATTCAGGATCCAGTCCAGTCTATAGGTAATAATAAAAACTTGAAAACAATGAACAGGGCTACAGTATAATAACAGATGTACAGATATTTTCTTCAGAAACATAATTTTTCAGCTGGGCGCAGTGGCTCATGCCTGTAATCCTAGCACTCTGGGAGGCCGAGGCGGGAGGATCGCCCAAGCTCAGGAGTTCAAGACCAGCCTGAGCAAGAGTGAGACCCCCATCTCTACTAAAAATAGAAAGAAATTATCTGGACAACTAAAAGTATATATAGAAAAAATTAGCCAGGCATGGTGGTGCATGCCTGTAGTCCCAGCTACTCAGGTGGCTGAGGCAGTAGGATTGCTTGAGCCCAGGAGTTTGAGGTTGCTGTGAGCTAGGCTGACGCCACGGCACTCTAGCCCGGGTAACAGAGCCAGACTCTGTCTCAAAAAAAAAAAAAAAAAGAAACATAATTTTTCTCTCTATACTTAGCCCATTCCTACCAAATATAGTAAGAGTAAGACATATTTGTTTGCAAAATAAGTTTAATGTCATCAAACTTGACCTGATTATTTACATAAGTGCAGCAAGAATAGTGATTGACTACGTAGGCTTTTTTTAAGTGTGCTTCACTGAAACTTTTGATAAGGAATCTGATTGGACTTTTAAAAACCTCTGGAGGTTAGGAAGCGAAACCCAGACAGACTCCAGGCTTCTCCTGTAGTACTTACAGATTCACTCCAGGTACATTTCCAAATATGCCATCCCAGTCAAAGCCTTGGTAATATAATTAGTATTTCCAATTGTATCCTGTTATAAAAAGAATATATTCTTATTGAATTTATGCAGATAACTATGTTGCCATACAAATAAGAATACTCAGACATACAATAGTTTATGAATTCTGGAGGGATCAGGTAGGGAGAAAAAGTAAATGTTTTAATTTTTGTTCTACATTGCTCATTGTAATGAGTATGTTTTTCTACACTGCTAATTGTAATCTCTGCAATTCAGCTTTTAAAATTTCCTTAAACTGGGGTAGAGGATGGATTTGGGGTCCTGTAATGTTGGGGAACCAACAGGGGATACCTCTGGTCCATCCAGCCTTTGGTAGATTTTAACCTTTGTTTTAGCCCCATACCGTTCATTTTATTCATCCCATTTTTAATAACCATCTAAACATTTTCTATCCTAAATTTGCATTTCTGAAGGGATGACTCTTAGGTAAAACAAGGTAGAAAATTTATATCTGAAAGACACAGAATTTCAATTTCAGGCCTAAATACTATTATTTGCCTAGACAAAGAAAGGTATAGGTAGGAAGCCCAGTTAAGACAAAATGGTCAAAAGTGTTTAGACAATCAAAGTTTCAAAATAGCCATCTAAATGCCAGAGAGGTGTATTTTGGAGACTAGTTTGATAGTTTGATCGGTGGTCTTTTAAACTTAGTAAATAGTTTCTTAACTAGATTACTAAGTTCTGGAAGGAACCCATTAATGAATAGGGCAAAGAAAGCATTTTCTATGCCTAGACTCAGCATAAATAGCTCTAAAAAAGAAGCAAACCTGCTTGATCTGAAGGCCAAAAACACTTTATCTTGCTTTCTTTGCACTTTTGGAGTAGGACAGTAACAAAGCCTAAAGGTTGGTAGATTGATTTTCTTATCAATTATTTACTTAAGTTTTTCATTTTTGTAAAGAGTCTTTTCAAAGAAGCAATAAAATTTTCTTTGAATTTTTTTTAGAAGTTTCTGCATATCAATAGGCATCTGTGGGAGGGCCTAATTCAGGAGCCTTCAGTTTTAAATGTACCTCTTAAAGTGTAGTGTTGTTTATCTAGAAAGTTCCATATAATGGCCAGTATAATTCTAAACTATCTTTAGTAGTAAGATTTTGACATTTTTGTAAGTATTTGCAGATTCCAGGGACTAATTCTTGTACATATAAAAGGTAGATGTACCCACAAGGTGGAGCGAGGAGTTTTTTAAAAAGTAAGGATCTGAAAGCTGAGCAAGGGGGATGTGTGCCTATAGTCCCAGCTACTTAGGAGGCTGAGGTGAGAGGATATCTCTTTTTTTTTTTTTTTTTTTTTTTTTTGGGAGACAGAGTCTTACTCTGTTGCCTGGGCTACAGTGTCGTGGCTGTCAGCCTAGCTCACAGCAACCTCAAACTCCTGGGCTCTAGCGATCCTCCTGCCTCAGCCTCCCAAGTAGCTGGGACTACAGGCATGTGCCACCACACCTGGCTAATTTTTTCTATTTTTAGTGGGGACGGGGTCTCACTCTTGCTCAGGTTGGTCTTGAACTCCTGAGCTCAAGCTATCCTCCCACCTCAGTCTCCCAGAGTGCTAGGATTACAGGAGTGAGCCACCGCACCTGACCTGAGAGGAACTCTTGAGCTCAGGACTTTTGAGTCTAGCCTGGGCAATATAGTGAGAACTTTATCTCTAAAAAAAAAAATTATAAAAATGAAAACTAAATTAAGGATCCCGTTTTTGTATTGAATCTTGAGTCTCAGCTGAGATAAAAAGCCTAAGATGGAAATGCCACAGGGTTGGGTCATTAATGTTTTCACAGTGTTTCTTCGTTGCATGGTCATTTTCTTGAAGCTGGTGGGTGACCAAATGTCACCTAACCCATTTCCATGACCAGCTTATCCTAACAGGAGTTAGGTGTGGCAAGCACTCTGATGCTCTCAAGTGCCTGACTCATGCCCACCAGTCAAGTTGTGGCTTTGATTCTGAGATCCCCTTGACCAACTCAGCCAATGATTTTCCCCTACCTAAGCACACAAGAAAAAGAAACAAAGAGGATGGGATATAAAATCCCTGTAAATTTCCAAGAGCCAGAGTCACACCCCCTGCAATAATTGCCATTTACTGCCACTTTCTGTCTGACCCTCCCTACAGGGCCCAGTTATGTTTCATCTTGACTTCTGTCCTTGCCAGTGACTCATTAGCCACTGGGAATCCCAAAAGGTCATATGCTCTCTTACAGCACAAACTAACCCTGGATTTGAAAGCCAAAAAATCGGGGAGATCAATGCAAAAAGAGCAAAGTCTGACCCTAGAGAAACCCTTGAGACTCTGCAGGGAAGACCCTCAGGCCTATTTGTCATTCTCCAAACTGTCAAAAGACAAAATTATAACAAATTTGGTTTAAAGATCTAAATTGGCTTTTATTTGCAATTCTAGAAGTGAGCAACACCTCATTCTCTTTTTTTTCCCCAGTATTAACTTCCTTTTCATAATTTACTGGAACTAGAAAAAAGTACTCTATTATAACAACATGTATACAATTTAGTGATAGTACAAAACGTTAATTTAGCAAGATGATATTAGTTACAGTCACCAAAATAAACAGTCAACATACTTTTCACTGCCACTTCCATGAAAGGCTCAGATAAAT
Organism: Varecia variegata; assembly: GCA_028533085.1. NCBI lineage: Eukaryota > Metazoa > Chordata > Mammalia > Primates > Lemuridae > Varecia > Varecia variegata. Next base: position 40,177,500 of record CM052444.1, read on the forward strand.
AAAAAGTCACTGGCTGAAAAGTTACAACAAAAGCAATTTAAGCTTTACTTACAACTGAAAAGGTATAGCTTCTACAGTAATACTGCAAACACAATCACTTAGAGCTGTGGTCCCCAACCCTGGCCTGTTAGGAACTGGGCTGCACAGGAGGAGGTAAGCTGTGGGGCAAGGGAGTGAAGTGTCATCTGTATTTACCGAGGCTCCTTATCACTTGCATCACCACCTGAGCTCCATCTCCTGTCAGATCAGTCACTGTCTCTCATCACCCGCAGATAGGACCTTCTAGTTGCAGGAAAACAAGCTCAGGGCTCCCATCTCCCCTGCCCGCCCACCCCGGTCTGTGGAAAAATTATCCTCCATGAAACCTATCACTGGTGCCAAAAAGTTCAGGGACCTCTGACTTAGAGGCTCTCCATGCTGCACGGCTTTACTAGAATGTTTCTCCGAGTCCAACTTCTACATAAGACATCAGATTTCCAAGACCAACACTTGAAGCATTAGATGTAATACAAAATAGGGAGTTCATTGATCACAAACAGGAAAATGAAAAGAAAAAAAAATAATAAAAAAAATAAAGAATCAAGAAGTAAAAAAAAAATAGGGAGTTCTTTATTATTTATATAAAGCTTTAAAATTAAAAAAAATTAAGACTCAACAACTCTGCTGACCCCTGAGGAAGCTAAGTGTCCATCCGAGAGCCCTGTGTGAATGTTTCAGGGCTCTCGGATGGACCAAATGGCCAAACCAATGGCCTACTATAAATTTTATTTAACAGTACTAAAATTGCAAAATTAAACTATGTATGTACTGTGTGCTATAATAAGGTATTAAGGGAACACAGAGGACTTCAGTAATTTAGGTGAGTTTTACTGTCTCTATCGAGCTTTGTAGCATTCTTTTAAAGAATAATGAACACAGATTTTAGTCACTAATCCTGTACCATCTTGCATGTTGGAAAAGAAAATCCTACAACAAAGATGGATTCATATCTTTAATTACATGTTGGCCTTGTAATCTGTGCTGAGAATATTTATTGGTATTTACAAGCTTTATAAATCATGTTTCTTTCTGTTCAGTAACTTAATCTTAAAAGGAGTCATAGGAAAAAAGTCATAACTTTTCTTAACAAGTCATACTTTATAAATGTATAACCAAAGATCAAGCAAGACCTTTCCTTTATTCAGGACAACAAAAGGTAATGACTAGTCCTAACATTTATTCTTCTTGTATAGTCTATGCTGTGAATTTACAAGTGCCTTTACTTTCAGGTATCTCTTAGTTCTCACCTCCTTGAACTGAAACTTTATATTTGTATTTCCTACATCATTATAGTGCCCATTTGGAGTAACAAACTCAATATGCCCCAAACTAAAATTAATAGGTCCACTCCTATTTTCTCCTTCCTGACCTGTGCTCACACAATAACAAAAACCGCCTCTTTCTTTTCATTCGATCCACCCTAATCTTCAAAGCCACAGCTCTGGAATCATGCAAGACTCTTCTGCTTTCTCTTCCTCACAGTCAGTAACTCCCCACATCCCTTATTTCCGGTGTCCTAAATACCTTAAAACTTTTCTCCTCATTCCTCTGTACCCAGTTCAGGTTCTGACCATACCCAACCTGGACCTTCGCAACAGTCTTTTAACTGGTTTCGCTGCTGTTGCATCTCACCGTTTTAACTCATACTTTACACCAGGTGGAGCTTTCCAAAACCTATGCTTGTGTTACTCCTTTGCTTAAAACTCCTTAAGGCTCCCAATAAGGGGAAAAGGTGTTTTATCATTCGGATACCTTCATGATTCTTTTAAAGATTCCCTTTTTTAAAAAAAATATTTTTTCAAGAATTTTGAGGATAATCAAAAGACTCTTCTTTCTTTAACACATTGACTGCCACACTAGAGAAAAGAATTTTTTCACTGATGCCACGGTGTTTTTATTAAAACAAAACGATCCTTTCTAATTTGTTATTTTTTATTGTTTTCTGTGCATGAGTTATATGCCACGCAATCCATGTTTTTAGACTTAAATCGTTGATATTAATTTTAACAATGAGAACATCAATAAGTAAGATTTTCACGAACCAACTGCAGGGTTTTGCTTCATGAAGCCCCCGGGCTTAAAACGATCCTGAGTTAAATACAACTCACGTGGCAGTCAATGTGTTAATTAGCTTCTACTTAAGTAATGTCAACGGGAAAAAAGCCAAACTCTGTAAAATAATTTTAAAGAGATTTATTCTGAGCCAAATTTGAGGATCATGACCCGGAGTCATGCCCAAGAGGCCTTGAGCAAGTGGACTCGGTGTGGCTGGGTTACAGTTTGGTTTTATACATTTCAGGGAGACAGAGGTTATAGGTAAAGTCATAAATTAATACATGGGAGGCATACATTGGTTTGGCCCGAAAAGGTGGGCCATCTGGAAGTGGGGGCTTACAGGTTATGGGTGGGTTTAAAGATTCTTTGGCTTGTAATTGGCTAAAGACATGAAGCTTTGTCTAAGGGCTTGTAATGTTTTAACATAGTTGCTGTTTATCAGAGATAAGCCACCAGGACATATATTTGTTGTGTAAATTGAGGACCTGTAGGTTTGTCTCGAATACCCCTAGGCCCGTTAATGGGTTACAAAGGATGTCCCCAAGAAGGGAGGGGGCATGATAAGATATGTCTGACCTCCTTCCTCCTGGCAGTCAATTTAGTTTTAGGATATTCCTTTTGGCCCCGAGGGGGTCCATTCAGTCAGCCGGTGGGGGGGGGGGGGGGTGAGCCTTAAAATTTTATTTTAGTTCCCAGTAATAATACTTATAAATCACAAGTGTGATTCTCTACTTGTGTCCTTTTATAATATGTTACATAAATATATTTTATATAAAAAATATAAGTATTTTATAATATTTAAGAATACATGTCTTTGTCCTTATGCCATCTAAAATCATCTTTCATACTGGTCTTTGGAAATACTGACCTAGAAGATGAAATCTAAGCCCTGCATAAGGGCCAGTCTCTGTGGTGTGAATCCTCTTCTGCTTTGTTAGCCGCATCTTGCTGTTCTTCTCTTTGCACTTCATATCCATGAAGGCTGAAATCCTAGCAGTTCTCCAATGTGTAATACGGTTGTTTCATCCCTCTATGCCTTTGCTTGAAGCAGCCCTTTCTCCTGCCTGTTGTTAAAACCACAAGGGAGTTTCCGTCTAGGTCCAGTTGCTCGTCGCACAAAGATCCTCTATTGAGACAATGAGGATTGCCAAGGAAGAAAGGAATTTTTTAATATGACAGATGTCTTGTTGGGAGAAGGGAGAAGCTGCCTCAAATCCATGTCTCAGACCAAAGGAGATCATGGGCTTTTAAAGGAGGGGCCACGTGCCCTGAGGCAGGCAGGGCTTGGGAGATGGTGAGTCTGTCCAGGGGCCTCCAGGATTCAGTTCCTTTGTCTTGCAGAAGATCAACCATTTCTGGGAAACGACTCAAAATGTCAAGAGTAGTCAAAGGAGAGGATTTTATAGGGGTCATTGGAATTTGTTCAATGGGGGACTAGTTACATCTCTGCCCCCCCCCCAAATCACAGAGGAATACCTTTCCCTTGTCCTCTAGCTTCCTTTGCATACCCCACTGATAGCACTTTTTACATGGAGGGTTGTGTCTGTCATTCATCTCTTTTTATCTCCAGTGTGCTGGCTCACCTATGCTTGATTAAGGTTTGAAAAAAAGAATGGAATCAGCAGACCTGGGCTTACTGTTAGCTCTGCCATTAGCTAGCTGGGGACTGTAACAGCCTATACAACAAATCCAGCAAATCCAGGTCCTATAGCTGGCCAGTTAGCTATAGTTCAGCCATTTTGGCTGTGGCTGTAGATGACTCATGGCTGCATGACCTATGTACAGAAAGCAAATATACCCTGTAAAATGGAAAACAAAGTAATTAACTTGTAACTGATTGTTTAAAATCCTCCAGCTGTATACAGGTTA
>CM052444.1:40181562-40205230 GCA_028533085.1 Varecia variegata
TGGCACATGCCTGTAGTCCCAGCTACTCGGGAGGCTGAGGCAGTAGGATCGCTTAAGCCCAGGAGTGTGAGGTTGCTGTGAGCTAGCCTGATGCCACGGCACTCACTCTAGCCCAGGCAACAGAGTGAGACTCTGTCTCAAAAAAAAAAAAAAAGACCCCAATGTAGAATACTATAAAAACCTTTCCTCTTTTCTGGTTAAGCGCTACTCTCTGTGCCGCGGCCTTTGGCGGTGCAGAGGGTAGTCACTGGCCAGCTAATAAAGACTCCTAATTTGGCTCAATTCGGTCTTTAGGTGGTCATTTCTCGAGTCTCAGACCATAACAGGGACATTGGGCAAACTTCTCTTAGTCTCCCACTTCCAAGGAGATTGGACCAGGTGATCCCTAAAATTCCCTTCCATTTTGAAACAACAATCTTCTGGGGAGAACAAAAGCAGCAAGGTAGTCTTAGAAAGTGGGAGAATATATTATGAAATAGGATGCACCTCCCATTATTCTTGTTCTTCTTTCTGTCTTTTAGAGGTCATTTTCATCTAAGAAAGTAGTTTATAAGGACTTTTCTAACCCCAACCCCAGCTGGAGCAAGGACGTAAGACTCCTCTTTGACGAGTTCATGAAGAAATGTGAAGACGGCTCCTGGAAATGTTTGCCTTCATATAAATATGGATCCATTCAAAGGACTCAAGACTTCAAAACGTTTCTTCTTGGTAGGAAGAGACACTTTCCCATGAATAATATCCGAATGTCAAATATAAAACTAACGACAGATTAAAGCACTAGTTACCGCATGAAAAAGAAAGGAGAATAGTGCAGGAGAGTATTTATGTAGTCCCCAGTTTTATAGGCCAGAACTTGCAATAAATTTTGCAGACTGTAGGAGAGCATAAAACTTATTGTCAAGAGTAGGACTGCCCCCACCCTGGCACCTGGCATCCTTATCACCAATAGCAGGAGTGAACAAGGGGCCCTAGAGAGCTCCACCACCCCACAACCTCATTACCCCTCTGTCTTGAGGCTGTCATCAACTCTCATTTTGCCCTTTATCCCAGTATCTGGCTTTGTTGCCCTAAGCAGCTCAGAAAATTCAGGTCATCCCCTGTCTCCCAGACTATATCCTTAAGGCACCCATCCTTACACCCAACACCCACAACACATTACACTTCTATCCTGGGATTTTTTGTTTTTGTTTTTTTAAATTAAGACATTCTTTTTTTTTCTTTTAGCAGTTTTAGTTTTATAGAAAAATGTTTAGAAAATACAGAGAGTTCTCACATACCCCTTACCTCTCCTCTCTCCTAATTGCCTCTATTATTAACATCTTGTATTACCATGGTATATTTGTTACAGTTGATAAGGCAATATTGGTACATAAAACTTGAACTAAAGTTCATAGTTTATATTAGGGTTCACTTTTTGTGTTGTATTTTCTGTGGGTTTTGACAAATATAAAATGACAGGTATCTATCATTATAGTATCATACTGAATTGTTTCACAGATATTTCCAACTTACTCATTATCTTTTAGTCATCTAAACACATCTTTAGGTAGTAGTTTGGGGATTGTGATGATTTTTTTTTAAATGACCTCAAGTAAGCCCTTAATGCCTGACAATCATTTTTCGTATTTCCCTAGTCTATTCACTCTCCTGCCCTCCTTGATTGCTATTTCCTACCTTTTTCTTTCTTCTCATGCCTCTAACACTTTCTTTCCCATTACTACTTTCAGCTGATCTCACTGCCTATTTCACTAAGAGAAAAGAAAAGCAGTCAGAAGACAACTTCCAAACTCCCTCTACCTCACGTAGCCTCCTCCCTGTACCTGTGCCAGGTGTTCTGCTGTTTGTCTGCTATGAATGAACTGTCCACACCTTGGGGAGGCCAGATGCTCCATTTGTGCACTGCATTCCATCCCCTGTGGTCTCCTGAAGGACGTCTCTTTCTGCTAAATCTTTGTCATCAGCATACAGGTGTGGCACAACTACATTTCTCTCTTCTTGGTCTCTTTTGAATCCACTCCGATCAGGCTTTCACCCCCACCATGTCATCAAAAGTACTCTTGTCAAGGGCACCGGTGACCTTCATGTTACTAAATCCAGTAACTTCTCTCAACTCTTGGCACAACTGGTAACTCCTTTCACCTTGAACTTTGCTTGTAAGACACCAGTCTCCTACTTCACTGGTCCCTCCTTTTCAGTTTCTTATGCCAGTTCCTCTTCATCCTCAAATTCTTAATGTTAGGGTACCCCCATGTCTCAGTCCTTAGTACTCCTTTACTCCACTGGCAATCTCATTTAGATGGCTTTAGAGGCCGTCCAAAAGCTGACAACTTCCGATTTAATGGTTGAAATTTAGTGCCTGGGTTCAATTTCTGGTTCCACTATTTAAAGCTGTGCAACTTTGGACAAGTTATTAATACTTTACCTTTCTGTGCCTCTGTTTCCTCCTGGTAGATACTTTAGTATTTGCTGAAGGAATGGATGAAGCAAAAATAAAACTACTTTAATCAAGAAAAAATGGGGCTGGGCACGGTGGCTCACGCCTGTAATCCTAGCACTCTGGGAGGCCGAGGCGGGCGTATTGTTTGAGCTCAGGAGTTCGAGACCAGCCTGAGCAAGAGCGAGACCCCGCCTCTACTAAAAATAGAAAGAAATTATACAGACAGCTAAAAATATATATAGAAAAATTAGCCGAGCATGGTGGCGCATGCTAGTAGTCCCAGTTACTCGGGAGGGTGAGGCAGGAGGATCGCTTGAGCCCAGGAGTTTGAGGTTGCTGTGAGCTAGGCTGACGCCATGGCACTCTAGCCTGGGCAACAGAGCGAGACTCTGACTCAAAAAAAAAAAAAAAAAGAAAAAATGGTAAAGAAAAGGATAAGGAAAGATTAGTTAAAGGATACAAAATTACAGCTAGATAGGAGGAAAAAATTCTAGTATTCAATGCCACTGTGGGATACAGTTAATGATAACATATACTTTCAGATAGATAAAAGACATTGAATGTTCCCAACACAAAGAAATGATAAATGTTTAAGATGATAGATATGTTAATTACCTTGATCTGATCACTATGCATTATATGCATCGAAACATCACTGTGTACCCTATGAGTGGGTACTATTGTCAATTTAAAAATTAAAAACTAAAGTTATGTCACTTTAAACTCAAAAGAAAAAGAGAAAATGGTAGAGTTCTTAAATTTGTTTGCAGAATCTCCAATATATAGAGAGAAAAGATTTGTTCTATTTTATAAATGAAGGAAAAGAATTAGTAATTTGTATTGCTGATTCTATTCCAACTATTACCACATCACACAATTAATTGAATGTCCTTAGCCCAGTGCACAATCTCCAATATATAGAGAGAAAAGATTTGTTCTATTTTATAAATGAAGGAAAAGAATTAGTAATTTGTATTGCTGATTCTATTCCAACTATTACCACATCACACAATTAATTGAATGTCCTTAGCCCAGTGCAATCTGTCTTCTACCCTAACCAGCCCTATTGAAGTGTCTTCACTGAAGCCACTAGTGACCTACATGCTAACTTCGGTGGGCATTGTTAGCCCATACTGTGCTGGACCTCCCTGGTGGTCGCTTCCTCCTTGACAGTTTTTACCCTCTTGGCTTTCATAAACTTCTCAGACCAATCTTGCTTCCTCCTTCTGCCAGCTCCTTAAATACCAGTGTTTTCCAGGGTTCCATTCCTACATGGCTCTGCTCATTCCCTCACCCAACCCCCACCCGCTCTTGACTGAAACTTGGCCCTCTCAGAACTGAGAGGAGTTTGGGGTGGTCTTTGCTACCCACACTTGCTTTCAAACCATCACTTCCCCCTCGTCTTAGAAAACCCTCTGTTCCTTTGAGGTTTCTACTGTCTTGATCACCTTCTCCTCCCCTCTGTGTTGCTGTCACCTGCCAAGCCCTCCCTCAATGTTGAGTATTTCAGCAGTTGGGCGTCCATCTCCCCTCTGCCCAGCGCCACTCACTGTTCCAGCAACTCCAGCACACACACTGTGGCTTCTCGGTGTGTTCACTTTCTCACACCTCTGAACTTTCTTTCCCCAGCCCCGCCACACACTCCCATGAACATCTTGAGCCTTGACATCTTCAAAAAGTGCAGTCTCCCAATGCACACATGTAGACATCCTGCTTTCTCACCACAGCCTTTTTCCTTCTAGCTTATTTGTTCAAAGGCCTCTCAGAAACAGGTCTTTGATTTCATTAAGACCTTCAGTTCATAGAGTCCTTTACCTTCTCCTTGTCCCATAGCCTTCTTCTATCTGAACTTCTCCAGCCCACTTGTCTAGGAGAACCCCAGTCCTGGGTGAATCTAACCACCTGCCATCTCTTCTTTGCATCTCTAGGCATTGCTAGAGAAAATTGCCCCACCTAACAGATTAGTTTGGTGATTGTGGTGTTTTTGTTTTTGTTTTCTGAGACAGAGTCTCACTCTATTGCCCAGGCTAGAGTGCCATGGCATCAGCCTAACTCACAACAACCTCAAACTCCTGGGCTCAAGCAATCCTCCTGCCTCAGATTCCCAAGTAGCTGGGACTACAGACGTGGGCCACTATGCCCGGCTAATTTTTTCTATTTTTAGTAGAGACAGGGTTTTGCTCTTGCTCAGGCTATTCTCAAACTCCTGACTTCAAGTGATCGTCTCACCTCGGCCTCCCAGAGTGCTAGGATTACTGGCGTGAGCCACCGCACCCTGCTGGTGATTGTGGTTTTATATTGTTAACAGCTGTCTTCTAACTCATCTCCTGCCTCCATTCTTATCCTCCTCAAAGTCCTTCTTCAACTGTTAGAGTGATTAAAATTACAGATCTTATTACATTACTCCACTGCTGACTTAAGTGCCTCGCACCTGTCTTAAAAGACCAGTGCCTTTCAGGCTTTCAAATGCATATTAAGCACCTGAGAACCTCGTTAAAATGCAGGTTCCACTTCAGTAGGTCAGGGATAGAGCCTGAGATATTCTGCATTTCTAACAAACTTGTCTTACCATCTTTATTTTTCTCATTTTCATCAGATAACCTCGAAGCTTCTGAATCTAGACCAGAAAAAATTTTTTAAAGCCAAATTTAGCAGTGGGGGGTTGTATACTAACTTTAATGGCACTAATGTTAATACGTTCTGATAACCCACTACCATCGGACCAGCCTAGACGAGAAATTTTGAATTCCTATTTTAAGTAAAAAATCAGAGGGGTTTGATGCTTACATTATCCTGAAGTCCCAGAATGTCAGACTTGGAGGAGATTTTAGAGATCATTTAGGTTTACCTCTTCATTGAATGAATAAAGCTGAGAACAAAAGAGCAAGTTCTAGGCCAGAGCTGGGCTAAGATTTTAATTTTCCCAAATCCCAGGCAAAGATTCTTTGCACTATACCATAATACGATCCCCAATTTTATGTTTTTTTGGTCTGGCCTTCTGAGTCATTGATTTCCTCAACAACTGCTTGAGTACGCATACCTGTGCCCATTTTGGGGCAGATGTAGTCTAAAAGACAGAGTGCCTGCCCCAGGACACAGGGCATCCTCCCCTGTCTTTCACTTCCTGGATCCTCTCATCGCATATCTTTTTCCAAGTTTGTAAATGTAAATTTGATAGAAATAAAAGAAACTTAGATAATTTTATATATGGCAAATCATGAGCTGTGAAAGCAAGCACCGAGTATGGGGGATTAAATTTTAAAATGGATATGAAAGGACAAATACACTCATCCTTCCAGCAGTAGCTTTCAGTCTTTATTTTGAAGTGACCTACATTTTGACTCAATCCAGTACCCCCTCCTTGCTCACAGTTGAAAAAACTGTATCTAAACAAGTACAGTACTCTCACCTATTATATAGGCAAAGTACTCTTTGTCTTTTTGAAGTCTTGTTACAACCCATTAATTTGATTTCATGACCCCTAATGGTTCCAACCCCCAGTTTGGGAGCTTAGAGTCACAGTCACACTTGAATATTGGGTTGAACTGGCCTGTTTCTGATTCAGTATAACTGACAAGCTAAACTCATGCCTGCCAGGAAAACCTCCTTTCTGTTACATTATTCATTTTCTCTAAATCCCATTTAACCACTTATTCCAAGAAGGATTTCCGTCTATACCTTACTGTTTTATCCAGCATACTGTTTGCATTTGTATACTGTATTTCCTGATTGCCATGTGTGGGTGGGTAAGTACTTTGTTTTGATTTTATGTATGTTTACTCTGTCCCCAGTTAAATTGTTAATTCCACGAGGCCAAAGATCCTATATTCTTGTTTCTTTGGGACCCTCCCATTCTTTTCAGTTTTGTACCCATTTGACATTTTAATTCAATCATCTATTGACATGTGAGTACAGGTGCTTGGCTCTGTCATGGTATTTCTCTCACACTTTTTTTTTTTTTTTTGCCACTAGTAACTGATGTGGGATCACACTTGTTTTTCATGCGCCCATTCACCTCATTTTCCTACAGACCCAGAACTTACAAAAGAGACCCGTCTCTTCACCAGCAGCATCGAGGATGGCTTGGGCTTTGAATATGTGATGTTCTCTAGTGATGTTGAGAAAAGGACGGTTTGTTTGTTTCATGGAGGTCCTTACCTGGAAGGAATGCCTGGGTAAGAAGGATAGCCTAGAAATGTGGATCTAAAAGATTTTTATGTTATAGCGCCCCCATGTATCCATAGACTACAGTGAAGGCATTCAAATGGTAATATAGATGTATATCTATTGACCTGGGAAGATGTTTATAATACATTATTAAAGGAATTCTTATCTATATTGTTAATATTTATTAAATATTTAATGTATTAAAGAGCATATGTGATATATTATGATAGGACATAGCAATAAAATATAATTTGAAGGATTGTCATTAGCGTGTTAACAGTGGCTTGTCACTGACTAGATGGTAGTATTATGGGCCTTACTTTTTTTTCTTTTTTCTTCTGCTTATCTGCATGTTTAAAATTTCTAAAAAATGAACATGTGTAGTTTGTTTAATAAAAACATCATATAAATTTTCTAAATTATATTTTAGCTGTTTTCTTGCTTGCAATCTGATTACTATTAAGTTCTGGTTTTATTACAAATGCTTAAGACTACACTATTATGCTATGAACAGGCCAAGCATGATGCCTTATACCTGTAGTCCCAGCAATTTGGGAGGCCAAGGCAGGAGGATCACTTGAGCCCAGGAGTTGGAAACCAGCCCATCTCTAAAAAAAAAATTTTTAAATTAACCGAGCATGATGGTGCTCACTTATAGTCCCAGCTACTTGGGAGGCTGAGGCAGGAGGATCATTTGAGCCCAGGCTATGATTGTGCCACTGCACGACAGCCTGGATGACAGAGAAAGACCCTGTCTCTAAATAAATAAAAATAATGAAAATATGCTGTGAACAAAATAAACTTAGGAACATGGGTATTATTTGACATTCACTACACTGGATATGGACCAAATGGACCTTTCATAAGTAAATTGTGTGAAGATGCTTGGATAATTTCTCTTGAGAGGCTATCTGTTTCAAAACTTCTGCAAACATTTCTCCTCTATTCCTGTTGTGACTAGATTCCTTCATGGAGGTGCCATTGCAACCATGATTGATACTACTCTCGGTATGTCTGCGATAATAGCTGGGGGAACTGTCATGACTGCAAATCTCAACATCAATTTTAAAAGGTAAATTCATAATCATTCTCTACTTCTCCTTAGATATTGTAAGGTCATGTTCTACAGCTGCTGGTCCTGAGACAAAGATTTATGTGCAAGTGATTATTAAGGAAGTGTTCGCAGAGGAAACTAGCAAGGGAGTGGGAGAAGGAGGACAGGGAAGGTGAGGAAGTCAACCAAGGTTGAGCTCTCAAAGTCCTGCAAAGGGTAGCTTTAGCCTGATCACACAAAGGAACTCTGGAATGAATTTTATGCCTCAGAATAATCCCTCCCTCGGAGAAGGGGGTCTTCATATTCTTATACACATCCGTCATTAAGATAAAGGCCATCTCGGGGACTATAAATTCTCAGGTCCTTCTAAAGCTCTCTGTTTTTCAGCATAGCAAGCTGTAGGGCAAATAACCCAAAAAAAGTGAAAAAGGGCTCTGGGTGGAGCACCAACATCCACTACTTAACAAAACATAGATGTTTAAATAACTTCACATAGAAATAAAAAGACAACAATCCTAGCACTCTGGGAGGCCAAGGCGGGAGTATCAATTGAGCTCAGGAGTTCAAGATCAGCCTGAGCAAAAGCAATACCCCGTCTCTTAAAAAAAAAAAGAAATAAAAGGACAACAGATGAGTTTGGTATCCATCAAAAATAAAGCTTGGCATGATCCCATTTAATTCTTCAACCATACAGCTTTACCCCTACAGTAAACAAAACAGTATGAATACTGGCCCAGGATTAAGATAGCGACAGGATAGAACAGAATTTAGGAACAGAGAGTTGAATTGATGAGGTCTCCAAGTGAAGTTTTGTGGGTTATTACCTCACACAATAGGAACCATTTAAATTACAAAACATCTGCATTTGACACCCCTGAAAGTTGTATGGATTGTGTGGCCATCGTCAGGGAGCCATGCTTTATAGGGTATGGGTTTATTTACTATAAGAAATCCATAGCCAAGCATGTCCTACTAAGGGCATTCAGTAGAAAATAATTCTTCTCCCTAGAAAATATCATTAGTTTATTTCAGGGATCAAGAAACTTTTTCTGTAAATAATTTATGCCCTATGGGCTATATGGTCTCTAACACAACTACTCAACTCTGCCCTTATAGCACAAAAGCAGCCATAGACAATACATAAACAAATGGGTGTAGGTATGTTCCAATGAAACTTTATTTACAAAAACACAGTTGGCCAGTGGGTTATAGTTTGCCATACCCCATTCTATTTACATGAAGGTCCAGTTGGAAGAGATTAGACAGGGCCATTTGCTTCTTTTGTTTTTTGTTTGTTTGTTTTCCCTGGGAGTATTTCCCTCTGCTCCCCACCGCATACACAGTGAATTGCGGCCAGCTGCTTTAACTTCTTCTTTCCCAGCTGCCAATAATAGTAACTTCAAAGTAAATGACTTAAACAGGATAGAAATTTATCATGTGAAAGAAGTCTAGAAGAAGGCATCCTGGGCTGGTATGGCCGCACCGTGGTTGCCAGAAATGCAGGCTCCTTCCAGCTCACCTTTTCACAGTCCAGAATGGCAACAAGAGCCATCACATGTCCTGGACAGCAGAATTGAGGATGGGGAGAAGAGGGATGTCATCTTTCTTTTCAATTTTATTTTATTGCAGTAAGAACACTTAATAAGAGACCTACCCTCTGAACACACTTTTAAGTGTGCAATCCAATATTGTTAATAATTGACACAATGTTGTATAGCAGATCTATAGAACTTATTCATCTTGTGTAATTAAAACTTATGCCCACTGATTAGCAATTTCCCATTTCCCTCTCCCCCAACCCCCAGCCCTTGGTTACCACCATTGTACTCTCTGATTCTATGGGTTTGACTAATTTTGATACTTCATCTAAGTGGAATCATGCAGTATTTGTCCTTCTGGGGCTGGCTTATTTCACTTAGCGTAACATCTTCAAAGTTCATCCATGTTACCTCATATTGCAGGATTTCCTTCTCTGTTAAGGCTGAATAATAGTCTGTTGTATATATATGCCACATTTTCTTTGTCCATGTATCCATCAGTGGGCATGTAAGTTGTTTCCACATCTTGGCTATTGTGAATAGTGCTGCAGTGTACAAAGGGGTGCTAATATCTCTTCAAAATCCTGATTTCAATTCTTTTGGGTAAATACCCAGAAGTGGGATTGCTGGATCATATGGTAGTTCTATTTTTAATTTTTTAAGGAACCTCTGTACTGTTTTCCATAGTGGCTACGTCATTTTGCATTCTCACCAACAGTGTACAAGGCTTCCAATTTCTCTACTTCCTCACTGATACTTAATGTCTTTTGGGTTTTTTGTTTTTTGTTTTATAATAGCCATCTTAACAGGTATGAAGTGATATTTCATTCTGGTTTTGATTACTATTTCCCTGATAATTAATGACATTGAGATTTGTTAATATATTGTTATACTGTTGTTCATTTGTATGTCTTCTTTAGAGAAATGTCTACTCAAGTCTTTAGCCCATTTTTAAATTGAGTAGTTAGGCCGGGCGCGGAGGCTGAGGCGGGAGGATCGCTCAAGGCCAGGAGTTCGAGACCAACTTGAGCAAGAGTGGGACCCCATCTCTACTAAAAATAGAAAGAAATGATCTGGACAACTAAAAATATATATAGAAAAAATTAGCTGGGCATAGTGGCACATGCCTGTAGTCCCAGCTACTAGGGAGGCTGAGGCAGAAGGATTGCTTGAGCCCAGGAGTTTGAGGTTGCTGTGAGCTAGGCTGACGCCACGGCACTCTAGCCTGGGCAACAGAGTGAGACTCTTTCTCAAAAGAAAAATAAATAAATAAATTGAGTAGTTAATCCTTTGCTATTGAGTTGTAGGAGTTTCTTATATATTTTAAAAATTAACCCCTAATCAGCTATATGGTTTGCAGATATTTTCTCCCATTCCATAGGTTGCCGTTTCACTCTGTTGATTGTTTCCCTTGGTGTACCGAAGCTTTTTAGTTTAACGTAGTCCCACTTGTCTATTTTTTCTTTCGTTGCCTGTGCTTTTGGTGTCATATCCATGAAATCATTGCCAAGACCAATGTCATGAAACATTTCCTCCCTGTTTTCTTCCAGGAGTTTTATAGTTTTAGGTCTTGTATTTAAATCTGTAACCCATTTTGAGTCTATTTTTGTGTATGGTATAAAATATGGGTCCAAAATTCATTATTTTACATGTGGATATCCAGTTTTTCTGACATCATTTGTTAAAGAGACTGTCTTTTCCCCGTTGTGTATTCTTGGCACCCTTGTCAAAGATCAATTGACCATATATGTGTGGATTTATTTCTGGGCTCTATTTTCTGTTCCATTAGTCTATAACATATACGTTTGTCTTTATGCCAGTACCATGCTGTTTTAATTACTATAGATTTGTAATATACTTTGAAAGTAATGCCTCCAGCTTTGTTCTTCAAGATTGTTTGGCTTTTCAAGGTCTTTATATTTCCATACGAATTATAGAATTTTATTTTCTTTTTACTTCTGTAAAAAATGCCATTGGGATTTTCATAGCAATTGCATTAAATCTATAGATTGCTTTGAGTCATATGGACATTTTAGCAATATTAAGTCTTCTAGCCCAGGAACACAAGATGTCTTTCCATTTGTTTATGTCATCTTTAATTTTTTTCATCAATGTTTTATAGTTTTCAGTGTACAAGTTTTTAACCTTCTTACTTAAGTTTTTTCCTAAGTATTTTATTCTTTTTTATTGTTTTCTTAATTTCCTTTTTGGATAGTACATTGTTTATGGAAATGCAACTGGTTTTTGTATGTTGATTAATTCATGTTCATTAGTTCTAACAGGGGTTTTTTTTGTGGAATCCTTAGGCAGGGTTTTCTATGTATAACATCATGTCATCTGCAAACAGAGATAATTATACTTCTTTCCTTCCAATTTGAATATGTTTTATTTCTTTTTCTTGCCTAATTGCTTTGGCAATTTCCAGTACTATGTTGAACAGAAGTTGTGAGAGTGGGCACCCTTGCTCTGTTCCTGATTTTAGAGGAAAACCTTTCAGTTTCTCACCATTGAGTATGATGTTAGCTGTGGACTTGTCATTTTTGACCTTTATTATGTTGAGGTACATTCCTTCTATACCTAGTTTGTTGAGAGTTTTTGTCATGAAGGAGTGTTGAATTTTGTCAGATGTTTTTTCTACCCTCAATGATAGTGTGATATTTTTTCCTTCATTCTAATACAATGTATTACATTAATTTTTTTGCATATATTGAACCATCCTTGCATCCCATGGATAAATCCCACTCAATTATGGTGTGTGGTTCATTTAATATGTTGTATTCAGTTTGCTGAGGATTTTTTTCAATTTGTTGAGGATTTTTGCATCTCTATTCATCAGGGATATTGACTTGTAGTTTTCTTGTGGTGTCTTTGTGTGTCTTTGGTATCAGGGTAATGTTGGCCTCATAAAATGAGTTTGGAAGTATACCCTCCTTGATTTTTCAGAAGAGTTTGAGCAGGATTAGTGTTAATTATTCTTTAAATGTTTGGTAGAATTCACCAGTGAAGCTATGTGGTCCTGAGCTTTTCTTTGTTGGGAGATTTTTAATTATTGATTCAATTACCTATAGGGCTGTTCAGACTTTCTCTTTCTTTGTGATTCAGTCCTGGTAAGTTATATATTTCTAGGAATTATTCTTTTTTTGTAGGTTATCCAGTTTGTGTACATATAATTATTCATAGTAGTCTCTTATAATTCTTTTTATTTCTGTGGCATCAGTTGTAATATCTCCTCTTTTATTTCTGATTTTGTCTTCTCTCTTTTTTCTTAGTCTAGCTAAAAGTTTGTTATTTTGTTTTTCTTTTAAAAAATCCAACTCTTATTTTTGTTGATTTTTCTATTGCCTTTCTATTCTTTATTTTGTTTATTTTATTCTAATCTTTATTATTTCCTTCCTTCTGGTAACTTTAGGCTTAGTTTGTTCCTCTTTTTCTAGTTCCTTGAGGTTTAAAGTTAAGTTGTTTATTTGAGATCTTTCTTTTTTTTAATATAGGTATTTATTGCTATAAACTTTCCTCTTTGTACTACTTTTGTTGAATTGTTTAGGTTTTGGTATGTTATACTTTTGTTTTCATTTGTCTCAAGATATTTTCTAATTTCATTTTTGATTTCTTCTCTGACACATTGATTGTTCAAAAGTATTTTGTTTAATTTCCACATATTTGAAGTTTGCAATTTTCCTAAATCAGCCAGATTTGTAGCTTCTGGGCTGTCAAGCTGGTGATTCTTGATGGAACAGGATTTTGCCTTTGATGGTGATTCAGACAGAAACCTGAATTCATAGGGCTAAACCCCTCTTAAAGTCGTAGTTTCCTTACTGTGTCAGAAGGATTTTCCAAACTCACACCTTTCCTTAAAACCTGGTGCTTCCCCTTTGTGATTATGCAAGTCCATTGTGTCTTAGGCACATGTTTTCTGCTTTGGTTTACTGCCTACCTACAGTTAGATACATCTCATTTAATTGGCAGAGGCATTTTGAGGTTCCATCTCCCAGGAGACAGGATGTAAATCTGTGTAGTTTTCTTTCAGGGATATTCAGCTGGGCAAGGCATTTCATATTGCCACATACTGATGAGCCTTCTTTCTAGCTGATTATTTTCTGTAATCAGCCCTTTCTGTTAGGGGCAAAGTTCCTGCATTTTCTGGAATTGTTTAGATTCCTCAGAGTTCCCTGCCTATTGGTGAGGGGAGGGGATCAGTGGGAGTTCAAACAGAGATTATACAGGATTGTGAACCCCCAAAAGGCATATGTCCATGGGTATAAATGAACTGAATGTGCATAAATATTCTTTTTACCTGACAGCTCACCTGCACCTCACATACTTTGGGGGAATATAAGAAGTAATAGGTCTGTTGAGGGTCTCCAAGTCATTGCCTACCCTGAGTTCATGCAGACTCAAGCCCCTTAGACTGACAGTGGAGGACTCCTTGCTGAATATAGGTACCCTGTATATACCTCTACCTACAACCTTATAGCTAAGATTACTATTGGTTTGCTTATGCTGTGATGTGTAAGCATAATTCTTTGAATGCAACCTCACAAAACCCGACTTGGACACATCTCTTGCTGTGTGTGTACCATTTCCTACTTCCATAGAGTAAAATACATATAAGACAGATACATGATTTCATGGAAGAAACACTTACTTGTCAACAATGTCCTCTATGTGTAAACTGCTTAAAAATTAAATTATTTAGTCATCCTTATTTTTTTCTTTTGTAATTGAGATTTTATTGGTTGTGTCAAGGATAAGTACAGACATTTCAATTTGTATACAATTTTTAACGTATGTACCAAAAATCTAAAAAGCCATTTATTTTAGTTCTTTTTTATTACACTGACTTTCCAGCTTAAAATTTGGAGACAAATTTTCCTCAAGAAGATATTAAGTACCGGTATGTTCAAATGTTGATAAGCTGTTACATAAGTCCCACTAATTCACAATTTATTGTCATATATAATACATACTCAAATTTTCAATCTTTCACAGTACATTAACAAAGTTATTAGGAAAACAGGACTACCACCACCAAAGATGTTACAGAGTATACACAATTCTGACAGAGAAAGCCATGATCAAGGAGTGGTTTTCTTTAGGAAACAATTCTACTAAAAAAGCAACATGGGAATAGAAGTAATTTAAAATGTTCAAGACATTAGATGCTTTCTGCTTATGCTCAGGAAAAAAATAAAAAATAAATTAAAAAAAAAAAAAAAGACATTAGATGCAAGCCTGGGACTCCACATAGCCATTTGTATCATGGGATAGAAAAACTAACCCCCATCTGTGAAATGTTAAGCTGACACCCAAGACAGTCAAAGCCTTCCATAATTCAATATCTCACACTATTTTCTGGTTGTACCAAAAAAATAAACATTCAGCGAATGATTTTACCTCTTAAAAAAAAGCATTTACACTTAAAAAATAGGATGAGGTGAGATTCCCTCCTTCTTAAAAATGTTTCTAGAGTTACTAAAAAACTTGCATAAATATTCCTCTGGATTGTACAAGAAGGGAGACGGGGACCACTGATAAGACACGGTGTGTGATACCAATCAGGCGTGGCTTCTCTCTCCTGCTTCATCAGAGGCTGGGCTCGCCTCAGATTTAGTTTCTCCCTTTTCTGCAGGTAAATCTTTAGTTTCTTGGTTAGCCACTTTGGCCTGTCTTCCCTTTGCTCCTCTTTTCCCTTTTGGTTGCACTTTTTTGTCTGGGGCGGGGTGAAGGGGGAGTGGAGAACTGGATGGAGTCATCGTTATTTTTGAATTATAGCTACAGTTTTGTTCTCTTTGTGCTAACTCTTCCTTTGTTAACAATCATTAGAAGCTCATGGCTTTCCATAATGTAGATAGCCATAATCATCACTCTGTTTTCTGTGCTTCAGTTTGTCCCATAGGAGTCTCTTTAAACTGGGTCCTTATTCTTCCAGTTCTATCCAAATATCTTTTAACTATTTTTGTCTCCTGAGAGGCAGTATAATGCACTGGTTAAGAGGACAGACTCTGGAGCAGGATCAAATCCCCCTTTTGCCACTCAATAGCTATGTGATCTTGGACAAGTTATTTAATCTCTCTGTGCTTCAATGTCCTCATCTTGAAAAGGAGGATAGTGATAATACCTACCTCATAGGTGAACAGTAAGTTAATTAATCCACGTAAAGCACCTAGAACAGTGTCTGGCCACATAACAAGTGCTCAGTAAGTGCTAGTTGCTTGTTGTTATCATTAACATTATTGTTATTATCATTACTTTTTTTTTTTTTTTGAGACAGAGTCTCACTTTGTTGCCCAGGCTAGAGTGAGTGCCGTGGAGTCAGCCTAGCTCACAGCAACCTCAAACTCCTGGGCTTAAGCGATCCTACTGCCTCAGCCTCCCGAGTACCTGGGACTACAGGCATGTGCCACCATGCCCGGCTAATTTTTTCTATATATATATTTTAGCTGTCCATATAATTTCTTTCTATTTTTAGTAGAAATGGAGTCTCACTCTTGCTCAGGCTGGTCTCGAACTCCTGAGCTCAAACGATCCGCCCGCCTCGGCCTCCCAGAGAGCTAGGATTACAGGCGTGAGCCACCGCGCCCGGCCTTATCATTACTTTTAATTCTAGTAACAACAAGGCACATCTGTGCCAAGACATGGAATAGCTGCTTTACAAAGATCCCTGATTTCTTCTAATCAGGAAAATAGTTCTAAAGACCAGAAACATATAAGATTGTTCCACATAGGTTCTCATGATGGGCAAGATGACTTTGTTTCTGGGTCATTTTAGTGTCAGAGCTGCAAAGCTTTAATGTTTAATAAGGCCATGAATTCACACTGGTACTTTCATTTTAATATTCTTTGTACCTTATATTTATAGTTTAGTTTCCACATATAAGTGGAATTAGTAATATATATAATGTTTGCCTTTTTATGACTGGTTTATTTCCCTTAGATAGTGTCCAAGTTATAACATGTATCAGAATATCCTTCCTTTTTACAGCTGAATAATCTATTTCTGCAATTTAAAAAAAAAAATGCCATTGGGATTTTGATAGGGACTGCGGTGAAACTGTAGATTGCTTTGAGTAGTATGGACATTTTAACAATATTAAGTCTTTCAATTCATGAACACGGGATGCCTTTCCATTTGTGTCTTCTTTAATTTTTTTCATCAATGTTTTGTAGTTCTCAGTGTACAGCACTTTTGCCTCCTTGGTTTAAGTTTATTCCTAAGTATTTTATTCTTTTTGATTGTTCTCTTAATTTTCTTTTTGGATTTTTCATTCTTAGTGTACAGAAATGCAACTGATTTTTTGTGTGTTGATTTTACATCTTATAACTTTGCTTAATTTATTTATTAATTCTAACAGGTTTTTGGAATCTGTAGGATTTTCTACGTATAAGATCATGTCATCTGTAAACAGATCATTTTACTTTTTCCTTTCCAATTTGGATGTGTTTTAGTCATTTCTCTTGCTTAATTGCTCTGGCTAGGACTTTTAGTACAGTGTTGAATAGAAATGGCAAAAACCCTTGTCTTGTTCCTGATCTTAAAGGAAAAGTTTTCAGTCTTTTACCATTTAGAATGATGTTAATTATAGATTTCATAAATGGCCTTTATTATCATAGTTTCCTTCTGTTCCTACTTGTGCCTTAGATTTTTAACCTCTCACCCAGACTGTCATTGTACCTCCTTCTCTTATAGTATCCTTAATGTGCCATCATCCACTTTTGTGTATCACTTGAATGAATGGGATGAACATTAGATTAAATTAGTCAAATGTAACCCCCAAAAATGGGATTTTGATAGCAATTATATGGCCTTTAAAGATTAACTTGGGTAAAGTTGTCATCTTTTTTTTTTTTTTTACTGGATACATTTTTAGCATTTTTAGACAAGGAAAGTTGTTACCCACCTAACCTTTCTTCCTTCCTTCCTTTCTTTCTTTCTTTCTTTCTTTTCTTTTTTTTTTTTTTTTTTTTTTGTAGAGATGTGGTATTGCTTTGTTGCCCAGGCTGGTCTCAAACTCCTGGCCTCAAGCAGTCCTCCCATCTTGGCCTCCCAAAGTGCTAGAATTACAGGCATGAGCCATCACTCCCAGCCTGGATTATATAAGTAGGTTAGAATTTAACATTTAAAGGGCCCTATGTTTTGTGTAAAGTTGTTTAGGTTCATAATAATAATAGTAGTAATAACCAAATTTAATAAGATCAGTTGATGTCCCTTCAAGATGTGAGAGGTAACAACTTGGGATTAAATTTTAATTTAAGATAATTTACAGTATCAATTAAGGATCAAGTGCCTTAATCTACCTTACTGTTTCTAAGAAGGAAGAGTGTTCCTTAACGATTTCAAATAATTTCCAGCCCTCTGATCCAAATGTCACACTTGATTTATTTCTTTGTTCTTAGCAAATTAAGATAAATAGAGAAAGCAGCTTATAACTAGTGGTGACTAGCCAGCTGAAAGGCTCAATATCTAGGCATGTCTATAACCCATTCGTGATAAATCAGTTGAGATTTATCTCAACTGGATTAGCTCTGGATTAGCTCTGAGCTCTGGATTAGTCTTCTCAACGCAAAGTGGCAGATAAGAAATGCTGAAGGATGTTTCTCCTTCAAAACAAGTAGATCCTGCACCAAATACACAAGGAAATAAACTGCCAAGAGTGAGTATCAGCAGAAACAATAAATAACGTATTTAGATCCCCACAGACATAAGATATCATGATAAACAATATGAAAGAACAAACCATAAGATGTTTAAAGAAATAAAAGATGACATCACAAAAAGAAAACAATAATAAACTATAAAAATTATTAGGCAGATTTGCCATGGAATCTAGTAGACCTTTTAGAAATAAAAGTATAATTGTTTAAAAACAAAAACACCTCAGTGAACAGGTTAAAGGGCTATTTAAATAGCTGAGGGCCAGGCACAGTGGCTCATACTAGTAATCCCAGCCCTTTGGAAGACCGAGGCCTTGAGCCCAGGAGTTTGAGGCACAGCAAGCTATGATCATGCCACTGCTCTACAGTCTGGGCAATAGAGCGAGACCCTATCTCTTAAAAAACAACAAGAACAATAAAACAAACAAAAAAACATAGCTGAAAGTGAACAGAAATACACAACTGAAGAAATTGCCCTGATAAAAATATTTGTTGGTGAGGGTCAAAACTTTTCCTCAGGCCAGACATGGTGGCTCACGCCTGTAATCCCAGCACTTTGGGGGGCCAAGGTGGGAGGATCGTTTGAGGCTAGAAGTTCAAGACCAGCCTGGGCAACAGAGCAGGAGCCCGTCTCTACAAAAAAACAGAAAAATTAGCCGGGTGTGTTGTTCATTCTGTTTTTGTTTTGCAGAAGCTCAGATCACTTTAACAATCTCATGGCACTGTATCTCTACTTTGTAGCCAATTGGTTTCACATTTTAGGAGCTCATTCTTCTAAAATGCACAATTAAATCCTGTCCTCTATTTTTTCTAAAAATTCATTAGATCATTTATAACTCTAATGATTTTTATAATCTTACAGGCTAGTAAGCCTTCAAATCGATTCTCCCTACAAGATACTTCCCCCCTCCACTGAGATTTAATCAAGAGTTCCATATGGATCAACGATCCATATGCTCGGCGGTGGTGGTGTTGGTGATGGTGTTGGTAAAAAGACTAAATTAGTCACCAGCTCCATGGTTTCAGTGTGATATTGAGATATATCCCATAAATACATCAAAAGGCCCACCTCAGCTAAGTCATTTAGCAGATCCAACAAGCAAAAGGGGAAGCAGAACTTTCAATCAGACTGATAATGATTTGGATCCCACATGTGCCACCAAATAAATGTGGCTTTGGGAAGTTATTTAACCTCTCTGGGCCTCAGTTTCCTATCTATTCACCAGGGATAATAATACTTTTCTTAGAGGGGTGTTTGAAGGATCACAGTTAATGTACTTAGAGCTAACAATTTAATATGTCAAATGGGCCTTTTTAATTATTATTTTCAGATCTAGGCTTAGGAAAAAGTAAAGAAAGGGAAGGAAGGAAAGAAATTATCCTGAATCCAGCACAGAGAGAAAAGGAAATAGACAATATGCCCCACACATAAGAGAACTTAAGCTATAGAGGACAAATGAAAAGTTCTAATATGCTCTAATCAGAGTCCTAGAAAAATAGAATAGAGAGAATGGAAGAGATCCTGTATTTGAAGAGATAATGGATTCAGCATATTCTAGAACTAAAGAAAATCATGAATCCACAGCTAGAGAAAACACAATAAATATCAAGCAAGATAAATAAAAATAAATCTATATCTAGAAATATAGAGAAATTGCAAAATATTTAAGACAAAGGGATCTTGAAAGCAGTCAGAAAAAAGATCACCCATTACAGAGCAGTCCTGCTTCTTGGAAGCAAGAGGGCGCCATTACACCGGCAGTAAACCTCAAAGCAACAGGAGACGCTAGAAGGCAACAAAGTATCTTGAAAGTACGGAAAGAAACATGTCAACCTAAAATCATGCTCTCAGCAAAGCTAACTTCTAAAAATGAGGGCAAAATAAAGCTGTTTTCATTCAAACAAAAGTGGAGTTTGTGGAACAACAGAACAACACCCAGGGAACTTCTAAAGGATATACTTCCAAAAGAAGGAAAGTACTCCTAACAGGCAGGAGCATGGGAAAAGGAATTGTGAGCAAATAAATTGGTTATCATGTAGATAACAAAAATCTAAGTAGAGTCTCTATATATGTAATAATAATGTCTAAATTCCAGGGATTAACAAAAGGACAGCTAAAATACTGGACAACAATAGCATGTTTGGGAGAGGGCAAACAGAGTTAATGTTCAAACATCCTTGTATTTTTTAGTGGGGAGAATGACTAAGAGAAAATGAAGGTATAAGTAATGCCTAAAATAGCAGAAGAATAAAAATCAAATAAAGAAATGAACAGGAAAAGCTCAATTATTTAAAAAGCAAAAAAGACAAAGAGGATCAGAAAAAATGAATCAAATAGAAAGCCAAAATCAGATGATAGAAATAAGCCTAAATAAATCAGTAATTACGTTCAATATAAATAGACCAAACCATCATTTCACAGATGATAAAATTGAATTTTAAAATGTAAAAAGTTAGATTTAACCTCAGAAAGAATATGACATGTAAAAAAAAGAAAAGGAAAAAAAGTAAAATGTAAAAAATTAGAGACTATTTATATGAGACATATTTAAAACATGACACTGAAAGGTTTTAAAGGAAGGAAAAATATGCTAGGTAAGCTAACCAGAAGAAAGCTGAGATAGCAGAAAAAAATAATAAATTGTTAAAAAAGTAATATTAGGCATAGAGAAGGCTACTTCAGATTAATAAAAGATTCAGTTCAATAGCAGGCAATAGCAATGTTAAATCGATATGTACCTAATAAAATAACTTCAAAGTATATAACAAAATTGGGGCCGGGCATGGTGGCACATGCCTGTAATCCTAGCACTCTGGGATGCCAAGGTGGGAGGACCTCTTGAGCTCAGGAGTTCCAGACCAGCCTGAGCAAGAAAGAGCAAGACCCCGTCTCTACTAAGAATAAAAATAAATTAGATGAGCAACTAAAAACAGAAAAAAAAATTAGCCATGCATGGAGGCACATGCCTGTAGTCCCAGCTACTCGGGAGGCTGAGGCAGGAGGATCGCTTAAGCCCAGAAGTTTGAGGCTGCTGTGAGCTAGGCTGACGCCACGGCACTCTAGCCCAGGCGACAGAGCAAGACTCTGTCTCAAAAAAAAAAATAAATAAATAAATAAATAATTGGTAGAGTCATAGGGAGAAATTGAATAATCCACTTTCATAGTGGGACATTCCAACACGCTGTTCTCAATTACTGATAGGTCAAGCAGACAAAAACAATTAGAGCCAGGCTCGGTGGCACAGCAGTGGCTACAGTGGTTGCTATACTCCCAGCTACTCAGGAGGCTGGGCAGGAGGATTACTTGAGCCGAGACTTGGAAGCTATATTGCACTGGAATAGCTACTGCGCTCCAGCCTGAGTAACACCAAGACTCCATTTCCAAAAAACAAACAAAAAAATTAGAAAACAGGGTTTAAACACTACAAGATAACAAAATATGATTTATTGGACAAACATAGAACTCTATATCCAATAATTAGAGAAAAAAGATACTTTCCCAGCACACATTTGTAAAAATTGATCATGCATTGGTTCATAAATCAAATCTCAATAAATTTTAAAGAAACAGAATCTTACAGGCCAAGTTCTCTGGCTACATTAAATTAGAAAATCAAAAATAAGAGAATTTTTTGAAAATCTATAGTAAATTATGGTAACACTAGCTATTGTAACAGCCCCCTACATTTAACTACCTTAAACCAGTAGACTTTTTTTGTTTACGTAATAGGTCCCATGTGGTTATCCTGGTCAGTGAGGGACTAGCCCCATACAATGACTCAGAGACCCAGGCTCCTTCCCAAGTTTGGTTCTATCCCTGTAGGGCCTTAATGTCTTTATTTATTCAGCCTTTCTAATCCTTTTATTGTCAATTTTGATAACATATTCCTGAATTTTTTTTTATTTCAAGTAAGTTTTCAAATGTATTGATGTGAAGTTACTCATAATATTCTCAATTTTTAAAAATCTCAGCTAAATCTGTAGTTAATGTCTTTTTTGACCCGAACAGTATTTATATATGCTCGCTCTCATTTTCCTTGATCTATCTTGCCAAAGATTAGTAGTCTTTTCAAAGAGCTATCTTTTGGCTTTGTTGAAGCTCTGTGGGGAGGGGGGGTGTCTATACGTGTTTTCTCTTTTATTTTTAAATTTTGCTTTTATCATTGTCACCTTTCTGCCTCTAATACAAGTCTAATTAAACTGTATGGCAAAACTGGACTAAGGAAAATGATCTAAAGCCAGTTTTCCGTGCCAACCAAACTAATCTGCACCTAAATATTAGTTACATATAGAAAATTTTATTCTATATACATAGTTGTGACAGTCGTTACATTATTTTGTATTTTCTGAGATCCTTCCTGTTAGCCTCTCTAAGATTCTAGGACTTTCTTGTCTGTTGCAAGAGATAGAACTCTTAACTCACACTAGATTAAGCAGAAAAAGGGAACATAATGTAAAGTTTGTGTGGTTGAGAAGTCAGGTGTGGCTGGGAATCCCCGACACGCTTTCTTCTCAGTCTGCTTCATCCTCAGGTAGCCTTTCCTAGTGGAGCGGTACAGTGGCCACCAGCCAGGCTTGTATCTTAAGCCCAGCAACCTCAGGGAAAAAGAATCCAGCCCCAAGACTCCAGCACAAGTTTGAGGATTGACTCTTTCAGCCTGTGCCCAACCCCACAACCAGTTACTGTGGGCGGGGAGCATCAACCTGTCAACTCCAGTCACCCTACTTGGCTAAGAATGGGGCAGAGGTGGTTCCCCAGTGAATGAGTCTATGAGTGTGTGAAAGAGAATGAAGGAGGTGTAGTGGCTGGATAAATGAAGACAGTAATGTTAATAGAAAAGGGAGATGCTGGTCGAGCAAGAACATCTACTGTCCCCCAGGTCTGAGTCAATTTTGAATTGGCTCAACCAAAGAGCAAAGCTCGGTTCTTCCATCAAGAGGTTCAGGAAAAGCTAATAGAAGTAGGTATTAAAAGATAATAGGAAGGGAAACTGAGCAGAGAGATAATCACAGTGATAACTTCCTCTCTACCTGGAGTGGTTCTGTCATCCACTTGGTAGCACTGTAGGAGCACTTCCATGCTCTACCTTATGTTTCTGCCCACTGAAATTTCACCTTTAAAGAGATATCTTTTTCATTATGATACTCTTTATCCAGGATTCCCAGAGCTGACTATACCCACTAGTCATGTGTAACTATTTAAATTTAAATATAAATTAGGCCAGCACAGTGGTTTACACCTATAATCCTAGCACTTTGGGAGGCCAAGGTGGGAGGATCACTTGAGGACAGGAGTTTGAGACCACACTGAGCAACATAGGGAGACCTCGTGTCTATAAAAAATAGAAAAATTAGTGACATGTGGTAGAACTTCTCTCTAGTCCCAGCTACTCAGAAGGCTGGGGCAGAAGGGTCACTTGAGCCCAGGAGTTTAAGGTTGCTGTGAGCTATGATGACACGACTGCACTCTAGCCAGGGCAATAGGGTGAGACTCTGTCTCAAAAATAAATAAATTAATTAATTAAATTTGATGGTTCAGTTCCTCATTTACACTAACCACATTTCAAGTGCTCAGTATGCACATGTGACTACCATATTGGACAGCTCAGAGATGGAACATTTGTGTCATCACAGAAAGTTCTGTTGAACAGCACTGGTGTAGAACAGTAAGGTGTTACCAGCAATCTGTCGTTGTTTTTTTTTTTTTTTGAGACAGAGTCTCGCTCCGTTGCCCGGGCTAGAGTGAGTGCCGTGGCGTCAGCCTAGCTCACAGCAACCTCAAACTCCTGGGCTCAGGCGATCCTACTGCCTCAGCCTCCC
>CM052444.1:40205330-40229559 GCA_028533085.1 Varecia variegata
ACTACAGGCATGCGCCACCATGCCCGGCTAATTTTTCTATATATATTTTTTTAGCTGTCCATATAATTTGTTTCTATTTTTAGTAGAGACGGGGTCTCGCTCTTGCTCGGGCTGGTCTCGAACTCCTGAGCTCAAACGATCCACCCGCCTCGGCCTCCCAGAGTGCTAGGATTACAGGCGTGAGCCACCGCGCCCGGCCGCAATCTGTTGTTATTAGGTGTCTTCTAGTGATAGTTACTCTAAAGGGAATTGGATAAGAAATTTTGATAACGACAGAGGAAATGAGAGAAGTTGCCTGGGACTATCCCATGACCCTATTTTCACTTCTGTAAATGATTTCAGCTCCCTTCAGACTTTGCTCTGGATCTCCAGAGGAGACAGTCTCTGCTGTCACAGAGCTGGAATCCCTGGTGATCTCTTCAAACCAAACCCAGAGGGGCAGACAAGGACTTATGCCCAGGAGCCACCCTCCAAGAACAGTTGTGCTTGGGAAAAGGGGGCATGAGAGGGTATTGGTGCCTGAGCCCTTGAGGAATGTGTCACCCAGGGCAGTCAATGCTCACTAATAGCAGATATTATAAATTTCCACCCCTTGTCATGCACTTGATCATCTTTCAATGTTACATAACTCCAGAAACTCATTTTTTTTCCTTTTTCTTTTTCTCTGCAGACCTATCCCTCTTTGTTCTGTTGTTGTGATAAATACCCAACTTGATAAAGTTGAAGGAAGGAAATGTTTTGTTTCCGGTAATGTTCAAAGTGTTGATGAGAAGACCCTATACTCAGAGGCAACAAGTAAGAAGCTTCTACTATCTCTTTTGGGGGGTTGGGTTGAGTTAGGTTGGGATTTTTATTTGTTTGCTTTTTGGTTTGGGTTTTGGCTGAGGGGTGTTTGGTTTGGTTTTTTGCTTTGGTTTTATAACCCACACACACCCAGAAATTCTTTTATTTTTGTTTGTTTTTGGTGGTGTTTTTTTGAGACAGGGTCTCACTCTATCACCCAGACTAGAGTGCAGTGGCGTCAACCTAGCTCACTGCAACCTCAAACTCCTCGGCTTAAGGGATTCTCCTGCCTCAGCCTTCTGAGTAGCTGGGGCTACAGGCATGTGCCACCACGCCCAGCTAATTTTCCTATTTTGTGTAGAGACGGGGTCTCACTCTTGCTCAGGCTGGTCTTGAACTCCCAGCCTCAAGTGATCCTCCCTCCTCGGCCTCCCAGAGTGCTGGGATTACAGGCATGAGCCACTGTGCCCGGCCTCAGAAATTCTTGCTTCCCTTTCATGCAAAGAACAATAGAGGTATTCTTATACATTGCTGGCGTAGGGCTATCTGCCAATATCTATCAAAACTACAAAGTTGTGTGCCCTTTGACCCACTTCAGGACTTTATCCCACAAGTACATTAAGGTATGCAAAATTACAATGTATTAGGTTGCCATGGGTTGCAATAATTGTGTTACTCATTAAACATTATTTATAATAACAAAAGATTGACAAAACATAGATATCCATCCATAGGATAAAGAACTACAGCTCATCTATAAACTATATTGTGTGTGTATGCCATAAAAAATACTGTGGTCCCACAAATAAGAATAAGGAAGATCTGGCCAGGCACAGTGGCTCACGCCTGTAATCCTAGCACTCTGGGAGGCCAAGGCAGGAGTATTGCTCTCGGTCAGGAGTTCGAGACCAGCCTGAGCAAGAGCGAGACCCCGTTTCTCAAAAAAAATAGAAAGAAATTATCTGGACAACTAAAAATGTATAGAAAAAATTAGCCGGGCATGGTGGTGCATGCCCGTAGTCCCAGCTACTAGGGAGGCTGAGGCAGAAGGATTGCTTAAGCCCAGGAGTTTGAGGTTGCTGTGAGCTAGACTGACACCACGGCACTCTAGCCGGGGCAAAAGAGTAAGACTCTGTCTCCAAAAAAAAAAAAAATAAATAAGGAAGGTCTTTGACATGGAGCTATCTCATTAACATATATTGAATGAAGAACACAAGATGCAGGACAATGAATATAATATGTTATCATTAGTGTAGAAAAAGTAGAGAGGCTCTTCCCATTGTCCCATCCAAGTGCTAACCAGGCCCGAACGACCCTGCTTATTAGCTATGGAGATCAGATGAGATCGGGAGCATTCAGGGGGGTATGGCTGTAGATTCTTCCTGTTCTCTTCCTCTTTTTTTCCTCTTTCCCTTTCACTCTCCCCTCCTTCCTGAATAATTTATTCCAAAAGCCATTAGGTAGAGTTGGGCTTCGTTGGCCCCCAGCGCAGTGTCGGAGCCTGAGTGGGGTGAGGTGTCTGTACAGGGAATGGCCCAGGCAGGGTGTCAGAGCCCAAGCAAAGTGACGAAGGTGTCCCATGGAGAGTGGCGTGTGTATCACCCATGCTGAGTGGGGTAACATCTGTAAGGGCTGGCAGCAGTGCTGGGAGCCAGGTTCCCACTGTCGGAGATGGGAGTTATAGAAAGAGAGAAAATAGAATAAACCCTATGGTGTTGGATGGGAACTGGGGACATTAGACATGTGTATTTTCCCAATTTTTTGCAATTGCAAATAATGTTGTAATGAATAAATATGTTGTCATTTTGCACACATCTTGGCAAGTAACTCTAATGGTTTTGGGGGAAGTATATCTTTGTACTCACCTCATAATTTTTCTGTTGGCTTAAAATTATTTAAAAATAAAAAATAATAAATGGGAAGGAAGGGGAAATACATGTGTATACTTGTATGCGCATAGGCTGTCTCAGGAAAGTCACACACATGATTTGTTACTTCTCAGGAGTACTATTGGTTACTTCTGGGAAGGGGTCTGGGTAGGTGGGGAGGGAGATTGCACCGTATACCTTTTGGTACCTTTTGAAAGTGGTTATATAATAGATTACCAGGAGAGGAGTTAGATTTTATGGGGCCCCCAAAGCTTATACATTTTAAGAAGCCCAATTTAAGGAAAAGAATGCAAAATCAGGTACAGAAGTGAAACTTTATTTAAAATAGGAAAAGAGGCCAGGTGCGGTGGATCATGCCTGGGAGGCCGAGGCGGGTAGATTGCTTGAGCTCAGGAGTTGGAGACCAGCCTGAGCAAGAGCAAGACTCCATCTCTACTAAAAGTAGAAAAAAATTAGCTGGGCAACTAAAAATAGAAACAAAAAACTAGTCAGGCATGGTGGCTCATACCTGTAGTCCCAGGTACTGGGGAGGCTGAGGCAGGAGGATTGCTTGAGCCCAGGAGTTTGAGGTTGCTGTGAGCTAGGCTGATGCTGCGGCACTCTAGCCCGAGTGACAGAGTGAGACTCTGTCTCTAAAAAGGGGGGGCGGGGCAGAAAGAAATCACAATATATTATTGCTGTCTTAGAGATATAGATCCCTTCCTTCTGAGATCTCTATAGGCAATTTACCAGAAATCTCACATAGAAATTGCTTCTTGGTTGCATCCTTGAACACTACACCACTCCTAGCTCTCCCAGGGCCTTTGCAAGTGAGGAGCTGAAGCCTCACCTTCATTAGCTTAAGATTTAGACAGATTAGATTAGATATCCAGTGGTTTTTATTTGTTTTATTTTTTTTTATTTTAATGGACCTCAGATGCATAGGTTTGAATTAATCATAATTCTTGAGTTAGTACCTATAGTCATCACTGGTACATGAATAGTCATCTTTTATTCATTCACTAATATATTTATTTTTATTTTTTAATTTAATAATAAGTAAATACCCTGGGACCTACCATCAATAAGAACCAGAATCCTAATAATATTTTATCCCTGCTTAATTACTATTCCCATCTTATCCTCCTGTTTAGAGATAACTCTGCTCTATTATAGTATTTTGTATTTTTCATTCCTTTGTACCTTTTTATTTTTATTTTTTGAAGTTTCATCAAGAATATATGTATACCTAAGGAATATCTCATTCAGTTGTTTATTTTTCAACTTTGTAGAAAAGAGATCATGACATGTCCTTTCCTGGGACTTGGTTTTTTTCACTCAGCTTTATGTTGCTGTGGTTCATCCATGTTGTTGGCTGTGTAGTTTGCTCATTCTTACTGCTGTGTGACACTCCACATTGACTATACTATGACGCAGGTACCTCTTCTGATGATAGGCCTCTGACTATTATGAATGGGGCTGCCACGAACATTCTTGTTCATGTCTCCTGGTGGCCTGCATGGGCAAGAGCTTGGCATATACTTAGGAGTAGAATTTCTGGATTGTAGGGCATGAGTGTTCAACTTCACAGGGGAATAATGCCAGATTGCTTTCTAAAGCTGTACCAAATTACACTCCCACCAGCAATATATGAGATTCTTTTGATTCTCTAGCAACTAGTAAAGTCAGACTTTTTGGTTTTTGCCAATCAAATGGTTATAAAATGGTATCTCAGTGTAATCTTGATCTTCATTTCCCTGATTACCCTGAGAATCTCTTCATATACTTATTTTTTTTTTTGCTTTTTTTTTCTGAGAAAGCCTATGAATATATTCATATACTTATTGACTATATTTGTTTCTTTTTCTGTGAAATTCTTATTTGTTCAGCTCGTTCTATTTTTTTTTTTTCATTTTCTTTCTGATTTATAGGAGTTCCTTATGTATTTTACATTAGACTGATTCTTTTTTGGACATAAAAGTTGCACATATCTCCTTCCAGTGTATAAGTTGTCTTTTATTTGCTTTAAGGTATCTTTTTTATTAACAGAAGTTTTTAATGTTAATGTAGTCACATTTATTAGATTTTTCCCTTTATGGTTAATGCTTTTTGTGTCTCGTTTAAGAAATTGGTTTTTCTCCCAAGTATCAGCTGTTGGCAGGAATGATGGATAAAAGGCGAGGGAGGAAGATAATAATTTGAGTCCACAGTCAATTTAAGAATTCCATTCCAGGCTGTAGTTTGTACTTCCTGTCTTACTAAACCTTTCAGTATCATAAAGGTGCCAGATGGCTCAGTTGTAATGTTACTTCTTTTCATTTCCCTGACTATCTCTAATGGAAGTGGTAATGAACCGTGAAATGGCCAAGTGGTGAGGACCTGGTTACCCAGGGGGAGGTAATACAGTGTTGTGATAGTCAAAAGTTGATTCTTAATTTAGCTGAAAAGTGACAGTGGGTAGATAGACTGAAGGTACAAATATGAATCTAAATGCCTTCCTTTGGCTATGTCTATTTAGAGTTCCATCACATTGAAGTCAGTTGACTTATGATCATCTTCTGTTATTTTGTTTGTTTAGGCTTATTTATAAAGCTGGATCCTGATAAAAGTCTGACATAAAAGAGCTGCTGGTGAATGCCACACTATCTGCACAAGGCTGTCCCCCTCCGGAAGAAGCAGTTGTCTCCACTCCTGCTCTGCTCACCCACTGCCGAATCCCCCGTAGGGAGAAGCCTGCTGACCTTCCTAAGCAGTCTTCTGAACACGATTCTAGGAACTCAGTTTCCACCTTCTAAACTTTTTAGCGCAGAAACAGTGAGAGTATCAGCAATTCTTTGTGTCTCCTTAGGATATGTGTGTGGTTCTCCTGAGATTTGAATGGGCTCCTGAAAGTTGCACAGGCGTGATGTCTGTCTCACTGCAGACCTGAGAAAAAAAATTTTTTAATAATTTTTTAAATTTTTTTTTTAATTTCAGCATATTACAGGGACACAAATGTTTAGGTTACATATATTGCCTTTGCCCCACCCGAGTCAGAGCTTCAAGCGTGTCCATCCCCCAGACGGTGAGCACCACACCCATTAGGTGTGAATATACCCCTCCCCTCAACCCCCTCCCTGGAGAAAAAATTTGTGTTGAAACTTGTACTGCAAACTTGGAAATGCTAGAAAATCACATGAAGGAATAAATACATAGGTGTGTGTGCATATTACATACACATTGTAAGTTACAAAGCTAGCTTTGTTGTATCTAAGCAAACAAATCTTTTTGGTCGGAGTAGGAAACACAACCAGTTCCTGTAAAAATGGATACCTCACATCTGTTGTCTGGGATGCTAGATACTAAACTACTGTACCATTTCTAACGTGGGCTGTTGCGTCTTCCCTGCAGCATAGTTGTCACTGGAAGGAGGCTGAGTTAGTTCCCTAGGGCTGTTGTGACAAAACACCACACACTGGGTGGTTTAAACCAACATCAACTCATTGCCTCACAGTTCTGGAGGAAATTATTCTCCCTCTGAAGGTGCTAAGGAAGGAGCTGGTCCATGCCTCTCTCCTAGCTTCTGGTAGCTTCCAGCATTCCTTGGCTTGTAGCCACATCACTCCAGTCCTCCATCTTCACATGTCATCCCTCTGTGCATATCTGTCTCTGTGTCCAAATGTCCCCTTTTTATAGGGACACCAGAGGAGGGGGAGAGCAAAAAAGAAAGAGAGAAAGAAAGAAAAAAAATACAGGGGACACCAGTCATATTGGTAGAGCTCACTTGAATGACCTCATTTTAACTTGATTACCTCTGTAAAGACTGTATTTCCAAATAAGGTCACATTATGTGGTACTGGAAATTAGGACTTCAACTTACCTTTTTTCGGGGGGGAACACAATTCAGATAAGACTGAAAATGAATGGGGAGACTAATGTTCTGGAAAACATTCTGCTTCATAATGCAGGCAATAGATTATCTGGGCTTCAGTTTCTTGCCTTTCTTTTCCTTTATTGAAAGTTTAAACTGAACTATATAAAATCACTATTTTCGAAGGTCAGAATGGTTGAGTATTGACAATTTCCTGTGGTCTTACCTAATAATTTAGGGTAAGCCTTGTGATACCTACCCAGTCATCCTTCCATAGCCAAAAGATCAGCGGGAGCCCTCCACTGCTAGAGCCAGAAGGAGACGCAAGTCCTGGAGGCTCTGTCTCTAGTGTCAAGCTGCAGGGAAGGGACCAGTAGATGGGGAGCCCAGCAGGAGGGGGAGGGACACGACAGAGGTGAGGCTGGTAGTTCCTTCTCCCTGGAAACTGACAGAGCTTGGGAACGTGCCTGGCAAATGGCTGAGCTCACAGCCCTGCAATTTACATGTCTGGCAACAGCCAGCCTTTATTCCCAGTCTTCCTTCCAGCTAATCCTGAAACTGCAGCGACAGAGGGCTCTTATGACAACTGTATGTCACGTGTTGAAAAATGTGAAGCTGAAGGAATGAGCCAGCACTGCTGTCTAGTTTCACTTAACACACAGAAAGGAAGTTTCAACAGTGAAGATACTTTACTCCTCACTGGGTTTATCTGACAGGCTTGCAAAACTGCCTTCGCACATCAGACCTAAGGCAAAAGAACCTAACCGGAAGAAGGCCAAATGACCAGTTTTTCTTCTTCCTGTTAAGTCTGCTCACCGCCCCCCTCTCTAGCCACTTTCGTAGTTTTAGTTCTCACACTGGTTTGAGCCTGTCCAGGGTCGTTGCAGCACGTGAGTGAGACGCTGCACGAGAGCCACTAAGGGAAAAGCTCAGTCACTGTTAACACAGGGTTTCCTCACGGCCAGGGAGGAAAAAATGGTTTCCCTGCTTTATAGCAGCCTGTTCATAGGCTTCCCCAGGCCCTGGCCTTCTTGCCCTCACCAGTTGTATTTTGACAAATATGTGAAATGGCAAGAGGTGGCTGAACAGTCAGAAAGAAGGAGGGAGGTGCCATCAGAACTGTGGCTCCTTCCACTCCATCACCGGCTCGCTGTGTGACCTGATGGGACTATTCCTCGTTGCCTGTTTCCCTCCCTACGCTGCATGGTAAATAACATTTTGAATGAAGATTCCCACCCATTACCTTCTCGGGACCCTTGGCCCTCCCTCTCCTGGGGAGTTTTGAGGCCAAATTATTGTTCTACCTAATAACTGGCCATCACAGACCCTACACAAATATTTTTCAGTGCCAAGTATACAGCATTATCTATGGAGGAGACAAGAAGTCAGTCTCTTTCAAATTTAAGTCATAGATTTTATGTCTCAAGTTTAAAACATCGTTTGATAGTATTCTTGGTCTGGCAAAATATATATAGAAAAAAATAAATTAAGTGGTCTAGAAAATGCATCAATCTTGTATTTGTGATAAATGTTTATTTTGCAGATCTTCTTTATTTTATTACTTAAGTGAAATTAAAATTGCACACGCAAGAGACCTTAAAGTTTTCATTTTTTTTCCGTTACTGCCTTCTCAGGTTCTTCCTCAGTTTCCTCCATTCCCTGTCACCAGCAGAACTTTTCAAACTCATCCCACTTGTCTTTAACTCTCTAAAATCTTTCAGTACTATGACCTGAGTCTTACTTAATCATCTAATTATTTAACAAGTTAATAAGAAACCAAAAAGTCCTCCCACCTCCACCCCCCCCACCCCCACCTTGATGTCTTAATCTCAAACTCTTAATGAAGCTTAAGCCCTTTCCCTGAAGGAAAAGAAATGAGAAAAAAAAACAATTGGCTTTAGGAGGAATGGGGTTGGTTTTTTTACACATCTGTACACAACTCTATCTAGTCAATTGTGTTATTTAAACAGGGCAGGGATCTTTTCTTAAAGGACTAGATGGTAAATATTTTAGGCTTGCAGTTGTGACTGTCTGGGTCTGGGTCACAACTATTCAACTGTGACATTGTAAAAGCAGCTACAGATGATACATAAAGGAATGGGTGTGGCTATGTTCCCATAAACTTTATTTTTAAAAACAGCTGGTTGGCCCATAGGCTATAGTTTGACAACCCTTGAGTTAGGAGATGTGAAGGTTTTAAAGTCCACAAATTATTTCATACTTCTCCCCTCAAAAGGTGGAGCTTAATTCCCCTCCCCTTGAGTGTGGGTTACACTTAATGACTCACTTCTAACAAATAAAATATGGCAGAAGTGATGAGATGTCACTTCCAAGATCAGATCGAGTTATAGAAAGACCAGTGTTCCCTCTCCTCCTCTCTCCCTCTCTCTCTTTCTTTCTCTCTCTGTCTCTCCCCCCACCTCATAATTCACTCTGGGTGAAGTCATGTCAACAACAGCCCTGTGGAGAGGTTAACAGGGCAAGGAACTGAAGTGTCCAGCCCTGGTCAAGTCTTCAGAGAATGTAGCCCCTGCCAGCAGCTTGACTGCGACCTCATGAGAAACCCTGGGCCAGGATCACTCAGTTATCATAATCCCAGATTCCTGACCCACAGAAATGGTGTGAAATAATAGATGTTATTTTAAACTGCTAAAATTTGGGATAATTTTTAATGCAGCAATAAATAACTGATAAAGAGGAGTAGGGGATTCAAATGCTAGTAGCACAGATGATCCCAAACTCAATAATCCTGTGGTGGTTTGGGGCGGGTACTTAAAGATTTTTATGTAGCAGGTTTCAAGTCTAATTATTAGACTGATATTAGGAGTGAATCATATTTCCTCAGTGTACATTGTATTTATTTCTGATTAAAGCCTGGGAATGCTGTTGAAACAAAATCATCAGGACTTAAAAATTGACAGCAAATAAATTGCAAGGTGGAAGACCAAGAGTTTGGAAGACCAGGATTGAGCCTCCCAATGCCAGGATTGAGTTATTTTGTTCCTTAAGAGATAATTCACTCCAATATAATAGAAATCTTAAACATCTAATCACTAAATACACAAATTCTTACAAAGCTCCTATTATCAACCTAGTGTATGTATGTTGAAGTTTCATAGGTTCTAATTCAAAATAAAATGTGGAAATGGTGGTAAGGGAAATGAAATCAGAGTACCTTGTCAAGTCTAAACCTAATACTAAAAAATAAAAATGTAGCACCTTAACCAAAAGTTTTAAAAACCAAAGAAACAGCTATAATAGTTAAATGTGATGGAATCCGTGGAAGTTGAAAATGAAGCAGGGCGGAAGGAATGCAGTTTTTCAGTAAGAAACATTGCTTCCACGGGGTTGACTCTAAATTACATGCAGCTTTGATAAAATAAAAACTGAATTTTTAAAATAGTGCATACCTCATAGGGATGTTTTGGGGCTTAAAAGAGTAAATAATACATGTCCAGTGTTCAGTAAATATGTGTCTGTATCCCCAGGTAGAAAAGTGGACACCCCATCCTTGCGGAAAACACAAAACTCACTGAAACTTGGCTTCCGATGGCCAGGGCTGGGCTCCATGCTCATGTAAGGAGCCCCTTGGGCCGTGATTTACAGCCTCTGGCTGGTGGGAGAGCTCGGTAACTGTTGGTCCTTTTTCTGGTAGCTCCTCATCCTGCCTAGACTGCCTCCAAGGAGTCCTCTGGCAGCCCATGACGACCTGTCGATGTTTGTTACAGTGAAAGAAAGTTGGAGTCTGGGCCGGGCGCGGTGGCTCACGCCTGTAATCCTAGCACTCTGGGAGGCCAAGGCGGGTGGATCGCTCGAGGTCAGGAGTTCAAGACCAGCCTGAGCAAGAGCGAGACCCCGTCTCTACTAAAAATAGAAAGAAATGATCTGGACAACTAAAAATATATATAGAAAAATTAGCCGGGTATGGTGGCGCATGCCTGTAGTCCCAGCTACTCGGGAGGCTGAGGCAGGAGGATCGCTTGAGCCCAGGAGTTTGAGGTTGCTGTGAGCTAGGCTGACGCCACGGCACTCTAGCCCGGGGAACAGAGCGAGACTCTGTCTCAAAAAAAAAAAAGAAAGAAAGAAAGTCTGAGTCTGGGCTTGGGAGATCGACGCCTGGGTTCCAGTCCTGGCTCTGTGCCGCTGGGCAAGTTAGGTCACCTCTGAGCACGCCTGTTTCCTCATCTGTAAAATGGAGGTAACATTAGTCCCTATTTCCTAGGATTGTCATGGAATGAAGTGAGTCAACAAATATAAAATGCTCAGAATGGTACCTGGTAATGCCATACACACGTTTACCGTGATGGTCACCACCGTCTCTGCCCACATTGGTTTGGAGCCATACTTCTGAACCATGGTTTGGAGCCATGGTTTGGAGCCATGGTTTGGAGCCATGGTTTGGAGCCATACTTCTGAACCCACAAAATACACAGAAATGTGTTAAGTGTTCAGAGCTTAAATGGTAAATAAGCACAGCTGTCGTCAAGGAACTTACAAGACAACGGAGGAGATAAGCTCAACGTATCAACAGTGAAGTGCTTAGTGAGTAAATACTTCAGAGCATTTTTCCAGGCGATTTAGCCACTTCTGATTGACTTATCCCTGTTTATGTCCCCAGTCATGGAATCTTGTCGGGCAGGTAGAGGGACAGGTAGAGCCAAGTTACACTTCTTCCTCCTCCCTTCCCACACACCTCCCCTTTCACTGCTGGTTTGTGGAGCCTGGAGAGTAACTGCAGAGGCAGGGACAGGGGTGACTTGCACAAGCATCCTGGGTCTTTCTAAGAGGGGAAGGACCGAGATCCCAAGATTCAAAGTGCTTTGCT
Organism: Varecia variegata; assembly: GCA_028533085.1. Lineage (NCBI taxonomy): Eukaryota > Metazoa > Chordata > Mammalia > Primates > Lemuridae > Varecia > Varecia variegata. Next base: position 40,216,657 of record CM052444.1, read on the forward strand.
TTGCTTTTTTCTTTTTTTTTTTTTTTTTTTTTTGAGACAGAGTCTCACTCTGTTGCCCTGAGTGGAGTGCCGTGGCGTCAGCCTAGCTCACAGCAACCTCAGACTCCTGGGCTCAAGCAATCCTCCTGCCTCAGCCTCCTGAGTAGCTGGGACTATAGGTGTGTGCCACGATGCCCAGCCAATTTTTCTATTTTTAGTAGAGACGGGGTCTCACTCTTGCTCAGGCTGGTCTCGAATTCCTGAGCTCAAGCGATCCTCCGACCTCGGCCTCCCAGAGTGCTAGGATTACAGGCGTGAGCCACCGCGCCCGGCTCCCAAGATTCAAAGTTTTTGAACTGTGTCTGGAAGTATCTAGGTGGCATGGGGGAACTGCCGTGGGAGGGAGCAGGGCAGAAAGAGGCAGCAGCAGTGGGCAAGAGTCAGAAGAAGAAGGGTTTGTAGAGTCAGGGCCACAAGGTGGCTGGACTCCAAAATGGGCCCCTTCAGCCTTTGGGGACAGAGTCTGCAAGCGAGGAGGTGGCAACATATGTGACCACAGCTGATGAGCTGTCTGTCTGTTGAGCGTCGTAGCAGTGGGGACCCAGGCCCACCTGGTGGGAGCACCCAGAGTGGCGCCCCACTCTTGGGAAAGGAACTTCCTCGTCTCTCCCCATCCGCAGAAAGTAGTGGTGGCTGTTATCATGGAGGCAAGAGTGTGTTTGGGTGGCCATAACTGTGGAGGAAAGACGGGCTCAGTGGGGGATGTGCTTCAGTGACCACAGTGGGCTGTTGGAGACAGAGCAGAGGTGACAGCAGCACCAGCATCAAGGACTGGGTCCCTCAGTAGTCCTCCCACCCTGTTTTCCATGTTAGGAACTAGGACTGTCCCCTTGGCCCTAGTGGCTCCTGGCTTCCTGGACTTCCTGCAGGAAGCAACCCTGGGACAGAGTAAGATACAACTCATGACCTGCCTGCACAGGTTGCGGTGGCTTTGCAGCTCATGGATCAAACTTGGGACATCTTCTATTAGACCAGTATTCACACCCTGAGTAGTGTATGTATGATTATGACTGACTTTAAAGAAAATGAGGGGAGTTGCAGTCCAACGTCTCGGGGTGAAGCATTTTTGGAACTTGGCGCTCGGCGCTGCAGACATGACGAAGGGCCTTGTGTTAGGCATCTATTCCAAGGAAAAAGAAGATGATGTGCCACAGTTTACAAGCGCAGGAGAGAATTTTGATAAACTGGTAGCTGGAAAGCTGAGAGAAGCTTTGAACATATCTGGACCACCTCCGAAGGCAGGCAGGACCCGGACCTTTTATGGTCTGCATCAGGACTTCCCCAGCGTGGTGCTAGTAGGCCTCGGCAAAAAGGGCGCTGGATTTGACGACCAGGAAAACTGGCATGAAGGCAAAGAAAACATCAGAGCTGCTATTGCAGCGGGGTGCAGGCAGGCTCAAGACCTGGAGCTGTCTTCCGTGGAGGTGGATCCCTGTGGAGATGCCCAGGCCGCTGCGGAAGGCGCAGTGCTCGGTCTCTATGAATATGATGACCTGAAGCAGAAAAAGAAGACAACCATGTCAACCAAGCTCTACGGAAGCGGGGACCAGGAGGCCTGGCAGAAAGGAGTCCTCTTTGCTTCTGGGCAGAACCTGGCACGCCACTTGATGGAGACCCCAGCCAATGAGATGATGCCAACCAGATTTGCCGAAATTATTGAGAAGAATCTCAAAAGCGGTATTAGTAAAACAGAGGTCTATATCAGACCCAAGTCTTGGATTGAGGAACAGGCTATGGGATCGTTCCTAAGTGTGGCTAAAGGATCCCCAGTCTTCTTGGAAGTTCACTACACAGGCAGCCCCAATGAAAGTGAACCACCCCTGGTGTTTGTCGGGAAGGGAATTACTTTTGACAGTGGTGGTATCTCCATCAAGGCTTCTGCAAATATGGACCTCATGAGGGCTGACATGGGAGGAGCTGCAAGTATATGTTCAGCCATCGTGTCTGCTGCAAAGCTCAATTTGCCTATTAATATCATTGGTTTGGCCCCTCTTTGTGAAAATATGCCCAGTGGCAAGGCCAACAAGCCTGGGGATGTCGTCAGAGCCAGGAACAGGAAGACCATACAGGTCGATAACACTGATGCTGAGGGGAGGCTCATACTGGCCGACGCGCTCTGTTATGCGCACACCTTCAAGCCCAAGGTCGTTATTGATGCTGCCACCTTAACAGGTGCCATGGACATAGCTTTGGGGTCAGGTGCCACTGGGGTCTTTACCAATTCATCCTGGCTCTGGAAGAAACTATATGAGGCCAGTATTGACACAGGGGACCGTGTCTGGAGGATGCCTCTTTTTGAACATTATACAAGACAAGTTATAGATTGCCAGCTTGCTGATGTTAATAACATTGGAAAATATAGATCTGGAGGAGCATGTACAGCTGCAGCATTCCTGAAAGAATTTGTGACTCATCCCAAGTGGGCACATTTAGACATAGCAGGTGTGATGGTCAACAAAGATGAGGTTCCCTATCTGCGGAAAGGCATGACTGGAAGCCCACGAGGACCTTAATAGAGTTCTTAATGCGTCTCAGCCAAGAGAGTTCTTAGCTGAGATGCTCAGACATTTCTTTATTCTGTCTTAAATTGGACAGTTGAGCTTCAAAATATTTTTGAATGAATAGATGAAAATCTTTTAAAGGAAACAAAGGATGGTATTTAAAAATTAGAACCCCAATGAGATTTGTATTCCTTGATTTATTTTTTCACTTTATGCAAAGATTTATAAAGGTAAAGTGAATGTCTTGCTTAGCAAGGATTTTTAAGATACTCTATCAGTGATGATTAATTTTTATGAAATTTCCTAATCACTTCTCAGAGTATATGTTTTTAATATAGAAGCAAAATTGTATTTCAGATTTGTGATGCTAGTAATGTGAGAAAACTGAAAGTTACTATGCGGTTGTGAGAAATGATAAATCCAACTTTCTGTGCAAAAAAAAAAAAAAAAGAAAAGAAAATGAGGGTCCCTGCTGGCTCCCCTGGGAACATATGTCCACCCTTTAGCCGTGGCAGCTCACTCCCCTCCTGCAAGCCCTGTCTCTCCAGTGCTCAGCCTTATGCTTCCAGAGCATGACAGTCTGGCCAAGTGCAGAAGGGGCAGGAAAGAAGGGGGCAAAATTGGAGGGATGTCAGCTTCCGGGGCAGTGATTTGCGTTGAGCTTAAAGAACCTTTTGTATGCGCACATGTGCAATAGATTTAATGCAAGATTTTTATCTTGTTAAAGAAGACGTACAGTTAAATGTATTTCTGTACTACCATAGTATTTTAGTTGTAACTTTGCATCTATAACTAGCTTTCTCATCTGTCAACTGCTTTGATTTTCTTCAAATCTTATGATTCTAGATCCACCTTGTTTTTTTTTTATTTTCCATAAACCTTTAAATGAAAAAAAAAGACATACAGATTCTGTTTATGAAGGGACTGTATCCATCTGTGTAGTCGGTTTTGCAGTGCCATAAAGGAAATACCTGAGGCTGGGTAATTTATAAAGAAAAGAGGTTTATTTGGCTCACAGTTCTGCAGACTATACAAGCATGGCACCAGCCTCTGCTTCTGGTGGAGGCGCAGGGAGCTTCCAGTCAGGTGAGGGGGAGCAGGTGTGTCACACGCCAAGAGAGGGAGCAAGAGATGGGGGAGGTGGTGCCAGCCCTCCTGTGGACCAACACAGTGACAATTCACCCATTATCTGGGGAGGGCACCCAGCCATTCATGAGGGATCCAGCCCATGTCCCAAACACCTCCCACATCCAACACTGGGGATCACATTTCAACATGAGATTTGGAGAGGCCAAATATCCAAACCATATCACCATCCATGAGTGAAATGAAGGTGAATCAGCCCATAACGCTTCTATTCAGTGGTTCGAGCCTGCTGCAGTACTAGTAATTAATTGTGAAAAAAATGATAGGTATTACTTAAAATTACAATTTGCAAGGCATTGTGTAAACATTATTTGTGTCACCCCCTTTACTTCTGAGATCCTATTGATAGCCTCAACTTACAGGGGAGCAAATTGTGTGAGATTTACAGCCCCTCTATGAGGTAGGTACTCCTATGATTCCCATCTGACAGATGTGGAGGCTGAGGTAAACTTGTGCATGTACCTCTGTGTACATCATATGTGTGTATGAGTATACATGAATGTATGTGTGAGTATATGTATGTATGTGTGCATAAACCTGTGCGTGCTGTGTGCATGTGTATGTTTCTTCGTGTGTATGTCCACATCTGTGATGTGTGTCTGAGTGTCTGCAAGTGTATGTGCATGCATGTGTGACTATGTGTATGTGCGTGACCACACATGGTACGTTTGTGTCTGTGTGCGTGTACATGTGCCCCCCTATGTGTGTGTGCCTGTGAACGTACTAAATGACCAGGTAATTCTGGAGCTGCGGCTGCTGACGGTGGGGGCGGGGAGGAAAGCTCACAGTGCCAAAGAGTCAGGCCTACTCAGCCTAACGGGATGCTGGGGAGGGAGCAAGGCTTTCTCTTGCACTCTGGCACCAAGAAACTCCACACTGGAGCAGCTATGGCTGATGGAGCCACCAAGGCACAGTGGCCAGCCATGGACGGGAGAGGTGCCCCTCCGAGAAGGGCTCATCTCCAGAGCTTCCCTGCCCTGCTGAAAGCCAGGAGCCACAGCCACAGGAAGGAAGGGACTTCCGGATGGGTTCTTTGTCTTCAGAGACAGAACCCAGGACACAGTCTCAGAGCCAGGCCCTCCTGGACAGCCCAGCTCCGAGGAGGGAAGTCTATGGGCAGGCTGGTTTAGTGTGAAACTTTCCCCTCACCCTGCAGAGGCGTGAAGATAGAGCCCTACCAGCCCCCAAGAAAAGAAGAACTAGTGTTTCAGATGTTAATTATTCCTGCCCAAGTTTTACCCGCTGGGAACTCTTGTGAAAGATGGGAAGAATTCTGAGAAGAAAGGGGACACCTCTGACTAAAAGGCAGCAGAGGACTGGCTGGGGAGAAGGGAGGTGGGAGTGCAGGTGGGAGAGCCTTGGGAGGCCCCCTGCAGGGACAGTGTTCAAGAGCCCCTCTGGGAGCTGCTTGGGAGCTGAGTCACCTCCTGAGGCCACAACAGGACTAACCTGCACCCCCACCCCTCCAGCCCCTGCTGTGACCATCACAAGGGCAATGCCTGTCACGGCCATGGGAGCAAGATGTTCACAACGCTGAGGAAAGGGGGCTGGAGTCCTGGGCACCCCCAGCAGCTGATGAAGTCACCACTCCCTATATTTGAAGAGCTCAGGAGCGTGGCTCCCGGGCTGGCTCAACAGTTAGTGACACCCCTGTTTCAGAGTTTTCAGGGGAGAAAGGGGCTCAGGATATCAGGGTGTCAGTAGTTTAATATGCTTTTTAAAAGCAATGCGGCTTTACTTTGTAACCCAAGCTGGTGAAGTAGCTATGCCAGTGGCACCGTGTGGCTGTCCCATTCATTGGTTTGATGGTATCGCCTCGCGAATTATTGCCTGGGTTTGAGGAGAGAACTTCAGGAACTGGGCTGGCAGAGCCTGTGAGCCCCACCCTGGGTGTGCGTACAGACACACACATACCCCTCAGGATTTGTCACTGCAGCTTTCTGAGCTTAGAGGTCCTGCCTCTCTTAGCATTTCACAAACAGGAACTCAGTTTCAGCTGGGCAGTGGTCGGGGCTCTGACATTTGTGGAGTGGCCTCAGGTTCCCCTTGGTCCCAACCCAGTTCCCTGTCCCTGTTCTGTGCTGAGACCCCCTCCCTCAGCCCTGTGACCACACTGGCAGCTGCCACCTGGAGCCAGCGCCTATACATCAGCTGCCCTGACCCCCCTAGGCACAAGGTCCCTCTGCCACATCCCTGGGCCATTCTTCACCCAGGCTGGCACATGGAGTCCAACCACCTCGGGCCCCTCTGGGCAGAGCACTCAGCAACCTTTTCTTTTAGCTCCCATGCTATGTCCCAGGTTTTGTCAAGACAGTTTTCCGAGGACAGCCCTGGACTCTGAGGCTGAGCTCAGGCCCTTCCCCAAACTGCCCGTTAATACCTTCTACCCACAGCAAAGACCAAAACCCTTAGAAACCAGATGAAGCACAAACCCTGAGGCAGCGTAGAGCCAACTGATTCGTTCATCTTAACATGTGATAATTATTTTCCTTTCCAAAGGGGCCACTGTGGGCATCCGGGGTGTAAAATTAGTCTCAGGAAGGCCCCTCCCAGCGGGAATCAGGAAAAGGCGGCTCATCTGCGAACAATCAGGACTGGATCTGGGGCAGACAAGGGCAGTCTCCTGGGATGCCCAGGAATGAGTGTAGAACTAGGTGGCCTGACCAGTGGCCCACAGGACAAGATCCAACCATAGACATTTGGTTTGGCTGATTCCGTATTTTTATAAATTAGTTGTAACATCCAAAGGTTAGAAGGTTTCACACAGTCTAGATTTGCACCAGCTTTTCTTGGAAAATCAGAAGTGCTGGCAACTGGGCACACATTCCACCGTGCAACTCCTGCATGGAGCAGAACCCTTGGGTGTGCCCACCGACCCTATTATGCACAGCTGCTCCTGCCCAGCTGGCCTCTGGCCGTTAGCTAGAAGGAGATCAAGAAACCCAGCTGTCCTGAGGGCAGGAGTTTGGAAGTCAACCATGAATTGACAGGGAAATGGGCGGTCTGGGCGCCCTCCAGAAATTGCCTGCTGCGACCCTACAGGGCTGAGTCTTCAGGAGGGATCTGAGGTCAGGAAGGTTGGCTGCGGAAGTTCCTTCCTCATTCGGAAAGGCCAGGTAGGAAGCAGCCCAGGCAGAATCACTCCAAAGTGCTGGGACTCCCATGATCAGCCGGCCCAGGTCAGGGAGCTCCACCGCGAGTCCAGAATCATCTGAGAAGGGTTCCCGGGGCCACCCAGGATGAGGAGGACTTTGTAAGACTTCTGGAAATGTTAATAATTTTCCTCTTAGCAGTTAGTACGTATCTTTAAACACACAAAAAATGTCCTATTGTTGGGGTGGGGGGAGCAGGAAGGACAGGCTGGGGAGACTAAGCACTCCACAGTCAGTCTTATGAGGGAAGGAAACCCCAAACGATAGGGAAGTGCAAGCAAGTTTAGACCTGGGACCAAGAACTGATCTGCTAAACTACCAAGGCCTTGGTTGTTGCTGTCGTTTCACTCCGAGCGGGAGAAGTCGCCAGCTCGGCAAGAAGTCCTACTGCTCTGCAAGAGCCCACGGTGCACACCTCTTCCTCACTCCACACTCAGGGTCAGTGACTTCACACTGGTAGCTTGAAATCAGCTGCAGTGGGAGTATTTACACTGCGGAAATTGGCAAAATGCTACAAATCAGAGCTCCCCCAACCCCAGAGAAAATTGTTAAACACTTGCCAGTGGGCTCCTTCTGCACGCCACCAGTCAGGCCGGGCCCAGGATGCGCTCCTGGGGACAGGTCGGATCTCAGCAAGAGAAGCCCCCAGACTCAACATTCACCCATGGGTGCCAAGCTGGAAATGAACCTGGCAGGCAACAAGCTAAATCAGAATCCAGCAGGAGTTCTCAATTATGCTTAACCTTCACTGACTTTCCTCTTTTTTCTAATTGTTTGTCCAGACAGCCTTGATCTAAGGACAGGCTTTCTCTAAGCTGAGTTTTCTTAATTTTCTCTGAGCTTAATTCATACACAGGGAGCAGGGTTGGGGGCCAAAGCTCATGTTGTAACAAAACCCATTCAAAGTATTAGCCAAGCACCTTTCCACCTCCCTGGATCACTGCCCACTCAGCCCACAGCCAGGAAGGGCTCAGTGTTGCAGAGAGGATCCACAAGATGTGCAGAACAGTGGGGAAAGGAGGCAGAAAGGGGGAAAGGAGCACTTTGTCAATAGTCCTAACCTCTCTCTTCCCAGATGGACTTCGACAAGCTCCTCCATCCTCCTCCAGCCACCCCAGTGGAAAGCCATACCCATGGTTTTGGTGTCACCTACAGATGTTCTCCTCAGATGTCTTTCCACATCTGCTCTTCAATATCACCCGACATCGCCGGATCCTCCTTTCTTTTATTTTCTCCCTCCTGTATGCTCTCCCCTCCCAGCTGCGAAATGGTCACCTCAGCCACTCGTCAGCTCCTTCCGTTCCCCTGCGTTCCCTTGCACACATCACCCAGCTGAACTTTTGAAATTATCAACTCAAGAAAATAAAAGTTGTACAAAAAGGAAATATAAGTGTAGTGTGTGGCAAGGCTGAGAACAAACGTTGCATAATCATAATTATGTAAATATTTGAAAGTCAATTTAACAAAAAGTTGTGAAATGACTAAAGTGGGAGGGTGTTACTCCTCTAGTCGGGCAACACGAGAATCAGATCCCACTGGGATGTACGATCACCTGCCCCTGCCGGGATAATAACCCAGCTCCCAGCTGGCTCTTGGGAAATGAAACAGCAATTCCTCCCCAGGTTCACCCACTGTTCTTGGAAGGACAGCCCTTTCCTCCTCCTGGGCCCTCCTGGCTGGGATCAGCTCCCAGCCGTGAGGGGCGCGAGAGGAGCCCCCTTCTCCCCACTCCCCTTTCCTGTCTCCTCCCCAGTCTCTCTACCCTCTCTAGGATTCTTCTTTTGTCCTGTCTCCTCCTCAAGTCCTACCTTCCAAGGCAAAGATCACACACAGATGGAGGCTGGCCAAGGGAACGGAGGGTGCCCAGTCCCGGGCCAGCCTGGGCAAGCCACAGCCACAGGGCACCAGGCACAGCAACCTGCTGCCCAGGAACAAAGATGATTGCTGGCAGATTGTCCCACTTTTCCAGAGATCCTCGACCTTCTGCTTTGTAGGAAACTTCCTGTTTTGTTTTGTCTTTTTTTAATTTTTTTTAATTTTAATTTTTTTTTTTTTTTTTTTTTTGAGACAGAGTTTCACTCTGTTGCCCAGGCTAGAGTGCCGTGGCGTCAGCCTAGCTCACAGCAACCTCAAACTCCTGGGCTCAAGCGATCCTCCTGCCTCAGCCTCCTGAGTAGCTGGGACTACAGGCATGCACCACCATGCCCGGCTAATTTTTCTATGTATACTTTTAATTGTCCATATAATTTCTTTCTATTTTTAATAGAGACAGGGTCTCGCTCTTGCTCAGGCTGGTCTCGAACTCCTGAGCTCAAACGATCCGCCCGCCTCGGCCTCCCAGAGTGCTAGGATTACAGGCGTGAGCCACCAAGCTGGCCGAAACTTCCTGTTTTTAAATGTCAGCCACTAATTCAAATATCTTTTGTTAGACCCAGAGCCTGAATCAATCAAAAAACTGGTTCCCACGGTCCTTAAGGAAGTTTAATTCAAACCTTCACAGGAGGTAAGGAGAAATGTTTATATTCTAGTCTTCTAGGGCAGCCAAATACAGAGAGTGAGACAAATCCTTTAAATTTCCATATTAAGTCAGTTGGATCTTCTGGAAACTACCAACATATCATAATCATCACTATTATTATTATCATCATCATCATCATTATGATTCCACTTTTGCCCAGTTCTGATCTTTAGAATATGCTTTTATTTTAATAAATTAAAAACTGGGACTTTCAACTGAAAATGGGCAGTTTTAATTCAATAGAAGAAACAATGCCACCAAAAAAAGTCCACCGCCTTGCAGACATTGGCAGAGCACTCCTTCCACTCACCTACCCAAGCTTCCAAGCCTGCCACTGCCACCTGGCTCCCAGCACTGTCTGCTGCCACCATCCCCTCCCTGGGGTCCCCAAAGCATGAGTGTTTCCTTGCTAAGTTGCTTCCTCCCAAATGATTTTCTGTCCTCCCACCTCAAGCCCTCCCCAACTCCCAACTCCTATCCCCGGCCAGGGACCAGAGGTGAGACTTCCCTGTGCTAACCCTTGTCTGGGATATAAGAAGGTGGTGTCTAAGGGTTATGAGTTGGTTTTCTGAGTCCCCAGATCATACCAGAGCTTTCAGAGTCTTACTGCAGAGCACACACCACAAATGCTCCACCAATACCCTCCAATCACGGAACAGATTTCCCTTGTCTTTCTGGAAATATTCTTGGGCTCTGGGACCAGATAAAGGCTGCAGGCATCTGTGGGCGTTGCACCAAACGAGTCCAGCCTTGCCCAGTCTCTCTGCAGTGGGACAGAAGGGAGAGGCTTGTGGGACGCGACTGCACCTACAGCCCGGAGGGGCAGCTGACAGCACTCCTCGGGAGTCAGCCCTATCCAGGCAGGACTGGGATCCTAGCACCCAGCCATGATAAGGAGAGCCTTCCAGGTGGTAGCAAGATGTGGCCAACAGGGAGCCCTCCTTAGGGCCCCCCGTATCCTGCCCGGACTCAACCCTGCTTCAGCATTTGGATCCTCCACAGACTTCCTGGTGAGTGAGTTCCCAGCTCAGCCAGACAAGCAGCCTTTCTCTGGGGAGCCTACTGCTTAAGGCACATCCCAAATCTCTTCTCAGCTGGGGGAGGCGGGCGGTGTTTTGAGGAGCTATTTTCTTTTTCTTTTCTTTTTTTTTTTTTTTGAGACAGAGTCTCACTGTACCCCAGGCTAGAGTGCTTTGGTGTCAGCCTAGCTCACAGCAACCTCAAACTCCTGGGCTCAAGCAATCTCCTGCCTCAGCCTCCCAAGTAGCTCCGAGTACAGGCATACGTCACCATGCCTGGCTAATTTTTGTATTTTTTGTAGAGACGGGGGGGGGGTCTCATTCTTGTTCAGGCTGGTCTCGAACTCCTGACCTCGAGCGATCCTCCCGCCTCGGCCTCCCAGAGTGCTAGGATTACTTACAGGCATGAGCCACTGAGCCGGCCGTGGGGAGCTATTTGATTTGGCAAGGCGAGGGTGCTCTGGGATACTAAGTTGCCCTGGTTCAAAACTAAAACCAGCAGAACACTTGCATCCTGGTCTGAATCTTGTGTGGCCACCAGCAAATCACCTTCCTCTTATGGGGCTCAGACTGTTGCAGCTAAGTTGGGGTATCCCCAGACAGAAGCAGCTCGCTTGCTGCCCACAGTTTTGATTGGTGTGTGAGCAGCTGATGCTACAGAGGACTCCCCTTGTCCCACAGATGGACACATTGCCTCTACCCCAGCCGTGGCACCGCACCTCTGTGGGAGCCCAAACATGTTTCAGAGGAGGCGCCCTGCCTGGGCAGGCCCACAGCTGGGGACAGCACTGGGTTAACTCCTGAGGTGAGAGCTCAAAGAAGTGGTCCTCACCAGCTGTCCTCACTCCCTAGGGTAGACCAAGTCCAGTGTGACCACCCACTCTCACACTCACAAGCTTGGCAACCTTGGCGGTATTTGCTCAGTTTCCCCATCTGTACAGTGGGGCCGATATTAGCAGTTCTCAGCTTCAAAGCAGGAGGAGGGTAATGCACCACCACGGAGCAGCATGCCTGGAATTCCTGGTGCCCATTCCCTCCCCTCCCTTCCTTTGCTCTTTAGTGTCTCCTTGCCCAGTCACCCACAGAGGTCCCGGCACCCTCTGCAAGGAAGATGAGCCCTGTCCCCCAGGTGAACACAGTTAGAAGGGATCGAGGAGCCCAGGAACCCAGAAACTGGCTACATAGAGGTCCTGCAGCCCAGGCAGCAGCCCTCGTCCTTCAGGACACTGGCTAGTCCCCCTTATTTTTCCTGCCCAGGTCTCAAGATTCTGTCCAGAGAAGACAGACTTGAAGGATTATGCCCTTCCCAATGCCAGCTGGTGTCCAGATATGCTGAACCTGTACCAAGAGTATCTGGAGAAGACCAAGTCTGGTGGCTGGATCAAACTGCCCTCCTTCAAGTCCAACAGAGAGCACATCCAGGGGCTCCAGCTCCCATCCGGGTTGGCAGCCACCTCCGGTAAGGGTGGCCTGAGAGGGCCCGTGCGTACACACAGCCCCTTTACCTGTGCTCCAAGACTCTTGGAAGGAGATTCACAAGCTCCCTTCCAGTTCTCAGCCTAGTGCACCCTACTGCCTAACTTCACCCAGGCAGGGGGTGGGCGAGCGTGTGCTCAGGTCTCTGGCTCCCGCCTTCCCGGTGAAGCGCACACACCCTGGCGGGCCTGGTTTTGCTCCCGGCCAAGTGTGTTCCCACTGAGAACTGCCACTCAGCCCTGCCCTTTCTGGCTTCTCCCTGGGTGTTCTTCCCTTCCGCCAACCCTTCTCCCCATCCCCACCAAAGCCTTTGGATCCCCCTCATCTCCTGCAGGCCCTGCACACCACCCCTGCTCTGCTGGCCCGGCATTGCTGACACACCCAGCGCACCCGACTGATAGACCTTCTGCCTTTGTCTTTGAGTGTGTCTGTCTGTCTGTGTCTTCCTGTCACTCTCACTCATCCATGTGGTCCTCCTGCCCAGTGGTGAATGGATGGTACAGTGGGCAGATGCCCTTGGGTTTATGGCGCAAACAAAGCAGGTACACAAAATAATATTTTTTAAGAATTTGATACTTCCAAAAAAGGATGTTGGGCCGGGCATGGTGGCTCACGCCTGGGAGGCTGAGGCAGGTGGATCGCTCAAGGTCAGGAGTTCAAGACCAGCCTGAGCAAGAGTGAGACCCCGTCTCTACTAAAAATAGAAAGAAATTATATGGACAGCTAAAAATATATATATAGAAAAAATTAGCCGGGCATGGTGGCGCATGCCTGTAGTCCCAGCTACTCAGGAGGCTGAAGCAGAAGGATTGCTTGAGCCCAGGAGTTTGAGGTTGCTGTGAGCTAGCCTAGCCAAAAAAGGATGTTGTAGTTGCCTTGGGAAGAAATCAGAACTTCGATGAACTTTTCTACACTTATTTTACTGTTTGGTATTGTTATTTTGATATGTGGGTTATGTGAATTCCATGAGTAATTAATTAATTCTTTTTTTTTTTTTTTTTTTTTTTTTGAGACAGAGTCTCGCTCTATTGCCTGGGCTAGAGTGCCCTGGT
>CM052444.1:40230059-40319406 GCA_028533085.1 Varecia variegata
TTTTTTTTTTTTTTTTTTTTTTTGAGACAGAGTCTCGCTCTATTGCCTGGGCTAGAGTGCCCTGGTGTCAGCCTAGCTCACAGCAACCTCAAACTCCTGGGCTCAAGCAATTCTACTGCCTCAGCCTCCCGAGTAGCTGGGACTACAGGCACGTGCCACCACGGCCGGCTAATATTTTCTATTTTTAGTTGCCCAGCTATTCTTCTTTCTATTTTTAGTAGAGACGGGGTCTCACTCTTGCTCAGGCTGGTCTCAAATTCCTGAGCTCAAGCAATCCTCCCACCTCGGCCTCCCAGAGTGCTAGGATTACAGGTGTGAGCCACCGCACCCGGCAGAGTAATTACATCTTTAATTTTCAATGCTATGGTCTCTTAAAGTCTCAATCTGGCCCTGATCCTATCTCTACCCTCACCCAGGGCACTTCCCTAGACCGAGGGCTCTCTGAGGACAGGGACCATGCATGCCTCTGCTCCTAGAAGAAAGACTGCCTGAGGGCAGAGCCTGGTGTCTTCTGGTTCTCTCTCCTTGACCTTGTACCCAAGGCAGAGCTCCACCATGGTGCTGCTTCCTGACCAGGCCCCACGCCCCGACACCGTCCCTTCTCCAGCCGCAACACTGCCCATCTCTCCCCAGACAAAGGTGACTATCGCATCTTCACCAGGTGCATCCAAGTGGAAGGACAAGGCTATGAGTATGTCATCTTCTTCCACCCCTCCAAGAAGAAGTCTGTCTGTCTGTTCCAGCCAGGCCCCTACCTGGAGGGGCCCCCAGGGTAAGGCCACAGGCAGGACCTTTGTTGCCTCCTGGGCGTGGCTCAGCAGGAGCGAGGATGTGGGTGTTGGGCACTGGGCTTCAGCCTCACAATGCTAGGCCTGGAAGGACACACTGGGTCATCTGATCTGGTCCCCATTGTGCAGACAGGGGAGAGCCTCCTTACTGAAGTCTCATAATTTTCTAGGCAAAGGACCTGAGAGTCCACTTTGAGAAGAATGTGGTACACATTCCAGAGGGCAAGATCTGGAATTCAGAGCCCAACTTCCAGTCCTGTTCTGCTGCTGTTGGCCTCAGGACTCCAAGCAAGCAATCTGACCTCTGGTCTTTAGTCTTACCTTAAACCTGGGGCAATAATATCTACCTGTCAGGGTGACTGAGAGATATGATATTATGGGCCTGTATGTGTGTGCTCGTGAACCATAAAGCATGATATAGCTATCAAACGCCATCTATCCAAACCCCACATTTTATCCATGGGGAAATGGGGGTGCACAGAGGTAAAGTGACTTGCCCAAGATAGCACAGGCAATCAAAGTCAGATCCAGGACTCCAATCTAGGAGCTGGGATTCCAAGTCTAATGCTCTCTCCACTGTACTCTGCTGTCTCCAGGCTTGGAACAGAACTAGGGTGGAACTCACACCGGGCATAAATACATCCACAGGGAAATCAGACCAGGCCTGGGCCTCTTGCCTAATGTCACATGGTCACCAAGTTTGTGGTTGTCTGCCTTCTTCTCTATCCCTGTTCCTGCTCCAGACTGAAGGCTCTTGCTGGTGCTGGAGCTCCTGCAGGGGAGATAGAGGCAAGAGAGGGTCGAAGCAGCGTTAAGGTCCTGTGGCCCAAGAGGGGCTCAATTGGGGCTGAACAGAACCCAGAGTGCTAAGTAGATGTCCACAGGTTATACAGCCCTCAGTCACCGTGGCCATCCTGAAGGCGTCCTCCATGGGGCACCACCCCTCAAACTAGTGCATGCAGACACTGGGGTACAGCTCAGAGCCCTGGCACCCTCCTTTCCAAAGAGGAAACCCCAAGGAGGCAGGGGTGAGGCTGAAGAGGCAGAGGAGGACCATCCAACACTGAGACCAGTTAATGAATCGAGGAGGGGTCCAGAGAAGAAATCAGTCCCCACCAGGCCCCTGAGCAATGGGAAGTAGGAAGGAGGGACAAAGTGGTTGGTCAAGAGCTACTCTGCAGACTCACGTAATGCCAATGTGTCCCTGCCTGGCCAGTGGGGATGAGGAGGGAAGAGCAGGTCTAGGGCTCTTTGACACACTCCTTTTAACCTCTTTGAAGCAATTTGGGAGGTAGAGAAGAAAGTGCCTGGAAGTGTGCATGAAGTTTTGCAAACATTTGTTCATTTAATCTGACAAATAGGAGTTATTTTTAGTCCCAATTCATAGTGGGAAAACTAAGGCTCAGAAAGGTTTAGCAACTTGCTCAAGATCAGACAGGTAAGGAGTGGTGGAGCAAGGACTCAAACCAGGTGAGTGTGGTTGCTCTGCCTCCGACTTTCTCCACCAGAGGAAGCGGGCCAGCAAGATTTTAACCCGTGTAGTGCAGCGCGGATAGCTGGCCTGGGTTCACGCAGAATTGGGATTACACTTTTGAAAATCAGAAACTCAGATGTGTAGTGTTATTTGCATTCTATTTTGCCTTTCTATTTTTCCCAATTCTACCAACAATGAAGTACCTGGCATGGAGCTCGCACAAGTGAGAATGAAAATTGTGCGCACTTTAAATAAAGCAAATGTTTGCAGGGGCCTGCTGAAGTGGCTCTCAGCTTTCTGCAGGCAGCACTGCTCAGGAGTCCATCTTGCCAGAACTTTCTAGGGCATAAGTTACATTTCACATTTACCTGTCTTGAAATGTGGGCCCAGCACCGGCCATAGGGACTGGTAAGGTGAGAGATGGCCTAAGGCTGTGCTGCAAAGTCTAAGTCAAAAAGTTCAGGTTCCCTGTGTGCGCACACCCTTCCGGATTACGGCAACTGTTGCGAGCAATTAGGTGATGAATCAGAAAAACGTTTTCCATCAACTCTAATGAGAAAAAAAAAAAACTGTCCTGGTGAAACAAAATATTAATAATGTATCAGTGGCTGCTAACACATGCTGAAGCAAAACAGGAGAAACGCTCAGCTGATTTTGACCGGTTTGATCAGATGGGATACAGCCCTGTTTCCTTTCCTCGTGGCTGCCCTGAGGCTGAAGATCAGTGTTGGGAGGGGCCTGGGGGAAGGGAGAGGCAGGGTTCCACCACAGAGTAGATGGAAGGCCCAGTGGGGTGGCCTGCCCAGTGGCCCAGCCCTAGCCTCGCTCCCTGTCCCCACCCCAGGTTTGCTCACGGTGGGTCCCTGGCAGCCATGATGGACGAGACCTTTTCTAAAACTGCCTACCTGGCTGGAGAGGGGCTGCTAACACTAAGCCTCAACATCAGATTCAAAAAGTAAGTGTGGATCCTCAGAGCATTGGCCAAAGTCATGGCCCTTTTCGTCATTGGGGGTGGCCATCCTTGGCATTGGGGCATGGAGCTCTGCCTGCCACACTCCTTCCCCAGCCCACACCCAGGCAGTTCCTCTCGGATGCAAACCCTGCCACCCAACTTTGGGAGCTGACAGGCAGACCCTGAGCCCAGAGCCACCTGTGAGCCTTGAGGCAGGGTGGGATGAAGAGACCGACCGGGCACAGAGGGTGAAGGGGTGGGGGGGCCGGGGCTCACGGGAGGGATGGGCTACGCCACCTCCTCTCCCAGCTTGATCCCCGTGGGCTCTCTGGCTGTCCTGAACGTTGATGTGGAAAAGATCGAGGACCAGAAGCTTTACATATCCTGCGTCACCCAGAGCAGAGACGAGCAGACAGTCTATGCCAAATCCTCAGGTAAAGAAATCCCCAGCCTCAGCCCCAGGCCCTGTCCTGCCACCACCCACCCCCAGAACAAACAGGAGAGAGGATCGGGTCCTCGGCTGGGGTCCAGCTCTTTTAGGAACGGGGTTGGGCACCTACTGGAGACACAAGTGAAGTGCAGGAGAAGCCAACTAGGATTTTTTTCTACCTATGAGTTACCCAACCTGTACTGCACAGACGGGATCCAGGTAACGGGTAATTTGGAGCCAAATGCTCACTCAGAGCACCCCATCAAGCTCCCGGCTCTGGCCACTCAGCTCACTCTTCTCTTGCAGGTGTTTTCCTTCAGCTGCAGCTGGAAAAAGAGTCATCCCAGCAATAGTCACTGTGCCTTCAGGAGAGCCTACTGCTGACGGCCCTGCCCGCCTGGGATCCCCTCTAGAGCGGTGGGCGGGGAGGTTTCCCAGGAAGCAATTGGTGAGGTGAGGGAGAGGGCCCTGGCTTCCAAGTAAATAAAGTCTCACAGCCCCATTGTCGGCCCAAAACCTTTCAGTGCTTGGAAATCAAACTCTGTCCTGGGAATCCCACTTACCCACCTTCCCGTTCAGCATCAACAGAAAAGATTTACTGAGCACCTGCCAGGAACCAGGCGCTGGGTGAGGCACCAGGCACAGCAACTGCAATGAGAGACAGTGACCCTGGCCTCAAGATGCACGACTGGGGGCCGGGTGCCAGAGACTGAGAGCGCAGGGTGCCCCATCAAGCTCCTCCCAGGCCCTCCCACCATGAGTGCAGTGCAGGCCCAAAGGGAGGAGGGCCAGTTCTACTCTACGAAGAGATCAGAAAAGGCTTTGAAGAGGAAGCTCTGCCTGCACTGAGTCTCAAAAGTTAAGTGGCGTTCAGCAGGCAGGCAGGGGAGGGGAGGCTATTCCAGGCAGAGCAATGTAAGGACAAAGGCACAGAGGTGTGGAAGCGCACAGGGCCTCTGGAGAGGAGCGAGGTGTCGAGCAGGCTGCAGCTGAGGGATAGAGAAGGTGGGCAGGGAGCAGCCCTGGAAAGCTTCATAAACCCTGGGAGGGAGCTTCACTTTTGCAGGCAACAGGGAGCCTTTGAAGGGCTTGGGCTTGGGAGTGACAGAAAGCTTTGTTATTTAGAAAGATGACTCTGTTGGCAGCAAGAGGTCAGCTGGCTAAAGGCAGGAGCACTGGTTGGGAAACCCCTGCAGGCTCCACTAGAGACCATAGGGCCCACGTGGGTCACAGCCGTGAAGTCAAGAGAGACGGGCAATGTTACCGATGAAACAAGTGCAGGACTTTGCCACTAAGAGTACATAGCGAAGGAGAGCCATCTAGGGTGACTCCAGGCTTCTGGCTTGGGAGTTTCCACGTGGTATCACTGGAAATACAGAAAAAGCAGGTTTGAGGTGGGGGCAGAGAATGAGCTCAGTTTTACATGCATTGAGCTTGAAGCACCCACGGAACTTGCACCGCGTGGCAAGTGCCAGCAGGAACCTGGATATTGTGATTCTTGTGATTCGGAGCTCAGTAGAGATTTGTCAGTCAATATAAAATCTGACATGGAACCCCTGGGAATGGCTTATGCAGAGTGAAAATGAGGAGGGGGCAGGGCAGTGACAGTAGGGGTAGGGGGAAGAGGTCAAAGATAGAACCTTAGGTCACACTAAGGCTTAAAGCTGGGACAGAAGACCAAGGACCCACGAAGGAGGCTGAGAACAGGACTGGAATGACCGTCCTAAGAGGGCAAGGTCAGCAGTACCAAATGCTAAAGAGAAGTCAAGGAAGATGAAAACTAAAAAGAGGCTTTTGGCTTTTGCTTTGGCAATAAGGAAGGTGGTGGTCTCCTTTGCCAGAGCCATTTTAGGAGGCGGGAGCAAAATCCAGATTACAGTGGACAAAAGTAGGAATGGGGAATGAAGAAATGAATGTAGATAACTCTTTCTAGGAATTTTGTTGTTGTTATTAAAGGAAAGGGATCTGGCTGTATTTATAAATTGCCAGAGGAGAGAGGCTGAAGCTTTTAGGAGAGAGAGAGAAGTGTCGTCCAACAGAACAGCTCTCTGGTCTTAGAGTGGATCAAGGGCACACGTGGAGACAGAGTCACGGGAGAGCATCAGCGTGACTCTGAGCCCAACAGGAAGGAGGTGGGGTGCAGAGCAGGACAGGAAGTTGGGGGATTCTCGCTAGAGCACCTCAGCCTTCTCAGTGAATAGGGGCCAAGGCCATCAGTAGGGGAAGGGGCCTGAAGAAAGGGGGATGTCTTGAAAAAGCCACTGTGGAGACCAGGAAAACAAACTGACCGATCACGTGTGTGATAAGGGCATGCTGAGGGCCCCGCTGCTGGCAGAAAACAGGTGTCTGGAGTGGCATCTGCGGTGAGAGGAGGTGGGAGCCAGCTGGCAAAACCCAGGGCGTGGCAGGTATGTCAGGCGAGAACAGTGGCAAAGGAGGAAAGGGCAACATGGCGGGGGCACATTTCTAAGGTGGAGATTTGCCATGAGGGAGAACAATGGCGTGCACCAGGCAATGGCCACCCAGGAGAAGCTGGTAGCTTCTCTGGGCCTGGAGAGGGGAAGGGTGAAAAACTGAGCAGCTTTTACAGGGAGGGCTGTGAGAGAAGAGGTGTCTTGTCCTGGGATAGCCGGAATTCCATTAAGGCCAGTAGGGGGAGGGGATATTCAGGAGTAGGTCAAGGTTGGGGAAGTTTTACCAAAGAATGAGAGCTTCAAGGGCCATATCATAAAGGATTTTATTATTAGGTACAGTAAAGCCAAATGCTGAAACGGATAAACTTTTAAATCTCCATAGCTTAATACCCATCTTCAAAAGAATGTATTTCTCACTCACATGAAGTCCAGCTGGTGGTGTCTAGGAGTCATTCAGGAGCCTGGCTGACAAAGCTCCACCATATCCAGCACGTGACTTCCAAAGTCATGCTGGGTATTGGCATCCGGGTGCCAGGTGAAAGATTTGGCCAGCTTCAGGCCTAAGCTGGGGGTCCAGGATCTGGGGCTGGGGCCGGGGATTCAGGAGATCAGAGAGATGAAACCCTTTGTGGCATGGAACAGGGTCAGAGAGTTGTGCATAAACAATTTCAGCAGTGGTGGTGAGGTAGGTGGATCAGGTTCTCTTTCCAGGAGCTAGACCATACACTTCCTAGGACATTAGTCTCAAATGATGGGCAACGGACAGTGGACATGGATTTGAAGGGCCTTGACCCAGTGCCTTCCAAAAGCTAAAGATGTACTGGAGGCCACGGCCAAAAATCTTATCACAATCTACTATCCCCTCCCCCATATACTCACAAAAAACCCTTTCTCCTTTTGTGCTTTCACGGTTGCCCATGATCACCTATTAAACCCAGAGTCTAAATCATTGTATACTGAAAAACTGATCGCCCTTTATTCATGGTCAAGGAGAGCCTAATCGTCATTCTAACATTCCCAAGACAAGAAGGGAAATATATTTCATCCTTCCTACACAGCCAAGAAAAGGAAGAAAAATAAAACAGCTGTGTTTGAGTTTCCATAGTAGGTTAAATGCATCCAGGCATTTCTCTGCTGGGGCCAGTTTCTAACAGAAATAGGCACAGGGTGGAAACCTACAGAGGTGGGAGCCTCTTGGGGAAGGCCCCACAGCCAGGCTTAGAGTGTCAGCCTTGACTGGGTAAGGCCTGCTGGGAAGGCAGGGGTCTTGGTAAGGGAAATAAGGTCATCGGCTGCTGGGACACTTCTGCAGAGTCTAGGGCTTTGGGAGATACCTCTCCTCCCCCAGGGGGCCAAGTACTGCAGCTGTCTGACAGAGGCAAAGGGAGCTGCTGCCATCACATTTGCAAACTCATTCCCCCTACGTCATGCATTTATCTGGAATACAGCTGCTGCAGAGGTAGATAGGGTGGACTCCAGTAGGCCACCCAGGCAAATGCAGCAGCTTATTCTGCTTAAAGCAGAGAATGTATGTTCTCCAGATGCCTGAGTCAAGTGCCAAGAGAAACCAAAGAATGAATAAGGCCATTGCAAAATCAACCAGTTCAAGAAGGCAGGGATGTCAGTAGCTCATACTAGCTCTTAAAGAAGGGCCCCCCTGAGGTCTTTCTGGACCTGAGACTACAGAGATAGGCCATTCATTACAGGTCCTAGGTGAGAAGCCGGAGCTGCAAGACACAGTTTGTCACCACCCCATCACTTACCACTGGTAGCCAAGTCACACTGCATGAGGCCACCACTCAAGGCCACAGGACCCAAAAGCCCAGGGAGCCTTGTAGCAATTGCCTGCCTACCTGGAGGAAAGGTCCAGCTGGCTTGGACCCAGAAAAGCACTCTGTACTGCCCAGACCCTTAATTGTCCTTCTACAATGGCACCAGCAAGAGACAGCCCTTGAGTCATTTGAGAAGTTCTCAAGGAGTGGCAGCAATGGTGCAGGGGGAGGGGAGGAGGCAGCACTCAGTCCTCACTCAAGGGAGCAGCTCTGGCCGGGCGCAGTGGCTCACGCCTGTAATCCTAGCACTCTGGGAGGCCGAGGTGGGCGGATCGTTTGAGCTCAGGAGTTCGAGACCAGCCTGAGCAAGACCAAGACCCCGTCTCTACTAAAAATAGTAAGAAATTAGCTGACAAGTAAAAATATGTAGAAAAAATGAGCCAGGCATGGTGGCACATGCCTGTTGTCCCAGCTACTCGGGAGGCTGAGGCAGAAGGATTGCTTGAGCCCAGGAGTTTGAGGTTGCTGTGAGCTAGGCTGACGCCAGGGCACTCTAGTCCAGGCAACAAAGTGAGACTCTGTCTCAAAAAAAAAAAAAAAAAGCCAACATTTGGCCAGTCATTTGTCTGCTCACAGATCCCAGCCTCCCCATCCTGCTTTATGTTGCAGAGGGCTAGTGCCTGCAAACTATACTTTCCAGTCTCGTTTGTCATCTGGCTTTGGAAGGCTCTGGCAGCAGATTGGAAGATGGGAAGAAGGGAGAAGCCAGAGTATTTCTCTCCTTTTCTTTGCTTTGAGAGGCAACTTAAGTAATGACTCTGTATCCATAGTTACAGATCCTTCTAGGCAGCCCTTCACCATCCCATTTGCCTTTTAAGTTCTTCCAATGCCTTTGTAACAAACTCCCTTGTTGAGCCATGTAGCACATGCATTTTCCTGACCAGACCCTGACTAATACAGCCAGGCTGTGGATATCTATAGTCAGTTTTCAATCCCACTGCTGTGCAGCCCAGATGATATGCAGCCTCGTACACAACCTTAAATTAATGTTCACAAAAAGAAGGAAATGGAAGAAGAGAGGGAGCAGGAAAGTGAATTTTGTCAAAGAGTAAACACAATCCTGGCTAAATCCAAATCTCTACCCCTTTTCCTCCTGCACACTGCACAGCTGAACACAGCTGGAGAAAAAACATACAACCGTGCTGTCCAGTTTCACTTTAAAGTCATGATCACTACCCTCAGCCCATAATGCTGCCCTGCAATCACCCTGAGTTCCCTACACCATTCATTCTCCTGCTCTCCTAGGTGACTGTTCCATTCCTGGTCCTCTCTACTCAAACTCCTACCACCACCTTCTACTGATCATCACTCAGCTGATGACCTTGCTTCCTGTGTCACGGAGAAATTAGAAGCATTCAGAAGAGACAAATTCTCACCATCACATCTCTCCACCTGCCAGCCTCTACCCATTTATTCTACCTTCTCTCCAGCATCTGTGGGAAATCTGTCCACATAGAAGGCAAAGGACAACCCCTACCCCTATTTCTTATGCACAACATTCATTTCTTCTTGTTTTCTCCCTTTCTCTCTTCTTCTTGTTTACTCAGGAGCGTTGTCCCAATAAATCTCCCTTCTCTCTTCTGCATTATCAATTTTTTCCCTTTCTATTGGATCTTTCCTATCAGCATACAAACATTCCATTGTTTCTCTAATTTAAAAATTCTCTCTTGATTCTACTTCCATCTCTGGCCACTACCTCGCTTCTCCCCTACTCTTTCAGCAAACTCTTCAAGGCAGTTGTCTTTGCTCTCTCTCTTTCTCCTCCCATTCTCTCTTGAGCCCATTCCGATGAGGCTTTTGCCCCCAACACTCCACCAAAACTGTTCTGGTCAAGGTCACCAATAACTTCTCCTTGCTAAATCCAGTGGTCAATTCCCAGTCCTCATCTTACTTCATTTTGCCTTATCATTTGATACAACTGGTTCCTCCTCCTCTCCCCAATCGCTAAATGAAATGAACACCCGGGACTAAGTCTTTGTATATCCTTTCTGTTTTCTACCTACACGTCATCAAGTCTCATGACTTTAAATTCCACCTACATTTCTCTTGGCGTCCACATAAGTACCTTCAATCCGGGCCAGATTCATACATCCAACTGCCTACTCTGCACTTGGATGTCTAACGGGCATCTCAATTTGAAGAGATCCCAAACTGAGCACCTGATACTTCCCCCTCTTAAATAGTAACTTCACTCTTCCAATTGCTCAGGTCAAAAACCTTGGCTCCTCCTTTCTTGTTGGATGGGGACGGATCCATTAGGAAGCCCTATTTACTCTGTCTTCAGAATATATCCCCCCAGAAGCTGACTACTCAACTCTGATCCATGCCCCCATCATCCCATGCACTAGTAGGTTGCAGAGTCCAGATCCCCGGCCCATCTGACTGATGCCAAAACCATGAGCTCTTGGCTGCAGCACTCCACACAGACTGACCCTCCCCACAAACAACACCAAGGCTGCGCTGAGTCGGGAGCCACAGGAATGGAAGGTCTGGGGGTTGGCAGGGATCTTCACAAAAGAAACACTTGCTTTGTTGAAGTCTCCAAGTATCAGATGAAAAAGTATTCTTGCATTAACTGGTTCATTTTATCTTGGTTGTTTCCTGCATTTCACAATTTGTCTTTTTGTTGTTTGCACGTTTATTGTCTGTCTCTCCCCTTAGCTCCCCATTCTATGTATCCTCAGCATCTGGTACATTTTAGGTACTCAATAAATAGATGAACAAATTGTTTCAAGTATAATTCTTCTTAATATCACTAATTCACTCATCAAATCCTGACTGAACACCTGCTTTGTGCTAAGCCCTGTCCTTATGATGCTTATAGTCTAGTAAGAAACGCAGACATTAAATAATCACATAAATAGAAAAAACTGTAATCAATGCCATAAAGGAAAAGTATGGGGTGCTGTGAAAGTACAGAGCAGGTGCCCCCAATTTAGATGGGAGGGTGTCAATGAAGGCCTCCAGAGCTGAAGAGTGAAAGGGAAGAGTGGTCATAGAAAAGGAAATAGCCTATGCAAAGGTCCTAATGAGCTTTCTGCCTTTCAGGGACTGAAGGATAGTGGGTATGCCTGGAACGCAACTGATGGTCTCATCTTCTCAGTGGTGGCCTGTGTGACCTAGGATCTGCCAAGGATGGAGGGCATAGGCGAGCCTAATATGGACTCACTGTTGAAACCAGCTGTGTCCTCTGTCTCCCAGAAATCTAAGCCTAGCCACGGTTCCTTGAGCCAGTATAATTCAGAGAACTGGTCAATGCAAGTCACTCTGCCTGGGAGCTATTGGGATGGCTCCAGAACGGAGCAATGGGGGCTAAGGCAGGATTCTAGCAAGAAGCGCTTTGCCGAAGATGGGATTTGTGTAGCCATAGCTGTGGGCTTCACCTGGGAGGGCTGGAGTAGGGCCACTGCCCACTGATGGCAGTCTCCCTCTTCTCTGTAACCCTCCCCAACCCTTAAGCAGCCCAGGCCCAGCAGAGGAGGCCTGGCCAAAAAGCTGCTTGCTGCTAGAAATCTGGCTCCAGCTGAAGGAAGAAGTTAAGAAGGCCGGGCCGATGGCCACAGAGACAGAGCTGTGTTTATCCAGGAAAAGAGGGAGGACGTAGGCAGCTAAGGCCCTTGCCAGCTCCTCCCAGAAAGACTGGGCTTGCTCCCCTCGGGCTCTGAACGCATCCGGGCCAGAGGCCAGAACCCCAGAGGCGGCCCACAGGTGAGCCCTGCACTCCGAGCGCACGACAGAGCCGGTAGAGGGCTCAGATTCCCGGGCAGACTGTCGGAACATCGCGCTCCGGGTAGCTCGGTGCAGGCGTGCGGTGAGCGCGTGGCGGCGGAGCCTTCCGGAGGCCGCTCTGGGGCTAGCGGAGAATCAATGCTACCTTTGTGCTCGGTGGTTTCCTAGGGAGAAAAGGAGTGGAGAGTGGGAGGGGCGACCCAACGGCCGCCCGTAGGGCTGCGAGGCGCGGGCGGGACGGTCAGGACTAAAGGAGCGGGTGGGATTCTGTGCCCCCCTGAGAGGCGCGTCTCCTTGGATCGGCCCCGAGTGTCCTCAGGTCAGCAGCCAGGTGTGTTCTCTGGCTGCCAGGAACAGAAGTGAGTCCCCTTCTGGCCAGGAGCGACTTGAGAATGCGAGGGAGGAGCCAGAGGAGGCAGGTGGGGCTTTGACCGAAGGATGGCTCAGTCCAGAAAAGCTTGCTCCCAGGCGGCGGGGCAGGGGAGAGAGTCCCGAGGGGCGACAGACCATATCCGGGAGGAGAACACAAATCTTCGGAATGCCCGGGGCGTAGGGAGGGGGGACGAGAAGGAGGTGAACCAGCCTCGGCCTTGGTGTCCCTTCAGGGCAGTTCGGAATCTGGGTCCTTTTTGTGACTACAGACCTGGTAATCCGGATGTTATACTGTTTGTCCTAATAGTACCCCGGTGTTCTAGTGGGTGTGTTGGGCCCTCTAACTCTTAGGTGGGTGGGTCATCTTTAGTACAAGTGGGAAAGTCTGTGTACTTGGTGTCCGAGGCCTGCATTTGAAAATACGGCTGTATGGCCCTGGGCTCCCTCCATTTCTCCCCAGCCCCCCTTCCCCCTCGACTTCGCAGCCCTTTTTCTGCTCAAACAGGCAGCCCGGGGACAAGGGCGCAGCGGCTGACTGCCCAGCATCACCTACTTCTGGTTCCTCTTCTCTCCTCTCCCATCCCAGCTCCGCCCAGCACTCCCACCCGAGTGAGACGTGGGATTTGGACCCTCTCGCCCTGCGGAATTCGGAGTTTTATTACTCCCACCCACCGCATGTGGCTCTTGGAGAAAGTTGGCTACAGGGTGGGGACTGCGGAGCCCAGGGCCGGTCGGTGGGCGCCCTCCAGCCTGTTCTCTAAGCGCAGCGCCCCGGGCCCAACCACGCGCGCCTGCCCCAACGTCCTCACCCCGGATCGCATCCCGCAGTTCTTCATCCCGCCTCGGCTCCGGGAGCCGGGCGGCGCCGAGCCCGCAGCCCGGCGTGACGCGGCCGGGCGCGGCCTCCCCTCGGCCTGCTCGCTGCCGCACCTGGCAGGCCGCAAAGGCTGGGCCTTCCTGCCCGAGAGCCCGCACACGCGCCGGCGCGAGTCCCTGTTCCACTCGCCGCCGCCAGCCCCGGCTGAGGGGCTGCCCCCGGCGCAGTCCTGGCTGCACGTGTCCGCCCCGGACCTGCGCCTCTGCCGGGCCCCCGACAGCGACACTGCCTCGTCGCCCGACTCGTCGCCCTTCGGCTCCCCGCGGCCCGGCCTCGGCCGGCGCCGGCTACCCACGCCGCACTCGCTGTCCCCGAAGGAGGCGAGCTCAGCGGACACCAGCCCCGCCGCGCGGCGCCGCGCGGGGCCGCCCACGCCGCCGCTCTTCCACCTCGACTTCCTGTGCTGCCAGCTGCGGCCGACCAAGGAGAGCGTGCTGCGCCTCGGGCCCCGCGGCGGGCAGCTGCGGCTCTCCACCGAGTACCAGGCCGGGCCCGGGCGGCTGCGGCTGCGCCTGGTGAGCGCCGAGGGCCTGCCCCGGCCGCGGGCCTGCCCCGGGAGCGGCGGCGGCGGCTGCTGCGTGGTGCTGAGGCTGCGGCCCCGCGTCCGGCCGCGGGCCCAGCGGAGCCGCGTGGTCAAGTGCAGCGCCAACCCCATCTTCAACGAGGACTTCTTCTTCGAGGGGCTCGGCCTGCCAGACCTGGCCGCCCGCAGTCTGAGGGCCAAGGTGCTGGACAGGGGCGCGGGACTCCGCAGGGACGTGCTGCTGGGGGAGTGCGAGATGCCCCTAATTGCGCTGCTGCCCGCCTTGGGCGGGGGGCTAGGCCCAGGGTCCTCCCTGGCGCCCACCCATCTCAGCCTGTAGCCTGAGACTGTGGCTTCCCCAGGAGGTCTCCGCTGCGTCCGCAGACCTCATTCTTTCCATCTGCTCGGAGTGTATTTATTTTTGCTAATAAAATGTCCATTTGTTCCTAGCTGGCTCTCTCCCCTTGTTGGCACCCTACACTCTTCTGGTGTGCAGCCTACCCTCTTCCCTCTGTCCAGGTCATACACGGAGTGGAAGACGTTTGTTCAGATCATCTGAGCTGGAGCAGACCTTAAGCAGTGGTCCTCAAACATGAAGGAGCATCAGAATAACCAGACATCAGAAATCTTGCAAGAGCTTGTTAAACATGCAGAGTCCTGGGCTCCATCCCCAAGAGATGCTACTTCAGTAGATCTGGGCTGATAGGTCCTAGGGTCCCTGTCCAGCAAGGCCCCAAACCTTGAGGGAGCCCTTCAATCCCTGAGTCACTCTGACAGAAACCAACACAAGCCACCTTCCGGAGGGTTCCTGGAGGCTGCATGGGGGAAATCAGCACTCCTCCCCCATGCCCCCCAACACCTACATCTGTCCTGAAAAGAGATGAAATTTATGGGTCTTAGGAGTGAGTTAGGGATTTCGGACTAATACACAGTGTCCTTTAATCTTCGTGCCTCTTCCACACCTGTGCCTCCCTGCGGGGCAAGGAACCAAGAACCAGAGCAGTGATTGGGTACCAAATGAATGAGGTATAATGTCGCAGGGATTGCGATCTGGGGGAGGAGGGTACTACCGCAGTGTGAGAACTGTCTCAGGAAAGCTGGACAGGGGTGCAGGATTCTCCAGGACATGCTGCTGGGCGAGTGTGAGGTGCACTGCTACCCCCTACTTAAGGAGGAGCTACTACAGCCAGGAGCAGGAGTGGGTGGAAGATAGATAAATGTAGGTCAGAGTGTCTTTACCTCTACCTGAATGTCCCTGACGTCAGCGGTGACCTTCTTCTCTCTGCCTCCACCTTCTTGGAAGCTGGTTCCTCTTGGCTCAGGCCAGGCATGGAGGAAGGAGGGAGGGAGGGAGGGAGGGAGTAGGCAGGGCCAATCCAGCTTTGTTCTCCCTTCCCCTTGGGCCCTTTCTTATTTCCCATGGTGCTAGCTGTGGCCCACAGCAAGGCTAAGCCTGTTGGATCTCAACAAAACACAACACACACACACACACACACACACACACACACACCCCTCTCCATTGAAATAGCTCCCTAGTTCCTTCCCTCTCCCCCATTGGGTCCCCGCCACCTACCTAGCCCTAGGCCAGGGAAACCTTGCTCCAGGTATCCACCAGGTGGTAGCATTGACCAAACAATCAGAAGTGCTCATAGCTACGCATAGATTATGCCCACACAAGGAATTGTTCCAACAACTTGTCAAGCCATTTATTCCTCTGGGCAACTCACACAGGGTGTAAGTACTATTGTTATCCAATGTGACCTTGGGCCTTCTGTAGCTAGTAAGGGGTAGTACTAAAATTCAGAGAGTCTGGCTCCAGAGTCTGGGCTCCTAATCACCTCACTATAACAGCTGCAGCTACAACAGCTGCCAGCTGTTGCCTCCGGTCAAGTAACTCTGAAAGGGGCTCCTTCCCTAAGATGATAGTTCTCCAATCATTTCACACCCTGCCAGTTTGAATTCACCTACAGGTTTAGTTCTATCCCTTGTACTGCACTCCTATTTCAGCCCCCAAATCCTCCCATGACCACCTTTGGTGAGCAACTGGATTTGGTACCCTTTTGAAAGTATCTGGAAAGAAACGTACAGGTCATATAAGCTTCATTCATGCATTCCTTCAGCTAATCCGTAGGGTCTAGGAAGTGCCAGGCATTGGATACAGCAGTGGCCAAAACAGACATGAGGATCAGACAAGTGACAAAATGAGCGAGTAAAATGTAAAGAATTTTACTTGGTGATGTTATAGAGAAAAAGCAAGCAGGAAAGAGAATGGAAAAGGGGGTTCAGATAAAGAGGAGAGAAGACTATAAGAATGGAAGAGGAAGGGAGGAAACAAAACATTTTTTTTTAAGCCTCGGTACTTTGGACCAGGCCCTACTGCACCTGTGCTATCTCAGTTAATCATCACAGCCGCTCCGTAAGGTAGGTGTTATTATTCCCATCTTACGAAGGAGGAAATAGATCAGAGAGGTTAAGTAAATTTGCCTGGGCATCAGCCCTGGCTGTAGGGAGGGGTTCTGACTGTGGCTCCTCCTAGACACCCCCAGCCCGGCTGCTCAGGGAAGCTAGCAGAGCCCCTGAGGGGACATCCTGGGCAGCTAAAGCCAGGGAAACATGCTTGGGGGGCAAATAAGGTCCTCCAGTGTGCAGACTGCTCTGGCCCCAGAGCAGATGTGCAGACAGTAGTCAGAACAGTTATCCCTGTCGCCTTTTTACTGATGTGGTGGCTGAGGCCTGGGATTTGCCTCAGGGCCCACAGCTAATAAACGGCAGACCACATTCTTACAATGTATTTCTGCTCCAAAAATCAGAGCTCCTGTTTCTTTTCAACCGTCCTTGCTGCCTCTAATCCTGTGTGACTGTAAAGGGTAATTGATAGATGAGAGGGACAGGCTGGGTCACCAAGGGAAGTTCAAGGCCAGGAGCCAGGGTCAAACTCCCACTGTTCCCTCCACCCACAATGGCCTTTGTGACAGGAAGGGGAGGGGTGGAGGCTGTGAGTTCTGGAGGCTACAGATGTTTATAGAGCCTGAGTTGTCCTTTTTTTTTTTTTAACGGTTGGGTCACAGCCCATCCCTGAATCACTCCACTGGATCGAGGTCTCCCCAGGCTTGGTGCCCCCTGGGACCCAAAGAAAGGTGGTCCCTAACCACTGGATCAGGCTTCCCACAGGAGAGGACCTGCCAAGGATGGGACTGGGTCAGTGTGTGGCATTGCAGGCTGCCCGGGCCACACACATTTCTACCTTTAGCCCCCAGGCCCTCCCTGGAAGGGCAGGTTGTGCTGAGCTTTAAGTGGTTTCTGTGGTTTGGGGGTGGGGAGGGAGGGAAAGAGAAGTTGGTGACTTCTCCCCAGTTCCAAGCCACCACCACCACTCTCCACCCCCTCCAGCTGTTTGCCCCCTGCCTTGAGATTGTCAGGCCTGATAAGGGCACTGGGCACGTGGGGGGGGGGGTGAAATGATTCTTTGATCCCTATCAGCCTTGTCCTTGCATTTGAATGTAAGACTGTATTTGAAGAGGAAATAACCACTGCCCTTCTTTGAAAGGACTGATTTCTCCAAAAAAGGAGCTCTGATTACAGCAAGAGGGAGGAAGTTTAGACAAGAGGGGAGATTTCCCAAAAGGATCACCAACCGAACTTCTTGCCCTGGGGAGAAAGAACCCAAGCCATCCAGGCTTAGGGCAGGGAAGGGACAGAGAATGCTTAGAAAGCATGTGATTCTCTTACGCCCAGAGGCAGGATGCTGTCTTCTCAACCTCCAGTCACTTCCTCCCCACCCCACACAGCAGCACAAAGTGGCACAACTGGGCAGGCAGCCATACCTGCGGTATCTGGGGATGCCCAGAACCCATCCGCAAGCATTCTGCATGACCTCCACCCTGTGCCTATGAGGGATGGGGGTGGTTAGTCAGGAAGGGCCCTGGGAGACCCAGAGCCACAGAGGCAGAGAGGCCTCAAGATGAGAAGAGATAGAGAGGGGAGAGCTGGGAGGCACAGAGAGTGAAGAGCCACGGCCAGCAGGGACCAGGGGAGAGACAGAGAGAGAGGATAATGGTGGAGCTCTGGGGGCAGCAGGGACAGAGCTACACTACGCCTGGCACTCCCCTGCACCCCTCCCATACCCCCACCCCGCCTCTTGCTGGCTCCACTTGTCAGCCAGAGGGTCCTGGGTGCTGCAGGCGACTTTGCCTGTAACGCCAAACCTGCCCAAGGGCCAGAGCCTCAAAACAGATCAACATCCTGTTCTGTGCAGAGAAGCATAGATGGAAGCGTGGGCCCCCATTTACCAATAGGATACGGGGACAATCCAAGCCTCGAGGCACAGAAACATACCCTCAGACTCAGTACAGAAGGTCCCCCAAAGCTTCCCTTCGTCTTCCTCACTCCTCATCCCTTGTCAACCACCTTAAGAGTTAGAAAGTCCTTCTCCACTTCTAACTTTTGTCCCTCAAGCTGCAGACTTTGGGAGGTTCTGGGAGCTACCCAGGAACAGAGGTGCTGATGGTAGCAGAGTGTGAAACTCCAGGGTGGGGCAGGAGCAGGGGATGGCAAGATGGGAGGGCAGAAGAGGGAAGGGACAGCTGCCTGCCCTCTCCATGCCAGGTGCCACGTGCACCAGGTGGGGGGAGCGGGCGAGTCACGAGGCTGTGGCGTGGCTGGCTCCTGCTCTGCTGTTTACCAGCTGGGAAGGAGAGCGGAGAGCGGGAGGTGGCACCAGGGAGCCTCCGGCTGCAGCCTGGCCCCTAGCCAGCTGCTTGTTGGGTAACCAGGAGAGCCAGGCCCAGCTAATCAAACTCTGGGCCCAGGCCACGCAGGAGAGAAGTGGCCTCCAGCATGCACGGAAGCCTGGTTCCTCGACCCTCCTCAGAGCCCTTCAGTACAGGCCCCAGTGTGGGCCCACTCAGTCTGGGGGCTCTCCGTCTCCCAACTAGTCCAGGGTAGCATCTCTCCTCTCCACTCCCCTCCATTGCTCCTCTACCCCGGCATACTCCTCCATGCCTGCCCCTCGCCCTCAACGCCCAGAGAGCATGTGGAAGCGGCAGGGCAGCAGGGCTTTCTAGGGAACTGAGGCAAGACCTGAATGACTCTGACCCCATCCTGGAGAAGAGGCAGAATCCCCCCAAACATGCCCTCCCCTCCTCCCCTCTCCTCCCCTCACCCCTCCTATTCCTGACATCATCTGTCTCAGTCAGGTAGAAACCACAGGATTCTGAAGTCACAAAGACCTGGGTTCAAATCGTAGCTCCACCATGTATTGTCCTTGTGTGCGTCCTTGGGCAAGTCATTAATATGTCTGAGCATCCCCTGACTCATTGATAAATCTGGAATAATTATGCTTCCCTGTGGTGGGTGTTGTGAGGATTTATACAAAGTATTAATAAAATCATGGAGTTACATCAAGTGCCTGGCAGAAGCCCCAGCATACAGTAGGTGATCAATAAATGTAAGTGCTGGTTCTCTTCCTTTCTCCTATCCTGTTTCTCCTCAAGCCTCCATACTCTGGTCGGCTGCTCTCTCCCCATGTCCCCTCCTGGTGCCAGGACGCTCTGCCAGCCACTCCTTTCCCCTGCCTGCCGACGGGCCAGGTGCTCCCTCCCTCCTCCCTCCTCCCTCCCCTGGGCCCTGCTCCCTGCCCTCCTGGGCAGCCAGGGCAGCAAGGACAGCACCCAGGGAGCTGCCCCATGGACAGGGCCCCACAGAGACAGCACCGAGCCTCGCGGGGTAAGACACCCCACAGCCCTACAGGCAGGTGGAAGAGACTGCCAGGAGGTCCAGAGGAGGGGAGGGGTGGGAAGAGACTGGAAGTGAGGAGGGAAGGGAGAGAAAGGCTGGGGGAGAGAGCAATGGGTTGGCTGGGCAGGTCAGGAGGCTGAGGCAGAACAAGTGTTGATAGAAACTGAAGGAGGAACTAGAGGAGCAGCTGGGAAAATGCCAGAGGAGGAGAAATAGGAAAAGGGGAGAAACAGGAAATGTTTCTGAAGAAGTGAAGGAGGAAGAGACAGGAGGAGGAGGGGGAGGAGGGAAGAGCAGAGTCAAGGAAGCTAGACCTGGATCCAGTGAGGGATCAGAATGTGGGCAGGTGCTCCCAGGTGCGAGCGTGCCCCTGGGAGGAGGTGGGGACACTGCTTTCCTGATCTTGCCTGGCCAGGACCCCAGGCAGCAGCAGCTGGGACGCTGGCAGCTCCAGCTTCGTCTCGTTCCCCAGTGGAGAAACCTGCCCTTTAAGGAGTGACAGACCTGGCCAGGGAGAGGGCAGCCACACCCTGACAGCTGCCCATGACCACTGGCCTGGCACTTTCTTCTCCACTGGCCCCCACAGGGGTGTGGGGTTTCATTTTTGCAGAGAATGTGGGGCACCGGGTCGGCGTCAGAGAGGGACAGAAAGTCAGGTAGTCCTCGGGCCCACGCATGGTCCAGGCAGGAACCCCCTCAGGGCAGGCGCCCACTGCCACATGCTCAGCCAGCTTTGAGCACGGAAGGGAGAGGTTTGAGTGCCAGAGCTGCCAACTCCAGGGCCACCTGGCGGAGGAAGAACTCAGCTGCCGGGGCAAGAGGGGAGCACGAGCTGGTGCCACGTCAGGGAGGAAGCTGGGTGGGGCCAGGCAGGATCACGCGGGGTGTGGGGGCACACCCTCTCTGTGCAGTCTTCTCCCCCCACCCAGCAGAGCCCAGGCCATAGGCCACTCTCCCCGACGCTGCCCGGTGTCAAAAGCCTGCCAGTGGGGCACATCCCCTGAGCAGAGGGGCAGTGTTTGGGTGTGTGGGTTGGAGGGCGGCAAACGTCAAAAAATGACCCAAGAACAGAGTCAGAGATTAAAGAAGCTCTACGGGGCATAAGACAGGGCCAAAGGGCTTTCTGGGACAAAAGACTGGCCCTGTGCTCTGTGAGGAGCTGCTGTGTGGATGTAGGAAGTGGACCAAGGACTGGCAGAGGAAGTCTCTTGCCAGGGGCTCCCTAGCTAGGTGTTTCCTAAATGCCAGCTGTGTGATGAGCAAGCCCCAGCCACGCTCTAGCCAAAGCTCTCCCTCAGAGCCGCTCCTTCTGGAGTCCCCAAGTCCTTGTACCCCGTCCACCCACCTGTGCTCCCTACTGCCTGGTCTCCACGCAGACCAGGCCACACACAGCAGGGCAGCAATGCCTTCCTCTGCGGGCTGGTGGCCAGCGATGCCTGGCCTGTGGAAGCCAGAGAAGCATCTGTGTTTGCAGCTCTCCCTTCCTCTTCCTCCAAATGTCCTCTCCCTCCTACGCCCAACCCCACACCTCTGGGACTCCCTGGTGCTTTCAGGCAAGGATAAGCAACCAAGAGACTTCACTCCCACAGAGATTTGCCTTTGGCTGCAGAATATTTATTGTGCACCTCTAATGCGCCAAGTACTGGGCTCTGGGCTCTGGAAATAACATGGTGAATGAGAGGTGTCCCTGCCTTCACAGAGTTTACAATCTGAAAGGAAAGACCCATCTCATAGATAACGCCACAATTGTGGCAGTCAGGTGATGCCACGAGTGCCAGGAAATCAGATGCAAGGTGCTGCGTGTGTGCAGGGTAGGGATGGGGCGTGGATGGCTTCTCCCAGGAAGAGACACAATCTGAGACCCGAAGGCTGAAGAGAAGTTGCTAGATTCGGGGTGTGGGAGGGAAGGGCACTCCGGGCAGGAGCAGCTCGGGGAAGCACCAGAGGCAGTGAGGAACCTGGCACTTGTGAGGACCTGGAGGAGGACCAGCGTGGCGGAAGGGCAGAGGAGGAAGGGGAGAGGGGCACAGCAGAGGGTAGCCCACCTGGGAACGGATGAGGTGGGATGGGGGAGCGGGGGGAGTCTCGGCCCTTGGGGGCTTCAACTTTGGGTGTTGACCCCCTCTCTTCTCTTTACAGAGCTTCTGGCCGCAAAGAAGACCCACACCTGTGAGTAGGGGGTGGCAGGAGCTGGTGCCAGGGTGTGGTGAGACGGAGAAGAATTCAGCCAGGGAGCTGGGGGCAGGGTGAGGAAACAGATTGGGGCAAGAGGAGATGAGGAAGAGGACTGAAGAGCAAAAGGGCTCTGTAAGGAAACAGGGAGAGAACCACGGGAAAGGGAACCGTGACCTTGACAAGAGAAGAGAGATGCTGGACAGAGGCAGGTGGGTGGGAGGGGTGGGACAGGCTGCTGGACCAGGGGAGGAAGGAGGTGGAGGTGGGGGTGTGAACTGGAGGCCAGGGAACCTTCACCAGGCTTTGTGGTGCAGAGCCAGGTTTGGTGTGGTTAACACATCCTGAGGTGTGAGCCGGCCTGGAGCCAGGCTGTGCAGCACTGTAGAGCAGGAAAGCCTTCACCTCTGTAGGGACAGAACGCACAGGAAAACCCTGTGCCCTGGGGCCCTGAAGACTGAGGCTACAGCATGTGAGCAGGGTGCTAGAGCTTAGAAAGGACTTCCCATGGACACTAGCGAGTAAGCATCCTCTCTAGGGACCTCTCAGCACATCAGATCAACTCTCCTCGTTTGTGGGAGAGGCTACTCCCCCACAAATGCACCCACTCCACCTCAGTCCCAAAGCTTATGCACATCAGGGCCATTCAGGCCCTCAGCACCTGAGCACTTCTGTAAGCATGGGTCCCTGGATTGATGGGGACCTCTCTAGGCCCCCCTTGATTGCCTACCAGTTCCTCCTGAGAGCTCACTGCCATCCTTCCCACTGCCAAAATCACCTAGAGCCTCCCTGTTCCAAGCAAAGACATCTCAGAGAGCAAAGTATCACCCTCCTCCCTGAGCTGGACAGCCAGGGCCAGGGGGCCATCTAGGATGCTACATCCTCCCAGGTGGGGGTTGCTTTGCTCAGCATAATCCTGATTGGTGCCTTGCCTGCCCCTAGCCACAGGGCCCCACGGAAATGCTGAGCAGGGCCCTGGGAGGAAAGCGGGTCAGGGAGTGACGCAGGTGAGCTGGGGGAGGGGGTCAGGGACTGTGGGTGGGGGGAGCAGGGGGACTTTTGGAGCAGCGGGAACTGGGAGAGGCCAAACCCCATTCCTACGCTTAACCCCTTACCACAGAAACCTCAGCCAGGACCCTGCCTCCTTATCCCCTCCCTGGCCCTGTGCCACCATCCCTACCCCACCCCATGAGTGTCCTCATGAGGATCCAGGTGACAGCCCCTCCCTCATCCACTGCCGGGCTCCTTGGGCCCCAGGAAGGCCGGCAGGGAAAGGTCTATACCTGGCTCAGGAGCTGCTGGGGTGTTAGCAAGATCGGAGGCTTCTTAGGAGGTTGTTGGCCTAGAGAACTGGGAGATATTAAGTCCTCACCCAGGCCGAGAGACTCTGCAAATTGGCCCCCAAATGGAGACAATCCCAAGAAGGGGGTCCAAGATGAGGAACCCAGGAGGAATCCCCAGACCAAGAGGAGCCCTGAATCCTGAGGAGCCCTAAAGAGGGATTCCCAAGGCCAAGCTACCCCACAGAGGAGATATGAGGCTGCAAGAGCCTCTGGAATTGTTTGACCCTTTTGAAGGACACATAGGCCAAGAAACTACAGAGAGACTCACGTGCCAGGAGATCTCCCAGGCTGAGACACCCTCAAAAGCAGGCCTGAACCAGAGAAACCCACCCATCCCTCACATAGGATCTGGGGCCAGTCTGCTTGGGTTTGAATCCTGGCTCCACCACTTACCAGCTGTGTGACCTTAGGCAAGTTACTTAACCTCTCTGTGTCTTACTTTTCTCATCTTTGAAATAGGGATAATGGTAGTACCTCATAAAGTATCTGTGAGCATTAGATAATCCACATAGAACATTTACAACCATTTCTGGCACATAGACTATGAGTGTGATATGCTGATGATTTCATTATCATTATCTGCATTCCAATTGTAGCAATTTCCCCCTAAGGATATTTCTGATGGACCAATCCCTCCAGCACATCGCAGGTATTTGCCTGATGATTATCACTGCTACATTATTTTCATTTGTGCCCCAGCCCAGGGTATACACTGTGTCTGCAAGGAGGAGCGTGGGCATGGTGGGTGGTGGGACAACCTCTCAGATTGTACCACACCGGGCACAGCTGTTGGCAGTCCACAGGGCCTCAGGCGGCACATGCCACCATCCTGGGCAGATATCCTGGACTTACCTCGGAAAATATCCCTGTCCCTGGAGTCACCTGGCAAAGAGGGTCAGGCTCGGAGGGTCCTCAGAAGGAGGAGGAGTAGAAACCTGGCCCCAGGCTCGTGTGAGCTCCCTTCGGCTCCCCAGCCAGAACACCCTGGTGGGTGGAAACAGCTTTTACCACGTGTGGCTGTCGCATGTGGTTTTGGAATTTTCCAACGCCCCCTGCGATTGGCTGCCCCGGGCCCAGATTGGCCACGTGGGGTGCCTGTCATCTTCCCACTGCACCCCTGGGGGGGCAGAGTGGGGGGGTGTCACTTGGCCACCTGTGTGGTGCGGAGCTTAAACCCCCCTGCCCAGAAGCACTGGGGGAGAGCTAGGTGCGGAGCTTCAGGCAGAGGCACCGCTGACAGGGCCTCGCCCCACCTCGCCGCCAGCTGCGCCCCACTCCTGTACCACCCTGCTGAGAAGGACTGGGAGCCAAGGCCAGCAAAGCCCAGGCTCAGTCATGAGAAGTAAGTGATGGGGCCACCTGGGCAGGGGAAGCCGGGATCCTGTCATCATCCCTGAGCCCTCTGGAAACAGTGCGAGGAAAGCTCAGTGCTCCTCCCTGGCAGGGTGTGTCCGGTCAAGGTCAGATCTGTTGGGAGACGGGTGGAGTAGCTGGGGAGTCCCGCTCCCCAGGCAGTTCCCTTACAGCAGTGCTGGTGAAAGGACGGTTGAGGAACTCCTCTGTCGTGAGTTCTAGAAGGAATCTCCGAGAGTACTGAGGTATCCAACGCCCTCATTTTACAAAAAGAGGCTGAGACCCAGGGAGGCTGAGTCCTTCACCCAGGATTACACAGCTGGTAGCTGATGGAGGTTGGTAATTACCGGGGGCCCTGAATTTACTCAGGCTCCTATTGTGATGTTTCCCTCTGTGCCTCCAACCTGCTTGTGAGTGGGGTAAAAGCGAGGCCGGAGGAGTTGCCGTGCCCCGAAGCAGCAGGACAGTGAGACGTAACTGAGGTGAGCAGGCAGCAGGGCTCAGACCCCAGCGTCCAGGCCTCAAGGCCACCGTGCCTTCTGCCCAAGCCAGGGACTCGAGGACTACATGGACTCCAGCCAGGGCGCCCCATGCATGTGTGCGTGGGGTGCGGGAGGGGTCCTCCAGGATCAGTTGTCCGTTTGATAGGAGGATCAAGGCAGTGGAGATGGAGCACAAAGACCTCGGCCTCACTCTCTTCCTGGCTTGGAGCCATGGGCCAACAGCTGGTGGGCAGATGTCTGGGGTCCCTGTGCTTTCCAGCAGAGCAAGGGTGGGCACATCAGACAGCCCCCCATCCTTGTGTAAGGGAAGCCAGAGAACCTCTCAGAGCACAGGCTGAAGCGAGGAAAGAGAGGCTCATGCCCCTATGGCTTGAGGCATGAGGCAGCCCCAGCTTCAGCCTGGGGTCTTCCCACAAGCCACAGAAGGGAGGCCACCCTGGGTTCTGGAAAGACCCATGGATGGAGAGTCTACAGACCAGGTTCTGGTGCCGCCTCTGTCACTGACTGGCCATGTCGTCTTAGACAAGGCAAGTCACTGGGCCCTGGTCTACCATCTGCAAACCAAGGGAGCTGAATTTTAAGATAAAACAAAACAACAAAACCAACTATGAGAGTCTCCCGGTTCTAAGGGCCCAGGACCAAGGAGAGAGCCCAGGTCCCTGAGGTTGGCAGCCGCCAGGTAGTGAAGGAGACACAGCCTGCCCAGAGGACAGAGGGAAAGGAGGGGACTCCCATGCAGGGGAGTGAGCTGGGTGCATAGGAGGGGTGGGGAGAAGAGCCAAAAGCTTCTGACACAGGAAGAGAGCCCCTTGGAGCCTCAGTCCCCTTTCTGGCTACTCCCCACTAGCAAAGGCTGACAGTCTGGGCTTCCCGTAAATGGCCCCAAATCAACAAATTAATCCTGGGAAGCAATGACTGGGTGTGCTTCAAGCCGGCAGGGGGGCAGGAGTCCCCAGCAGTGTCTGAGGGAGATGCTTGTGCAGCTGCCCTTCATATCCACCCCCGCACATGGAAACACACACACACACACACACACACACACACATGCATGCACACACACGGCTCCACACAGGCCGGCAGGAAAGAGAAGGCGGTCTCCTTCAATTGGGGTTCAGTGCCACTGGTCCTTTTCACTTGGACGTTTCTGGGTATCTCATAGCCCCAGGTTATCTGACCCTGGTGAGGAGAGTCAGAGGACGTGGGCCTTGGGACTGTGACACACCCAAAGACCAAGGTCCAGACTCATAGGAGGAGAAACAGACCAAAGGATGGGAGACGCAGAGGCCGAACTCAAAGGGCAAATTTATGAAGCACATGGGGAGAGGGTAGTGTCCACAGGGAGGCATGGGTGGACAAACCCCAGGACAGCCAAAGACATGGAGGCGTGACACCCAGAAGTGGCAGGAGTGCGGGAGACCCCGGGTGCACAGACACAGGCAGAAGTGGGGACAGAAGACTGGCAGCCGAGTGGAGACACAGTCAGGACTGGTCTAGGAAGCAGTACCTGGCAAGTGCGGAGGTTGTGACACTCCACACAGGGATGGCGGATGGCACAGGGTCCTTCCCGTGGTGACGTGCTGCTGTCAAGTAGGGAGGAAATGTCTGTTAGCCAAAGAGACTCCCAGCCAGCCAGAGGGAGGGTGGCCCAGTCATCTCCCCCTAAGGGACATGGCTGGTGTGGGGCCAATGGGCATGAAGGCCCTGGCCTTAGGCCTAGATGAGGAGGTGGGAGCCAGGGGTGTGAGGTCACGTGCCTGTCTTTGCTGTGCCCTGATCTTTCTTAAGTCTGGTCGTGATGGTGAGGAACCTTGGGCCAGAAAGAACTCCAAGTCCCCAGGGTGCCACAGATCTCACCCTGAGAGCCCAGAACCTTCTGAAGACTTCATAAAGGGCTTCTTCCTTCCTTGCATCACTCCTGCGCCTTTCTCTTTCCCTTTCTTCCCATTCCTCGCAGAAATCCCAAACACTCAAGCCCAGGGCTCTAGAATTTGGAGAGTCCCAGCCCGTCCCATTACGATGAAAATACGTGTGTTGGTATTGTTGTCTCTATCAGGGGCTCACTCTCCCCGTCCCCTGCCTCTGTGCTGCGAACTCAAACCAACAGGGAACAAGGACTTGCTGGAGGGCTGAGGGCTTTCCAAGGAAGGCAGCCAGCCTTAGGTCTTGCTCCTGTTTCCAAACGGCTGGTCCTTTCTGAGGTCTAACCTCCACTCCTCCTGCTGCTGTAGTACAGCCTCTTCTCTGGGGCTGTGAGGCTCAGAAAGGATGGAGGGAGGGCAGGGCAGGGGCTGGGGCAAGGTCTTTCTGGGTAGCTGCCCTCCTGGAGGCAGAGGTGCTCTGGAAAGGAGGAGCTAGGGTCCTGGGGGCACGGAAGGCTGCTCAGGCCACGTCTGGGCTCCAGTCCTCGGAACTTCCTCCGGTGATTCATCCCCTCCCCCCATTCACTGGTTGTTTTCACTCATTCTTTTGTTTCCCCTCCTTTCTCCTGTCCCAGACTGCGGGGGTGGCGGGGGCACCTGGAGGGGGTTTCGGGTGGCTGGCTGTCTTTCGTGGCTTTTCAAAGCCCCAGACTCTCCCTCGCCCACCTGAGTTTTAGCTTCACTATTTTCTCAGCCCTGGGATCGGGACGTATCAGCAGAAAATTCTCCCCACGGCTGTGGGGAGGGCCCTGGCCTGCGCTGGGGGTAGTGTTCACCAGGTACAACCGCTTCTCCCCTGGCCCCCACCCAGCCCTGCTCCCCTGTGGTGGCACCTACCACCTTGGTTTCCAGCTTTGCAGAAGCTGAGGGAACTGAGAGCTGAGAAAGGAGTGAGGCTGGTGACGGGTGGGGGTGTGCGAGGGACCCCTGGCCAGGAGCTGTGGTCTCAGTGGGGGAGGGACTGAGCGTTCTGGCTGAGGGGAGAGAAGGAGCCTAAGCTAAGAAAAGAGATGCATTCCTCTGTCTCATTCATTCATTCATTTCTGCAAAGAGAGGCCCACCGAGATGTGTGGACACCTGGTCTATGACCTAAAGGAGCTGTGGTCTTCTGGAGAAGTCCACAGGAGCTCAGTGGGGATGGATAAGTTGTCCCACCTTGGCCTTAGGGAGAGGGGGAAGGGCAGGAAGAGGCTGGGACCACAGAGGAAGAGTTGGGACACAGTAATATATCTCTTGGGATCTTTATACAGATGCCAGCCCTGGCTTTAGCTCTGTGGGTTTCCTCCCTGAATTCTATTTCCTAACCCACCACCTTCACTTCGTACTCTTTCCCCTGCAGCCAATGACCTTGTCCTCTATGCCATTCTCCTTGGCGCGTTGGGGCATCTCATCCTCAGAGTATGTAGCTTAATAGCTGAGGGCGCTGGCTCCAGAGTTACAGAGACCTGGGATCAAATGCCTGATCCGCCGCTTCTGGCCGCGTAACCTTAGTCCAACCACTTATTCTCTCTAGGCCTCAGTTTTCTCATCTGTAAATGGGGACAACACTAGTAGCACCTACTTCAGAGGGTTGTGATTATCAAATGAAAATGCACATAAAGCCTGGCACGGAGTAAGAATTTAGCTACCACTTATGTCTATTATTATTATTCCTCCTAATCAATATCCATTGGAGAAAAGGGGGAGAGAAAGAGAAGAGAGGGAGGGGCCCAGCTCTAGGCTGGCAGGGCACCAGCGGGAGATGAGGACTCCAGGGTTCCACTCTCCGAACCCATCCTCCACTATGACTGGGGGTGGTTCTGGGGTTTGAGGGGAGAGATCCCCTGGTTGCAGCCCCTCCTTGGCTCCTACCACTTCCTCTCTGTGGTACAGGGCACCTGGACAGGGCCCAGGGTTGGCTTCCTAAGGTGGCACAGGGCCAGGCTCTGGATGCATTCAAAGGGCACTATCAATGAATCTCGCAGCTGTGAGAAGGGTGCGATTAGAGGTTGGAGGTGGAGGAGGATGGACCACTTTGTCTCTACCATACTTCTCCTCATAGGCGGTTCTGGTAGGATGCTCCTGGGATACTTCAACCTCTGAAGCAATCCAGAGGAGACCCATTTTCTTTTTCTAGTACTGTATCAGAATGAAGTTTTAGAGGTCCCACTGGGTGGCAGGGAAGATGCAAGAATGAGCTCAGGAAGCGCTAGCGAACCCTACCCCCATCCCCTGGAAGGAACAGCCTGGCACAAAAGCAGAAAGAGGGACTAAATTCTTACTACTCAAAGTATAGGCTGAAGACAGGCAGGCTGGGAGCTTATTAAAGTGCAGAACCTGGTGCAGGGCTTGAAGTCCCCCAGTGTTCCCGTTTGAGATGCAAAGGGCTAGAGTCATTCAGTCACTAGGTGATTTAAGGCGCTAGCGTGTGCATTTGTGCACTTCTCTCTCCTTTTGGAAGTCTGTGGAATTGGAGGGTTTTCTTTTGGTAAGCTTTAGAAGAGTGCTGCAGGTGAGATACGAAGATCTTCCCGACAGTGGGCGTGGGCACGGCAGAATTAGGGAGGCCGCGGGAGCGGTGATGCAGGCGCTGGCTAGAGGTTCCTGACCTCTGCTTGGCTCCGGTTCCTGGCACCAGCAGGCCCTTACATGGTAAGTTCCTGGCAGGCCAGGTTCCCGGGCAACAGTTTGAGTAATCCTGTGATTACTCAGCTCCCCCTCCCCAATCTGGGTTCCCACCACCTGCTGCTGCAGGGAGTGGCTCCCAGGGGTAGCTTTTGAAGGTGTGTTATCATCAGATGTGTTTTCAGCTCCTCTTGCTGCCCCCCCAGACCCTTTCCCGTTCTCCCCGCCCCTCCTCCACCAGCCACACACACTCACACATGCTGCACCCGTACTTTCTCTTTGAGGTTTGGGCAGATGGCATTGAAGGGGGTACAGGTGGCAGGGGAAGGAGGGAGGAGTAGGACAAGAGGGCCTGATAGTGCTGAGGGGCCTGGGGTTGAGCATGGGACCAGGACACGAATGTGGGTTTTTCTGTGGCTCTCTCCATGCCTAGGTCTCTCTGTTTTTCATGGTCCCAAACCTCTTGGTCTCTCCAGGTCAGAGAGACCAGAGGGTCTAACTCTGTGACCCTATGTGCCTGTCTCACCGTGTGCCTCTGTCTTGGACTGTGGCTGGGGAGGATGGAGGAGGGGCTGACTTAGTGGCTGGGGTCCAAGGCTCCGGCAGTCCCCAAACACAGGTATTTATGAAGGGGGTCCTTGGCTGGCTGCATCTCCCTACGTGAACAGCAGGGTCTTGGTGACACTGTTGTGAGGACCCTAGGGCCAGGACCAGCAGCGGGTCAGGCGTGGGGCAGGGAGAGATGTCTGGGGTCATCTGTGTGGTCAGCGCACACACGCATGAGGATGTGGCTCTTGGAGAAAGGAAGAGGCAGGGAGGCCTGTGGTTGCCTGCTGGGCCGGAGCCCGAGTTCCCACTGTGGCTTGGCCTAATCTCCCTCCTGCTTACTTTTTTGGGTGACCTGCGTTGGTTTCTCCCCTCTCCGGTCTTAGGGCCCCTGAAGAGAGAAATACCACAGGGCTGGAGGGGAAGGTGTTGGCTAGAGCAGAACCTCAGGGGCTCAGAGCTGCTCAGCCTCGCCGGGGGGCTTCTTGGCCTTCCCTGCCGCTCAGCAGTGACGGGCACACACGTGCTTCCCCTTACCCAGTGCTCTGCTCAGCTGCCATCATTTAATTCCTCTGTGCTACCTCCGGTCACCTCATGGACAGGCAATGTTATTTTTATCCTGATCTTACTAACAAGGGAACTGAGGCATAGAGAGAGAATCTAAGTGACTAGAAGTGTGAGCGCCCCCACATTTTCTGTCCCTCTTCCAGGCATCCGATCCCCACTTACTCTCTCTTCCCCTCCATGTGTTAAAATTTGCTCTTAATTTACTGGAAAAACCTGAAAAGCTGACTTACTGTCTGGTCCTGGGGTGACGGCAGCTAGTGAGCTGTGTGGGCACTGTGGCTGCCGGCAGGCAAGCGCGGCTGGGGGCGGTGTAGGGGGATTGAGTTCTAATGGAGGGACTTCAGACGCCACCGCCTGTCCCCATGCAGAGGCAGCTACTTACTCACTTGCTCTGACTCAGCTCTAAGCCGGCCGAGGGGGTGATCCTTTAAGGGCAATGCAAATCATATTCTGGGGAAAGGTAGGCAGCCACGGTCTCCCTCCCCACCTCACATCAGCAGGCCCCATGTGTGCCCAGGGTCCAGGCCTGGGGCTGCAGTGGAGTTCACAGGAATGTGGATTTGCCCTCCAGGGAGGCTGCCACTCCCTTTGCCCCTTAGATGGGAGACATGTCATAGATGAGAAGGGACTTCAGCCCTAGATCACTTTTCTGGCCTGCTCCACCCCAGGCCTCCCCCCTTCAGAGGGGAGGCAGCAGGTCAGCGATGGTGGGAAAGAGACCCCTATGCTCTTGGAAGTGCTAAAAACACCTGAAGCAGCCAGGAATCCTGGCCTCTGCCCAGCTGCCTTTCAAGCATGGGCTGGGAGACGGCCTCCTGCTGGTCCCTTGTAGCTGGGCAGAGAGCTGTGGCATTGACACGGACAGGGCAGAGGAGATGAACCTGGGACCAGCAGCGAACCCTGGGGAAGAGGGAGCAGGCACAGGTTACAATGAGCTCAGTGGGAGAGAAAACCTGGGGTCCCAGTGCGCCATGAGCAAATGCTAGCGTACTAATATGCACGTGTGTACACCAGCTCTGACAGACATGCCCACCAGCTCACAAATCACATGTACATTTCATGCACACACACATGCAAGTACACCTCCAAACATGTCTGCTGATGTGTGTGTCCCAAAGCCAGGTACATAGAACAACATATGGAAAGCTCAGGGAACTAG
Source organism: Varecia variegata (assembly GCA_028533085.1). Classification (NCBI taxonomy): domain Eukaryota; kingdom Metazoa; phylum Chordata; class Mammalia; order Primates; family Lemuridae; genus Varecia; species Varecia variegata. The sequence goes on from CM052444.1 coordinate 40,261,353, forward strand.
GCTGTAGACTCAGCTCCAGGCAAACTAGCCGTACAAACCTGGGCCAAGGGCCTCGCCTAATCTGGCCTAGTCCTTCACCTGTAAAGTGAAGAGGTTGAATGAGAGGATCTCTAGTCTCAGCTAGTTTCGTTTTTTTCAGAGATGAGATCTTGTTGCCCAGGCTGGACCCAAACTCCTGGGCTCCAATGCCCGGTGTTTTTTTGTTTTGTTTTGTTTTGTTTTTTCTTAAAAAGTCCTATTTAGCCACTTCCAAGCATTGTGAACATAGGCAAGTCACACAGTCCTTTAAGCCTCAGTTGCCTCACATAAATGCAATGAGGGTAATAGTACTCCTTTATAGCAGTACTTTATAGGGTTGCTAAGATTAAATAAGATAATCTATTGAAACATGGTGCCTTGCACATAGTAAGTGCTCAGTGAAGCATTAGTTTAACTTAAAGCAGAAAAACATAACCAGTTCCCTGAGAGGCTCATAAGCCAGAAACATGCCCTTTGACACCTCTTAGATAAATGGCCTCACTACAGAGACTTTTCCATTCAATAACATAGGTGTTAGCAGCTATGGAAAACAAAAAACAAAGAAAACAAAACTGGGCTCAAGCGATCCTCCTGCCTCAGCCTCCCGAGTAGCTGGGGTTACAGGCATGCGCCACCATGCCCGGCTTAGCCAGTTTTAACAGTCATGATTTGTGCTCACACAGCTAGACGTAGATGACCTTGTACACACATAGGTATAGCCACTTTTACACACTGACAGAGACAGAGCCGCCCTCTCTCCACTCTGGGCCCAAGGGCCTAGGAGCCCTGTTTGATTCTCCCCCTGGCTCTCAGGCATCCAGCAGAGCTGGGTTGTCAAGCCCCACTCTCCTGGGCTCCATCGCCAGCTTCCATCTTTCTCTGCATCCCAGTGTGAGCCCTGCCCCCTTGGCTCCTGGTCTCTGTGCAGCCCCACCCTGAGCCTTGTCTAGCCGAGAATGGCTGGCATCTCTGCCGAGCCCCCAGATGCCTCCTGCCTGGTGCACCACATCTTCCTGCCATGCCCTACACTCTGCCCATGGGAGCTGAGCCCCAGTGGGGGAGGGAGGCACAGAGGAAACCCCTTGGGCGGGAAGCAGGTGTTGTGAGGCCGTGAGGACTCCTATGTCCCAAGGCAGGAGGGAGGCAACTGGAGCTTTTCGACTTGAAGGGCTGAGCAGGTGGCCTCTCCACAGCTGCTTTCTCTGCCTCTGTAGTGCTGATACAACTCCCAGCTGCCCCCTCAACACTCCCCTTCTCTGGGAAACAAAAAACAGCTTCCTCAGACTCTTTGCTGAGAAACATTTGGCACTTCACTTCCCCTTCCATTTTGCAGGAGGGAAACAGCAAGCTAGAGCTGCTTGGAGACAGGGGGAAGCACCAGGCACCTATATCCACAGCCCAGGTTCATGGTGGTAGAAAAGGCTCCTGGGCTGACCTACTTCTCTTTCTTTCTTCCAGCACAAATTGAAGTGATCCCTTGCAAAATCTGTGGGGACAAGTCATCTGGGATCCACTACGGGGTTATCACCTGCGAAGGGTGCAAGGTGAGTTGTAGGCATGTGTATGCACAGACAGACAGACAGACACACACAGAGTCTCATTAGAGATGGAGAAGGGGCTTAATGGCCTTTGTTCTGACTCCAGGAATGGTCTCCTGAGGCAGCGAGGGGACTGTGTGCATGGTGCCTCCCTGGAGGGCCCTGAACACAGGGAGGGCCTTGTCTTAAGCTGGGAAAGTGACTGCAGGACAAATTGCAATGACACAAAGAAATGGAGAAGAGAAAACTGACAGCTTGCAGGATGTGGAAAAGCCGGGGCCAGAGCTTGTGGGTCGGAGGCCCTCAGGAGCGAGCTGGCCCCAGCCAGGATAAGCAGCCCTGGTCTCCTGCCTTCCCCAGGGTTTCTTCCGCCGGAGCCAGCACTGTAACGTGGCCTACTCCTGTACCCGTCAGCAGAACTGCCCCATCGACCGCACTAGCCGAAACCGGTGCCAGCACTGCCGCCTGCAGAAATGCCTGGCGCTGGGCATGTCCCGAGATGGTGAGGCCAAGCGGGCAGCTCCCTGGGGTTTTCCTGGCATCTCCGGAGGGGCAGCCTGGCCTGCAGCGCTACACAGGGTTACCCTGCAAAACTGCCCTTCCAGAGGTCGGCTCTCTGTTCCTCCTTCTGACAGCCCCTATCTCTTCCACCCCTTTGATGGTCATACCCATCAAAGCTCTTCTGAATCCCCAACTTTAGGCTTTGCTAGAACAAACCTCCTTTTTCCAAGGTCCCAGACCTCTTCTTCGGCACTTCGTCCTGGGGCTGCATCCTCACTCTGCTCCCCTCTGGCCCATCTCCCATCCGGTTCCCGCATCTTTCCCTCCTACCCAGTGGTTCTAGTTCTTATTCCGTCTCCCTCCCCAGGTCCCCATTCCTGTCCTGGGACATGGGGCTATGGCTAGCAGTGGAGCCAGGGTCAGCCTCTGAACTACCCAGAAGGCGTGGGGCGGGGGCGGGCCGGGGTTCCTGGGCCTTCTCCACCTTCCTCACCCACCACCTCCTCACCGGTCCCCCCACGCCCCCCACCACAGAGGGAGCCAGGGCGGGACTGGCGGAGGCATGAGGTGATGAGGAGCCAGAAGGAGCCCGTCAGCACTTTTCAGTGCCCAAAATAACAAAGCGAAAGGAAGCACGCAGGGGTACAAAGGGGCAGGCGGGGCGAGGGGCTGTGCCCCCACACCTGGGAGGGGTGGCGGGGGGAGTGAAAAGGCAGGAAAGAGAGAGCAGAAGAGGATGTTCAGAAACGAGCTGCGGAGCCCGGGTTGGGCTGTGGTGAGTATCTAGGTCACCAGGGAGCCTGCAGGCCTGACCACAGGGAGACCTGTGTTCTCAGCCCTCCTCTTCCTCTGGCCCCCACAGACAGGCGGGGTGACCCCAATACAGCTCAAGGCCCTCTGCTCGACCACCCCAGCCCCAACATCAGGAGGCCAGAATCCCCAGCCCAGATGCAGTCCTTGGATTCTGCCACTGTTAGAAGCTGGTTTAGAACTTAGAAGATTTTGCTCAGGAGATGGAAGTGGCAGGCTGGACAGATCCTGAAGCAAACGAGAGAGGTGGAAGGGAGCTTGAACATAAATAAGCTCCCTAAATGCTGGAGAAGCTGTGCTTGGAGCCGGCTATTCAGGGAGTAGCAAGTTAGTCCTGTACTAACCAAAATGCCTGTTGCCCCTGCCCTGGACCGTGTTCTCCTGCCTCATAAACTCCTAATTCCTGGATCTGTTTCAGCTGTCAAATTCGGCCGCATGTCCAAGAAGCAGAGGGACAGCCTGCATGCAGAAGTGCAGAAACAACTGCAGCAGCAGCAGCAGGAACAAGTGGCCAAGACCCCTCCAGCAGGGGGCCAAGGCGCAGACACACCTACCTACACCTTGGGGCTCCCAGATGGGCAGCTGCCCCTGGGCTCCTCTCCTGACCTGCCCGAGGCCTCTGCCTGTCCCCCTGGCCTCCTCAGAGCCTCGGGCTCTGGGCCCTCATATTCCAACAACTTGGCCAAGGCTGGACTCAACGGGGTCTCATACCACCTTGAATACAGCCCTGAGCGGGGCAAGGCTGAGGGCAGAGAGAGCTTCTATAGCCCAGGCAGCCAGCTGAGCCCTGATAGACGTAGACTTCACTTTGAGGAATCCAGGCATCCCGGGCTTGGGGAGCCAAGACAGGGCCCAGACAGCTACTGCAGCCCCAGTTTCTGCAGCACACCAGAGGCGCCTTATGCCTCCCTGACGGAGATAGGTGAGCAGCTGGGGAGGTGGAGGGGGTGGTGAAGATGAGGGAGGGGCTTCCGCCAGCACCCCATGTCAACCAAACATAAGCCCAGGAACGTTGAGGGGTCCTGGACAAGGGGCCGAGGGAGGAGGCAGAGTAGGACAGGACAGGCAGAGAAATGACCTTGAATGGGTGGGAGCAGGAGCTGGCTGGGGTCAGCCATGCCTTCCTTTTCTGGCCCCAGAGCACCTGGTGCAGAACGTCTGTAAGTCCTACCGAGAAACGTGTCAACTGCGGCTGGAGGACCTGCTACAGCAGCGCTCCAACATCTTCTCCCGGGAGGAGGTGACTAGCTACCAGAGGAAGGTGAGGCCAGGAGACCATGCAGGAAGGGAGGACATCCCACCAGCACTGGGAGAGATGGCTGCCTGCACACGCATGGGGGCTGGGGTGGGCAGGACATCACAGACACAGGCTGGCCAACAAGCGTGTGCACCACTTTTAAGTATGGTTGTGAGCGTGTGTTTATTTGTGTGTGTGTCTACACCCTAGCAGATAGATGAGTGCTTTTCCTTAGCCCTTGCCTATTGAAATTTTACCCGGCCTTCATCCTACCTTCTCTACCACCCAGACTTGATGTACTTTCCTTCCTCCTCCTCCTCCATCAATAGTAACAATAATCAGAACCCTGATGCCTATTTGTTAACCCCTTCTCTGCCAGGCATTGTACTAAATGCTTTATGTAATTATCTTCAACTGTTACAACAACCAATCTATAAGGATGGCATTCCTTCCTTTTTTTTTTTTTTTTTTTTTTTTTTTTGAGACAGGGTCTCATTGTATCACCCAGGCTAGAGTGCAGTGGCATCATCATAGCTCACTGTGACCTCAAATTCCTGGGCTCAAGTGATCCTCTGTCTCAGCTTCCTGAGTAGCTGGGACAGGCACCTACCACCACACCTGGCTGATTTTTTCTGTTTTTTGTAGAGATAGGGTCTTACTCTTGCTCAGGCTGGTCTTGAACTCCTGGCCTCAAGCAATCCTCCTGCCTCAGTCTCCCAAAGTGCTAGGATTACAGGCGTGACCCACCGTGCCTGGCCTTTATTCCTATTTTTAACAGACTGGGAAACTGAGCTCCAAGGAGTTAATAGACTCCCTCAAGGTCCCAAGGTGGTGGAGCCAAAGTCAAATTCATATCCATCAGGCCCCCAAGTTTATTCTCTCTCTTCTGTCACACTCTGACAATACCACCTGCTGTAAAAATACTCATCTGGCACTTCACATTTGCTTCTCTAGGTTATTAAGACCTTGGGCATGTCCTTTGTGGGGGGAGGGGAGGCAGTATGTTTTTTTCACCTCAAGATCAAATTGTTTGAGGGCAAAGCTGTATCTCATATGTTTTTAATTCCCCCACAACAGCTAACTCAGTGTCAGTAGCTGGTGGGTGTTCAGTATGTGGGGCCAACTGACAGGAATTGACCCCTGAGTGCATTTGGCAAAAAATAGGCTTTTCCATGGCTCACAACTGTAATCCTAGCACTCTGGGAGGCAGAGGCAGGTGGATCGCTCCAGGTCAGGAGTTCAAGACCAGCCTGAGCAAGAGCGAGACCCCATCTCTACTAAAAATAGAAAGAAATGATCTGGACAGCTAAAAATATATATAGAAAAAAATTAGCCGGGCATGGTGGCGCATGCCTGTAGTCCCAGCTACTCGGGAGGCTGAGGCAGAAGGATCGCTTAAGCCCAGGAGTTTGAGGTTGCTGTGAGCTTGACGACATGGCACTCACTCTAGCCCGGGCAACAGAGTGAGACTCTGTCTCAAAAAAAAAAAAATAGGCTTTTCAAAATGCCAGTATTGAGAATGTGGGAGCTCAGAACCCAGCCCTGCCACCCTATTAGGCGGGGTTCCCAGGGGCTCGGGGGATCGCAGGGCCATACAGCGGGCTGCAGCGAGATCCTCCTCCCTCCCCACAGTCAATGTGGGAGATGTGGGAACGCTGTGCCCACCGCCTCACCGAGGCCATTCAGTACGTGGTGGAGTTTGCGAAGAGGCTCTCAGGCTTTATGGAGCTGTGCCAGAATGACCAGATCGTGCTACTCAAAGCAGGTGCCCAGGGATGGGTGGGCAGGCCCCGTGCGGTGGAGGGGGGAGAGCATGGAATGGAGTAGGGCCAAATGGAGGGGGCTGTAAGGAAACCAAGATGCTGAGGGGGTCGGAGACAGATTCCTGGCTTCGCTTGACGCTGTTCCTGCGTTTTTCTCCCACTCTGCAGGAGCAATGGAAGTGGTGCTGGTTAGGATGTGCCGGGCCTACAATGCTGACAACCACACAGTCTTTTTCGAAGGCAAATACGGTGGCACGGAGCTGTTCCGAGCCTTGGGTGAGGGGCAGGGAGAAATGAGAGAGAGGATTCTGATGCCAACCCCACGCAAAGCTTCATGACCTGGGCACCCTCTTTTAAGGGCACATTGTCCCCCTGCTCCAAACACCAGGGGGCGGTGTCGTTGGGCACCACAGTCTCACCCACCCACTCATTCTTCTCATTTCCACTCCATCAGGCTGCAGCGAGCTTATCAGCTCCATCTTTGATTTCTCCCGCTCCCTAAGTGCCTTGCGCTTTTCCGAGGACGAGATTGCCCTCTACACAGCCCTTGTTCTCATCAATGCCAGTGAGTGTCGCTGGGCTGGGGTAAAGGACATTCAGGTATCAGGGGCATGGCAGATATTGAAGAGTCTGCAGGTGTGGTTAAATCTGAGAAATCACTTTAAATAGCAGAATGAGCCCCACCCAACATTGCCATAAAATAAAATGAGATGAAGATTCAGAGGCGCCTCAGAGACGGACAAGAGCAGCCCAAGGTGGGGTCGTAGAAGAGGAGAGAAATGAGATTGAGAGGAAGTGAGCCCCTTCCCTGATAGAAATGTGTCTGATTGTTAGTCTGTGTCAGTGATGCCATTAGAATCACCTGGAGAGCTTTAAAGACTATTTCAGCCTATGTCCCATTTCCAGAGATTCCAAAGTACAGGTATCTGCTCCCCGACTTACAATAAACCCATCGTAAGCTGAAAATATCCTAAGTCGAAAGTGCACTTAATACACCTAATCTACCAAACGTCATAGCTTAGCTTAGCTCACCTTAAACGTTCTCGGAACACTTACATTAGCCTATGGTTGGGTAAAATCATCTAATACAAAGCCTATTTTATAATAAAGTGCTGAATATCTCATGTAATTTATTGAATACTGTACTAAAAGTGAAAAATAGAATGGTCATGTGAGTACTCGAGGTACAGTTTCTACTGAATGTGTATTGCCTTCGCACCATCATAAAGTCAAAAATTGTAAGTCAAATCATCGCAAGTTAGGGACCACCTGTAATTGATCAGGGGTGCAACTGAATTTTAATAGCCTCCCCCAGGCCACCATGATTGAGAATCACTGCTCTGTGTGAACTTGTGTTGAGACTGTATACCCATAACAGCAGGACTCTCACATCCACTCCACTGGAATGGAGGGGCTGGCCTGAGCCTGCTGAGTGCTGAGTAGTCAGAGAACCCGGGGAAGTGGGTCAAGCCACTAACCGGAGTCTGCAGATCAAGAGTATCAGTCTTCTGGCTCTGCCAATGAGTAGAGACCTAAACATGCCCCTCGAAGTGGAAATAAAAACTTTAAAGAAGATTTCTGAGTATTTTATGGAACCAGGGCAAAAGGTGGTTTTTGTGTTGAAGTTAGCCACAGAGAGCTGCAGAGTCCCTGGTGCTGGCCTGGGTGGCTGCAGGAAGGCCACCCCCTATCAGGAGCCATCTTTGGTAGGGGTCGGAGGAGCCCTCTTCCAACTCTTTTTTCTCCCCATGGCAGAATCCTAGTTCCTGGCATTGAATGAGCTATGTGAAATATCAGGTTACCTGGGAGAGAGTAGTTTGGAGTTAGGAGATTAGACATTCTCATTCCTGTCGTTTCTCCCCAGTTTTCCTTGTAGACAGCTAGCCAACCCCCAGGTCCCAGAGTTAACCATTATCAAAACAAGACACACACACACACACACACACACACTCAGCTGAGAAGGCCTCTAGTCAGCACAGATGTCCAAAAAGACAGCCTTTTTGGGGGAGTTAACATCCATGTTCTTTCTTCTTGCTATGGTCCCACCCCCTCCTTCAGACCGGCCAGGGCTCCAAGAGAAAAGGAAAGTAGAACAGCTGCAGTACAATCTGGAGCTGGCCTTTCATCATCATCTCTGCAAGACTCATCGCCAAGGCATCCTGGCAAAGGTAGGAACAGTCCCTGGGGTGGAGGAGGGCAGGCCCAGTGCCAGATCTGGGACAGCAGGGCTCCTGAGGGCCAGGGTCTGCAGGTACAGGGCCACGTCATGTAAGAGAGCTCACAACGGCAGTGGGAACTGAGGGAATGAGCAGCGTAAAAACTGGAAAGTTAGAGAGCCTGCAATTGGGAGGTACCTCCAGGGAACAATTCAGTTTAATATAGCCAGCGCTTACCCAGCACCTGCTTACACAAGGCGCTATGGAAAGATACAGAGACTCGGGTGTTGCCCCACCAAGAGACCTTAACTTGGCATGAAGGAGAGATTTGTGTACCAATAACTCCAATGTAGAATAGGATGTGGCATATGATATAATAATAATAATAATGCGATTAACAAAGTGCCTTCACTGACATGCTCTCAGCCTCATGGCAACCCAGCCAACAGGACAGGTGTTAAAATCTCCCTGTGACAATAAGGAGACTTCAGTGACTTGTTTATATGATTCTTTATGGGCTAAATGCAAGATTTAATCCCAGTGCTCTTTCCACCACATCACTGTCCCCCCAATATATTAATAAGAGATATTAGGGAAATGTTTTGTGTGTTAAACAGAGATTAGAAATAATTTGGAGGTAAAAGGGATGGATCACGAATGCTTCCTAGAGAAGATGACATTTAAACTAGGCCATGAAAGATATACGATTTTAACAGGCATTCATGGGGGTGGGGCAGGCGTTCCAGGCTTAGGGAACAATACAAGCAAAAAAATAAGGAGGCAAATGGTGCATATGTGGACACTGGCTCGTGGTACATTCTGGCTAAAGGGTAAGATCAGGAGCTGGGATAGACTGAAGGGGCAGAAGAGTAGCAGAAGATAAACCTGAAAATTAGGTGAGGGGCAGATCAGAGAGGACTTTCAATGCCATATAAGAATTAAGGCTTTATTTCTAGACAATAGAGAGCCCCAAAGGCTAGAAAAACGATATAATCAGAGCTGTTATTTAGGCAATTTACTTTGGAGCCAGCGTCAAGGAAGCGTGTGTGTAATCATTCAAGCAGGCCCTTGCTATGTGTCAGGCACAGGGCTGGGTGTTAAGGGTACACGAATGACTTGTCTTAAACAGTCTCGACTCTAAAGAGCTTGAACTTTAATCTACTACAGGACAGATTTGAAGGAGGAGAGACTGGAACTTGGGAGAGCAATTGGAAAGCAAATCTGGTTGAATCCACTTTCACAATACATCCCCTCCCCCACTGCCACCCGCCAGCCCTCACCTTACACTTGGACTATGAAACAGGCCTCCTAGGGACCCCTGCTCTATCCTTCTCTGCCCCATGGCAGTCACACAGCACCCACAATGTCCCTTTTTAAAAGCAATCACATCACGTCCCACTCTCCTATTCCCGACCCTCCTATAGCTGCCTATCCTGCTAGGAATCAAATCTAGAGTCTCTGTCATGGCCAACCCCTCCCTTCTTCCTCACCTATCTTCCCCTGGCCCCTCAACCACCCATTCCAACCACACTGGCTGCCTTGCTGTTCCTTGGGCACATCAAGCCCAGTTGCGTCTCAAGGTTTTGTACCTGCTGTTACAGCTGCCTGACGGCTCTTCCTCCTCTTTTCCAAATGGTTTGTTCCATTCCCTTCGTTCAGGAGAGGTTCACCCTAACCAGTTACCCCACACAAAAAGCCCTCTCCCCGCTCACCTTGCTTTAGTTTTCTTTAAAGAACTTACTATCCGATATATATTTATTTTCTGGCTTCCTCACCAGAATGTAAATTTAATAAAGGTAGAGATTATATTTTATTCACTGATATATCACCAGAGCCCACCACGATGCCTAGCCCAGATTCAGACAGGTTCTCAACAAATATTTGCTGAACGAGTGAATGAAGCTATTGCAGTGGCCCAGACAACCGCAGAGTAAAGCAGTGGCGATGAAGAGAATGAACCCAGGGGATGAGGAGGGGCCACCCTGCTGCCTGCCCTTCCCTGACTTCTCAGGGACTGAGCCAGGGCGTGGGGGAGGGTTAGGGTTAGGGTTAGGGTTAGGGTTAGCCAGGGCACGGGAGGGAAGGGCTGGCAAGAGGTATTTGTGAGCCTCACTTAGTTGTGTAGGAAACTGCAGGAGATAAGTGGTTCTTTCAGCTTTTCTCCAGTGAGGTCTCCCTGCCTCTGTCTCTTCATGGGTTTCTGTGCCTTTTTCGTTCCTCCTCTGGCTGAGTGCCGGCATAATGTTAGTTACTACTTGCAGTGCCGGGTACCTGCTTAGAAAGTCTGTTTGCCACGTGCCAAGCATTGTGATGGGTTCAGAAGGTACAGACAGGGAGAGAAACCCTACCTAAGGAGCTTACGTCTGGGTGGGAAGGCAGACACGTTGGATCATTTTCCTCGGGCGTGGGAAGTGCTGCAAGCCCAAAGGAAGGGCCCTTAATGCAGACGGGGGAGTTAGGGAAATATTCCCAGAAGAGGTGACAGAGGCGAGTGAGAATTAGCCAAGCAAGGAAGAGCTGGAAAGGCGATCCAGCTGAGGGAAGGGCAAGCCAGATGAGAAAAGGCAGAGGCATGCAACAGCGTATAACAGAGAGTCACAGAAGTTCACTATAATAAAAGCATAAGGTATGTGAGTCTTTAACAAGGTTCCTTTTAGCAGCAGCAGGAACATGATTTCATCCAGAAAACATTCAACCTGTGCCACACCGGCTCCTGCCACCTCCAGTGTCCTGAAGCACACATGCCTCTACTGTCGCTTTTGGATTTGGTGGATCCAAAAGTGCAAGTGCATGGAGGGAAGCAGGGAGGGTTATTCCCAGCCCAGGAAGGATGAGAGGACTGCTTTGCTCTGGGGAGAGAGACGGAGCGCTGACCCTTCCTTCCCCATTATCCCACCCCCAGCTGCCATCCAAGGGGAAGCTTCGGAGCCTGTGTAGCCAGCACGTGGAAAAGCTGCAGATCTTCCAGCACCTCCACCCCATCGTGGTCCAAGCCGCTTTCCCCCCACTCTACAAGGAACTCTTCAGCACTGAAATCGAGTCCCCTGAGGGGCTGTCCAAGTGACGTGGAGGAGGGACTCCTCTCCCTACAGCCTGCTGGCCCAGCTCCCTGGACCCTGTCCCACCCTCAGCCTCTACCTTTCCCGTGAATCCGGGAGGGTAATCCCCGCCTGTTCTCTGGGAGAGAGCAAATCCTGACACTGGTTTTCTGCCCACAGGCTTGCCTGACAGTGGGACAATAGCCAGAGGGTGGGGAAGACACCATCTCCAGCCTCGGGCTTTGTTCCGTCTCATTTCCCCCTTCACCCCCAGCTTCTGGAAGGCATGGGGGCATGGGATGTAAGGAACTCCAGGGGGACCAAGTTGTCCTCAAGGAAACAGGGGAACCCAGGACACCCTGGATGAACAAAACTCAACTCTGGGCTCAGAAGCTAAGAATAGGCCTTTGAAATACCTCATTGCATTTCCCCACGGGCTTTGGCGGGGGGAGATGGCTCAAGCTCAGAGACTGGCGGCTAGAGCCCAGAGGACCTGTACATAACATGAATCCGGATCTTTAGACTTTCTGCCTTCCCCCTTTCTCCCAGCTCAGCAAGGAAGCAGCTGGGCACCCTGCCCTTTTCCTGGGGTCTAAAAACAAACTGGATGGGATAGGGGTGAAGGGCCAGAGATAATTGTTTTATGGGATTTGGGCATGGGAATAGGGTACAATGAAGGCCAAGAGCATCCCAGACAGATACAGAGTTAGAACTCAAACCTCTTATGTGCACTTTAAAAATAGACTTTAGGAGTTAGCAAAATCTGATGAGAGACACACATCCACATACAGGCGAAACACATATGGACTCAACCTGCAATGACGCAGTTCTGTAGACACATTTAATCTGACACAATCTCTCTCATCCTTGGGGGTCACAGCTCAGAGGAGCCTAGTGACCTCAGGGAAGAGTCCCAATCCTGAGGGACCCCAGAACATTTCCATGGTGCTTCAGTCCACCAGTCTTAGACTTGAGGTGGTCCCAACTCTATCCCAGCTGCAGCTGTCTTCTACCACAGGAAGCCCCAAGAGAAGCAGGGGTGGCTGGACACTGGTCGGCAGAAAGCCTAGGACAGATCCTGGGAGGACTTCCTCGGCCTGCTTTCCAGCCCCAGCCTTGCTGTAGAGCAGGGAAGCAGATGCAAGCACACCGCCCGTGACTGGGCACCGCTGACTCCGGTGGGGAAGAGGCGGCCAGGGAGCAGGGCAGCTGTGATCTTGCCCCAGAACTTCTTAGCTTTATCAGCAGCTGTGAACCCTCCTCTGAGGGATAAATGACGATGAGGGAGGGAGGGACGGTTTTTTTCCTCTCAGGGCAGGGGTTTAGCTGGGTAAACATAAACCCCAAGTTGTGCCATTCTTTATTTTATAAAATGATTTTAAAGGCAAGAGGTGTTTGTGCTGGGGGGTTGAGGGAGCCTTAAATAAGATCTCCAGTCTTGCTCCTGGGTGGAGACCAGGTTCCAGCTCAGCGTTACACAGATTCCAGCCGCCACTAGTTCCTCCCCAGGCCAAGCATTCCCCAGTGAGGCTTGTGACCTGATCCTCAGGAACCCTCACTGGAGGAGCCTCAAACTAAGCTCCACAGGGGTTGTGTTCTGCACCAAGAACCGTCCCATGAATGATACCCACAGGGGACATTTAGATTTAGAGGTTGCACAGAATTGCCCCGCATCTGGGAGCCCAAAAGACAATCCTCTGGAAGGCGGTTGGCTGGAGCTCCGGGTGGGGGAGGGGGGGAGGGGGGGGTGGGTAGGATGTCAGAATGTCAGATCCGTTAGACCCCTCCTTGGCACCGGAGCCCCCCTCTGGTCCCCTCCCCGTCACTCGCCATCCTGTAGTGATGCCTGCTGCAGCCCTCCCAGGTTGCTTTATTTATTTATTTTGCACCAACAGGGTTGCAGCAGACTCATTCTCGCCTGGTTTAAAAAGAGAGAGAGAGAGAGAGGAAAAAGGAGAAATGCTTTCTGGCTCTTTTCTCTACCTCAGTCTTGGCAGCAGCGGCCGCAGCAGCACCAGCAGCAGCAGCAGCAGCAGCGGTGGCGGCAGCGGCAGCGGGCGGGCAGGCGGCAGGAGTGGGGAGTGAGGCACACGGGGGAGGTGCAGGGGCCGGAGGGGCAGCTTGAATGGGACAGGGTCCCCAGCCCTGGACAGATGCAGTGCCAAACTTGATGTCACCCGCCAGCTTCTCCGGTAAGTGCCCCTACCTTCTGTCCCAAAGCTGCAGCTGCCTTTCCCATAATATTCTCAGCGACAAGGCCAGTCCAGTAAACCTATTCAGGCAAGAGGGTTTGTGCCCCTATCCCCACCCTGGCCAACTGTTAATCTTCGCCCCATAGGACTTTGATGCGGAATCTAAAATGTCCAGGTGCCCCTGAGTGGAAGGACTCTAAGGAGACCTCCCTCCATCTCCCCAGTGCCCCCTCTGCCTCTGGGAGGGTTTTTCCCCACAATCAGTGTGGATATTCAGTAAATCTCTATCTCCAGAGGTCAACTGAAAAAAAAAGAAAAGAAAAAGAAAAAAAAGTAAATCTCTTCTCCGGGAGTGCCCTCCGCACACAGGTGCCATCCCTCAATCAGATGTGCTTTAAAGAGAATATCCGTGTTCAAATGTGTCCCTGGACTGCCACATAGAGACAAAAAGAGAGCTCCTTATCCTTGAGGGAATGGTGTCCCAGATCCCACCCCCCTGCAGGAGAGAAAGAAGTGGTTCTCACACCTGTCTCTTCCTGCAAAGTGGCCAGAGGCCAGTCTTACAGGCGTGAAGGTTGGCAAGGGAAGTTTGTGACTGTTAGGCATCGCATAAATAAAAGGGGTTAGCCCCAGAGCCCCCAACCCAGCAGGCTCTGGGGACTAAGGAAACTCGCAGGAGCGGGAGGGAAGAAAGCTGGCTTACACGCTTCATTGCACTTGTGCCGAATGCAGAGCAAAAGGATGAGCAGGAACTGCAGCAGCAGTGATGAAGAGCTAGCTGTCAGGTGGACTTCCCAGAACAGGCACAGGGAGAATGAGGGGGGCTGGGACACGTCTCTTCCCGAAGAACATGGAAGAGCCATGGATACCTGTTAGGTCAGGGGAAGGGCAAGAGGAGTCTGGTCAGCAGCCTTTGCCCCATGTTATTCTTCCTCATCCCCGAGCCTAGGACCACTTTCCCGCATCTCTGCTCTTGTGGCCTCTTTCTTTTTTTTCTTTCTTTTTTTTTTTTTTTTTTTTTTTTGAGACAGAGTCTCACTCTTTTGCCCTGGCTAGAGTGCCGTGGCATCAGCCTAGCTCACAGCAACCTCAAACTCCTGGGCTCAAGCAATCCTTCTGCCTCAGCCTCCCATGTAGCTGGGACTACAGGCATGTGCCACCATGCCCGGCTAATTTTATATATGTGTATATATATATATACATATATATATATATTTTTGTTTTTAGCTGTCCAAATCATTTCTTTCTATTTTTAGTAGAGACAGGGTCTCACTCTTGCTCAGGCTGGTCTCGAACTCCTGACCTCGAGCGATCCGCCCGCCTCGGCCTCCCAGAGTGCTAGGATTACAGGTGTGAGCCACCGCGCCCGGCCTGTGGCATCTTTCTTTACTTTCCCAACTATTACAATCCTCTGAAGTGTCTCTAAGACAACCATTAGCATGATCCTTCTAGAGAAGTGTGTAGAGTGGGAAGAAAGAGGGGAGAAATCACCATCTCTTAAACTGCCTCTCCCAAGTTCCACATGGAAAAATATGGGGCAAGTAGGAGAAAGCTGACCCCGTAGGGCTCAGAGAGGCTGAAGCCTGAAAGCCCAAAGGTGACCAGGATTGCACAGCAACTCGGCAGAAACCAGGCACGCTGCCTCCCAGGGAGCATCCGTGGTCTCTTGCTCCTGTCTTTGGCCATTCTTTGCCAATTCCAATACTTCCTCTCCCTTGGGATCCCTGTTGGCATTGAGCAAGGTGAGTTGAGGGGCTCTCACCCCCTAGAGGACTCCTTCTTTTCTATCACCTCAGCCAGCCTCCAGTGGTCATTGTCATCACCATCTTCCTGATACTCCCCAGACCCTGGCACCCAGAAACCTACTTTAAGTCGACAGGCTCTGTACACTGCCTGTGCCCAGACACCTGCTGTGCCAGCCAAGGGCTCCCTTCCTCCCCGCCCCACAGTGTCTGCTCAGACGCTCTCTCTCCTCACTTACCTACACCTCCCTGGCTCACAATCTGTCCCTTGAGAATTACTCGGGCAGCTCAGGCCAAAGGGGACAAGAACTCTCCCTTGGATTCACACACTGGACTAGAAACAAAAAACCATAAGGAAGGATATAAGAGAAGCCTAAGACTGAGCACCAAGCAACAGAACTCAGAACTTGGGCATCGTTTGGGTGCCGCGTACACCCCAACTTCATCTGTAGGTGAGCAGCAGTTGCCCTTTGGCTCTTATGGGGCATTCTTGGCTTCTCAGTCAAGTGGCCCCTGAATCCTGGCCACGGCTAATGTGCAGCCTGGCTATCGTCCACACAGGCGTTCCGGGGAGATTGGAACTTGCTAGTCCAGGGCTCAGGCCCTGGGCCAGGCTAAAGGAGGGCAGAGAGTGGGGGCAGAGCTGAGGCCTGCGTGCTTCCCAGCCTTGGGTGACTTAGTCAAGGTGAGGACCTCTCTCCAATCAGGACACGGAGTTCTGGGCCAAGGATGTGATCTCCCTGAGCTTTAGGCAAAGCTATGGGTACATAAAATAGGAGAACTAGGGTAGGCAGAGAGGAACAGAGCAGAGCTTGGGTAGAGCAGATATCAGGGAGAGGGGACCTGAGATATTCCTGGATCTCACAGGGAAAAACCCATTACAAGGAGACTCAAAGTTACTTCCCTTCTGTTCCCTGTCCCATTCCCTTAAAACTTTCCCTACAGAAATCAGGCTCGACTAGGGTTCCATGAGCTAGTACGCACTTGGCCAGGTAACCAGGGCTGGGAGGAGGAAGAAAGTAGAGATTCTGCAAAGAGGAGTCCCAGGAAGCCCTAGGAAGGTGGTGCATCAGAACTCTTCCTGGTTCTGTGCCCTACTTGCTGCCAATGCTGAGACAGACCAATTTCTCTCCCCTGTAAGGAAGGCCAGGGAAGTTCAGGGTCACCATCATCTGAAACACTTTCCAAAAAGGGCCATGTCATCATCTATTTCAGGATTGAAGAGGGAATGGATGTGGCCACAGCTCCAAAGCAGGCCTGGACCCCGTGGTGCCCCCTCCTTTTCCTGCTCCTCCTGCCGGGAGGGAGCAGCGGCAGCTGCCCTGCTGTGTGTGACTGTAGCTCCCAGCCCCGGGCAGTGCTCTGTGCTCACAGGCGACTGGAGGCTGTACCTGGGGGACTCCCACCGGACACTGAGCTCCTGGACCTGAGTGGGAACCACCTGTGGGGGCTTCAGCGGGGAATGCTCTCCCGCCTGAGCCTGCTCCGGGAACTGGACCTCAGCTACAACCAGCTCTCCACCCTGGAGCCTGGGGCCTTCCACGGCCTGCAAAGCTTACTCACCCTGAGGCTGCAGGGCAATCGGCTCAGAATCATGGGGCCTGGGGTCTTCTCAGGCCTGTCTGCCCTGACACTGTTGGACCTCCGCCTCAACCAGATTGTCCTCTTCCTAGATGGAGCTTTTGGGGAGCTAGGCAACCTCCAGCAGCTGGAGGTTGGGGACAACCACCTGGTGTTTGTGGCTCCAGGAGCCTTTGCAGGGCTGGCCAAGCTGAGCACCCTCACCCTGGAGCGCTGCAACCTCAGCACAGTGCCTGGCCTGGCCCTCGCCCGTCTCCCAGCACTAGTGGCCCTTAGGCTTCGAGAGCTGGATATTGGGAGGCTGCCAGCTGGGGCGTTACGGGGGCTGGGGCAGCTGAAGGAGCTGGAGATCCACCACTGGCCATCTCTGGAGGCTCTGGACCCTGGGAGCCTGGTTGGGCTCAATCTCAGCAGCCTGGCCATCACCCGCTGCAACCTGAGCTCGGTGCCCTTCCAAGCACTGCACCACCTGAGCTTCCTCAGAGTCCTGGATCTCTCTCAGAACCCTATCTCAGCCATTCCAGCCCGGAGACTCAGCCCCCTGGTGCGACTCCAGGAGCTACGACTGTCAGGGGCGTGCCTCACCTCCATCGCTGCCCAGGCCTTCCACGGCTTGACTGCCTTCCACCTCCTGGATGTGGCAGACAATGCCCTTCAGACACTAGAGGAAACAGCCTTCCCCTCTCCAAACAAACTGGCCACACTGAGGCTGTCTGGCAACCCCCTAACCTGTGACTGCCGCCTCCTCTGGCTGCTCCGGCTCCGCCACCACCTGGACTTTGGCACATCCCCTCCTGCCTGTGCTGGGCCCCAGCATGTCCAGGGGAAGAGCCTGAGGGAGTTTTCAGACATCCTACCTCCAGGGCACTTCACTTGCAAACCAGCCCTGATCCGAAAGTCAGGGCCTCGATGGGTCATTGCAGAAGAAGGGGGGCATGCCGTTTTCTCCTGCTCTGGAGATGGAGACCCAGCCCCCACTGTCTCCTGGATGAGGCCTCAGGGGGCTTGGCTGGGAAGGGCTGGGAGAGTAAGGGTCCTAGAGGATGGGACACTGGAGATTCGCTCAGTGCAACTGCGGGACAGAGGGGCCTATGTCTGTGTGGTCAGCAACGTAGCTGGGAATGACTCCCTGAGGACCTGGCTGGAAGTAATCCAAGTTGAACCACCAAATGGCTCCCTCTCCGACCTCAACATCACCGTGCCAGGAATCCCAGGGCCCTTCTTTCTGGATAGCAGAGGCCTGGCTATGGTGCTGGCCGTCGGCTTCCTCCCCTTCCTCACCTCAGTGACCCTCTGCTTTGGCCTGATTGCCCTCTGGAGCAAGGGCAAGGGCCGGGTCAAACATCACATGACCTTTGATTTTGTGGCACCTCGGCCCTCTGGGGATAAAAACTCTGGGGGTAACCGGGTCACTGCCAAGCTCTTCTGACCTTTCCTTCCACGCTGGTGACCCAGCCAAGTCAGCTCCAGATTAAAAAAAGGGGAAAACAGAACGAAGCCTACTTGGACCAGAACCTAGTCCCAAGCAGCACACATGGCCATACCTCCTGCCTGCACTGTGCCAGCAACTAGTGATGCCTCTGCTACGAGTCTGCTTCCCTGAGCTTTCCCCATCTGTCCGCTCTTCTCTGAGGGTCCCAGCGAGCTGCAGATACAGACCCTACAGTCAGTCCAGCCCTCCTTGGTCCCCCACCCCTTCCACACACACAAAGCAAGAAACATAACCAAGGCTGCAGTCTGCTAGTCTAACCACTGGGCTTGCCTCACACACACTTACATCTTTTAATAACAAATACCATTTGCCAACCACAGCTACAAGATTATTTCAGAGATGGGGCTGGGAAGTGCCATTTGCTTCCTGGAGTCTCTATTCCTCAACCAGGCAGTCTCCATTTTTTTTTTTTTTTTTTTTTTGTTACTCATCCCCACCCCCACCCTTGCCCCTAGGCTCCAGGAACTAGAGCCCAGGGCTCGGAGGCCATGGAGAAGAGGATGGGGACAGACCACACACTGCTACTGTGTCTGCATGAGCCTCCACCACCTTCCTCTGTCCGTCAGACCATTAAACCTGCTGCCAGAAGGCCACATCGGTAGCAGCCAAACCTAAACATGATCTCTGGAGTTTTCTTTACTTCAGTCTATTTCCTCCCCTCATTTCTGTTTTGCTACCCTTTCTGCTGCCCATTGATCATGTATCCCAAAGGCCTTGCCCCCATCTAACCTGGCCCGGCCAACAGGGTAAAGAGGCCCACCGTGCTGCAGAGAACAGCACTCCCAGCCCCAGTTTCAGTCTCCATCTCTGGAGCAGGAGACATCCTCCACATTCCAGGGGATCCCTATGTGAGAATTCCAATCTAGGACACCCAGCTTCTGCCCTCTTTCCCATTTCTCCAACAGACTGTCCCTGCCATTCCAGTGTCACAGACCCCTAGTGCCCTTGGGGGAAAGCCGGAAAGGAACTCCCAGAGAATGTGGAACGAAAGCAAGAATCTGCAGTTGTCAAAGGAGAAAGACCCAAGACACAGTAGGGACTAGGCTTGGAGGAACCAGGTGGTTCTCACTGCACCAGCAAGTCCAGGGGAAGAGCCTGAGGGAGTTTTCAGACATCCTACCTCCAGGGCATTGGAGTGCCCTGGAGCTGCAGTGAGAGCTGGAGGGCAGGGGGCGTAACTGCCTGCCTGGTTTATTTCCACCAGCCCTCTGCGGCTTCCCCTTGCTCTGTGCTTAGTGCAGCCCCAGCAGGAAGCTGTCTCTGGATAGAGGTCACTGACTTATACTTACGGAGACCCCAGATGGGGAGGTGGAGTGGGAGGTGGAACTGCTGACTACCACTGAGTGTACTTCAAAAAGAGGGCGAAGCAGAGCCCAAAGAGAAGTAGAGATGCCGATGCCAGGAGCTCGAGGGACAGGGCAACAGCCCCAGCATCTTGGAGGGGATGAGTGACGGGGGAGGAGCGTAGCAGGAGGAGGGATGAGAAGTGGAGATCATGTGGCCCTGGGGAGCCTCTCTCTGCAGCAGCGTCTGCCCAGTGTCCTTAGTTTCCCTCCAATCTCTGGACTCCCACCCACCCCTACACCAAAGCATACGCAAGCATCATGAGCTCTCCAGCTGATTCCTGCTGCTGCCGTTGTCCTTGTGAGGAGATGACACTCATTAGAAGATTCCCAGCTCAAACTGTCCCTGATAGGTGAGAGGAGCCAGCACCACGGAGGAGGCGAAGCTGGATCACAGTCAGGCAAGCTCTTTAGTGGGGCAGAGACAGGAATGTGGGGGGGGGGGGGGGCCGGCCAGAGGTGAATGTGAGAACCCAGCAGTTTGGAGAGTGAGGCTGGAGAAACGGACATTCTTGAGAAATGGGTATCCCTGAGCCTCCGACCTCCCCATCCCCCATGCACACACAACTAAATAAGCATCCCGGCAACCTCCCCACGCCAGTTTATAATGTTCCAGAAAGGGTTCCTGGGGCACAGCCCTCCCTCTCCTCTCCATAATCTTCCACCGGCAGCTTATTAGGTTGGGACTTGGGAGTTGGGTGCTGGAGTTTCTCACTCTAGTTGCCCTCTCTGCAATGCAGATACGGGCAGAAGTAGCAATGCTGTTCAGAGCAATCTTCTCTGGGGAGCCCCTGACACAGTTAGGAACCGATGACGGGCGCTGGGAAATGCTGCCGCCCAGAGTAATCTGAAGCAGCCCTGCCCAGTAGAAATAGAATTCAAGTCATATATGCAGTTTCAAACTTTCTAGTAGCCACATTAAAAAATCAAAATGAAACAGATACAATTAATTTTAATACTATATTTTTATTTAACTCAATATACCCGTTATCATTTCAATGTTATCAATGTAAAAATCAGTAGATAGTAACACTGTATTTTCATACTAGGTCTTTAAAATCCAGTGTATATTTTACATTTATAGCACATTTCAATTCAGTCACTAAATTTTCACTGGAAATATCTTACCTGTATTTAGGTATCACAAAATTCACTGTTGAAAAAGATTCACACGTCCAAGTTGTTGCAAACATAAAACGTTTCCAATAACTAAATCAAGTCTATGTTTTCAATTTTCAATGAATTAAAATTACATAAATTTAAAATTCCATTCCTCAATTCACTATCTACCTTTACAAGTGTCCAATAGCCACGTGGCCAACGACTACCACACTGAAAAGCGAAGCTCCATCATACGATGACCCGTGGCATAGACTAGGGTCTCCTTGGCAGCAGTGGACAAAGTATCCCCCCCAAACACATTTAATCTCAGGGAAATGCCTGTGGAGTTACCCCCCACTACCACCCCCACACTCTTTTCACAGCTTTTCCAGAATACCTTCGAGAGGTGAGCCCGTTACTGTAAAGAGGCTACTGTGTTGGGCACTTCCATAGCTCGTCCAGTCATTAGCAAGACAGTCCCGTGTCTTACCTGAGGAGGCTGCCCTCAGCTCAGTTGTGGCTGTACAGGCTGGAGTGTGTGTGTACCCAAGAGTGTGCAAATGTAACTGGGGCGTGAGCGTGAGCGGGTGGTGTGTGTGCATGAGTTTTGTGGCCACGTGCATGTGCGGGGATGTTATGGTGTTAGAGCCGGTTCCCCTCGGCCCCAGGAACAGAGAGGCGGAGTCGCCGAGGGTGCAAACGGCAAAGGAGTTTATTGACTAGTTCCAGCTAGGGTCCAAGTCCCCGAGCACCAATGCAGTGGCCTCTCCACGAACTAGGACCCCGCCCTGGGGTAAAATTAAGCTTTTATACTCTTTTGCAGGTTTCACAAGACACCTGCTGCAGGTTACACACGACACACTAGTTTCACACGACACGCTGGGCACACCACCCTCCTCCCCCCTTAGTTCATTGGCTTCTTCAAAAGTTGCTGATCGTATTGGCTCCCGATTGTTCCAGTTTCAAGCCATGGTTCCTGCTCTTGATTGGTCTCATTCTGAGCCATCATTTTCCTATCTTAGGTGTACCATGCCCTGGGCAGTTTGGGCTCTGGGCCTTATCTTGTTTACACAAAACATGGGTGTTGTACTGAGGAATTTCTGTATTGGGGGTAGCAAGCAGGAGCAAGCAGGTTTACAGAAGCAAAATGGCAGATTAAAGCGGAATGGCAGGTTAATGATTTTTGGCATGACATTCATACTATAACAATGGGACAGTAGTACAGAGAGAAGAAAATAACATTTATGTCAGTGGCTTTATATGTTTTCTTATTTAATCCTCACACCAACGCTATACGGTAGGCAGGCATTTTAGCTGATGAAACTAAAGGTCAGACAGATTAAGTTCCTTGAGAACACAGCTAGGTTAGTAAGGGAACTGCATTTGAACTCAGAGCTGACTCAGAACTCATACACTTTACACAGTACTGTCACACTCACTGTTACACTCTTATAACTCCCTCTCCCAGGGCCTTTCAGTTGCAGGATATGACCTGTAAAAAAGGTGAGATCTTCTACCCCACCCACTCTGAACTTTCAGGGGACACTGGGGTCAGTTGCTGATCCTCATCTTTCTTCGATACCTCTAATGTACTCGATTCAGGAAGTTGGAATTTTTTGTTTGTTTTTACTCTTTCTTCCCAGCCCCTCTCTCAATGTTTTTACTGTTTTTACAGGAACTAGTAGAAAGGAACAGAAATTCCAGGGACCAGATAGACTGAAGTGAAATACCTGGCTTCCAGCAAAGGAGCCTCTCAAAATTAAAAATGGAGACTTCATTGGACTGATTCTTGATATTAGGGTAAAAATAAATAAATAAAAACAAAATGGAGGCTTCAGACTTCCTGGTTCCTTTCTGGGTTCTAACCTCAGCAAGCTCTTATGTTATAGAGAAAGGCTGCTCAGGAATTTCCAATATGGCAGATTTGAGGAGAGTTTGACTCTGCCCACCTCTTGCCTACCCTTGCCTGATAGAACCTTGCTGAGTCATCCCATCCTGCCCTCCTCCCACCCCTCCTCATTTCAGACATGGTCTCACCTAAGCTGAGAGAATATGGACCCAAAGATACTGTGGCACTGTTTCAACACTTTGAATTTTGGTTCCTGTTACATTCTTTTTTTTTTCCTTTTTTTTTTTTTCTTTTTTGAGACAGAGTCTCACTTGTTGCCCGGGCTAGAGTGCCATGGCGTCAGCCTAGCTCACAGCAACCTCAAACCCCTGGGCTCAAGCAATCTTATTGCCTCAGCCTCCCGAGTAGCTGGGACCACAGGCATGTGCCACCATGCCTGGCTAATTTTTTCTATATATTTTTTAGTTGTCCAGCTAATTTCTTTCTAATTTTTCAGTAGAGACGGGGTGTCACTCTTGCTCAGGCTGGTCTCGAACTCCTGAGCTCAAACGATCCGCCCGCCTCGGGCTCCCAAGTGCTAGGATTACAGCGGATTACAGCCGTGAGCCACCTCGCCTGGCCACATTCTTTCTTCATTTCTGGCTCCATCTTCTTGGCTGTGCTGGATCCCTGATTCCTGAGAGCCTTGCAAGGCAATGATCCTTAGCTTTTTTGAGTCACAACCCCCTGAGCATGCCTAGTGCAAGCTATGAACAAAAGTCTTTACACATTATCCAGTTATTCTCAAGCCATCACAGACTCCATGGAATGCAGGTTAAAAACCTCTACTCTGAGAAGTCCCAGGTTGGGGGGCGGCATTAGAGGTAAGGAGAAAAGGCTAGAAAGTGTGAACTAAAATAAAATTTTAAGGCTCACTCCCCCCACTGGCTGACTGAATGGACCCCCTCGTGGCCAAAGGAATATCCTAAAACTAAAATGCCTGCCAGGGGGAGGGAGGTCAGACAAGCCTCATCATGCCCCCCTCCCTCCTTGGGGACATCCTTTGTAACCCATTAACAAGCCTAAGGGTATGCAAGACAAACCTACAGGCCCTCAATTTACACAACAAATCTATGTCCGGTGGCTTATCTCTGATAAACAGCAACTGTGTTAAAACATTCCAAGCCTTTAAACAAAGCTTCATGTCTTTAACCAATTACAAGCCAAAGAATCTTTAAACCCACCTATAACCTGTAAGCACCCCCACCCCGCCCTTCGAGATGGCCCATCTTTTCCAGCCAAACCAATGTATGCCTCCCACATATTAATTTATGACTTTACCTGTAACCCTGTCTCCCTAAAATGGATAAAACCAAACCGTAACCCAGCCACACCGAGTCCACTTGCTCAAGGCCTCTTGGGCGTGGCTCCGGGTCATGGTCCTCAAATTTGTCTCAGAATAAACCTCTTTAAAATTATTTTACATAGCAACTCAGTCTTAGGGTAAAAAATAAAAAACAAAACAACAACAAAAAAATAAAATTATTTTACAGAGTTTGGCTTTTTTCCATTGACAAAAGCCTACAGCATGAAGCAGACGTCAGCACAAGTAAGAGCAGGTGGTATGATGGGTCCTGTAGGAAAACATGTTCTTGCCTCTAGCATTCTCTCCTCCCCAGTCCCCCTCTCCCACCAGCACCCATCTCTCAGGGAGAAGCAGGAGACTTTGGGTGGGACTCTTTCTCTAAAAAGTAAGTATGGTGGTTACTCAGGCTGGAGAGTATCTGAGACCAGAGACTCCTGAGTCCTGTTCCTCTGAACTGCTTTGTAAGGGGAATTAAGTAGGAAAACAGCTGGGTGGTCAGGCGGACAGGCTTAGGAGAATCTCTCTCCTAGGACACCTGCCACAATTCATCAATCTGACCTAAAGACTGAATGAGTAGCACCAGCATAAATTATGATAATGAGGCTCAGGCTCTCAGTCTTCCTTTCTAGTGAAGAGGGCTTGATTAATGGGGGAGGAAGCAGTGAATCCTACAATGGGAAAAGGACAGATCAGTGCTGTTTTTCAGAGACTCAGACTGCTGAATATCATTTGAATGCATCATCCACATGTTGTGCAGGAAGGGAACTCTGTGAGCAGTCAGGACTCTGGACCACCCAGACCTCTAGCTAAAGTCTACTTTCCTGCTTCAGCTTATTGAATGGAAACACCTGCCCACCGAACTCTGAACTCTCTGGCAACCCAGACCTTATGTTAACTCATTTCACCTACTACCTCCTACAGCCTGTTCAGAACACCCTTCAAGGAAAGAAAATAGACTCTTAGAAACTGGAGATGAGAATAAAGAAATTACATTTCAGTCAATCCCAGCATACCACAACTCAATCTTTCAATCCTGATTTGAGCTCTTAGAGGGAAAATGAGATGAGAAATCCCAAACGCACAGTGACTTGGGAGTGAATTTGGAATCAGCTCACCTAAAGTTATTCCTTCTACTCCCCAACTTCCCTACCCAGAAGCCAGTTAGAAGTCAACCTTCTTTTTTTTTTTTTTTTTTTTTGCTCTTTTTTTTCAAATGCCTGTCTGAAACTACAACCTTCTTTTTAAAAATTTCCAGAAGGGATTCCACCTGGATTTTTCACTACTCTGATTAAGAAATTCCTCCTGTTACTTAATTTTTAACCCTTCTTTTTGGACTTACACTTCCACCTGGATTTTCACTGCTCTGATTAAGAAATTCCTCCTGTTATTTAATTTTTAACTCTTCTTTTTGGACTTATATGTCCTCTTTTTTTGCCCATGCTAAACCCCAATGGGAAGATGACAGGCCCGTGAAGAAGTAGATCTGTGCTTTTTATAGCAACGTTGGATATTCTTCCTTGGATTTGAACTACTCTTTTGCTTTTTTTTTTTGAGACAGGGTCTTGCTCTGATGCTGGGGCTAAAGTGCAGTGTCATCATAGCTCACTGCAGCCTCCAACTCATGGGCTCAAGTGATCCTCCCAGCCCAGCCTCCCAAGTAGCCTGGCTAATATTTTTTATTTTTTATAGCAACAAGCTCTCACTATTGCCCAGGCTGGCCTCAAGTGGTCCTCCCTCTTTAGCACCCCAAAGTGCTAGATTACAGGTGTGAGCCACAGCACCTGGCCATCTTTTACCTTTTGATTTTTCTTTTTCTTTTCTTTTTTTTGTATTTTATTCAGCTTTTTTCTTTTCCCTTTTTAAAAGTAAAAATAACTGTAGCAATCAAGGCACTCAAATACCTAGGAATACTCTTAACAAGAAATGTATAAATTCTACATGATGAAAACTTAAAAATGCTACTGATGGGACATCAATGAAGATTCTTTATCATAAATACAATTCTCCTTTACATAATCTAAAAATATATGATTCCAATCAAAATAACATTAACAATAGAATAGAAAAGTAAATTATGGTATAGTCTCACAATATAATACTACACAGTAATGAGAAGGAATGAACTAAAACTATACATACACACCAACATGGCTAAATCTCACAGAAATAATTTGAAAGAAGTCAGACACAAAAGAGTACATACTCTGTGATTCCCTTTATACAAAAAAAACAAACACAGGCTATAAACTAGTTTATAGCATTAGGTAGGAGTCAGAAGAGTGGTTATCCTTGAGGGGAGTAGTGACTGAGGGGACACCAAGGGCAGCTTCTGGGGCACTGGTAATGTTGTTTCTTGATCTGCTGCTGGTTACACTAATGTATTCCATTTTTGAAAACTCAAAGAGATATACTTATTTGTGCATTTTTCTGCATGTATATGGTAATTTTTTAAATTTTGGTAAAAACACATGTACAGCAATGTAAAAAACAATATGGGGCCGGGTGCCTTGGCTCACGCCTGTAATCCTAGCACTCTGGGAAGCCGAGGCGGGCGGATTGTTTGAGCTCAGGAGTTCGAGACCAGCCTGAGCAAGAGCGAGACCCCCGTCCCTACTAAAAATAGAAATAAATTATATGGACAGCTAAAAATATATATAGAAAAATTAGCCGGGCCTGGTGGCGCACGCCTGTAGTCCCAGCTACTTGGGAGGCTGAGGCAGAAGGATCGCTTGAGCCCAGGAGTTTGAGGTTGCTGTGAGCTAGGCTGACACCACGGCACTTTAGCCCCAGCAACAAAGTGAGACTCTGTCTCAAAAAAAAAAAAAAAAAAACAAACAATATGGTACTAGAACATAAATAGAACAATGGGACAAAATGAAAAAATCTAGAAATAGACTCAGATACATGTGGCAATTTGGGTATTATAAAGAAAACAAAACAATGTGGATATAACAAACAAAAAAAATGGAGAAAATACAGGTTATTCAATAAGAAGGGTTGGATAAAACAAAACAAAGACTGGGTGCAGTGGCTCACGCCTGTAATCCTAGCACTTAGGGAGGATCGCTTGAGGCCAGGACTTCCATACCAGCCCGAGCAAGAGTGAGACTCTACAAAAAGTAGAGAAATTAGCTGGGTGTGGTGGAGCACACCTGTAATCTCAGCTACTTGGGAGACTGAGGCAGGAGGATCATTTGAGCCCAGTAGCTTGAGTTTGCAATGAGTTATGACACCACTGCACTCTAGTTCGGGTGACAGAGCAAGACCCTGTCTCAAACAAACAAGATGGATCTCTACTTCACATCCTTACTCTAAAATTCCAGATGACTCAAACACATGTACAAAAAGACACTACAAAAGTATCTGAAGAAAACATAGGAGTTTTAAAACTAATTTTAAGTAGTGGGAGACTTCCAAATATATTACGAAACCCAAAAGTTATCAAAGAAAATATTCATAAATTCAACTACATAAAAATTGAAATTTGCAAAGAATCACCATAAACTAAGTAAAAAGATATAGAGCAAACTGGGAAAAGAGAACAATATTTTTAACTTAATACAAAGAGCAAATATTAAGAAAAATAAGCAACAAAAATATGAACCAAGTATCTAAACAGATTTACAAAAATTTTCCACTTAAACATATTAAAAGATGTTCAACTTTACTTATAAGTGAAAAATCTAAATTGCAATATATTGTCAAAAATTGAGAAATTTGATAACACATTGTGTAAGTGGGCTATCAAACAGCTCATTCCTTTGCCCTGAGTAGAGTGCCCTGGTGTCAGCCTACCTCACAGCAACCTCCAACTCCTGGGCTCAAGCAATCCTCCTGCCTCAGCCTCCAGAGTAGCTGGGACTACAGGCATGCACCACCATGCCCAGCTAATTTTTTCTATATATTTTTAGTTGTCCAGCTAATTTCTTTCTATTTTTTTAGTAGAGACGGGGTCTTGCTCTTGCTCAGGCTGGTCTCCAACTCCAGAGAGCTTAAGCGATCCTCCCGCCTCCGCCTTCCAGAGTACTAGGATTACAGGCGTGAGCCACCACGCCCGGCCACAAACAGGTCCTTTTCACACATTACTGATGGGAGAGAAAATTGGGTACAACTTCTGTGGGAGGCAGTTACCAAAACCCTTTACAAAGATTGCTGGTGGAATGAAAATTAGAACAATCTTTGTGGAAGGAAGGGAATTTGAAAAATTGTATTGATCCAAATGAAAAAAACAGTGCACACACTTCTTTGACCCTGTATTTGCATTCCTAAATATTTATCATACAGATATACAAGAGTGAAATGAAGTATGCCTGCATATCGATATAATGTTAAAGAACTAATTCAATGTATCTTAATATATCCCTCAGCCATCCTATGAAAGTATCACTATGAGGCAGATAGGTGCAGCTATGGAAAGATTCCTAGACTATGTAAAAGTCAGTTGCAAAGTAGTATGTATGTTAACAACTGGGTCATTATTTACATATATACGTTAACTTGTGAAAAAATCCACAAAAACTGATAACACTAGCTGCATTGAAGATTATTCACTGTAATCACTTTGTTTCTTTTGAATTTGTAGAATGTGCATGTATTACTTATTCAAAACACATTTTTAAATTAATAGAAAACGAAAAACTGAGGCCCAAAGACATCTCCCTAATTGACCAAAGATGCAATTTTGCGTTCATTCAACAAACGTTTGAGTGCTCATCACGTGCCAGGCATTCTGATACTAGCTAGTGCCACTCCTTGCCCCCAGGGCTAGGGCGAGTGCAGGGCGGGGAATAGGGTGGATCGGGTAGGGCGCAGAGCTGGGCTCGTGAGGCCCCGCGGCGCAGAGGCGGTAGCAGGACCCAACCGTTCTTAACCGTCCAGGGACCCGGACCGCGGCTGGAATTCAATTTTCCAAAGCAAACCGCTAGCCCGAACACAAACGGCCCCCTGGCTTGAGTCTTCGGGCCTGCGGCCTCGAATTGTTTCCCTCGATCCCCAGGGAGGGGCGGGCCCCTGGCGCCTCCACTGCCCGCAGCTCCCTTACCCCTGCAGTCGGAACTCGGGTCTCATCTCCAGCGCTCCCGCTGCTGTTTCAGTCCGCACCATGTTTTCATGCCTCAGCGGAGGAACAGAAGAGTGGGTCCTCGTTCTCTGCGGTGCAATGCCTTCCCCTTGACCTCTCCATCTACGAAGTCTATTTCATGTTTTCAAAAAAAGGAAAAACAAGTGTCCCATGTCTTCTGAGCCCGTCGCTATATGGGGGACCGATGGATGCAAAAGATCGCAAGAGAAACAGTGATGGAGCGTCGCCCACTATGAGGCTGCTTTCCCAATGGTCACAGGGTTGTGGGGTGGCACTGGCTTTGTACAAAGACACCAATATGCGAACTATGACACCCATGAGTGATTCAACCCCCTCACCCCTTGGTCCGAGCCTCGGGCGCGCTGATTTTCCCCCTGGACTTAGGAGACCAAAGCCTTCTCGGTGGTTGGCCTAGAGGTGGGCTGAGAGGACTCCGTAACGCATCTAATTGGCTGTTTAATTCCCAGCAGGTGCAATCTCAATAAGCAACATCTGCCTTTCTGGCCCTTATTGGCTGACAGGGTGGGCCGGCCTAGGATTCCATCCGGGTAATTGGGCATTAGCTAGCAGCAGCTATGTCGCTCAGGAGCAGCTCGCAGAAGGATTGGTTGTGGCAGGGGAAGGCGATTGGTCAGACTGCAAGCGGGGTGTTGATTGGTGTGGGCTGGCTGCCGGGGCGGGGTGGTGGAGGCTGAAGCCCCGCCAGCCGGGCTGGCAGTGGTGGTGTGAGTGGTAAGAGGTGGCGGCCGCTGGGGTGAGGTGCGAGGCGGAGCGCGCGACGACTGACTCTGGAGCAGCGGTAATCGAGCTCAAGGTTGGGGGTGGCCGGGCCGTGGGCAGCCGTGGCAACTGGGAGAGGAAAATGCGGAGTTGAGGGGAAAGGAGGCGTCCGACGCGCCCTGGGTCGAGATGAGGGTGTGGGGCCCAGGGCGGGTGTCAGAGCCCGGGGCTGTGAGGCGGTACTGGGGTCGCTTTACCCTCCCAGCTAGTAACCCTATCCAAAGGAAACGCTCTAGTCCTGCGGCTAGGCCTCAGTGGTCCCGGTGAGAGAGGGTTTGTTTTCTCCGAGTCAATTTGAACTCTTTAACAGGGTCTTCTTGAGGCTGCAAACCGCCATCAGTTTATCACTTTGTTTTTAATTTTCTCCAGCTTTTTCCTATTAGAGGTGGCTATTTAGAGAAATCAGAATAATACATTGGGGTTTTTTATTCCTTAATGCAGGTATCATCCTGGGGATTGGCTGGAGACCCTCATTTCAAAGCCTTATTTTTAGATCCTTAGCTTGAGAGAAACGGGTTGAGGCTCTTTTTCACTCATGATTTTAAAATAAACTTACCAAAGATGAAAAAACTGAGCAGCTTCAACTTAACAACCATGTTACCATGTTTTGAGTACTTCCTAGGTTCTGGTTATTAGGAGATAACCTTGCCCACGTGGAGCTCAGAATGTGATTCGACTCCTGAATGTTTTTTGAAATGATCATATAAATGCATGTCTTGGTTATGCCTATCAGAAAGCTGTTGACAACTGTTTAATACAAATGTCAGGAAACTTCAAAGTTTACTTTTACTGAAAACCATTATCTAGCCACATTTCTCATTCAGATGACCCGCAGATGTCTCCTCTTCTTAGCTTCCCCTAGAAATTGTGGTCTCAAGTTACAGTGTCTTCTTCCTTCCCTTTCAATTTTAAGTAATAAAATCAAACAAGGCCGGGCGTGGTGGCTCACGCCTGTAATCCTAGCACTCTGGGAGGCCGAGGCGGGCGGATTGTTTGAGCTCGGGAGTTCGAGACCAGCCTGAGCAAGAGCGAGACCTCGTCTCTACTAAAAATAGAAAGAAATGATCTGGACAGCTAAAAATATATATAGAAAAAAAGCCGGGCATGGTGGCACATGCCTGTAGTCCCAGCTACTCGGGAGGCTGAGGCAGAAGGATTGCTTAAGCCCAGGCGTTTGAGGTTGCTGTGAGCTAGGCTGATGCCACGACACTCTAGCCCGGGCAACAGAGCGAGACTCTGTCTCAGACAAGGTTTTGTGTGTGTGTGTGGATGTTTTTTGTTTTTTTGTTTTTTTTTTTTTTATCTCAAACACCACCATCTACCAGGTACTCAAACCAGAAACCTGGTTCTACCCTCTACCATTTCATAAATCAATTGCTAGGTCTTATGTATTCTACTTATTAAAACTCTGTAGTCCATCTACTTCTCTCCATCTCCATCATTGACACCTGGACTAATCTGTTTGGTCTCCCTGCACCCACCGTGCTGACTTCAATTCATCTTGCTACAGACACAGCTGTTAATCAAGAGTTAGAAGTATGGCATGTGTTATGAAGGGATGTTTGGGATACTACAGAAGCCCATAGCAATGAAACCCAACCTAGTGGAGGGCGTCAGGATTGAGAGGGTTTGCTGGCAGAGCCAGAAGAATATCAGGTATCCTTTTACTTTGAACTTAATTATTTCAGAACTGGAAGAAATGCTTTTAGTCCTTTGGGCCTCTGTAAAAAGTCGTGATCATGGCTGGCTTTCAAAACAGACTTATTTCCTTTGCACACTGTATTGTGTAGAAATGACTAATTAGCTGTGTAACCTTAGGGAAATCCTTTTGTATCCCTGAGCCTCAGTTTCCCAAGTTGCAACATTATTAATAGAATCAAATAAGTTCTGTGGTTCCTTCTAGTTCTAAAATTCTATCTGTGCCCTAGAAGCATGAATTATAGCTAGAAAGGTAATGTTAAAAGCAGACAGCATGAAAGTGCAGATCAAGTTTATTGCTCAGTTTCCCAAAGCCTTTCATACCTAAAGACTCCTGTCTTTCAAGACCTTCCATGCCAGACAGGAAGCTCCATGAAGGTAGCCAAGTCTACCTTGAGTATTATGTTCCCAGGGTCAAGCATATTGGATACTTAATATTTATTGGTTTGAATGCAGAAGAAAAGTGAGCTACACTTTAATGAGATTGTTTTCAACTATGAACCATCTAAGAAATAAACCTTTTAAGTTTTGGCTCCCCTCAACTGTTGCATTGACCAAGAATTTATATAGTTGTCCCTCCTCGGTATACCAAAATCCAAGGATGCTCAAGTCCCTTGTATAAAATGGCATAGTATTTGCATATAACTTATGTACATATATTGTAAGTCATCTCTAGTTTATCATACAATGTAAATGCTATGTAAATAGCTGCATTTTTAAATTTGTATTGTTACTTTTTATTGGTTTTTTTTCCCTTAATCTGCAGATAAGGAGGGCCAACTGCATTCTCTTTGCATTGCCATGTAATTAATTGTTTTGATATTTATCCTTCCTACTAGACTGTATCTCAGTTTTTCTCCTTCCATCCCCAGCATGCTCAGCACATAACAGCTAGCACTATTTAAGTGAGGGACATTAATAATGAAGCTTTGTGCTTTAGAGACCATATGAGAAAATATATGAAGTAACCAAAAGATAAAAGAATCTAAACGCCTGGAATAAATCATCTATTAATGTAAGAAAGTAGCAATTTGGGGTTATGTATTCAAGAATTATTTACGCAAAAAATCTTTATAAAACCAAATTTGTTTCCTTTCCTTTGGTATATACAAAGGTGTCTACATGCCACCACCCAAACATTCAGAGTGGTGAAAGGTTTTATTTGCAGCCTGTCTAAAAAGAGAAGCTGGCCAGGAGTAGTAGCTCACGCCTGTAATCCTAGCACTTTGAGAAGCCTAGGTGGGAGACTCGCTTGAGGCCAGGAGTTCGAAATCAGCCTGAGCAAGAGCAAGACCCAGTCTCTACCAAAAAATAGAAAAATTAGCCAGGCGTGGTGGCTCATGCCTGTAGTCCCAGTTACTCAGGAGGCTGAGGTGGAAGGATCACTTGAGCCCAGGAGTTTGAGGTTGCAGTGAGCTGTGATGAAGCCACTGCACTCCAGGTTGGGCGACAGAGCAAGACCCTGTCTCAAAAATCAGGTTTTTTTTTTTGTTTGTTTTTATCTAGTGACTTGGGGGAATAAACCTCATAAATGAAAACAAACAGCCTATATTAAACTCAATCCCAGCAGTCTAAAGGACACAGGCATAACAACAGGATCAACAATTACATATAGTGTGAACAAGTGTGGTCATGGAGGTATCATTCACAGAGCCATGTGATCTAAGGACAAGCTCATTTAGAATGAGCTAGGGGAACTCTCAGAGGCCTCAGAAGAGAAGGTGGTATTAAAGATGAGACTTGAAGAAACAGAATTTTGCCAGGTATATGAGATGGACTAAGGAAGACACAAATGAAATGTATCAGAGCAAGGATACATAAGAAAGCACATATCCTATTCCCCAGGTAGAGGTGGAGTAAGAACATGAGGCTATGAAGATGATAGGCAGAGATCAGATTATAAAGAACCTTTCATGCCATTAAGGATTTTTCATTTAGGCAACAGAGAGCCACTGAAGAAGTCAGGCATTCATTCAACAAATTATTATTGAAAAAATATCTATTTTTTTCTTGTGGGCAGACTCAGAAGAATATTAGATAACCCTTTTACTAGTAGTCACAAGTGGCTACTGTATGCTAAGCACTGAGGAAGGAAACTAAATTTTTGCCTTTGTGGAGTTTATATTCTAATGGGGAAACAATCAAGATGAAGCCTTGTAGATTATTATAATTTTGACTTTTAATCATAGTGATATGGAAAGCTACTGGAAGGTTTTGAGCAGGTAAGTAATGTCATTTGACTTCAGCTATTGTGTTGAGAATAAACTGGACAATGGCAAATGCAGAGACATAATTAAGCAATTGCAACAATCTAGGCAAAAGATAATGGTGTTTTAGAGCAGGGTCATAGCACTACACAGGTAAAAAGTGGTCAGATTCTGGATAATTTGAAGGTAGAGTGAATAAGATTTGCTGATAGGCTGGATGTGCAGTTAGAGAGGATGACTAAGGAACTGTATAGAAGAATGGAGCTGCCATTTACTGAGATGGCAAAGATGATAGGAAGCGGGCGGATCCAGGAGTTCAGTGTTGTACCTGTTTGCGATGTCTATTAGATATCAAATGGAGATACCATGTAAGCAGTTGGATATACAAACCTGGAATTCAGGACAAAGGTCCTAAGTGGATCTATTAATTTGGAAGTTATCAGCATATAGGTGGGATTTAAAGCTAGGCTGTGGAGCCAGGCGAGGTGGCTCACGCCTGTAATCCTAGCACTATCGGGGGCTGAGGCAGAAGGATCACTTGAGGTCAGAAGTTTGAGAACAGCCTGAGCAAGAGTAAGACCCCCATCTCTACTAAAAATAGAAAAATTAGCAGGGCGTGGTGGCCCGTGCCTGTAGTCCCAGCTACTCAGGAGGCTGAAGCAGGAGGATCGCTTGAACCCAGGAGTTTGAGGTTGCTGTGAGCTAGGCTGATGCCATGGCACTCTAGCCTGGGCAACAGAGTGAGATTCTGTCTAAAAAATAATAAGCCAGGCTGTGAATGATACTTGATGAAATCACCAAGGAAGTAAAGTGGAACAGAAAAGAGGGCACAGGACAGATCCCTGGGGTACTACAGTGTTTAAGAGGTTAGAAAAATGAAAAGAACCTGTAACTAAGACTGATGGCGCAGCCAAAGAGGGAGGAGGAAAACCAGAAGGGTGTGCTGTAGGGGAAGCCAAAGGAAGAAAGTGTTTCAGGGAAAAGGGAATCACCAGCTGTGCCAGATACTGTGGCGAGGTCTGGTAAGATGAAAACTGAGAATTGATCTTCAGGTTTAGCAATGCAAAGTCATTGGTGACCCTGAGGAAAGCAGACAGAGTGGATAAAAGAAATTCAGGACAGAAATATTGAGACTCTCTTGAGTTTTCCTATAAAAGGAAAGAAAGAAATGGGAAATAGCTGAAGGAGTAAGTAGAATAGAGAAAGGTTTTTCTTAAGGGAGGATGTTTGCCTGCTGATGGAAAAATCCAGTAGAGAGGAAAACATTGACAACACAGGGAAAGGAAAGAGAACTGGTGGAACAACACTTTTATGAACGACTTCAGTGCTAGAGGCAGAGACAGTTCATCCGTGGTCGCAGGAGAGAGGAGCAAGTGTTTAGGCACAGGTGGAGGTAGGTGGGTAAATGTGTGGAAGCTAATGGAAATTTTCTGTTAATGCTTTACTTTCTCAGTGAAACAGGATACATGGACATCAGTTGAGAGGGGTTGGAGGAGGCACTAGAGGTGTGAGAAGAGAAGGTCAGAAATAATTGTGAGGGTGAGAAACTGTGGAATAAGGAAATATAGTGAGGAACATGTTAAGATTTGTTGGGCAGCAAAATGAAGATACAGTGCCAGAGATTAATAGCAAGAAAGCCTGTAAGGCCATTGCAGTGGTCTAAATGAGACTTGATGAGCTTTTGAATCAGGCCAGGTGCTATGGTGTTGGAGTCATTGACGTAGGTAGTAATTGAACCTGCAGGTGTGGATGAAATTGCCCAACGAGAGCAGAGTGGCAGTAACAATGGATAGAGAGGGCACAGGAAGACAAGCCCAAAATTCAGAAGCACCGTCCAGGGAAATAGGAGAAACCAAGAGAAAGAGGGCACAGAAACCAAGGAAAGTTTTATGGAAGAGTGGTTGCCTTCCTATTGCTGCAGAGAGATAAGGTGAGATGAGGTTTCATGCATGCCCTCTTGGTTGATTATCTGGGAAGTTATGGTTTTGGTGAAGGAGCAGGGCAGAACCGCATTTCACTGTTGATTGAAGAGTAAATAGAAAGTAAAAGTAGAGACAGTAAATGAAGATTGTACTTTCAAGAAAGATAAGTAGCAAGGCCTTTTCTAGGCGTGGAGTGACATTCCTTGCAGACAACAGCTTCTGGAAAGGCATGAAGGCATAGAAGGATTTAGTTTTTTTGTTTGTTTGTTTTTGAGACAGAGTCTCGCTCTGTTGCCCGGACTAGAGTGCCGTGGCGTCAAGCCTACCGCAACCTCAAACTCCTGGGCTTCAGCAATCTTTCTGCCTCAGCCTCCCGAGTAGCTGGGACTACAGGCATGTGCCGCCATGCCCAGCTAATTTTTTCCTATATATATTTTTAGCTGTCCAGATCATTTCTTTCTGTTTGTTTAGTAGAGAAGGAGTCTCGCTCTTGCTCAGGCTGGTCTCGAACTCCTGACCTCGAGCGATCCTCCCGCCTCGGCCTCCCAGAGTGCTAGGATTACAGGTGTGAGCCACTGTGCCCAGTGCATAGAAGGATTTAGATAAGGAATTTTAAATCGTTTGATATGAAATCTAAGTATATACATTCTAAGTATTTGACTAGTTTAATATTTTTGTTCTTTCATCATTTAAAACTGATTATAGTTCTCCTTGGGGGGAAAAATGAAGTATGCTTCTATTTAGTTGTATGTATATGTGTGCCTTAGCTAACTTTTAAAAAATACCCTGAGGCCTTTTATATGAAATAGATTTTGGAATTGCTGAAGCTCTTGAAATGGGGAGGGTAGGCAGCAGTATTCTTTTCAATAATATAATAACGTATTCCCATGCTTCTCTGCTAGTCATACAAGTGTTGGATGAAAGCTTTCTTTTCCCTGGTTTGCTTGTTTCAGAATGTAAGTCGGCATACAGCAGAAAATGTCCACTGAACGGACTTCTTGGACAAACCTGTCCACTATTCAGAAAATAGCCCTGGGCCTCGGGATCCCAGCCAGTGCAACAGTTGCCTATATCCTATACCGAAGGTATAGGGAAAGCAGAGGTATGGCTGTACGTGTGAAAATGTTCAATGTTCCTGCCTTGTTAAATTGAGATGAAAACTCTTTCCTTACCAGACCAGGTATTGTTGGGGTGCAGTTGGCTTTCTGTGAGGAATCTTTAACTGAAACTATTTGGTTTCTTCTTTCCCATGTTCTTACTATGAAGCTAGTCTATCAAATGAACTCATTTTATAATTCCATTCATCTGCTCCTTCAATATTAATGCAGCAATGGGTGTTTTTTTTATTTCTATACTCTTATATATATGTTCCTTCTAATTAATTGTTAGGAGAAGTCAGTTTCCTCAAAGGCTGTACCTACAGAATAGGACCTAGATTAGGACCTAGAAAGATGACTTACGTACACATGAGTCAGGAGAGGTTCTGAGCCCAGTGAGTGCCTTGGACAACTTTTGGCCTTCATTCTTCTCCAGTAGTCATGTCTTGGGAGAAGTAGTTGTTTGCCCAAAACCCAGCACCTCCTCTTTGCAGAGTCTACTTTTCCCATTTTAGCATCTGAAACAGTATCCCAGAGAAAATTCCTATCTCTAGTTTTTGGGAACCTTCTAATTCTCATCCACATGCTGTTTCTCCTTGTTATCCTGGTTGAGATCCTCAGTTTATATTTTGGATCAGTGTCTTTTTGACAGCCAGATCTGGGGGAGGGCTGGTAGTAGCTTGTTTGGTGTTATCTGAGTCTGATCTGATGAGCCATGATCTGTGCAGAAGAGCGGCTGACGTTTGTTGGGGAGGATGACATTGAGATAGAGATGCGAGTTCCCCAGGAGGCTGTGAAGCTCATCATTGGCCGGCAAGGAGCCAATATTAAACAGGTGAGTGTGTGAGCAGGCAATCAGCATTCCCAGGGATTGAGTCTATTTATTTATCTTTTGTTTCCTTCCTCTGACCCCGTATCACAAAACACACCTATGCTATGTATATTGTAAAAAGAAAAAGTACAGCAACTTTTGAGGTAACTATGCTATTTTCTTTATACAGAGGAGTACTCCCTAGAGAATGGATGACTTAGCTTGAAATAGGGGTTTTTGATTGGATGATTATCAGCATGGAATAGCTTGAACTATTCTTTTCTACTATGGAATTAATGAACTCACTAACTTGACAGTATATATCGCTGCCTGTTCTTACCATCTTCCATTGTCAATATCAAGAAAACAAAATATTTGATTCTCCAGTCTAAATAAAATTAGGGGAGAAAAGCATTCTAAACACAAAGAAATGGTTTTGAATTAGCTGCTATTTGGGTTACCTTTGTTATTAATCTCTTTCCCTGTAAGTACAAGTAATTGAGGACTGATTATAGCAACCCGATTTAGCTAATGTCTTTGGCCAACTCTTTCTACCTCCAGGGTTTGCTTCAGGGTGTCCTTAGCTGGGCCCAAATAGGAGGTCTTCCAGAACGTACTGCCACATGTTCTTTTTTCTGCAGCTGCGGAAACAGACAGGTGCTCGAATTGATGTGGACACCGAGGATGTAGGCGATGAGCGAGTACTGCTTATCAGTGGTTTTCCTGTTCAGGTGTGCAAGGCCAAAGCAGCAATTCATCAGATCCTGACAGAGAACACCCCGGTGTCTGAGCAGCTCTCAGTTCCCCAGAGATCTGTGGGCAGAATCATAGGTACCACTGGATGGCGTCCTCTGCTGTTTCCTGTATTCTTTACCTTTGCCTTTCTTTCACAACTTCCCGAGGGTGTTTTCCTGGCCTATTCCCCTTTCACCTTGCTGAGGGAAAAAAAAAAAAAAGACAGGGACATTGAGACAAGAGCTTTACTTTTTTATTTATTGTATTTTTTTTACAGAATTGGTGATAAAACAAAACCCATTACCTCAAGAAGTCATATGATCTGAACCTTAAAAATAGGTTCCAGAAGGGTTCTGGGTTCTGTTTAATGTATTTACCTTATATTAGATTTTTAAAGGGAAGCTAGGGATGCTCATGTTATCCAAAATCTTTCAACATCGTGCTCTAGAGAATACCTAGTATGCTTTCCCCTAGATCGTTCCTTAGTGCTGCTGTTAGAGGCAGAGAAATGTCCTGGCCTTGGTCCAGTGTTCTGACACACCCTGTATCATACCTTCTTATAAGCTGGAAATGTAAAGTATGGCCTTGCTGAGCGATCAAAACCATGAAAATGACACGAAGTTAACCTAGCCTAAGTGTAGAGTTTAAAATGGATAACATAAAGAATCCAATATTCTTCCCACAGTAATGATTTCAGTAGCTTCCTGCTTTCTGTTCAGCATCTTACATTTTGTTCAATTTGGAAATGAGAACTGACTCCCTTCTCCTAATATACGCAAACTAGTGATTTCTCTAGTAGTTAAGGTTGACCAAGAGGAAAGGACAGGTTTTTATGTATTGTTCAATGTAGGGAGAGGCGGTGAGACGATTCGTTCTATCTGTAAGGCCTCTGGAGCCAAAATTACCTGTGACAAGGAATCAGAGGGGACATTACTACTATCAAGACTTATAAAAATCTCAGGAACACAGAAGGAAGTGGCAGCAGCCAAGGCAAGTAGCTGATAGACTTGAATCATACCTAAAAATGAGAAGAGCCCTTTATTCCATCCAGGGTCAGAATATCATCCTTTCTCTTATTTTCCACAGCATTTGATACTGGAAAAAGTTTCAGAAGATGAAGAACTTCGGAAGAGAATTGCACATTCTGCAGAAACCAGAGTCCCACGCAAGCAGCCAATCAGTGTGAGAAGAGAGGAAGTGACAGAGCCAGATGGAGCTGGAGAACCAGCTTTGTGGAAAAATACCAGTTCTAGTGTGGAGCAGGCCACACCCCTGGCGGTTACTCCCCACAAAGGAGGTGGTGACGTGGCTGTTGTAGGGCCAAAAGAAGGTTCCTGGGAGAAACCTAATGATGACACCATTCAAAAGTCTGGAGCCCAGGCCATTCCAGAGATGTCCGTGTTTGAAAGTATGTAACAAAGAGGGAAGCTGTTAACAATGTGGAATATAGAAATACTGGTTTAGATAACTCAAAATAAGCAATAAAAAAATCATTTCTGTTTTCATAACTACATCTATAAGTCTATCTGGTAATATGTTACTTGGGTTAATACTAAAATAATATTTTCCTGAATATAAACCAGCTGATGATAAAGGAAAATGAGAGAAATACGCTGACACAGGAACTAGTCTGTGAGTAGTAAATTCCATCAAATAATGGAATTTACGGGATATTCTTTCTCCAGCCCTACTTTATAAACAAGTAAAATTCTCAGATTTTTTTTTTT
Source organism: Varecia variegata (assembly GCA_028533085.1). NCBI lineage: Eukaryota > Metazoa > Chordata > Mammalia > Primates > Lemuridae > Varecia > Varecia variegata. The sequence goes on from CM052444.1 coordinate 40,301,116, forward strand.
TTTTTTTTTGCCTGTCTCATTACTGTTTTTGAAAATCCTCACTATCCAAGCTTTCTCTCCTATACATAGGTACTGGCACGGGCAGAGAGGACCAGGGCCCCAAGAGTCTCATGGACTTGTCCAGGGTCACAGGATGAGTCAGTGGGAGAATGGGATCTGGAATAGCCCCATATCTGTGCTGTCCATGTGAAGGTTGCTTTTTACTAATCCATGCTGCAGCTAGCATATGGAGGGCTTACCTTCATTGTAATTGGTGACTGATTTGAATACATGACACATGACTAAGAATGTAAACTGTTACTACTCAGTTACATGGAAAGCTACAGAAGATAGCTTAGTATTTTTCTTTAGGAGGTTCTGGTATGATTCATCCAGTTGTCCCTTCAGCCATTTTGAAAATGGTAACAGCCATTTGGTATTTGTCCCTCTCACTCTCCTGATGCAGTTTCCCCCGTCCAACCAGAGATGGTTCTGATATAGCCACCATCCTTATCCCTGTGTTCAGTCCCTAGTCCTGACTTTAGTTTCCATGCTGATGAGTACCTAGAAGTCTACGTCTCTGCTTCTGAACACCCTAACCACTTCTGGATCCAGATCATTGGTTCCCGCAGCCTGCAATTGGATAAGCTTGTCAATGAAATGACCCAGCACTATGAAAATAGTCTGGTGAGTTGCCATAGGGACAGGGCTGGGGTTTGATGAAAAAGGGACATATCTTTTTCATTGTAATATAGTCTTCCTTGGGGCAACTACTCTTTCTTCCTCCTGCTATTCCCTGTTTACTGGCCTACCGCTTTGTAACTCTGTCGTCTCCTGACATCCCCACCTATAGCCTGAAGACTTGACTGTGCATACAGGCGACATCGTAGCAGCACCTTTACTTACAAATGGTTCCTGGTATCGAGCCCAGGTCCTTGGCACCTTGGAAAATGGGAACTTTGACCTCTATTTTGTTGACTTTGGAGATAATGGAGATTGCCCACTGAAGGACCTCAGGGCTCTCAGGTCAGTGCAGAGGCCAGGGTGGAGTCAGCTGGAATCCCAACTATTGACTCAGGCCTGGCCATAGAGTGGTGAGCTGTTGGCATTCATCACCAGGGGATTTGGAAGAGAACCTGTTTACAGAGAGCTGGGTTAGTTGGTTCTGCCTAAAAGTAAGCAGTATAAAAAGGTACCTCTCTCTGGCCCTAGGATTCTAATTTCAGTTTCTTTCACTTTAGGAGTGACTTCCTAAGCCTTCCGTTTCAAGCAATAGAGTGTAGTCTGGCCCGGATCGCCCCCTCAGGTAAATTGGCCACACCACCTATTGACTTTGCCTCTGAATAGAATAACTTTCACACCACACATGGGAGAAATTCTCACATTCCCAGACTTTTTGAATTCTGGGGACTTTTCCTCACCATCACTAGAGAGCAGCAGCCAGAAACTTGCCTGTTGGATCCAGCCCCACCAGAGAGCACATAGTTGCCCTCCTGAGTAGAGAGGGATAGTTCCCACTTCCCTCCAGAGTATAATCCCCACCCCTGTCAGCACTGACCCCTTTTGAGTTACCCTCACACAATCTTTTGCCAGGTGAACAGTGGGAAGAGGAAGCTCTGGATGAATTTGAAAGACTCACTCACTGTGCTGACTGGAAGCCCCTTGTGGCCAAGATCTCTAGCTATGTCCAGACTGGGATCTCAACTTGGCCAAAGATCTACTTATATGATACTAGCAATGGGAAGGTAAGATTGGAGTCACTCCTTGCTCGCTATGTCTTCAGTATATTTATAGCCACCTTTACTTCCCCGAAACCCTTATCTGATACTACTCCAACTTGGTGTAAGATCCTGCTCACCATCTCACTGAAGGAATGTTTTTGAAGTGTCGATTCTAGCTCTTCTGCCTCGTTTCCTCAGATTTGCCCATCCTTACAGAGAGAACATCATTCCCTCTTCATTTTTCTTGCCAGAAACTTGATATTGGGCTAGAATTAGTTCGTAAAGGATACGCAATAGAGCTTCCTGAAGACGTGGAAGAAAACGGAGCCGTCCCAGACATGTTGAAGGATGTGGTGAGTGAGCCATCACTGTCATTTAGGATGCTTTTTCCAGGCAAATATAGTGCCTGGAGAGACAATGAGGGCTTCTAGTCATGACATTTTGTTATCTTTCCTAAGGACTCTGAGCTGCTCCAGTTGATCCAAGGAGGCATTTTATCCCCCTTAGCAGCCAAACTCAACTGCCGCAACCAGATGCCCTGAGCAGGATGACAGGATGGCCTTTCCTTTCCCAACAGCCAACATGTTCTTACTTTCTCTCCTGTTTTCATACCCTCAGGCCACAGAAACAGATGGTTCTCTCGGCATCATGCTCACTGAGACCAAAAAGAGCCCTGGAGAGACAACACATACCCTGTCCTGCCTCAGCTTATCAGGTACAAACAGCATTTCCTCCCTAGAGCATCTTTGGAGCTTACCTTTTCTCAATTACTCTTTTTTTGTTGTTTGTTTTTTTTGAAAGGGAGTCTCACTCTGTTGCCATAGCAACAGTGCCATGGTGTCAGCCTAGCTCATAGCAACCTCAAACTCCTGGGCTCAAGCAATCCTACTGCCTCAGCCTCCCAAGTAGCTGGGACTACACGCCCGGCTAATTTTTTCTATATATTTTTAGTTGTCCAGCTAATTTCTTTCTATTTTTAGTAGAGACAGAGTCTCACTCTTGCTCAGGCTGGTCTCGAACTCCTGACCTTGAGCTATCCTCCCACCTTGGCCTCCCAGAGTGCTAGGATTATAGGCGTGAGCCACCACGCCCAGCCTCTCAATTAGTCTTTCTAAACTAGGGAGGTTAAGGCTTGGTTTTCAGTCACGTCGTTGAGCCAGCAAGAGGCCCATTTTTCTCCTGAGCCTACTAGCAGTGCCTTGCTAGAACAGGGTGGTGTCTGACTTTCTCCTCCTCGCTACTCCATAGAAGCTGCCTCTATGTCTGGTGATGATAACCTTGAAGATGACTACTTGCTCTGAAGTTTGGACTTCAACTGGCTCAGCCATCTGCTTTGCTGTGTGAGTGGAGCCATCATCTATCTGTAGCAACAGGAAAGTAATGAGGGTGACAACAGGGGCCTTGCTTGATTCCCTCTTCCCTGTGCCCTGTCTTAATATACTTCTCTGCAGCTGCTTTCTTATAGCTTAACTTGCTGTCAGATTGAGCCCTTTCAAGCTTTTTGTGTCTCTGTGTGTTTGTGTCTTTGGCAGGATTTGGTGCCTGGAGAAAGGAGTCTGTGATAAAGAGAGATCTGTGAAGTCCTTTATTGCATACACAGTCTGGCTTGCTGTGGACCAAATTCGTTTTCTCCTTCCATTGGACTACCAAAAAGAGTGGGGCAGAGGGAAACAGACACATTCCCCCTACTCCAACTCTGATTTCTACGCCCTCCTCCAGTGTTTGAATACTGCTGTTCCAGGCTGTTCAGCGCCAGGCTCGGTCTCCTCTGCCAGTCATAATGCACAGTGCTGCTAGGCTGTGTGTCCTTTTTGAGGCTGGGAAACAGCCAGAGTTTGGTCATTGGAAGTGATGATTCTGTAAACCTCTGACTCACCTTTTCAGGTGACTGTAGTTAAAGGAAGTTTTTGAATGGTAAGCTCAAAGACTGGGGGCTCAGATTGCAGTTGAGTCAGGAGGCAAAGGCAAAAATAAGCATAATTATATTAAAAAGCCTTGAAGTAAGAAGAGAATACTACCTCCTAGCCTCAATTGCTGGTGTTATTGGAGACAGGTTTTTGAAACTGTGCTCCAGCTATTTCTCTGTAAACTTTAGTTAAAATACAAGTAAAGGGGAGAGGAAGCTCAGGAAATACTCTAAATTGCTAACATAATATCCATATGTATGCATACACATGTACCCGTAGAGAACATATATGGTTCTGTTTAAATCATTTTGGGGGGATTCTTTGCTGAATAAAGTTCTCAAGAAAATTAAAACCAAATGCTTATTGAATCACAAGGTGTAAACAGGCTGTGGGAAAATATCTTCTGCGCATAAATCTGGTAAAAACTTCAGCCGCCCCAGGGGTAAAGTAGCCTATCCATGAAACAAGCATTCAGCCCATGCACACATTCATATTCTTTCCCTAAAGGTACTTCGGATATAACCATTCGCTAAGAACCAGCACCAATTTAGGCTGTGTGAATAAGACCCCACCTAAACTATTTGGAAGAAAAGGCCTGGATTAGGATTCTAGAAACCTGGATTCCAGGGATAGATACCTACTGCGCACTTAAGACTTTAGGTAGCCTATTTCCTTATAGCACCTTTCCATTTCTGACAGTATTGGGAGGCTAGTTGAGAACTTTGAAGGTACTTAAAAGTAAATATAAATGTATAGTAATGTGGGTGGTAGAAAAATGGCAAATGAAATGAACCAAGCAAGATGAACTGGATAACTTAAGCCTGTATAAGGCAGCGTTATGTGGCAATTTTTTAAAGTCTAGGGATTAGTGAGGTCTGTCTATATATTACATGGCAACTATATTTTCCCACAACCACAATTTTCAAAATTAATTTTCTCAGAAAAATCTCAGTACCAATTAGTAGAAAGCCCTAGTGAAGGAGCAGCTCTGGTGAGCAGTTCGTGTAGTCTTGGAGGAATCCTTGAGGGGTTCCTTTTTTTTTTTTTTTTTTGACATATCACACGTGGGCTGCAGTGAACTCACTGAAGCATGCTCGGCCCTGAATTGGGGCCACCGTACAACAGGGTCATGAGGCCATTTAGTCCCCGTTTCCTTAGTTCCTCAGGGGATCTTTACTCTTGAGGATAGAGGTCACTTGAATGCCACTCATATGACTTCCTACTCTGAAAAATAAGTAGTGTCTCATTTCTCCCCATAACTTGTTACTGCATATAAAAGTCTATTCCTTTAGTATGCCCTGTAAGTCTTGTCAGTCTACATCTCATTCTGATGAGTTTCTTGTCATTCTAAGGCAACCCAGTACTTTTTCTGCTGTGTAGAATGCCATCGTCTATGCTACCTATTTCATCTGTTGATCTTCCCCATGAGCAAAAGCCGAGGAATCCATGTACCTTCTCTGATTTTCTCCACATTTAAAGAGTTAGGACCTGTCTCCAGTTTGAACTGAAATACATGGATGAAAACATCTAACAAGGACTAGTCTTTCTGAACTCCCTTTCCCTTGACAGGTGCTCAGTAGATGGTTAGAATAAGTTGGGAAATGATTTGGGGGCAGAGAGAAAGGCAAATCCTTGGGTCCCTTCCGTCTCTGGTTCAAGTCCCTCTGATGTAAAATCATTAGATGTTTGAACTGCAGTGAACTCAGCTCTGTAAGTTTCATGTTCCACTCCAGCCAACCCTACTATCCCCCCAAGAAAGAGTGAACACTTGATGATTGCACTACCCTTTATTACTAGGATGGAGGAAGGTGTCTTGAATCACATCCTGGGCCCCTGGTTCCCGTGTGTCAATCCTCCCAGCCCCTCAGAGTTGGAATAAGCTGTTCAGGGAGGTTTGCTGGGCAGGTGGCCAGGGTCCCTTTCAAGGGGGTACATCATAAAGATGACATTGTCCCAGGGAGGGAGGGCAGGGTGATCTGGTCGGACCACCTCAAAGCCCATGTAGCTGAAGGCCCTCAGCAGGGCGCCTGTGAAAGGATAGAACAAATGATTAGAATTCTGTTGAAACAATACATGTATTCCCCCAGAGATTTGATTTCTCCCACTAGAGAGTGGCCCTGGGAAGCAGTGTAGTGCAGGCATAAAGATGTGCTTTAGAGTCAAACGAACCTAGACTTTCACCCTGGCTTTAACACTTAGCTTATAATGTTCTATGAGTTAACCCTTCAGTTTTCTCATTTGTAAAATGGAAATCCATAGACCCTTCCTCATAGAATTTAAGATTAAATGGGATGTTTATGAAGTGCTTAACAATGATAGTAAACTCTGAAAGGGCATCTATGAATGGTTATTGACTATCCTTTGTTTTATATTCAACAGAGTATATAAACTCCTTGAGGGAAGAGGTTATAGTTTCTATAACATATGCTCCAGGCATCTGGTTAAATATATTCTTGTTTTGGCCTTGCCCAACCCTTTCACACTGTAGGTGCTCAGTACATTTGAGATCCTTTTTGTCCTGCTGACCTCATCCCTTGAATGGATTCTGGGTACTTTCACCAGTCTGGCCTCTAATACCAACTGCAAGGGGCTTCCTGATAGTCTAGTTGTAACTTAATTTCCTTTTGTGATGGGATGCAAGAAGAGAAGGGGGAAGAGGGTCTCCTACAAAGGAAAAGGAACTGTCCAGCTGCCTCGGCACAAAGGACAAGGGAGGATAGCCAATCCCCACCTCTGTCATTCCGATCATTTTGGAAGTTCACAAACACGGAGTTGACGTTGGTCTTCTCCTCCACGTACTCCAGTGTTGCAGTCAAACTAGGGGCCAGAGAGAAAAACACAGTTAATGAAATGTTCAGCCAACTCAATCCAGAAAGACACCCATTTGGAGCAGAAGAAATCTTTTTTTCCCTCCTGGACGCACCCAAGCCAGGAAATGAAAGGTGCTAAACTCATTTTGGTAGATGTTTCTCTGAAGCCAAGAGATTGCACACTACTGGACTAAGGCATAAACCACAGAATGGGCCTAGGGAGAAGGAACTGCTCTATTGAGATGAACAACTAGAAAGTACTTCCTATCGTTCAACTATTTCTGGATCCCACTTCTGTGTTTGAGTCCAGCAACTTCCCATGGACTTGTTCCTTGAGCCCCAATCCTGGCTTAGTTCATAGGCTTGTCTGTATTCCAGTTGAGTGGTTTGCATGTATCCAGTTCCTGAATCAGCCTCACTTAACTGATTATGACATAAGGGTGAAATGCCCCACCTCTTCCCTCCCCACACTCCCATCCAGGCTCAGTCACCTGTCCCGGTTGCCTTGATCCAAGGCCCGATATGGAATATCCAAGAAGAGTCGGTGGTCACAGAGAAGGCCGTGCCAATGGGCAGAGGTCTGGGGGGTGAGGCGGAAGTGGAAGTCTAACTGTATTGGGTCTTGGTGGAGCAGGGGGTCAGTAGCCAGCACCGTCAGGTTTCCAGCCTGGAAAAGGAGTAAAAATGAGAGTAATAGTCTCCTATGTGATCATCTAGTTCTCAAATCAGATTTCAGGCAGATTTTTGTCTGTGGAAGCAAGCGGGGCTTGGTAGGGGGGCCCTGGGAGAACTGGAGCCAAGGTCTTAGAGAGGCAACAATATCCCTTAGTCCTAGGCGCTAATAGCCTATCCCTATTATGGAGTTCTCCTTGATTCAAACAATCTGGACTCGAGTTGAGGCAGTATTCCTGCCTGCTGACCTCACCACAGGAGTACAATAACCATTTAGAAACTTAAGATGTTTAGAGAGCTTATTGTTTAAACAAAGCTCTACTGTCCATTTCCTTTCTCACTAATACTCTTCCACTTTTTTCATCATAATGGTTTTCTCTTAATTCTTCCATTTCTCACTTAAAATGCATAAGTCACAACCAGGCATGTTACTGCAGTATAATACAAGGGCATGTGTGAGAGTCCTGGATTCTAGACCCAGCCTAGCATCAAAACAGCTTTATGTCCCAGAAATCCCAACACTGTCTTCTCTACCTTTGTCCCCACTTCTTTTCCCATCCTGCTTTTCACTACCAGCTGTATGACCTGAATTTACCATCTCTGGGCCAGAATCCTTGTGTATAAAACAAGTAGCTTTTACACATGAGCTCCAAGGTCCCATCTACCTCTAGCTTTCTGTGATTCATTTTCCAACTAGCTAATGTCCCTCTCTGCAAGGTATCATTTCAGCAAGCAAAGGGCTGCCCTGTCACAGTCCACTTACCGAGTACAGTTCCTTAGGCTGGTTGTTGTTACCCTGCTCGGTGCTTCTGCCCACCTGGAGGCCGGCTGGGGACTCAGGAGCACTGGAGGCAGTAACGGGGCCGGAGGGTCAAGTCCTCCTGTTCCTTGTAACAGATACTGGTTGGGAAAGAGACCCAAATTAGTTTGTCTCAGAATCTGTGGTGGGGAGAGATTCATAACTTCCAGGTATACAGGACCAGGCTCTGGCGCTATCTGTATTTTCTGTGGACCAGCCTGTTTCCCTGTTCCCAGGTCAGGCAGAAGAAAAAATTCTACGAAAGTCCCATGCCAGCCATCCACCCTATTTTGCTATTATCACTTCTTGCCACTTGGGAATTCCTTTCAAATTCTTTTCTTTTTCCTTACCGTGTATCCCAACAACTACAAATAGAGATGAAAACAAGTACCTTTTATAGCAACAAGGCAGCATCTTCTCCCGGAGGGTGATCCGGTATTTGTAACAGTAAAGGTAGTAGGCGTATGGTGACCAGAACGGGTAGAGGTAGTTCCGTGTTTTTCCCCTCTTGATATAAGAGAGGGAGTAGACAGAGGGGCGACACCTGATACAAGGCAGTTTTTCAGTTCAGTGCCTCCCTGCGGCAAAGTGAGGATCGGAGATGAGGAGCAGAGCTTTAGGCCAACTGGTGTCATTGTGACTCAGTGGGCACTATGACATAGACAAGGTGTCAGCCCTTATGTCACTTCAGGACTCTGCTGCTCCCCTCCCCCCTTAACCCAGGCTCATATTCAACCAGTATGCACTTCACAGATGGATGAGTGGTTAAAATACAGTACTTTAAAACTTCTGTACTGGCTGGCAAATAGCCCTGCCTTAACCACTTGTGCCTACTTGCTCTGGCTCTGGGAACACTTCCTCCAAAATCTAGCAACTAAAGAGTTGGTATTTGACACTGCAGGAGGCTTCTAAGGCCCTGATCCAGTGTTGAACTTTAGTTGATTCCCTGTTCCTACCAGTTCAATATTTTTATTATCATCCCTACCCTTAATATCCCAGGGAGCTACAGATGGTTGAACTTTCTCTATTGCCTTGTAGAGTAGCAGTTGCAAACTAAATGCCTTCATGGGCCGGGCACGGTGGCTCACACCTGTAATCCTAGCACTTGGGAGGCCAAGGCGGGTGGATTGTTTGAGTTCAGGGGTTCGAGACCAGCCTGAGCAAGAGTGAGACCCCCGTCTCTACTAAAAATAGAAAGAAATTATCTGGACAACTAAAAATATATATAGAAAACATTAGCCGGGCATGGTGGCACGTGCCTGTAGTCCCAGCTACTCGGAAGGCTGAGGCAGAAGGATTGCTTAAGCCCAGGAGTTTGAGGTTGCTGTGAGCTAGGCTGACGCCATAGCACTCTAGCCAGGGCAAAAGAGCGAGACTCTGTCTCCAAATAAATAAATAAATACTTTCAGGGTTTTTAGCTGGGGGGAGGGGGCAGTAGCAAAATGGAAAGCTTACATACACCCTGTCTAAAGCTGACACAACTCAGCTCCATCCAGTTGGCAGCAGGAATGCAGACTTGGTGGTGCCAGATTGTATGATTTTTCAACAGAAACTGAAAAGACAGAGTTTTGTGGTAAATTTCTCCCATTTTTAAAAAATATTGGCTACTAACTCAAAAAATAAAAACTGATGATAAAAAAAAATCAATGTCATGAGCAAAATTTCGTTCTGGGGCCACCAGTTTGACATCTCTGCATATGTGTTTATTCATTCTTTCAACAAACATTTATTGAGGGCCTACTGTGATGAGCCAGGCACTATTCTAGATGCTTGGGATACATCAATGAGCAAAACAGGTGCCTGCCCCATGGGACTTATCTTCTACAAGTGAGAGAACAAACTTAGAAAATAATAAGTAAATTATTTAGTATGTTAGATGATAACTGCTATGGGACAAAAATAAAGGAGGATCAGGAGTGTGAAGGGGATGGGGCAGGGTTGCAGTAATAAACAGGGTGATCCAGTGGGCTTAACTGAAAAAGTGACGTTTAATCAAAGACTAGAGGAGATGAGGTTGTTAACCAGATCAGTATCTGGGAATAAGGGCCTTTCCATGCAAAAGCAACTGCCAGCACAAAAGCCCCAAGGAGGAAATGTGCCTGGCATTTTCATGAAACAGCAAGGCAGCCACTGGAGGTGAAGCAGTGTAAATTACAGGGCAAAACTAACCTGGGCAGATTATATAGGGCCTTGTAGACCACTGTATGGCATTTTTCTTTTTCTCTGAGTAAAGGGTGATGTCATTGCAAACCTTTGGGTAGAAGAATGACATGATCTGACTTATGCTTTTCTCTCTTTTTTTTTTTTGAGAGATTCATTGCAAAGACTGACTTATGATTTTATTTTATTTATTTTTTTTCTAACTTTAAAAGTTAGTATGACTTATGATTTTAAAAAGGTCATTCTGGCTGCTATGTTATAAGTAAGCTGCAGAGAATTTATTATAGAGAATTAATTGAAGACTGTTGCAGTAATACAGGAGAAAGATAGTGTCTTATTCCAGGATAGAGCCATTGGAGGTAGTGGCAAGTGGTTGGATTCTGGAACTACAGATGCTCCTTGACTTATAGTGGAGTTACGTCCTGATAAACCCATTGTAAGTTGAAAGTATCCTAAGTCAAAAATGCATTTAATAAATCTACTGAGCATCATAGCTTAGTCTAGCCTACCTTAAATGTGCTCAGAAAACTTATGTTAGCCTACAGTTGAGCAAAATCATCTAATACAAAGCTTATTTTATAATAAAGTATTGAATATTTCATGTAACTTGATGTTCTACTCAATGTGTATTGCTTTCACACCATTGTAAAGTCAAAAACTTATAAGTCAAACCATTGTAAGTTGGGGCAAATCTGTAGTTTAAAGGTAGAACCCACAGGATTTCCTGATAGAGTATGAGAGGAGTTAAGGTGAGTCCAGGAACTGAAAGAATGGAATTTCCACCAACTGGGATGGGAAAGGATGCAGGTGGGGCAGTTTGGGGGATGGGGTATATATCAGTTTAGTTTTGGACATGTTAACTTTGAGATGTCCTTTATGTTTTAAGGGGAAGATGATATTGAGGAGTGAATTCTAATCTTTTCCTTTTGCTCAAAATTCCTTCCTAAGGAGGCCAGATGAGTCACACTCACAAATGGTAAAGTCCCACTAAGCAGGTTTTTGTTAGCCAAATATAGTATGGTTCACTTCCCAATCTGATTCCGGTATAGCATTAATATCACCTAAAAGGTAGAAAGCCCTCATCTTAACTCAAGTATCCCAGCAGATCCTTATCTTAACTTGAGAGATTCTCCTGTCTGGACCTCCCAGAGTGCTTACACCTTTATCTTAAATTAAGCATTCCTTTCTGGTCTTTCAGATAAAGCCTAACTCTCTCAGTCAATTGTCAGCCAAAGAATCTTCAAACCCACCTATAACCTGTAAGATCCACCCCCCCCTTCAAGATGTCCCACCTTTTCGGGCCAAACCAATGTATGACTCCCACGTATTGATTTATAACTTTACCTGTAACCCCTGTCTCCCTGAAATGTATAAAACCAAACTGTAACCCAGCCACAGTGAGTCCACTTGCTCAAGGCCTCTTGGGCGTGGCTCCAAGTCATGATCCTCAAATTTGGCTCAGAATAAACTTCTTTCAAATATTTCAGAGTTTGGATTTTTCCATCCACAATATATAAGCAGTTGAATATTCGAGTCTGGAGTTTGGGAGAAGTCTATTATGGAGATAGAAATTTGGAAGGTATTGGCATATAAATAGTAGTATAAGCCATAAGAGTAAGTGTATGCTGAGAGGAGTAAAGGTCCAAAGACTGAGTCATGGGGGCACCCTAAGAAGTGGAGAGAGACAAGAAATAAGCAAAGGAGACTGTGAAGACTGTGAAGTAGGAAGAAAACAAAACTGGTGTCCTGGAAGCCAAGTAATATAAGTGTATTTAGGAGGGACGACTGATCAGTCTGTTTAAGGGCCAAATATGACGCTTAGAACCTCTTTCCATAATCTCTGCTGCCAAATAGACCCTCTTTCCTCCCGTTTTTATAGTCTTCAGTACTGAGACCTTCCACGGGGGAACTGTCTGGGCCCTACCATCGTTTCTTTTTTCTGTGGCTATATCCCATATGACTTAAAATTCCTCACATATTAGTTTAAATATCACAGTGTAATGATTAAGGGTTAGACTCCTCCAGGAGTTGTCAGTTTTTCCCAAAGGATCCCATCCTTCTACCACTTTTAGGTAGATTTGAAATAAGGAAAAATGAAAGCAACATTCTTCCTTCAGTATCCAGTTATCACAGAATGTCAGAATTAAAAATTGCCTCAGACAGCAACTAGAGCTAAACCGAAGCCCCCACTTTATTTATTTATTTTTATTTATTTATTTATTTATTTATTTATTTTGAGACAGAGTCTCGCTCTGTTACCCGGGCTAGAGTGCCGTAGTGTCAGCCTAGCTCACAGCAACTTCAAACTCCTGGGCTCAAGCGATCCTCCTGCCTCAGCCTCCCGAGTAGCTGGGACTACAGGCATGCGCCACCATGCCCGGCTAATTTTTTCTATATATTTTTAGTTGTTCAGCTAATTTCTTTCTATTTTTAGTAGAGACGGAGTCTCGCTCTTGCTCAGACTGGTCTCCAACTCCTGAGCTCAAACAATCCGCCCTCCTCGGCCTCCCAGAGTGTTAGGACTACAGGTGTGAGCCACCGCGCCCGCCCGAAGCCCCCACTTTAAAGATAAAATCAAGAGAAAGATACTGCCTTTCCCTTGACATCCACCTAACACTCATTCTATTATCAGTCAATAATTATGGGCGTCCCTCCCCTTGCCAATAAAAAACATAGCGAGAGAGGAGTGAGGAAAATGCGGAATCATGGAGCATGGAGCATTTATTTCAACTGTCTTGTCTCCGGACAACGTTGGCGACTCAGCGAAGCCGCAGTCCAACCTGTCCCCCAGCTCAGCCCAGACCAAAGCCGCGCCGGCTCAGGCACGCCGCGGGCAGCCCCCGTGGGGGCCTTTCCTGCCGCCGAACGCCGGGGGTCCTTCCTCAGATCTCCTTCTGTGCTCAGAAACATGGCGGCGCCCACGGTCACGGCCCCAGGTAGAGCTCTCCTGCGGGCAGGCGCTGAGCTGCTGCTGCGAGGAAAAGTCCGGGAGCTGCTCCGGCCGCGACTTGAAGTGGGCATCCCCCACCCGGAGCGCGACTTCAGCCTCTCTCAAAACCGGGTGAGAGTGGGTCTGGCTTAAGGGGCTGTTAGGCCCGAGTGCCGTTTCTGGGGGCGCGCTGAATGCAGACTGGTGTGGCCCGGTCTAGGGGGTGGCGGGGTTTCTTTGAGGTGCAGGCGGTAGGAGAGGGTGTTCTCTGCGGAGACTTGCTCACCCTTGCTTTCCTGGCTTCCAGGGCACGGTCATCGTGGAGCGCTGGTGGAAGGTGCCGCTGGCTGGGGAGGGCCGGAAGCCGCGTTTGCACCGGCGACACCGCGTCTATAAGCTGGTGGAGGACACGAAACATCGGCCCAAAGAAAACCTGGAGCTCATCCTCACGCAGTCTGTGGAGGGTACGGCCCCGGCTGAGCTACTTACTCTCTCAGGCTGGTCGTGTTCGGCATCAAATTTTTTCCTGCCCTTCTTCCTCAGCTGTTTGCCTTGCTTTTTCAACTTTGTGGGAATAATCAGTTCCATATGTAAAAAGAGGAAGCCTCGAAAAGTACTGTGATTGTGATATTGGCCTCTGGCATGGAAGATTCAACCATGAAGGCAGCAACATAAACAGTGTATGGGGAGAGGGGCCTGACAGTTTGTGCCACAGATACTGAAATCTGACAGGACAACTCCTCATTCTATATAGGGAAACTAAACTTCTACATCAAGTCTTAAAGAGACTAATTAACAGTGTCTTAAGTGTTGTATCTGGAGAATATAAATTAACATTTATTTTAGGAAGAACAAGTACTGTGAGAAAATAAGAGGTGCTTCTCTCTTTGATCATCTTTTCTTTAGGACTCATAGAAGTGTTCTAATCCAATGTCTCTGTTGTTCTCTTGGTAGAAGTTGGAGTCCGGGGTGACCTGATCTCAGTGAAGAAATCTGTAGGTCGTAATTGGCTCCTTCCTCAGGGACTGGCTGTATATGCATCCCCTGAAAACAAGAAGCTGTTTGAAGAGGAGAAATCGGTGAGCTTAAAGGAAGACAGAGAGACTTTTGGAGGACTAAAACTTTAAGATTTTCTTTAGCAACTTTCTTCCCTTTGATACTTAATTTGAAAATAAAGTAGGAACTAGGAGAAGAGGAATCCAGAAGCCCAGTCTATGCCCAGCATAGTAAAAGTTTGATACTACTTAACATGAGCTCATTTTTCCTATGCTTATTTTCATCTTTAACTTTCTGTTCTAGCTGAGACAAGAAGGAAAATTAGAGAGGATCCAGACCAAGGCAGGTGAGGCGGTGAGTAGAAACATGGAAAGTCTTTAATCTTTGGTTACTTACAGCAGTTACTGATCTCTTCCTGAGTGTCTCCCTGATTTCCTTGAAGTTTTCTGATTGCAGACACAAGGATGGGAGAAAGGGCAAGTGTTGTGGCTGCCTTATATAACCGGTATGGAGACTTCTCGGGAGATCCTGATGCATTGCATGAAGTACCCTAGTATATTGAGGGAGACCCCAATCTGGGCATCAGGGGACCCATAGAAAAGTTTGAGATGAGGGCTGTGCCTTCAAGAGTGTTTACAGGCAAGTTGGAGAGAACATGTATACATGAGAAAGTGATCAGTAAGCTCAAGACAGTAAATTATAAGAGTGCCATGGCATAACGGGTTTTGGGGTGGTTGGGGAGGGCTTTTTTCCACATGGAATTAAATTAGGCTTTATGGAAATAGGTTTTGGTTAGGCCAGGAGGATGGGAAAAGTGTTCTTAAGGGAGAAAAGATGTAAGTAGGAATTTAAAGCATGTTTTAACATAAAAAGTGCACCAGTCTAGCTAAAGCAAAGGATTATGTAGTATTAATGTAATATTAGGAAATATGGCTGGAAAGGGGATTGGGGCAGGATTTGCAACACATCTTAAATTCTCAGCTAATGAATTTATACTTCATTCTGTACTCACGGAGGAACCGTTAGTGGGTTATGGGTGGGATTGAAGGGCCAGAAGTATTGGGCTAAAACAGTTTATTGAAAGTCATTCCATTCTGAGATATACTAGTGACCCCCATTGATGATCCTAACTATGACATACCCTGTTTCTCCTTGCTTAGGAAACAGCAAGGTATAAGTGACATCTCCCTACAACATATTGCTGAAATATCTTTTGACAACATTAGCCTTGAGACAATAAAAATGTTCTATTTTTCCCATTGATCTTCTCATCTGTCTTGGCTGTGAGGCAGAAATAATGCCCTTTTCCTGAACTCTCAGACCTTGTGACATGCTAACATGTTTCCTCTCCTTTGATTCCAACTCTAACCCAGTCCCTACTTAAAATTCCTTTCAGACAGTGAAATTTCTGAGAAACTGTCACCTCGAGGTGGGAATGAAGAACAATGTCAAATGGGAGCTGAACCCTGAAATAGTTGCCCGCCACTTCTTCAAGAATGTGAGTGTTCCCAAAGGCCACCATATCCCTGGAATTGGAAGCTCCCTCTGGGAAGTAGACCCAAGATTGATCCCTTCCTTAGGAAAGGATGTGATCGTACAGCTGGGAGTTCAGGGAAGTGTTCTTGGTTGGTTTTCAGGGGTATGGAGGGAAATGGGTAAGGACTAGTGATGGTCACATATAATTTAATGACTGATAGGAAAAGATGATGGTTTCCATTTATTTCCTGTCTACCTAGGGAAAACCTGGGGATTTGTGACTTGCTGAGAATTGTTACTTTTGTAGCTGAAGTGATTTTGGTCTCAAGTCCTGTTTCTCTTTGTGAATCTACCTCCCTTTCTGAGAAATTAGGATTGAGTTTCTCTACTATCATCTGTGAAGGTCTGTGCTCTCCCATGGGATCAGCCAGAGTAGACTCTCCAGTTTTATTCATCCATATACAGGAAATTCTAGAACTCTCTTTATGAGGTTACTACAGTGGTAGTCGTGAAAACAGAGTTCATTTTGGCTGTGATTTTTTGCAGCTCGGTGTCGTGGTTGCCCCCCATACATTAAAGTTACCAGAAGTGCCTATCACACAGTGGGGCGAATACTGGTGTGAGGTGACTGTGAGTATTTCACATACTTGCTCATTTTCTTGACTGGGTGAAAAGCTGGGATTGGGTAGTGTTAGCTCTTTTCTGCCTGACTGATCTGAGGATGCCTGTTGTCTTGTGTGCAGGTAAATGGGCTTGACACTGTGAGAGTACCTATGTCTGTGGTGAACTTTGAGAGGCCCAAGACCAAAAGATATAAGAGGTGGTTAGCCAAGCAAGCTGCCAAGGGCATGGCCCCCACCAGCTCCGAGACGAGCTAAGCCTACTCTCCCTCCAAGGCAACAAAGCAGAATCAGAGGAGCAGCGGAACAAAAACGGGCCAGCACCCTGACCAGCTCTCACCAAATATGGAATTTTAGAGAACACGTGGGACATCAGACTGAACTGCATATGCATGTTGAATTCTCCATTTTTGCCATCTTCATCTTTAATTTTCATCACATCCAGCTTTACTGGGGCAGTCCTGCTCAAGAAGTCCCAGGCTGTGGATTTGATAAGCTGGACATTAGTGGACTGAAACAGTGCAGATCCTGTTTAGCCACTTCCTCCATTGGAGTTCATAGGAACAAACAGAAGAGATACCCATTGTCTTTAGTGCTTGGCTTATTCTCATCATCCTAACTGAACATTTGTCTCCCATCCAAGTACTAACCAGGCCCGACCCTGCTTAGCTTCCGAGATCAGACGAGATCGGGCGCGTTCAGGGTGGTATGGCCGTAGACCTAACTGAACATTTGTATCTCAAGCAGAAATAAAAAGGTTGCGTTCTTTTTAGGTGATGTTTACTGGGTTAAAGTAGAAAGTTTGCTGCTTAAAAGGAGGGGAGAAGAGAATACATTAGCAGGCTACCCCCCTGAGATTGCTCTGAGCAAGCTGAGTATGTCTTTGGTTTTAAAATTTACTCTCGTTAGATACATTGATAAAGTCATCAGTGTGAGTAAGCACAATGGATTCTACTTCTCTAAGGGAAATCTGAATAAGGCTTAAGGGTATTTGTTAGAGAAAATGAAGCTGGGATGAAAGAAGCTTAAGGGAACTCTTCTCTATTGTTTCCTGAAACAGCTCCTGAAATTCTGAAAAAGATAATCCGATTTCCAGACCAAAGTTAAGATACGGAGCTAGTCATTAGGTAATCCTGGAATAGATGTTTTGATAGGAGATAAGGTAAGTAGATAGTTCTGTATAAAAGTTCAGAATTCCATTAGTAGAAAAAAGAACATCCATTTACAGGTGGATTGTGCCAGGGTCACTCAAATACAGTGTGAAGTCATGCAACTTAGGAAGGGAAAGAAGATGGGACAGTTGACTCCTTTGCTATCGTTACCAGAAGCTCATAGATTGCTTTCTATCGTCTGAGCCAGTTAAGAACTTTGATTCACTTTCAGCTTATCCCAGCTGATGAGAAATTGGTCATTATCAGTAGTTGTACCAAACTATAGTCAATGCCACACTTGCCAAAACTCTGTAACTCAGATCTGGCACTGGTACTATTTAAAATTTACCATTTCTTTCTTTTTCTTTTTTTTTATAAATGGTAAAATAATGTTATTTCATTTGGGGGAGCGAGCAGGCTGCCTTGCTCAGGCTGGCATTCACCCACTATGATGTCACTGATCTAGATGTCCCTGAAGCAGGGGGACAGGTGTATGGACATGTTTTTGTGGCTCTTCTCAAAGCAATTGTACTTGCAGATGTAGCAGAGATAGTCCTGGTGGATGACTGGTCTCTGCATCTTCATCTTGGTTGCTTCACCAGGCAGGATCTGCCCTCCAATGGAGATGTCTATGTCAGCTCAACTTCTCCCTCAACGCATTCCTACTTTGCTTCACTTATGAAGTCATCTGATGTTACCAGTGAACGGGCACTTCTTGTCAGTGTAGGTGCCCTCAGTGGCCTCTTGGGGTGTCTTGAAGCCCACACTGATGCTGTTATAGTACCATGAAAGCTTCTCTTTCCAGTTTCTCCCATCAGAACCCGCTTGTTTTGAAAGATGGTTGGCTGCTTTTGATTGGCTTGCTCAGTTTTAGATTTAAGAGGTTAACTCCTAAAATTCTTGAGCCTCCGTTAACTTGCAGATTTAGGAAGCTCTAATCTAGACTGATGCAAATGCCTACACCCTCTGCCCCAGTTAATCCCTAGGAAATTGGAGATGCCTAGAATTAATTCCCAAACTGGGGCATAGGGTTCTACCCTCCTGGATGCACCTTTAAGGCCTGGGTTGAAC
>CM052444.1:40319506-40354841 GCA_028533085.1 Varecia variegata
GGGGTCTCACTCTTGCTCAGGCTGGTCTCGAACTCCTGAGCTCAAACAATCCGCCTGCCTCGGCCTCCCAGAGTGCTAGGATTACAGGCGTGAGCCACCGCGCCCGGCCTCAAAAAGTGTTTAAATACTTGTTGATGTTGAGTTCTTGGCAAAAACACTCTGAGTTAGAAATTTGCGTGGGGGACGTTCTCAACACCGTGGGGGCCTGAAGGAAGCAGGATTGGGTGGAGGGAGAATTTGAGCTGATGCAGTTTCAACAAAGGACTCAGCCAATCCCACAGGAAGCGCAAACTAGAATGGCTCCACTAGGGAAAGTGGGCTGGACTTACATACCCTGCCTTAACTAGGAAAGGGGCATGATCTTGGGGAGGTAGCTGACTTCAGTCAAAGGCAAGCCCTGAAAGGGGCTCAGGTGAGACATCAACTTGTCAGCAATCCCAGCAGCTTGGGGAATGTGTGCTTCAGTCCTGAAGGGGGAAATGTGGGCAGCACACCAGTCACCACTGCAGTCCACCCCTTGCACTGCTCAGTAAGATCCATTTGCTTCACAAGTTCTAGAATGGTTCTTTCAGGATTCTGATGGGTCTCTTCCTAAAAAGATTTGAAAGAAGAAGGTCTGGGACAGACCAAAGCCCCTGCTGCTGGAGCTTATCTTGGGTCCGTAACTGGTGTTCATCTCCCTCTTCTACTACCCATTCTAGATTCCTTCCCTGACCCCCTCAGACTTGCACTTCTGCTGGCCCACGTGTGGTTACCTGATGAGGTACCCTGCCAGAATGCCCTTCTCAGGCCATGACTGCCCTTGTTCATTTGTCTTTGAAATTGGGCATGGGGAAAACAAGATACTGAAGCAGATGACCTGGGTGCCAAATAGGATCTTCCTTGTCCCCACTGTGTAACAACAGCCCTGCCTCCTGATGATCAGGGTCAATGACTCCTAACGGGATAGTGACTCCTTTCCTTACCTAGTGATCTGAAGTAATCTGCTGGCAGCCATAACTTAAAGTGTTTTGATTCTTGGTGTGTCCACTGATAGAAATCTCCTCCTGGGAACCAGGAGTTCTAAACTCTCAGAGCCCAGAGTTGGGACAGGAGGCACGTTGCATCACTAGGAGTGATGGTATTGTGGGGGCTGCTCCTACATCCACCCCTTGTTTCCCAGACGTATATTTTACTTAGTGTTGCAACGCTATTTGATGCCCATTGATTTAGGGTAGGTACTGCATCCTGGAGGATGGTGCCTCATCCTAACAGGGTATCTTCTCCAAGCTGGTACCTTAGCTGTGCCTTTAACAGGCTGTTCCATCACTCTATTGGGAGCAGCTTTTGGGTAGTATGGTATGTGATTAGAGCAGATCCCATGGTCGTGTACCCAGTGCTGTACCTCCTTGCTATAAGTGGGTATCTTGGTCCATTGCAATGTTATATGAGCTCTCATGCCAATGGATCAAAATTCTGTAAGCCCTTGGATGGTGATGTTGACTACGGCTCTGCAGACAGGAAAGGCAAACCCATACCCATAATATACATCAATTCCCAGTCAAGATGGAACACTGCCCCTTTTCCAAGGTAGCAAGGATACAATGTAATCAATTTACCACCAAGTGGCTGGATGGTTTCCTTGAGGATTGGTGACATTGTATATATGTATATAGTGTCTGTAGACTAAGCAGCAGGGCCACCATATCACAGAGCTACACAGAGCCTTTGCCTCCTCTGGGCCCCATTCAAAGTTGGCAGCCTTTTGTGTCACCTGATATTTGGATCAGAGCAATATTCCCAAGTGTGGAATATGCCATCTGTAGACCCCAAAGAGGTTTACCAGGCATATTGCTCCATTCTTAGTGATGAGAGACGTGAGATGCAAAATTTCTCCTTTAGAGGTTGTTCTGGTGTGCTCCGGACCACTGGGCTTCTAAAAACATCACTGACCTGGCAAGATCTTGAATATTTGTAAGGCTTGAAGAACATTTATCCTACCAAGGTCTCCAGTGTACTTGCCATTATTTGCTCACCCTATGCAATTACCATGATGTCATAAATATAATAATGTGATGTCCTATGGAATGTCCAGATGGTCCAGCTCCCTTCAGACTATATTATGACAGAGGGCAGGAGAGTTTACATAGTCCAGGGGCAAGACTGTAAATGTATATTATTGCTTATCTCAATAGTGAAAGCAAACTTTTATTATCTTCCTTTTTTATAGAGAGAGAGGGAAAAAAATGCATTGCCCAGATCAATACATAACATGTAACTGATTGACCAATGAAAAAGGTTTGACGAAAAAATAAAAAAATAAAAAAAAACATGTAACTGAGGCTGTGTTAATCTTCTCCAGCAAAGATACCACATTTGGGACAGCATATAGAATTAATATTACTTGTTGACTGAGATGGAAGTAATCCACTGTCATTCTCCAGGATCTGTCTGGTTTCAACAAGGGCCAGACTGGTGAATTAAATGGCAATATAATGGGGACCACCATCCATGCATTCTTCAGGTCTTCAAGAAGGGCACTGATGTGGAATTTTTTATTTATTATATTAGTCTAGAATAGTGGAGGCAGTTTCAGGGGCTTCATGGTGGCTTTCCTCACTATGATATCTCCTACCTTACAGATCAAAAATCCAATGCCAGCCAGGCGCGGTGGCTCACGCCTGTAATCCTAGCACTCTGGGAGGCCAAGGCGGGTGGGTCACTCAAGGTCAGGAGTTCGAGACCAGCCTGAGCAAGAGCGAGACCCTGTCTCTACTAAAAATAGAAAGAAATCGGCTGGACAACTAAAATATATATATAGAAAAAATTAGCCGGGCATGGTGGTGCATGCCTGTAGTCCCAGCTACTCGGGAGGCTGAGGCAGTAGGATCACTTAAGCCCAGGAGTTTGAGGTTGCTGTAAGCTAGGCTGATGCCACGGCACTCACTCTAGCCCGGGCAACAGAGCGAGACTCTGTCTCAAAAAAAAAAAAAAAAAAAAAAATCCAATGCCAACCATGAAATACATTCATTCCAATTATCCATTAAGAACTGGTGAAATAACTACTAGGTGGGTCTATAAACCCAGCAGATGCACTGTGAGCCAGATCTGGGCCCGGTACACCGTCCTCATCCAGACCCCACACACTGCCAGTCCCACAGAGAGGCCCATGATGGAGCGTCAGATCCTGGGCTAGCAATGTCAAAAAGCATTCTACACCACAGTGCTTGAAATGTTTGGATACTACTCCTTCTCCAACATCTGTTATGAAAATAAAGGTCACAAGTCCCTGTGGATTAGAACCAAGGGAATTATTACCTTATACATTTGTCATAATGTATCAGGATCCCCTTTCTCCTGGGCACATAGCCTCTTTAATCAGTTGTTTCCAGCTGAAAAAGCTGGCTCAGGAAGACTTTCACTTCTACCCATGAAGGAATTACAGCTATAGAAATTGCCCTCCCACAATAAACAGCTATAAAACCAGACAAATTTTAAAAGAAATGTTTATAGACATTGGAAAGCAGGTAGTGTGGAACTTTGAGAAAAGGGAGACAAATGAGGTGAGCCCTATGATTGCTCAGCTTACTGCTTAGAGACAGCTTCCTGCACTACAGTGTAAGGAGCAGTGAAGTGGAGAAATCAGTGATTAGAGATTAGAGATTAGAGTTGGTAGAGGATGAGTTGGCTAGAAATTGAAAGCAGAACACTAGAGATAAGGGAATAATACAAAGAGAGCTTTGGAGATCTGCAGAGAGGCCCCTTCAGATCTGTGGCTGAATACTGGTATGTATGTGCATGGGGTGAAATTCCACAAGGCTGGAAGGAAAAAAAAAAAAATACCACCAGAAAGTGGTAGGCCAAACAACTCCCAGAGCTCACATTGAGAATATTTCATTTGTGTTCCTGACAGCCTGTAGGAATAGATCTTATAGTACTTGGGGCATCAGACCAGAGACTTCAGAAGGATTCAACAGTGAACATTAGAATAAAGGCTACTCTGGACCCACCACACAAAGCTTGAAAGCAATACTTGAAAGGATCAAACTGATACCAACCATGCCAGAACCAAGCCCAATACTCATTAGAGAAATGCAACAAAATCTAGCACTGAACAAAATAAAATTCCAATGTCTAACATTCAATTAAATATCATAGAGTTGGGTGTGGTGGCATGTGCCTGTACTCCCAGCTACTTGGGAGGCTGAGGTGGGAGGATCACTTGAGCCCAGGAATTTGAGGTTGCAGTGAGCTATGATGATGCCACTGAATTCTATCCCAGGCAACAGCGAAGTCCCTGTCTCAAAAAAAAAAAAAAAAAAAAACAGAAACAAAAACAGAAAACAGAACAAGCAAAGCTTAAAATGGCAGACTTAAGTCCTAACATACCAATAAGTACATTAAGATTAGCAGAGTGGACTAAAAAATGTGACTCAACTATGTACTCTCTACAGGAAACTCACTTTAAATATAATTATATGGGCAGGTTAAAAGGATTGGGAAAGTTATATCATGCAAGCATTAATCAAAAGAAAGCAGAAGTGGCTATATTAATATCAGATAAAGTAAGTTTCAGAGCAAAGAAAATTACCCAGAGACAGAGAGGGTCATTATGTAATAATAAAAGATCAATCCATCAAGAAGACATAGCAATCCTAAATGGATATGCACACCAAACAAAAAAGCTGGAAATTATGTGAAGTAAAAACTCATTTAACTAAAAATAGAAATAAACAATCAACAATTACATTAGGAGGCATCAACAGCCCTGCCTCAAAAACTGATAGAACAACTAGACAGAAAATCAACAAGTATACAGAAGAACTCAACAATACCATCAACCAACAGGACCTAGTTGACACTAGGTCACCCTAGTCATTGTTTACCCAACAACAGCAGGATATACTTTTTTTTTTATGTTCCCACAGAATATACACCAAGGTAGACCATGTCCTAGACCATAAAAAAAATCTCAAATTAAAAAGTATTGATTTATACAGAGTACGTTCTCTGACCACCATGGAATCAAACTAGAAATCAATAATAAAAAGATAGGAGGAAAATTTCTAAATACTTAGAAAATAGACAACACAGTTACTTGTAAATTATCCATGGGTGAAAGAGGAATTTTCAAGGAAAAATTTTATTTTATTTTATTTTATTTTTTTTGAGACAGAGTCTCGCTTTGTTGCCCAGGCTAGAGTGAGTACCGTGGCATCAGCCTAGCTCACAGCAACCTCAAACTCCTGGGCTTAAGTGATTCTACTGCCTCAGCCTCCCGGGTAGCTGGGACTACAGGTATGCGCCACCATGCCCGGCTAATTTTTTCTATATATGTTTTAGTTGGCCAGATAATTTCTTTCTATTTTTAGTAGAGACGGGGGTCTCGTTCTTGCTCAGGCTGGTCTCAAACTCCTGAGCTCAAACGATCCGCCTGCCTCGGCCTCCCAGAGTGCTAGGATTACAGGCGTGAGCCACCGCGCCCGGCCTCAAGGAAAAATTTTTAAAATACATTGAACACCTCAGGCACAGTGGTACACACCTCACACCTGCAGTCCCAGGTACTCAGAAGGCTGAAACAGGAGGATGCATAAGCTCAGAAGTTCAAGGCCAGCCAGGGCAACATAGCAAGATCCTATCTCTAAAAAGGTTTAAAACTACATTTAACTGAATAAAAATGAAAACATAATATATCAACATTTCTGTCACATAGTTAAAGCAGTGCTGAGGGGAAATTATAGCATTAAATGTATACATTAGGAAAAAGGAAAAGTCTAAAATCAATCATTTCAATTCCTACCTCAAGAACCAAGAAAAAGAAGAGCAAATTAGCTGGGCATGGTGGCTCGTGCCTCATAATCCTAGCTATTTGGGAGCCTGGGAAGGGAGTGATCCATTTTTAAGATCAGCCTGGGCAACATAGTGAGACTTCATCTCTAAAAAAATTTTTAAATAAATTTTAAAAAATGAGAAAACTAAACCCAAAGTTTGTGAGCATGAGCAAGGAAATAATAAAGATACAAAAAAGAATAGAAATCATTTCACAATAGCAACAAAGAAAATAAAAAAAATAAAAAAAAATGAAGAAAAAAAAAAAAAAAAGAATAGAAATCAGTGAAATTCATAAAAGAAAAACAATAGATAAAATCAATGAAACAAAGAACTGTTTCTTTGAAAAAAATCAGTAAAACTGACAAGCCGCTAGCAAAACTGATGGAAAAAAAAAAAGACACAAATTACCAATATCAGGAATGAAACATGGCATATCACTAGAGACCTTGCAAACATCAAAAGGGTAAAGGATTACTATGACTCTATACACATAAATCAACAACTTAGACAAAATGGAACAAATCCTTGAAAAACATAAACACCACAACTAACCCAATATAAAATAGATCACTTGAACAGCTCTAGAACTACTAAGGATATTGAATTCATAATTTAGAACTCTCCCATCTCCCAAAAAAGGAAATCTCCAGGCCCAGATGGTTTTGTTGGAGAATTCTATAACATGATTAAAGAAGAATTAACATCAATTCTATACAATCTCTTTCACAAAATAAAAGAGGAAGGAATACTTCTAAATTCATTTTGTGAAACTAATATTGCCCTGGGGGGAGGGAACAGACAAAACGGTACAAAAAATTTAAGTAACAGACCAACATCTCTCACAAATATAGATGTAAAAATCCTTAACAAGTATCAGCAAATGGATTTAAGCAATGTAAAAAAGCATCACACACCATGCCCAGGTGGGGTTTATTCCAAGGATGCAAGACTGGTTCAATATTCAAAAATCAATGTAATCTATTATATTAATACTATAAAAAAGAGGACTCACAAGAGCGTATCAATTAATGTAGAAGAAACATTTGACAAAATTCAATACCCATTCATGATTCTTTAAAAAACTCTCAGAAAAATAAGAATATGAGGAAACTTCCTCAACTTGACAAAGAACACCTACAAAAAGCCTACAGTAAACATTATATTTAATGGTTTGAAAGTCTGAATGCTTTTCCTCTAAGATCAGGAACAGGGCAAGTATTTCTGTTCTCACCTCTCATATTCAATATAGTGCTGGCAGTTCTAGCTGGTGCAATAAGAAAGAGAAGTAAAAGACACACAAATCAGAAAATAAAAAATATTTATTGTTCCTGTTTGCAAATAACATGATTATCTTTGCAGAAAATCTCAAGGAATCTACAAAAAAGAACTCCTAAAAATACAAAACACATACACACACAATGTGAACATCAAAATTAAAAATATAGGCCGGGCGCGGTGGCTCACGCCTGTAATCCTAGCACTCTGGGAGGCTGAGGCGGGAGGATCGCTCGAGGTCAGGAGTTCAAGACCAGCCTGAGCAAGAGCAAGACCCCATCTCTACTAAAAATAGAAATGATTTGGACAGCTAAAAATATGTATAGAAAAACATTAGCCGGGCATGGTGGCACATAGATGCCTGTAGTCCCAGCTACTCAGGAGGCTGAGGCAGTAGGATTGCTTGAGCCCAGGAGTTTGAGGTTGCTGTGAGCTAGGCTGATGCCACGGCACTGTAGCCTGGGCGACAGTGAGACTCTGCCTCAAAAAAAAAAAAAAAAAAAAAAAAAATCCCAACAAGATTTTTTGTAGATATATACAAGATTGTTCTAAAATTTATATGAAAAGGCAAAGGAACTAAAATAACTAAAACAATTTTCAAAAAGAAGAATAAAGTATGAGGAATCAGTCTACCCAATTTCAAAACTGATCTAGCTACAATAATCAATGTTTTGTATTATAGTATAGGTGGAGGGACAGACACATAGACCAGTGGAGCAGAATAAAGATCCCAGAAAAAACCCACACAAATATGCCTAACTTTTTTTTGACAAAGGTACAAAAGCAATTCAATGGAGGAAAGATAGCCTTTTCAACAAATGATGCTGGAACAACTGGACAACCATAGGCAAAAAAATGAAACTCCACTTAAGTTTAATACCTTATACAAAAATTAATTCAAAACAGCTAAACACTTAAATGTAAAATGTAAAACTACAAAACTTATTTTAAAAATAGAAGAATATCTTCAAATTCTAGGATTAGACAATGCGTTCTTAGATTTGACACTAAAAGCACAATCCATACAAAGAAAAATTGAGAATTTGGGCCTCATTAAAATTAAAAACTTTTGTTCTTGGAAATCCCAGGTGAAGAGGGTGAAAAGACAAGGTCCTGAGAGGAAATATTTGCAAATCACATGTCTAACAAAGGACCAGTACCTTGAGTGTATAAAGAACCTTCAAAGTCAATAGTAAAAAACCCACAAACAATCCAATTAGAAAATGGGCAAAACATATGAATATGTCTTTCACCAAAACAGAAATACACAAGGCAAACAAACACATGGAAAGATGTTCAACATAATTAGCCATCAGAGAAACAAAAATTAAAACCACAATGAAGTACTACTACACACCTATTAGAATGGCTAAAATAAAAAATAGTGACAACACCAAATGCTGGTAAGGATGCAGAGAAACTGGTCATACATTGCTGGTAGGAACGCAGAATGGGATGGCCACTTTGGAAAAGAGTTTGACAGTTCCTTATAACGTTAAACATAAACTTACCATTTACTTTAGCAATCTCATTCCCAGATACTTACCAAAGAGAAATGAAAATGTATTAATAATATATTAATGTTCACAGTTTTTTCATCACAGTCCCCAAATGGAAACAATCCAAATGTTTACCATCGATAGCATAAACAATGGAATACTACACAGCAAGAGAAAGGAACTAATGATACAACACTGACAAACCTGAAAATATGATACATGAAAGAAGTTGGACAGAAAAGACGACATGCTATATGATTCCATTTATGTGAGATTCTTAAAAAAACAACACTATCAGTGGTGGCTAGGGACCAGAGCTGTGGCTAGGGATTGACTGCAAAGGGGCATGAGCAGTGGTGCAATTGGGAAATGTTTAGCAGCAGGCTCTTGGTGGAGAGAGAGCCCTGGTTTGTAGCACTTGCCAGTTTCCATGGTGTAAAGAATTGCTGACTTCAAGTTGCCAGTGTGACATCACTGAACCTTTAGTAGAGAAGAGAGGCTGGTTAACATTGGATGGCACAAGGTGGTGTAAGTGGGCTCCAGCATACTACTTGGGCACAGGGGAATTTGGGGGTATGATGGAAACGTTACATATCTTGTGGTGATGGTTAAACAACTGTCCATATCTGCAAAACTCATCAAAGTGTATATTTAAAATTGGTGAATTTTAATGCAGGTAAATTGTACCTCAATAAAGATGATTTTTTTTGGAGACAGAGTCTTGCTCTGTTGCCCCAGCTAGAGTGCGGTGGGCACTGCAACCTCAAACTCCTGGGCTCCAGTGATCCCCCTGCCTCAGCCTCCCGATTAGGTGGGACTACAGACTTGCACCACCATGCCCAGCTAATTTTTGTATTTCCTGTAGAGACAGGGTCTCACTCTTGCTCAGGCTGGTCTCAAACTCCTGAGCTCAAGTGATCCTCCCACCTCGGCCTCCCAGAGTGAGGAGGATTACAGGTGTGAGCCACCACTCCCAGTCCAAAGATAAATTTTTTAAAAGCTGGGTGCGTAAACAGCAGAGAATCGTGACTTTTTATCAGGGTGGCTTCCCTCAGCCTCCTAATCATCCATCCTTAATTTCTTTTTATTGTACACATTGAAGAATATCCTTGTTGAGTACCATCTACCTTGTCCCCAGGAAGCCATGTTCTATCAATGGTCTCCAGAGCTCTCTGCTGGCCAGACTCTGGCTAACTCTCCAACCTTTCTCTCAGTACAGTAATTCTGCCACTTTGATTCCAGCATCCTGTCATCCCCACTGCTATCAGTGAGCGCAGCTCTGTGACAGTGTGCCCTATGTCAGCTCTGGCCTACCGAGTATGCCCATCCCTGAGCTTCTTAATGAGCTGGTGCCCATCTTACCAGCATGTTCTTTATGACTTCAGTAAATGCAGTATGCTTTGGGTTGTCTGATGAAACATAATCATTTGGTGAGTTTTCTGACTTTACATATTAACTCTAGCATGCTCACGTTTTGAGCCTTTTGATGCCTTCTTCCACTATATGCCACAACACTTCACTTAATGTGGGACATGGCTTTCTCCAAGCTTCCCAGAGCCATCCTATCAGAACACTAGCAACATCTTTGGGGTTCCTGTCAGAATATTAAATCCTATGTCATGGGAAAGTACTCCCATAGCCATATACTCTCCCTTATCCAACTTTATGTCCCACCCTCCTTGACCCAACACCCTCAGCATCCAGTTCCATACATCCTCTCCCAGGTCCTGTACATGCTGGCTAGGTCCTCCGGTACCTCCAGGGCATAGCCCCTTTCTTCTCTTAGGGGGCTCTTAGCTGGGTTCTGATGGGACTTCATCCTTGTTATTGGTTTGGAGGTTGGGAGTGGAAGTGGGGTAGGTCTTGAAGGGAGCATGTGTTGTCTTGCAAGGCAGAGGCCTCTCCATCATCTGTAAGCAAGGCAGTAGTGACAGCCTTTAACAGCTAGAAGTGGACACCTTTGCAGTCTAAAAAGATGCAAGAGAATTTGGGGATTCATGAATTTTTCAACCATCAACTCAGATGCCCCCATCCTATGTCCCAGGGTCTCAATCCTTCCCAATAGACCTGCCAGAGTTAAGAATTCAAACTTCTCTGGAGCTCTGCTACACTTGTAATTACATCCTGGACCTTATTCTCAGCTTTTTGAGACCTCTAGATGCAGGAGCTAAAAATGTCTTTTAAGTTGCTAAGGAGGGCCTTGGGCTTTCACATTTAGCCTTTATTTGGTGATCAGTCACCCTCAGCCTTTCATTGTCTCCAATGCACTGTGATTGCCTCCAGGAAGAGCCATCCGGTTCCATTGTCTTTATAAAACCTGATATATTTATCAGACCTGATACATTTCCCCCACTAATGCATTCCCTTCCACCAGGATCCCACGCCAGTTCAGCACTAGTGAAAGCTTTAACAGTTATACTGCTCCAGCGTGCCGGGGGCTAGCCACGCTCTGCCTGCTGCCAGCGACGGGGTCCTCATCGCCTGCTGGCCGGCAGGTCATTCCACTTAAAATCTCATTTTAGAATCTGCTTCCTCAGCACTCTTGGCACCGATTGCCAGGCTGGATTCCTTGGGAAACATACTCTGAGATGGAGATTTGAGTAAAAGAAGTTGATTAGATTGTGCTCTCTGGATCAACAACACTGTGAGAAAGGCAGACAGCCCACAGGACGGGACAGAGGGAGTGCTGGAACTGCTGTGGCCCTGCACAGTTGTCCCATATTGAGATAAGGAAATCAGATCTTTTCTTTTTTTGAGACAGAGTCTCACTCTGTTGCCCGGGCTAGAGTGCCGTGGCGTCAGCCTAGCTCACAGCAACTTCAAACTCCTGGGCTCAAGCGATCCTACTGCCTCAGCCTCCCAGTAGCTGGGACTACAGGCATGCGCCACCATGCCCGGCTAATTTTTTTTCTATATATATTTTAGTTGGCCAGATAATTTCTTTCTATTTTTAGTAGAGACGGGGTCTCGGCTCTTGCTCAGCCTGGTCTCGAACTCCTGACCTTGAGCGATCCACCCGCCTCGGCCTCCCAGAGTGCCAGGAAATCAGATCTTTATACTCCCACACTGACAAGTGGAGGCAGGCTGTCCCAGGACCAGGGCATGATCTTGCATGAATTTTCAGTCGAGGCTGGGCGCGTTGGCTCACACGTATAATCCCAGCACTTTGGGAGGCCGAGGCAGGAGGATCACTTGAGTCCAGGAGTTCGATGTTACAGTGAGCTGTGGTGATGTCACTGCAGTTCTGCCTGGGCAACAGAGTAAGATCCTATCTTTAAAAAAATAAAATGTTCAGTCGAGGGCAATTTCTGGAGGGGCCCAGCTGGGAACTGTCAGCCACCAAAATTCCCAGCAGTGTTGTAGGGAACACAAAGATGAGTGCTTCAGTCCTGAAGATGGGTGGATATCTGGGCAGCACACGATAGTATCTACTACAGTACATTTAAATATGAGAAACGAGATACATTTTTTGATACTTCTCACAGCTCTAGACAGCTTCTATTCCTTCCTGGTTTGTTTGTTGTGTGGTGTTTCACAGTGTTACTTTACTGTTGAAGGGTCATCAGCTGAGGGGGGAAAAAAATCATACAGTGGTATATTCCAAAGCTAAACATTGTGTTCCAATTTTATTATAGATTAGTCCTAACACTACTATGACCTCTTGAATACGTGTGATCAAGAATACACTGTGTTCAGTATGATGTTGGCTGAAAAAAAAAAAAAAGAATACACTGTGCATCTTGCATTTTACTTTTCAAACTATAATTACCTATGCTACCTGTCTTCACTCACTAGACCATAAGTTCTTTGAGGAAAGAATGTCTTAGTCTCAAAACTTTGCATCTTGAGTACATAATATGCCCTAATATTTGTTGAGTAGATGAGTGAATAAGTGAATGAATAAATGAATGAATAACCAAACTTGCCAGGTTTCTCTCTTCAGATATTCGTAAGAAAGAGACATCTAAGGTGCTCATTGAAGCAGCAGTGCCCAGAGCTAGGGCCCTGGACTTTGTAACTTCTGAAGAAACTTTCTATTGCAGGAATTTATGACTATTTGCCCACTCCTAGACCTGTTTCCTCTTCTCTTCCTCCTGCTGACTCCACTTAGGCATTCTCTGAGTGGTGTGTCAACTCTGCAGCCATGCCCAGGAGAGGGCAGCAGAGGCCGGGCCAGCTAGGCTGAGAGTGGCCTGCTTTCTAGACACTGTCCTTCCTTCCCACCCTGAGGACACAGCAAGACTGAGGACATCCTTTCTGCAAGCCTATGTGAGAGCTACTGCTCCAGTTTTTTTTGTTTGTTTTTTTTTTTAAGACAGAGTCTCACTCTGTTGCCCGGGCTAGAGTGCCGTGGCGTCAGCCTAGCTCACAGCAACCTCAAACTCCTGGGCTCAAGCGATCCTCCTGCCTCAGCCTCCCGAGTAGCTGGGACTACAGGCATGCGCCACCATACCCGGCTAATTTTTTCTATATATTTTTAGTTGTCCAGCTAATTTCTTTCTATTTTTAGTAGAGACAGGGTCTCGCTCTTGCTCAGGCTGGTCTCGAACTCCTGACCTCAAGTGATCGTCCCACCTTAGCCTCCCAGAGTGCTAGGATTACAGGCATGAGCCACCGCACCCGGCCTTACTGATCCGATTTTGAGGACCAGGTTGCTCTAGGTCACTAGGTGGCAAAGCTAGGCCTTTCTGTAGCCACCTTATTACCTCATGTCTTGCTCTCTGAATATCAGATCCAATCTGAACAGCAATTCCAAGAAGCTCCTAACTTTTTAGCCTCAAAGTAAAATAGATCAGAAGAGATGAAAATATCAGATCACTGGGTACTCAAGCATCTCCCGTTACCACCTTTCACCCTGCTTCCCCTTCCAACGACTGCCCTTCCTCAGTCTTCTTCTCACAGCCATGCTCCTAGAAAGCTGTCTCCATGGGCACTATGCATCCATTTTCACATCCTCATCTCACAAGTGCTACCAGGCTCACTGTGGTTGGATTCTGCCTACCCCAGTGAAGCTGTGCATATTAATATTACCTATGACCCAAATTCGTTGGAAATCTTTTGGTCTAAATTAATCCCGATTCCCCTGTGCCTATCCACTTTCCCTCTATATTAGTGAATGATTCCATCATCCCTCTCCTTGCCCAGGCAAGAAACTTGGAAGTCACTCTAGAATCTACACTTTCCCTTATAACTCCGCCCCATTCAAATCACAAGTCCTGTCAATTCCTCTCCTGTTTTCATGCCACTGCATAGATCAAAGCCTCATCCTGCAATTCAGTCTTCCAACTGCCAAGCCATCCATCCATGCAATCATTCAGCAAATGTGTATTGTGCAGCTACATGTGCCATTGGAGGGATGAACAGGCTTGTTCTCAGTGGAGCTCACATTCTTGGGGCCACAGACGGCAACAACACAATCAGCAAGATATCAGACAGTGATAGGTGCTGTGAAGAAAACAAAACAGGATGATGTGAGGAAAATGACTGGGGAGAAGAATTTTTTTAATTAAATATTGAAATATGTTTGGGAGAGGCTACTTTAGTTGGATGGCTAGCAAAGTCCTCTGAAACCGGGACGAGAAGCTATCTAGGGCACTGTTGGCTGCCTAAACACTTCATTTCCCAGCCTTCTTTAAAGAAGGGACATGTACACACCTCTAGCCACTGAGATGCTGGTGTAAGTCAGCTAGGGAGGATGGGGGTATTCTGGGGAAGCTTTTCCTTTTCTGAAAATAAAGACAAGTATCACTGCCATAGTCCCTTTCTGGTCCTCCTACTTCTCCTCTGACCATGAGGGAAAGGAAGGAAACACCAGAGATGTAGGCCCTGAACCAACGCCAGCAGCTGCCACCTCCAGACTTGCTATGGGAGAAAAGCAAGCCCTATTTATTTAAGCCACTCATGGTGGGGTTTTTTCTTCCTGTCAGCAGAGCATCCCAGCTTGGCCCACTAGCCATGTGAAGATCTGGGAGAGAAATCGGGCAGAAATCAAAGGCTCTAAACGTGGGGACTACCTTGGCATGTTTGAGGAACAGAAAAAAGATCAGTGTGGCTTACAGTGAGGGAAAGAAAAGATAAGGTCTGAGAGGTGGAGAGGGTCTTGCAAAGCTTTGTGGCCCCAGGAGAGCCATCTGGATTCATGGGAGACCACTGAAGGGCTTTAGGCAGGAGAGTGACATACTCTTGATTTGTTTCTTAAAAGATCATTCTAGCTATTTCATGGAGAATGAATCAGGGAGTGAAGGTGGTGCAGACACTGCTTTGGGGCTGACCCCACAGCTATTCCCAATCTCCTTTTGCTCTTTTTCCTGGTCTCCACTGAGCTTGGATAGGCCACATGACCCCTAGTCTGGCCTGTGAGACACACAGGTGGGGAGGACTTCCAAGCAAGCTTTTTTCCTGATAAAAAGGAACAGAGTCAACTGGTGTGGCTCTCCTTACCTGAAACGAAACGACACCCAGGAGCACAGGAGCCCTCCTGCAACTATGAGGCAACAGGCTAAGGCTGGCAGTGTGAAAAGACAGAAAGGCCTGGTCTGGGGACTTGTTAACATTATTGAACTTCTGAATCTTGCCTGTGGCCAGACTTCTTATTACGTGATAAAAATAACCCCCTATTTGTTTAAGCCACTATAAATTTTCTGTTACTTGCAACTGATACAGTGACAGGACAGTCAGCAAAGAGACTGGGTAAGAAGTGACTGAAGTGGTGCAGGTGAGTGACAATGGTGTCTGGAACGATGATGATTATCTCCCTACAGGTCTTTCCATTTCTAGTCTTAGTTTCCCCTAGTTTGTCTTCCACACTATCACACTTTCTCAGCACAGATCTCTTTATGAATTCCTCTTGGCTTGAAATTCTTCACTGGCTCTCTATTGCCTACATGATAAAAATCTAACACCCATTGCCTAATACACTGCACCCTTTGGGGAGCACAAAGATTCTGCCTTATCTGGCATCTTCTCTCACCACTCCCACCTTTGCACTCTACATACCTCCTAGGAGCCACACCCCCTAGTGAACACCTCCCACATGCCAGACACCGTCCATTCTTTCTCTAATCCAAACCCTGAGAAGTGTGCGTTGCAAGTCTCATTTTATAGGTGAGAAAGTTAATGCTTAAGGAACACATCTAGTAAGTAGTAGATCAGGATTTAAACTGATTTCAAAACGAAAGAGATTCACCATTCTCATGTGCCAAAAAGTCTGAAGGTAAGTGATTGCTATGCTGTTTAAGTGCTCAAAGATGTCAGCGGGGTCCCAGGGTCTTCCAATCTTCCCTCTCTGCTGCTTTAGAGGACTGGCTTTCACGCCCACACTGGTTATCTCATGGCTGCTCATCTCTAGACATTGCATTCAGGTCTAAATCAGAAAGGGAAGGGCTACACCAGCTCACTCTGCCCATCTCCCAACTTTTTTTTGTTGTTGTTAAGAAAGCAAAGGTTTTCCTAGGACTCCCTAGCACCCTTTAGCCTATAGCTCATGGACACATGGCTGCCCTAGCTGCAAGAAAGGCTGGGAAATCAAAGAGTGCCATTGTTATGGTTGGCCTAGATCAATCTGAGCCCACTGCTGCACTCAACAAACCTGGAGTTCTGTTAGCAAGGTAGAAAGGAGTAATAAGGATGAGCAGGTGACAAACAGGGTCTGCCACACTATCCTGCTCAACACAACGGAAGCACCTGAGGTGCTCTGACTAACCCACACCTCTTCCCAGGTCTGCCTGGCAAAACTTTGCTCATCCATCACGTGCCAGTTTCCGTGAGACTTCCCTCACTCTCCCAGGCAAACCTGCTGCTTTTTCTTTTACCTCCTATATTATGTGCCTACTTCCATCACAGGTATAAAATTGCCATTATAGCCATTGATGTGATGTGATTGCTCACTCAATTATGCATGCATTCATTCTCTCCACAAATGCTTACTGAGCACTTGCTATTTGCCAGACACTGCTAGGAGCCAGGAATTCAGGAGTAAACAGGTTAGATTGTTAGGTTTGGTCCCTGCCCTCATGGAGCTTTCAGTCTGATAGGTGAGATACTGAGGCAGCTCAGGTTAAGGGATAAGAGCCCATCTCTCCAGACCATAAACAACTGTATGGCAGGCCTGTCTTCACCCCCAGGACCCAGCACAGCATCTCACAGAGAGTACATGCATCATGAACATGTGTTAAATTCATTCTTTACTCAGGAAGGCTTTGAAGTGTATTTTAAATGTATATTTTAAGTATTTTAAAAGAAATGCATTTCTTATTTCTGCCAGGAACGCCTCCCCCCTCACCCAAGACTGAGCCATTGTATTCTTCCAGTATGAAATCATGCACTCAAGCATCTTGAAAAATATTTTGCTCCCCACCGACACACACACACACACACACACACACACGCACACATTGTTGCAGGTCTCTTCTCCTAGGGAAGATTCTAACAGTGTCTGATACAACAATTCACATCAGAGGTCCTTAGGAGATATGCGTTTTTTGCTGAAGGCTTCATTTGGATTTTCTAAAGAAGGCTATCTCATTGTCAGTGCCATAGCTGCTGAAGTGTGATTCTGAAAGCACCTAAAATAACTCCTCAGGTTCCTATTCCATAGCTTATTATGTGTAGTTTTAATAGTTCTTTAAATGCCCTGTTTTGCTGCCCTTTCTACTACTGCAGGTGATGGCAGCTGGGAACAAGGCAGGCAGAGGCAAGGGAAACAAAAATAATACAACCTCTGCTTTGGTCTGTGCTTATGTTGCCATGGTAATGTTGACAAGTGACACGCAGGTGAGAGGTTCTTTCTACAGTGGAGCCAGTGGATTGTGGTGGCCAGAGAGGTAGGACATAAACACGAGAGACCCCTAAGCCTCTCAGGCCCGGAAAGGGCTTCAAGAGGCTAGCTGGTCCACTCCCCTGCCTCTGACCTGAAAATCAAATGGATGGGCAGCCTGTTTCTAAAACTCCTCAAGAACTAGGCTCACAACCTCTCCAGTCATCTGTAAGGCTCATATTTCACAATATTCATGACCCTGAATAGGTTTTCTACGTCTAATCTCATACTCTCTTGATGTCCTTCCAGCCCAATTCCTCTTACTATTGCTTCTATGAAAATAAAAGTTAATCATCACCTTATACTCTGTACAGTAACCCAGGAGGGAAGAAAGAGAAGCAAACCGCAACTAAAGCGTGGACTCACTTGTTTCTGTGCCACCACGACCAGCTGTGGTCGTCTCAGTGTCACCACCCATTTTTTTTTGCCAGTCCTGGCTCTGGGAGTGAGTGGCTGGAAGGGGAACAGCCCACTGACCCAGCCAGAGGACCCCGGCTGCCACTGAAGGAGCAACAGGCCTGCTGCCTAATATGTCAAAGTGGGACAGAGCAGCCCTCCCACAAAGGATGTCTTCCTCCTTCTGAGTGAAATAAAGCAGAGAGAGCAGGAAGGTCTGTTTTTAACGAGTATCTTTAAAAGCCTTTGCGACAGCAGACAGAGCCCAAGGCAGCTTGCAAACCCACACTGATGGCAACAAGGCTCTCATGCTTCCAGATGACCCTGCAAAACAGAAATGGTTCCACTAAATTAGGACTCTGGCCTTTTCCCACCTCACATTAAAAAAGAAAAAAATCTCCACTTTCAAAATAATTTCAGGAATCATTCTGCCTAAAAAACACATGATGGCCTTAATGTCACAGCCTGGCTTCAAGGTGAGTAGGAAAGCACCCAACCCAAGATTCAAGGGAAGAAACTGCTCCTAAGTCTTCCAGAAGCAATGGGAACCCCCTCCCTCTCACCACCAAGGTCCTAAGAGAAAGGCCACCTGCAGGAGCACCTCTTGACACTAACAGCCCTTCCCCATTTTCCTGTCGCTCTTCACCCCTGAACTACCGTACTCTCATTTCCATTCTCTTAATCCATTTCACTGGGTTAAGATTCCTGCTACTGACACGCTGGACCAACCCTGGGCCTCTCTTCACCGTCCCTAATACCCCAAAAAGCTGTCAAGAAAACTAAACATTTGCATTAAACTTCTCTTAGTTTCCCCACCTGACTTCTTTCACACCCCGGACCAATAAACCAGTGCTTATTTTCACAGGAGTAAAGAAGCCTCTGTCTGTAAGTGAGGTTAATACCCACCCCGAGGCTGGATTCTGGCTGGTCTCTCCCAACAGCTGAGCATCATGATTTTGCTAATTAAACCACGTTCTTGTCTTTAATTAGCTGCATGTGAATCTTCTTGGGAAGTCTTGGATTCGTGAAATAGTCTGGGATAAAAATCAAAAAGAAGAAATCATCTACAACGGAGGGGAAAAGACTTACTCTGGGAGGGAGACAGCTTACTCTGCTAAAAAGTGAGGATGGCCTGGGCCTAGCAGGACTGTTGCTGATGGCCCCGCTTTACTATGTAATATGGTAATATGAGATGTCACAGCAAATCCCCGAGGTCACTGCCCCCACGGGGCAGTGCTGTGTCTGCCAGCTCAAACATCCCCAGGAAGGGCTCACCCAGGATGCTCCCTCTTCCTGCACACTGTGCGGTTTGTTCCTCTGCTTTGCTGACGCACAGGAGCCATCAGAGGGCTCAGGAACTCTCTGGGTTTTCTGCTCCCGGCCCATCCTGGGGCCCAAATAAATGCCAAGTATTATTCTTGTCTCAACTAGGCTTGCCAGCTCCTGTCTCTGAGATATCACGCCTTCTCTGAGAATACCCTCTGAGAGGAGCGCCAGGCTCTCACAAGATGACGACAGATGAGGGTTTTTATACACCCGGCATAATGTGAATCAGAGGCAGCATCTGCTGTGGCAGCGAAGGCACACTTACATTCAGTAACTGCTTGAAGCTTGAGGATGTAACCAGCCACCAACTTCCAGGGCTAACAGGACCCGAGAAATCATCCAACCCCGCCCTTCCCCTCTAAATACCATTGACCTTAAGCCATCTTGGGCAGCTGGTCCATTAGAATCACCTGGGGAGCCTTTAAAACTACGGATGCTGGGCCCCACCCCAGGCTGATTAAATAAAAATCTCTGGAGGTGGGGCCTGAACATCGGGATTTTTTAAAAGCTCCCCAGGTGATTCCAACGCGCAGCCAGGGTTGTGAGCCCTGCTTCAGGACTCCCAGGGAAAAGGAAGCCATTATGACCCTTTGGGGATCTCAAAATTCTTAACAAT
This sequence comes from Varecia variegata, assembly GCA_028533085.1. Classification (NCBI taxonomy): domain Eukaryota; kingdom Metazoa; phylum Chordata; class Mammalia; order Primates; family Lemuridae; genus Varecia; species Varecia variegata. The sequence goes on from CM052444.1 coordinate 40,339,245, forward strand.
CCTCACCATGAGGAAGTTCTGCCTCATTTCTTATCTGTCCTCATTTTGAGGAAATGACAATGGAGGAAAGAAGTTCCCCTGGGGGACATCAGGTGAAGCAGTACCCCAGACTCTGCAGTGAGAATCCTGTGCTTGTGCAAGTCTAAATTCACAGTATCACTCCTTCCACTGGCTTTATCAGATACCCTAAACCTACGCTCCCTTACTCACCTGCAGCAAATTCTAGGATGTTCTCCGGTCTTTTCAATAACATTTGTCTGGAAAACATTAAGGGACAGGGTAGGAGGTGAAGCAGGCTTTAAGGCTGGCTGCCGCTACTGCCTGGGGTCCTGTGCTTTCAGGTAGCAGATTAACCTGAGACACACCCATCTTGGGAGTCAATAAACCAAAGGATTCCTGACAAAGACCCTTTCATTCATGGATTTCCTTCCACTCGGATAGAAGGCAAGGAGCAAAGCATCCTAAATGGCAGCAAACCTAGGATGTTGCTCATTTCACAAAAGACCTGTGCTGCAGCCAGGTGAGGCTTGTCATTCATTCAACAGCCATTTCCACAGAAGCAGATACCAGCCAGGGGCGGGAGGCAAAGATGAAGAGCATGCTGCCCGTCCTCAGGGGCTCACGTGTGGTGGGACAGATACACAACCCCATGATGTTCTGAGCAAGTTTAGCCACAAATTCCCTGAAGGGGGGATGCAATAATCAAAGCTGAAATTCCAGTGGTTGTTGGCTCTGTAGCACAGCGCACAGACACCATAACACCTGCAATGCCAATGCCACTGGAGAGGTGAAAATGTCTTACATCACATGTAGTTTTATGGTTCAGAAAGTATATTCAGGCCAGGCGCGGTGGCTCACGCCTGTAATCCTAGCACTCTGGGAGGCCGAGGCGGGCGGATCGTTTGAGCTCATGAGTTCGAGACCAGCCTGAGCAAGACTTAGACCCCCGTCCCTACTAAAAATAGAAAGAAATTATATGAACAACTAAAAATATATGTAGAAAAAATTAGCCAGGCATGCTGGCGTGTGCCTGTAGTCCCAGCTACTCAGGAGGCTGAGGCAGGAGGATTGCTTGAGCCCAAGAGTTTGAGGTTGCTCTGAGCTAGGCTGACGCCATGGCACTCTAGCCTGGGCAACTGAGTGAGACTCTGTCTCAAAAAAAAAAAAAAAAAAAGAAAGTATATTCACAAATATTATCTCACTTTACAACAACCCTGTGAAACAGCAATTATTATGCCCCCATTCTACATATAAAGAAACCAAGCCTTCAGAAGGTTAATCATTTGCCCAAGTCCATAAAGCTAGTAATAAAGGAAAGAGGGCCCAGGTCTTGTGACTCCAAGGTCAGTACTCTCTACAATGTGTTCTCTTGGCCTTGGGCTGCCCCGCCCCGCCAGGCCTGCCTTACCAGCCCGTCCTCGCCTGCTCAGGAAGCCCCTCCCTCCCAAGTGTCAAGAATTTTGCCCCCTTTCTCCTTCAATTCAATTTCATAATTATTGAGCATAAATTACATGTAAATAATTGCACTACATATGAGGGATTGATTTTTAAAAAGATAAAATATAGATCTATCTCAAAGAACTTAGAGTCAAGTAAAGGAACAGAGTTTCCAAATGTCCAAAAAGCCAAGTAACTTCTGTTAAGTGCTAAAAGAGGGGGATTAAATAGTGCTCTGGGAGACCAGAAGGGAAGGAGAAGTTACTGAGGGGGACCCCCAACATCTTCACAGAGCATCTGGCATTTGACAGGACCCTTGATGTACACATGGGATTTGGTAGGCATGACAAGGGTTGAGGGATAAGAACATTCCAGATCCAGGGAAATAGCAAGAACAAAGGCCCAGAAATAGAAAGGAAACAGTTCATGTTTTATAGACTGAGACTTCCTTGAGGATAGGAACTGGGTCGTATACACCTTGGTATCCCTAGCGTCCAAAAGAGCACTCGAGGGTGTCTGGGCCTGGGTTCTCTGGGGTTGGCGGAATGATCAGAGAAGTTCAGTCTGGCTGAGTAAGCGGTTCGTGCAGGGAGTAGTGGGAGACACAGAAGGTTCTATTACAGAGGGCCTCGACTGCCGGGAGAGACATTTACACTCAACTGAAGACAATGGAAATGGATAAATAAACATGGTGTACTCACACAATGGAATACTACACAGTAGTGAGAATGGAGGATATCTACAAGACACTATAGAGCAAAAGAAGCCAGGCACAACAGAGTACATATTTGTAGAATTCCATTTATACAAAATACAAAAAGGCAAAACAAATTTGTGCTGTAGAAGTCAGGATACTGTCTACTGTTGGGGGAGTGACTGGAAGCAGCCACAAGGCACGTGAGGTGTGGATAGAGGTCTGTGTCCTCATCTGGACACTAGCACGTGCGCTTCAGCTTGTGAAGTTCCTCTTACTTAGGATATGTCACTGTTTGGTATGATATATTTTAATAGAATGTTTAAACACACAGAAAAGGGCAATGTTGTGGTGCCACTGAAGATTTTTCCAGCTAAAGAATATGGTCAGTGCTGTATTTTGGGAATATTCATCTGCCTGAGTGTTTACAAAAAACATCTAATAACACTCTACAATTTCACCATGGCTATCATATCTTCAGCCCTAAACTGGAGGTTTCCAGGTACGAAAATAAGTTAGATCCCTCCTTTTTCCATTTTTCAGGTCCAAAATTCAAGATATTAAGAGTTCTATACATGGTATGTCTGAGTATAGACTGGAAAGCTGGAGCTGAAAGGCCATAAATCATTAGGATCAAAAAAACCCCAGTGGGGAGTTCACTTCCCAACAAGAATGCTTCAGAGCTGCTCACGGACTGAAGTGAGTCAAGAGCAGAGCACTGCAGAACAGACAAGGACAGGCGTGCTGCTTAGGACTCTGTCCTCTCTTCTCCCTCCCTCTTTTCTTGCAGGAAGGACTGTGTGAAGTATCCAGCATGGATGAAGGGCCGATTCTGGTTCATCCTGGTATCACTCAAAGGAAATAACACTAAACAAACAAACAAAAGTGAACCCTCAAACTTCGAACACTAAGTCCCTTGCATCCTCCGCCCAAGAAAGGCAAAGGCCTAGCAGGGGCCAGGAGGACTTCAAGTAGCTTTAGGCACAGCAAAAGGAAAGGCCTAGTAGCCTACCGGGTCTTGGGAGGGAAATGGTAAAAAAGGGAAAGGAAAGTGTCTGAGGCTGTGTCCCCAAGGCAGCCAGGCCCAGACATCCGGTCTCCTGGAAACTGTTCCTGGACAAACACAGCAGCGCCATCCCTGACATGACTGAAACAATGCCCTCTTCATTCACCACTCCCAAATGTTCTAATCCTGTTGTTTGTGAACAACGCAAACAGTTGATTTCATTCAGGCATTTAACGTCTATCTCCAAATCTCTCTGCAGGAGCTATTCCTAACTTGTATTGCAAGCTCCCCAGGATAGTAACAATGTCATCTTTATTTCCCTTTAGAAGAAAAGGTACAAAAAGTGATGGCTTGATCCTCAGGTCTGATACTGACAGAGGACCCCCTAAACTATCTTTTGCCCAAGCCTTACCAATGGCCCAAATAAACCCAGCCTTCACAGAGTAACTGGATAGTTTTCTGTTTTTCCTGTCTCTTTCCCCTGTCTGCCCCTCTGAGGGTCTGCTGCCACCTGGAGAAATGGCTAAAATATGAATAGTGAGATCCAAGAAAAAGAGGGGCCTTGAAAAAAGACATCCCCACAGGTCTACCTTTGAGAAAACAAAGGAGAGCCCCACCTTCGGCTGTAAGCACAGTCCACAGACTTGGGGGCTGGGGACTGTGTGTTTACAGCATGATACAGTGGAAAAATCAGAAGTTTGAACCCTGGTTCAGCAACTTGAGGAAGGTACTTCACCACTCTGAGCTTAACTTTTCTCACCTGTAAAATGGGAATGCTAACAAGCTATCTTCTGTAGAGTTGCGGGGAGGATCAGCAAAAGTGTGCCAAGATGGCACACACTGCATAGACACCGGGGACACAAACATGGCTCCACCAGCTTGGAGCTTTGAACCAGTAACAGAAACAGAAGATTGACAACGCAATTACAATACTGTGTGATAACTGCTAACGTAGGGAAACAACACAATGCCTGGAAATGGAAGCCATTAGTATTATTTAAACCTTGCCTATTTGTCTACAACCAAACAGTATTTAGGATAGCTCTTTTGGTTTTCATCCATTGCTGTTCCATGATGTTTTTTTTTTTTTCCTTTTTGCCTCAGTTCTTTGCCTTTCATCCCATTTGTAGATTTTTCCATTCGTGCAAATGCAAGGCTGAAAGGCAGTGGTATAGGAGAAGGAAAGAACATGCTCCTGGAAAATGGTTTTTTCCCCCCAAGAAAAAAGTGGTTTCCCACCATTGGGTTTTTCTACAACATTGTTCTCCTGTAGGGAAGGCCCAGACATCTGAATTTTTTTAAGTTCTACTTGTGATCTTGTTAAGCTGCTCTGGCTAAGAATAGTGTTCTACACCCAATGGCTGCCTGTTGGGTTTCTCAATGCCAAATTCCTTCTTCCAAGTGTTGTACGGTTTTTACTCACTATGGAGTGATAGGAAAAAAAAAAAAGTGTTGTACGGTTTTTATTTATCCCCACAGTTAAAGTGAATGAATATTAATATTTTTAAGAATTTAGAGGTAACTGAAGAAAACCTTGGGTGCCACAAATCCCAGAGTTAGAAAAAAATCAATCTCAGGATATTTTCTAACTTTTAGTAAGTGAAAAGCAATAGGGGGTGTTTAAATAAAGAAAGAGACACTTGTATTCCCCAACAAGGTTTGGTAAAATTTTCCACTAGTTGCCCAAGGCCAGTCTGGAAAACCACCTACCTGAAAAAACTACTTATGAGCAACTCTACTTCTTTGTGGGCCCTTAGATACTTTTCGTTAGCAATCCGACACTGAACCTGGGGAACAAAAAGCAAAGGGTCACGTTCCATGAGGAGACGGATTCAGGCTTCAACCCTGGAGGTGTGAAGGACTGGGGGGGTACAACGTGAGCATTTAACCAAGGTCTTTTCCCAGAATGCTTGAAAATTTAAGCCTTCTATCTTCTTATGGATTCAACATACGCCGCCTCCTGCTCAGGCCCAGGGATCTTAACTGAGGTCAGATTCCGACCGTTGGTAAGTTCTTGGCTGTACCTAACTTGATGTATCTGGGAGGAATTTCGGCCCCTTTCTCTGGCCGGATCTTTGCTTTAGTCCTTCCTGCACGTTCAGATCCCCGTCGGGCCCTGTTTAGGCCAAGAAGCCCGGAGGTTCACTGGGGGTCTCCCCTTTAACTGGGAACAGGCTTGCGGTCCCCCTCTCTCTGCGGACCGCCTCCCTGTCTGGGGCCCCTGTCCTGGGCGGGGAAGGTTGGGGAGGGGGCTGCCCTTTGATGGAGGCGGGCGCACCCACCTTGTAGTCTCGCAGCTGCGCCAGCAGCGCGGGACTCAGCACCCCGAGGTCTGATTCCAGCACCCCTTGGTATGGTTCCGGCAGCTCGCCCTGCAGCATCGCCATCTTGTTGAGGTCGTCAAGGCGACGGTCCGCGGACTAGGGAGGCCCCGCCCCCGGCTCCGCCCCGCCCCAAGTCCGGGCCCAGCCCCGCCCCAAGTCCGGCCCTCTTCTGCAAAGGGTTAACTCTGGAGGGTCTCTTAATAAGGATCTCCTTTCCCAAATCTGGGGACTAATTTCTGGGCGTAATGGAATATGGAATGAGCCCTAGCTCTTGACTCCACTCAACCCCAAATAGTTTTATTCTTACTTCTAGAACAAAACAGGAAAAGAGGTTCCAAAGGCAGGGTCTCCCAGAATCTAGTTCCTGACTCTCACTTGGGCAGAAGCTGAAGGAAGCCTAGTGCTGGGGAAGGAGAATCCAGACTTCCTTCCTTTCCACTGGCCCAGAAGCCAACTTTTCCACTTGTCCCGTAGACACTTGACACTGAAGTCTTGGATTCTTAAAAACAAAATGAAAGCACCACAGAACACCCAGAGTAAACTTACTTTTGCAAAGGAAGGAACCTTCTCAGACTAAAGATGCTGGAAAGGACCTGGAGGACATCCTGCCAGAACTTCCCCTCTTGGACTGAATTTCTTGTGTAGATTAATTTTGTCTTCACCCTGGGCTCCTTATAAATTCTAAATTATTTTCTCCCACTCCCAATTGAATAGGAGAGGAGAAAAGGAATTGGTCGTCAAGATTTGTTCTTCTAGTATTTAATTAAGAAGGGAAAATGAAACATAAAGCCAGAGAGCTGAAAATAGCTGCTGGGTAAGGGTAGCAGCCTGTCTGTCAATATACATGGGTTGAGATTCTACCCCTAAAGGGACCGTGCCCAGTAGAGGCCTTCTGAGAAGCAGAAGAGGAGAACCCAAAACAGAGCCTGTCTCTTCAGATTTGTGAACAACTGCCCCAAGGAGCAAGGAAATAGCATGAGAAACAAGCTCAGCATTAGGCCATAGCCTTGGAGAGGTCTCTCAGTGGACTGCCTCTATCCTTCCCAACAAAGACTGAGGAAAAGAAGTGAAAATGTTGGCAGTTCCCAAGCCAGGGAAAACCACAAGTGGTTAATTAGGTAGTGGGCTGAAATCCTCTTCCCATCCCAGTTAGTGATCAGCTGGGTGTTTGTCTGTTTTTTAGGACAGAGTTAATAGAGTAAGAGGGAGATAAGCTGCCATCTGTCAGAAGTGGTTTGTTTCTGGTAGGAGCAGAGGTTAACCAGAGGTGATACTTCCTGTTGGCCAAGACCTGTTTCTTCCCACCCCACACCCCCCAGAGAAGCTAGTGGTGGAACCTCTAGAGCTGCACCAGCAGATATGGTCACCGTGAGCCAACCGTGGCTCTTGAACACTTGAAATGTGGCTTTAAGTGTTAATGTGCTGGACACAGAAAATATACACTGGATCTTGAAGACTTCATATGAAAAAAGTAGCATAAAATATTTCATTAATAATCTTTATATGAGGCTGGGCACAGTGGCTCCCGCCTGTAATCCTAGCACTCTGGGAGGCTGAGGCGGGAGGATAGATTGAACTCAGGAGTTTGAGACCAGCCTGAGCAAGAGCGAGACCCCGTCTCTACTAAAAATAGAAAAAATTAGCCGGGCGTGGTGGTGTGCGCCTATAGTCCCAGCTACTCCGGAGGCTGAGGCAGGACGATTGCTTGAGCCCAGGAGTTTGAGGTTGCTGTGAGCTAGGCTGATGTCAAGGCACTCGCCTGGGCAACAGAGTGAGCCTCTGTCTCAAAAAAGGAAAAAAATCTTTATATGGATTATATGTTCAAATAGTATTGTGGATATATCTGGCTAAATAATATGTTTTATTAAAAGTAATTTCACTTGTTTCTTTTTATTTTTTTATTGTGGCTACTAGAAATTTTAAAATTATATATGTGGCTTTTATTATATTAGACAGTGCTGGAGTCTGGACCAGCAAACCTATACACACACACACTCACACACACACACACACACACACACACATGCATGTATAATGCTCTTCACCCCCCCACACTCCTGCATAAAATAATTGATGTCCTCCTTGTGCTAGTCTATGATCTTATGCTTTGGAAACAATCAAGCCCTTCTTAACTGATCACATCCCATGGCCCACATACCCATGTGTGAGAGAGGCTGTTTTTATTTTCTTAACAGCATCTCGGTACTCACTATTGCATATTGTGTTGGCCTGTCTTACCTCCCCACTTGAGGTGGAAGCCACTTAAGGGCAGGAAGGTTATATAATCAATTCTCATAAATTCTGCTGTGGATGTCTTCATTCTGTATTCAATTAGTGAAGGCAGTAGGAATTTGATGTCTAGGCACTCTGCTCACACATACCACCACATTTTGCCCTTTCTGAAAAATATCCCAATTATCCGGCATTTCTCATTTCCTAAGAATCTAAAACCAGGATCAGAGCTCTCCCTTTATAAATTAAATAATCTTTTTATGTAGGGCAACGTAGCTTTGACTGCAGAGGAATAAGAAAGAGGGTGAGCTTGAGGATGGTGGGCAGAGAAAATATCTTGGAAGAATTAGGGCTTAGAAGCTTCATTCCCTCCTTGAGAGAAACTCCCCAGAATGGACATCTGAGTCATAGGGTTTTTTGCCCTAGTCTTTACCTCACAGGGCTCCCAACCCCCATGGTCTGAAAGAATGTCAGAGCTGTGCCCACAGTCACTCAGCAAAGAGAGTCTGATGAGAGGTCCCACCTCTTTTCCCCTAAACCCTGCCTCTCTCTCAGACTGACACCCTCAATCTGGGGACCACAAACTAAGCAACAGATTGGAGGCATTTTGCTGCCTGCAGCTGTCTCCCCAATTACTGATGGGAGGAGGAGTGAGGGGAGTTCATTGTAATTCATTTTTGTGAATGCTTAATATTTCAATTAATATGATTAGCCCCAAGCTGGAATGAGCAGCAGGGCGGCAGATGTGCTGAGAAGACACAGAGTAATGAGATCAACCAGGCCAGTGGGGTCTTCCCCTTCTCCATCCTCAGAGGGCGTGATCTGTTTAGCATCTCCATAAATATCAAGATCAGATTAGAAGGCAAGAAAAGGAGCAGTGGGGGTGGGGTTTGTGCGTGGAAAGTTACTTTCAGAGTGCATTTGCCCTTCTTAATTCCCTGGCACTGCCATCACATCTTCTAAGCACCCACCGAGTACCTCCCCTTACTCCCACCCCCACCTTAGGGGGCCCTACTGGGAGAACCTGGGCATCCACCTGATAAAGTATAATCAAGTCTGCACACACACACTTCCCTGAAACTCACGCGCCTGCCAAGGTGTGGCTCCAGGCCACAGAAACCCAGACTAAGGAAGTCAACAGAGAATTAAGCAATAGAAAGAAGGACTCTTTCCCAAGGCTTAAATGAAGACAGAAGAGGTTCCTTTTCTTGGTTTCCTCCTCTCTATTTGGAGGTAATGATAGAATCTACATCGTAGGGGGATGGTGAGAGTTTTTAAACTCTGGAGTTGGTAAATATAAAGCACTTGGAACAATGCCTGGGACACTTTAAGAGCCACACGACGAGCACTGACTGTTACTATTACTTCACTTCCAGAAAAGGAGCCTGCCTGCTGTGATAGTTTAGGAATGGAGACCGCTGGGTTTCTGTTGGGACATGTTTCAAAGACCCCAGTGCCACTGTGGAGACATCAGCCCCACCCTGGGTTGAAGAAAGGAATGGCAGGGAGGCCACGAGCCCCGGATGGAAAACAAGGGCTGCCACCTCTGAGGAGGTGCGATGTCAGCAGATACTGCCTGCCTTGAGGGGGTGCTCTGAGTGGGCTCAGTGCATGGAGGGGTCCAGAGAAGCGCAGTTGTAATGGCCCCCAAATGTGCTGTCCCCACTCCTCTTTGCTACCAGACTCAATTAGAGAGTCCCAATCAAGGAACCCAACTGAAGGGAAAAGCCAAGGAAGGAGTGATTTGGTTTCTACGTCCTAAAGGAGAGCAGGACAGCTGTGGTTCTTCTTACTGAAGGAATCAGTAATCTACTCTTGTCAGAGGTTCTGTGCATGAAGTGTCTTAAGCACCTACTACGCATGAGCAAAACACGGTGCTAGACACTGTGAACTGTAAAAAACTGAATTAAACAGTGCCCTGGTCTTCAAGGAGCTTGTAAGTGAGAGCTCCCGCTGCTGCCGCCTCTGCCACCTCCCTGCCCACGCTCTTCTACACACAGACCCCCCAGAGGGAGGAAAGGGCGCGTCGGCAAATGCCAGAAAGCTATAGTTTTTCTTGGTTCCTTTTCTGGAAAATACACAGTTCTCTTTTTGCACTCCTCTCACCCTGCCTTCCCTTTCCCCACCTCCTTTTCCATTTTTCCTCTCTGGGTCTTTTCTGCTCTTCCCCCCAGACTCTGCGATCTGCTTCCCTCCCCATCTTCACCTCCCTCCTTCCCCTTCAACCTGTCCAACTGTGCTATCCCATTTTCTTTCCCCAGATTTCTTTCCTCGACTCCCTACTCTCGGGCTCCCCACATGTCGGGCTCCCCTCTCCCCCCCACCCCCATCTCCTGAGTCTTCTCTTCCAGCACCGGGGACAGCTCCAGCCCCCGGAACAATGGACCCCACCTTAGGGCTCCTCTATAAATTCTCCATCTTAGTGCCTTGCCCAACTCCTGATTGGGGAGTAAGATGGGGGAAGGGTTGTTAGCAACAGGACGAGCTGCTCTTCTGGGGGCGGGAAGGGAGTCAGGGAGGATGAAGATAGAAAGAGGGCGTGGCTCTTGCCTGGATCATGCGTCCCTCTCCAGGGTAGAGAATTTGTATTCCACCCCTGAGACTGACATCACTGATGTCAGGGGAAAGGAGGTGGCGGTGGGGAGGGGGGTGTGGAGGGGGGAGGTTTTTGTTGAGGAGAGCGCGGCCGGAGAGCAGAGCTCCGGGACCCAGGTGACCGGGAAAGCAGGCAGCCCCGCGGCGGGAGCAGCCGGCAGCAGCCCAGGCCCGGGGACCGGGGTGGGGTGGGAGGGGGGCTGAGGGGAGGACCTGAAGGGGGGCGGCAGGGCAAAAGGGACCCCCGGAGCCCTGCCGCCATCAGAGATCAAGCATCTGGCACCAGGGATCTTCGGACCCAGGAGAAGGATCAGCCACAGGGAAGGTGTCCTCCCCAGGGAAGCCAACAAGAGAGCCACCTGCCCCCATCAGGAGTGGGCCCCTCACTGACGCTGCTGGCAACCATATCAGGCCCCTTAACCCCTCAGTCTCCTCCCCATCACCCTCCTCAGACCCCTTCCCTGCATCCAGCTCTTGTCTCAGCACCCAGTTCCCAGCCCTCTGAGCCCCTGCGCCCTGCTGCCACCTAATCCTCCAGGTCTTGGCCACACTGACCCCCATCCTGGGATATTTGCCAAATCTCGGGGAGGGAGATCATTTGTTTGGGCTATGCCCCCTGGTGGCATGACAGTGTCTGCCTAGACCCCTGACCCCTAGCCCTCAACTCCCTGGGCCTCCTTTGTGTGAACAGCCACCCCTTTGCTCAGCAGTGTGGTTGGGGGCCAAAGGGAAAGCCAGCCGCGGCTGGGCCCCCGGCCCCCACCACTTGCCTCCTCGTTGGGCAGCTCCCCCTGGCCTTTGGGCCTCTCCCTGCTCCCCCCGGCCCCTCCTCCTGGGCCGCCCCAATGAAGGAGCCGGATGCCATCAAGCTATTTGTGGGGCAGATCCCGAGGCATCTGGAGGAAAAGGACCTGAAGCCCATCTTCGAACAGTTTGGTCGGATATTTGAGCTGACTGTCATCAAGGACAAGTACACCGGGCTGCACAAGGGTGAGGGGACAGGCAGGCTGGAGAGGCTTCAGGGGGTGGGCTGAGAGGCTGGGAGGAGGGGGAGCCAGGCTGGAGTGATGGGAGCACTGGGAAGGGCTGATATGGATGGAGAAGAGTTCAGGGCTAGGGAGTGTGGACGGAGGAGCCGGTGGGAACTCAGGTAGAGTGACCAGGGAACTCTGGGGGAGAGGACTGAGGAGGGCCTCTTTTGGGTGAAGAGTTGTCAAAACAGCTGCAAAGATGTGGATCCCAGACATGGGGGGATGTTGATGTAATGGGATGAACTCAAGAAAACACAGAGGAACAAGAGAGCTGGTTTGGGAGATAAGGAGCTGGGCAGGTGTGTGTGTGTGTGTTTGTGTGTGTGTGTGTGTGTGTGTGTGTTGAGCAAGACTGAGAGTCTGAGCAGCCTCAGATAATATTGGGGTGGGGGTTGGGACATGGAAGCAGGTGCTCAAGCTGGAAAGAGTGGAGATGGACTGGGCAGGGCAGCTCCAGGACTCAAGAGAGGGACCTCAGAAGCAGGTGTGAAGGATAGAGATTGGTACAGATCTGGGAAGTGTGGGGGACTTAGAAAGTTCAGAGAGCTGGGGAGAAGGGAGGATGCTCCTCAGGCCTATCCAAAGGCGGCACGGCCAAGCCAAGGCACCAAGGGTCAGAACTTGGACAGCTCCACGCACCAGGATCTGAGGGGCCACACTACCGCCCCCTCCACCTGGCCCAGGGAAAAGGCTCTTCCAGCTACCTGCTCTTCCCTTTCCTTCTCTGTTCCACACTCCACCCTCCACCTGCCTCCCGTGGAGTTGGGGAGAGATGAGGAAACAGGGAAAATGGGAGAGGAAAGAGGTGGTGGTGACCAAGATGGAGGGAGGTGGAGGCGAAGGAGAAAGGGGAAAGGAGAGCAGCCAGGGAAGAGAGGGAGCCGCTGCCTGCTTGTCTGGAGATCACATGCCCCTTCTCCTCTCCCCACACAAAGCCCCAGCTCCCTCTTCCACCGCCACCAGCATTAGGCCTCCGGGTCTGTGCTCCACTTCTGGGGCAGGGTGTCTACCCGCTGTCAGACAGCTCCCTACCCCAGCAGGCAGACGATAGCAAGAAGGGAACCCCTTCCCAGTCCTCTGTCTTGCGGGGGCCTCTAGAGAGGAGAGAAGGGGACTCACCCCCGCCCTGTCTCTCTGCCCCTGCCCCTCCTCAGGATGTGCCTTCCTGACATACTGTGCCCGCGATTCAGCCCTGAAGGCCCAGAGCGCCCTGCACGAACAGAAGACGCTTCCAGGGGTGAGTCCTGTCCTTTGCTGAGAAGGGGCCTTTCCAGGGGCTGAGAAGGGCCATGGAAGTGGCAGGAGGCTCACCACTCTCCTGAGACTCTGAGGATATTTTCCACCTCCTCTCAGCACCAGCAAGTCCTTCTCTCTTTCTAGCATCCATCTTTCTTACTGGAGATGCATGCACTTCCTCTTACTTGGACAGAAGGAAAACAGAGATTAGCAGACTAAACATGGTGTTTACAAGGAGCCCCTTCCCCACTTCCCAGCCTGCCCATGGGCAACACTGAGGGAGGACTGAGCTGGTTAGGAGGTGTGGGGGAAAGACTGTGGACACCAAGCATGGGGCAGCGTGAGCAGGAGGCACCCAGGCACTCCCGTGGCTCTGGAGAGGAAGTCTGGAAATGCAGGCTGGGTGGCTGCAGGGTGGGGGAGGGGCACTGCTGGCCTGAGAACAGGCAGCCGAGCCAGCTGGACTGGCATCTTGGTGCTGGTTCTGAGCTCAGACGGGCTCCCCATGTCTCCCAGTAGAGTCCTGGAAGCAGAGTCACAGGGCACCAGGGAAGAGCAGGGCTAGGTTGGACGTAAGCCCAGGGGCAGCAAGCAAGGGCAGGGGCAGGTATTACGTGGGACCTGGCCTGACCCGCACCTGTGCCCAGGGTGTGAGGGAGGCCTCTGATGTGGCCTCCCTCCTGCAAGGTCATATCTCTTTGTTTCTTCTTCTCTTGCGGACTGTCCCAAGCCTGGGCTGGCAACTGAGGGTAGGAAGCTGGGGGGAAGGACCCCCATTCCCCTTTGTTAGCATCTGCTTGTGTTTTCCCCCAGTCTGTGAATCCCAGCAAGTACTTCCTGAGACCTAACTCCATCCCCACCTTCAGCAAACATTTGCTCAGCAGGGTCTGGGTGCTCAAGACACATGTGTCCTGACCTTCGCTCATTCTCCCCTGCAGGAAGTGGAGAATGATGCTGGTCACCCATCTCGTCTTCCTGGGAGGGAAATAGACAAAACAGATGGGGAGGGGGAGAATCTAGGAAAATTAGAGCTACTTCCACCACCCCCAACTCAAAACCCTTCATAAGTCCATGACCCAGCCCTCCTTGGCCTCAACGGTTTGAGTACCACTAGGAAAGCAAATCCACCTCTAGCAAATCCACTGACACCCCCCCACAACTATCTTATCCCAGTGGGTGGCACGAACAGCCATTGCCCAGCCGTCTTTCTTGCTCCTGGGTTTCCTTCGGCCTGAGTTAAGGGCCCGTGCACATGTGTGTGAGCGGCTTAGGGATCCAAGGCGAGCGTGTATTCATGCACGCATGTTAGCTCCTGACGGGCCAGATATGTAGGGCTGTGGGCACAGACATGCCCAGGAAGCCTGGTCCCCATCGAGTCCCAACTTTCTTTTCCCTCCTTTTCTCTATGGAGGCGACTCACAAATCTACAGTTTTCATCTCCATTGCTGTTGGTCTTTTTCTGTTGTCTTCCTGGCTCAGAGCCCCTGCAGAAAGCAGAGGGGTCAGGGGAAAAGACAGAAAAGGGGACTGGAGTGGGGACAGGTGGCCCGGGGGGAGCCAGCTGAAGGTGTCTCCTCTGGGTCTGTGCCCTCCAGCTGCTTGGCAGCTCGGGCAGAGCTGATCCTGGGGGTGGGGAGGCGCCGCCTGCCTTTCCTGAGGAATCACGCCCGGATGGGGGTGAGGAAGGGCGCTGGATTAATGATTGCCTAGCCTCCTCTACAGCTCCCAGGTGATGCTGAATTCTCCACTTTGGCCCTTGAACCAGGGAATAGAATCTAGAGACCTACCGAGCTTCCAGTGGGAAATGAAGGGTTCCATCCTCCAAGGGGGAACCCCATACTAGGGGTTCGAGGGAGCAGACCCAGGGCAGTCAAGGGGAGCAGATGTCTGAAACTAAGCCCCACCTGATCCTTTGTATCTCCCAGGTCTTCTCCTGCCACCTGTCTTTTCCCCTCAGTCTGGGTGTGTGCCTGTACAGTGCGTGTACTGCGCGTGTACAGTGTGTCAGCTCCTGCACAATGGTGTTGGGAAGTCCTTCCTGCCATCTAATCTCCATGTCATTCTACTGCAGGTGTTTTTAGTGGAAGCATTCAGCCTTCTCGCCATCTTTATCACCCCAGAATCTAGAAGGTATCACCATATTAGGGTGATGTTTGGGCTGCAGAGGGAAAGAATGGGCTGGGCCTATGGCTGTTGAGGCATTTCCTCTTTTTCCCCCCCTAAGAGCTCCCAGGAGTGGCTCTGCCATGGGTCCCTGGATTTGTTTTTGTTTTTTTTTTTTTTTGGAGACAGAGACTCGGGCTAGAGTGCCATGGCATCAGCCTAGCTCACAGCAACCTCAAACTCCTGGGCTTAAGCAATCCTTCTGCCTCAGCCTCCTGAGTAGCTGGGACTACAGGCATGCACCACCATGCCCAGCTAATTTTTTTCTATATATTTTTAGTTGTCTAGCTAATTTCTTTCTATTTTTTTTTTTTTTTTTTTTTAGTAGAGACAGGGATCTCGCTCTTGCTCAGGCTGGTCTTGAACTCCTGACCTCCAGTGATCCTTCCACCTCCGCCTCCCATAGTGCTAGGATTACAGGCATGAGCCACCGCGCCCGGCCAGGTCCCTGGATTTGTCCTGAGAGCAGGGTGTGACCTCCTGGAGGCAGTGGTGTGAAGGACGCCCCCTGTCTGGCCTACCTTCCCCCTTCACTCTGGACCAAAATCCCTCTGGGGACACGGGCCTTCCCTGTCAGTTTGCAGCTGGGAAGGTGGATTCTGGCCCCATGGAGGGGACCTGTCTATGGTCTGGGACAGCGGGAACAAGTGTGGAGCCAGGAGTGGCTCCTGTGCCCTAAAGAGAATTAGATTTTATATGAACCATGAGCTCTTATTGGAAGTGGGGTCTTTGCTATCGGTGAGAAGGATGAGGGCCTTGCAAGCGTGAAAGTTGTTCAGCCACGCTGGGTTGGGGTATAAATAGCCCCTTCTTCTTTGGGAGGCCCTAGGGAGGGCTTATCACCTGCTGGGCGGTAGCTAGGGAAGAGAGGCGCCAGCG
>CM052444.1:40355341-40374848 GCA_028533085.1 Varecia variegata
TTTTTTTTTGAGACAGAGTCTCACTCTGTTGCCCGGGCTAGAGTGAGTGCCGTGGCATCAGCCTCGCTCACAGCAACCTCAAACTCCTGGGCTCAAGCGATCCTCCTGCCTCAGCCTCCCGAGTAGCTGGGACTACAGGCATGCACCACCATGCCCGGCTAATTTTTTCTATATATTTTTAGCTGTCCAGATCATTTCTTTCTATTTTTAGTAGAGACGGGGTCTCGCTCTTGCTCAGGCTGGTCTCGAACTCCTGAGCTCAAACAATCCGCCCGCCTCGGCCTCCCAGAGTGCTAGGATTACAGGCGTGAGCCATCGCGCCCGGCCTGCAAGGTGTCTCTATTTCCTTTGGGGCTGGACCCTGTGGGCTTGAGAGCCAGCCCCCTGACTTTCAGGGTTTCCTTTGTCTTTTAATTCTCCTGCTAAAATCCCAAAGCCTTTCACAGCTTCTAGTATTTGCTACTAAAGGAATTCCCACTCATGGCCAAGCTTCATTCTCTTCTCTAAATCTGAGAACTTGAATAGCCCTGCCCCAAGCTCCTGCTTCTTGTAAGATCCATATTCTCTGGCCCCTCTCTTCAGTCTGTTTTACGAGCAGTCAGCTTCCTCTCGTTCCCCACCAATATACTGCATCCTCTCATTTACTCGACGAAAGCAAGGCCGAGCTATGTGTTCTTACCCTAACTTTTCTCCTGAACTCAACTTTGGTATTACATTTTCACCCTCAGTCTTTAGTCCTCAGTACACACTCAAGCCAAAACTTTGATTACACCCTTTCTCTCAAGTCTCCAATCCAAATGCAAAGCCCTACCAGGTCTACCTCCACAGTCTATGGCTGATCTACTGACATCCCTCCCTCTCCAGTGCTGTCAACAGTGTCCATGTCACTTAAAGCCAGAGGCCTGCAGTATCCTCCTCATCTGTCTCGTGTTTCTCCTCCTGGTCTCCTACAATCTGTTCTCCAGACAAGCCAGGGTTATCTTTTAAAAGTCAATTCACTGCTACTCATTGACTACCTATTCTGCCTCCTGCAGCACTGTATCCCCTCGCCCTCAACAGTGCCCAGAGCCTTGGAAGCTCCTTAGTAAATAATACAGAAATCACTGCTCACCATTTTACTGGATTTCCCACCCGTATCTAGATCATAACAGGTCCAAAGCTAAAACATTTTCTCCCCCGAAGTCTCAACTCTTACGTATATTTCTATTTTCCAGTTACACAGACATGAAACCCTGGGAGTCTTTTACTACTCTCACATAAATTCAATATGTCATTAAATCATGAAAGCTTTTTACTTCCATAAATTTTTTCATAACTGTTTCCCTCCTTTCAAATTATCACTGCCTCTATTTATTAACTGAATAATCGTAGCAGTTTCCTAATTGATCCTTCTGTCTATATTCTGAAACCTTCATCTTTCTAAACTGCAGCTGATAAAAAAACAACAAAACTTCTCTGCTGCTGCTGCTGCTTTTTTCATAGAGAGCAGCTCGGCCTGGCATTCAAGGCTCTTCACAGCCTCGCCTTCCACTTCATGCCTACACATACCCCACTGGGACTATTCGTTGCTCTCTGCACAAGTTTGATCCTTTTTCTTCTCACGTCTTTTCATTCCCAATTACTACAGTGTCTGGCACATAAATGGCTCAAGACATGTTTGTTGAATGTCTTCTTGTGGAAATCCTGCCCATGCTAAACAGTTCACCTTAAACACTACTTTCTTCATGAAGTCTTTCTCCCTCCTTTTCTAGTCCTTATGGCACTTAAACCTTCCACTGCTGTGTGTCATTTGTCAATGTCTCATTCCTCAGTGAGAAATGCTTCTTTCTTTGCTTTTGTGTCTGTTGCAGTATCTAACAAAATGCCCCCCATGCGGTAGATATCTAATAAATGTTTGTGGACTTTAATTTCTGTAATTCTAATTCTAGAATCCCACCTTTTATTTCTGTATGGATTCTTTCCTTGTTAATTTTCCCCATTAGCATAATAATATTTATTAGATTCCAAATATTCAATGCTAATGGATGGGTAAATGAACCCTAAACAATGTCTCTCCCCAAACTGGCAAACAAAATGTCAAAATGGTCCTTGCTCTTATGATCATCAGTTAAGGAACAAAAGTAAGTGGTTGGGAGTTATAAAAATAATAAAAAATGAAGGTTTAGAAAAATAATAAAAATGTGTCACCCAGTGCAAATGATGAGCTTTTCCGAGCAGATTCAGCCCATAAACTAGTGCACAGAGAGGAACCGGTACTCTTAAGATTAGACAATTAGGCCCTAGCACTTGAGATTCCTCTGTAAATACAAAAGGCATGTAGGACGACCATCCTGGTTCTCAGAGGTGTGGGAAGAGGAGGGGATACAACCACCCAGGGTGCCCAGTATTGTGCTGGGCACTCATTGGGGTAATATATTCCTTTCAGTTCAGATCCCAGAGAGAAATGTGTCCTGAGTTACTTGAAAAACGAAAAAGTACATTCATCTTGCTGATGGGGGGCAAGGAACCGGCTATTGCTATCATGTCCCAAGGGTGCTGCCAGGCTCTGTCTGCATAAGGCTGGGAGAGGAGTCCTGCGATTCTTAACAGGGTTTCGTGCAGGCTGGCAGACAGGAGGGGGAAGCACAATCAATTCTGGGATCTGAGGGAAAAGAAGGAATTTTCGAAGGAGCCACTGGCCACATGACTGCAGACCAGGGGCCTCCCTGGCTTCTCCTTTTCCCACACTTCGCCACCAACTGCCCTCAAGAAACTGCCCCAACAGTTCCTCGGGAAAACTGGTTAGATGTTCCTTCTCATTTTCAGACTGCCCGTTCTAACTCAAATCTCGAAGGTCCCTCTTCACTTCTTCCCACACAACCCAAAGGATTTGTAGTCTAGGAAACCAAAGAAGTGTTTCATCAATAAATCAATTTATTTAAAAGAATATGTTACAATTAATTACACTAAGTGACATTACCAAACAATTTTAGAGTGGTTAGCTCTAGAACAAGGAATGAAAGAAACACTGTTAGCCATCATGTGTCTGTGTATTTTCTCTTCACATTTCTTAAATCACAAATAAAAAATACAAGATACTGCAGTGAAAATACAATTAGAGTTTCTCTCAAATAAATTAAAAGTGTGCATGGCCTGGGAAAAACTGAAGCCCAGCTCACCGGCTTAAAAGAGGGGCATGATATAAAACTGGCGTCCAAGTTTAGCAGTCGGCCAAGTGCCCCCACCCCGGATCGCTCCCCGCTTTGATTCTGTTCCTTCCCAGAGCCCTAAGCCTCCCGCACACCCTACATTATAGCTGAGGAGTGAGCCAATGCTGTCCTGGTGTGGATAAGGCCTGGCACGATGTGCTCAGGTTTGGGGGAAGAGGAAGACAAGGGGTGGACCTGGCAGACTGGGAGCTGAGGGAGCACACCTACTGCCTCTGCTCTCCCTCCCTCTCTGAGTGTTCAACCACGTCGTCCTCCCTCCAAACGGAAGTTAACGTAACACAATGAAGCTGGTGAAGAAATAGCAGAATGTTGGGGTCCAACAGACCAAACAGTTGCCACTGCTGAATCAACCCAGCCAGACAGCACGATGGAGAGAAGGGAGGGCACAACAGTCCACGCAGGTCTGGAGACTTCAGGTCAACTTCCCCTTTTACAGCACTGCCTCCTATGAGCCCAACCCATAAGGTGGCAAATTCTGAGATGAGAGAGAGAGGTGTCACCTCCTATCAGTGCCCTATTTTGCTGCTCCCAGCATTGGTTTGGAGCTATAAGAGGGGATAACTCAAAGCTACTGGCCTGGGTAACTAAAGGATGAAACTAAATGGGCCAGGCATGAGGATGTTGGAATATTTATCTAATTCCTCCCTGAGAGCTCTGTCCAGGCCTAGGAGCTGCCCTGAGCACATACATATCTGTACCTGTGCTTAGGCCTAGGGCAAGGGGAGGGAAGAAAAATGGAGAATAGAATAAAAATATAAAAAGCAGAGAGCCCAAAGTATGGCCCAAGGGAACCTTTCTACAAGGGCAGATTTCTCAGGGCCTGCATTTTCTCCTGATCCATAAAAAGCTCTGAGCTTGTGCCCCAGAGGATAGAAACCAAATGTGGAGGGAGGTCAACGGGAGACCAGGAAGATCCTGCTGGCTCTGCTGGGGTGAAGCTGAGGGCAAGGGGAGACTCCCTTTCCCAGAGACAAATTGCAAAAGAACACTGGGTAAAAGCCTCCCTGGGCAGAAGCCAGGACTAAGGAGTAGTAGGGATTAGAGAAAGGAAGCGTAGAGGAAGGGGGCAGGGGGGAGAGAAAAGTCACACCTAACACTGCTTCATGCAAAGAAGGGCTTTGATCCTATGGACCTCCACAGCTGCAGTGACCTCTGCCTCCATCACTGGAGGACAGTTGTGGGCAGAAGAGGAGAAGGCGCTGTCCTTTAGGGTCGCCCTCCTTCCCACCTCCTTGCTACAGCTGGGTTCTTTGTTACGGGACAGCCTCAAGTAGGGGCTGTTCCAAAATAGATTCTGCCAACGGGCCAACTACCTATGGGGCCCCTCACCTATCTCCAAAGCACCAAGTGAATGCTATGTCAGAAAAGGAACACAGCGCCATCTACCCACTCTAAGGGACCTCCAAATCCCTATGTCTCATATCTGGAGGTCAGCATTTGGGCGGTCGCGTGGACTCCCAGATTTGTTCATTCCTCTCCTACTATTAGGGAATAGGGGCAAATTGCTATTTTTACAGTTTGAGCAAAGCTGGTGCCAAAATCTTCCTTAGCATCTTGGAGTGGGCAATCAACGCATCTTCTTTTCAGAGTCCTTTGGCTCATTATTAAATTCATTTAAACCAAAACAAAAAATAAAACAAAATAAAGGAGTTAATCCTGTGTCAAAGCCTTCAAATCATGGATCACTTTCTGCAACTTTAAACATTCAGCATTCTTATGTGTTGCACTCTGTGATTCCACCTGGGTTTGGAGAGGGGGAGGGAGATAGGATGTCTTACATGATTCCACACCTTCCTGGGGCAAGCGGCTGCCAGGATAACAGAGTGAGAAAGAAAGAAAGGTGGCTTCACAATGATCTGCAAAAACAAGTTACAAAAAAGAAACTTTGAACCACCCCAACACTGCTCAGGAGGGGTTGACTACAACCAATTTTGACCACCTCCCAGTTAAACAAAGCAAAAGATGCCACCCTATGGAGGTTTTTGTTTAGAAGGTGAAGAAGGGAAAAAGAAAAGGCTCAAAGATGTGTTTCAGTTGCATCTCAGCCTGACCTGGTGCTCCTTATACGCTCTCTACAGAGCCCAGGAGCTGAGAATATTGTCCTACCCCAGTCAGCCCTGGCCTCTGATCCTGGGATGTAGTGCTTAGGTCTCAAGGGGTCTAACTGCAAGGTTAGATGAGGAGCTCTGTAAGGGACAAAAAGGTTTTCCTTCAGTCTCCTTTTAATTAAAACTTGGAGATCAACCTAAATCAACCATATTCCTACTACTCCTTCCTGGGTCCTCAGCTGGCTTGGATGGGGGTATGGTTTGACTGGCACAGACCACTGACCCCTTCCAAGTTTCCCCAAGTCCTTGAAGATATTATCAGATCCCTCCCCAACACTGCTGTTTGAGGCAGGCACAGAGAATGTAATAGTTATGGGTGGTTATTGGTCAGGAATGGAGTAGGTAAAACCTTATGTACATAGGGCATTGCTCTTTTCCTTTCCCCTACGTAAGTCCAACCTTTGTGCCTAAGGTATCAGCTTTAACTCTGGTCCCTACTACTATCCCTGCTGCAGAAAAGGCAGGGAAATGGAAAATTATTACCACGAAGTGTTTCAGGTTCCTGTGGCATCAACCTCCTGAGCCCACCACCCTCAGCTCTACCAGGGCCAGTTGAGGGAAAGCATACAAGGGCCCTAGGGAAGCAGGAAGGAGATGCAGAATGTGGCCAGAAAGCCATGCTTGGGAGACAGAGACAGACCAGAAAAATTGTCTTGGAATCAAGAGACCACACCAAATCTTTAGGCTCTCCCTGCAGAACCGCAGCCTTGCTAACCTCGAGAAACACACCTCTTTCTCCTCCCCAGCACCCTCTTGGATGATAAAGAGACTATATTTCTTGCTCCTCAGACTCTATGGCAACCCATGAGCCAGAATCTGTACTCGATACAAAAAAGGGGGGAAAAACCCAAGCAGGTTGTAAACTTTTCGAGTCCTTCATGAGGAGAGGTATTTTCCCTATAAAATGTTTTTTTTTTTTCCTTTTTAAAGTTTGTTTCAAAATAAAGAGAGCAAGAGAGAGGTCATGAATTCTAATGAAAGGTGTGTAAAAACACAAGCTAAAAAAGGTACTGCCATCATTATGAAATTTAAAAAGAAATATATATATGTATATACGTGCAGCTAATTTGTATATATATAATTTTTTACATACATACATATATATGTCTGAACAGTGCAAATGGATGAAGTTCATAGTTCCAGTTTTAAAAATATAGTACAAGGAGAGTCTGTTGGCATGAGGCCCAGGTGAAAGAACAAAGATACCTTTGGCAAGTTGGTTGGGCTTATTTCTTTCCTGTCTTAACTCAGTTGACTTCTGGTGCTGACCAATCTGTTCTCTACCAGCTCAATTCCAGGGACATGGAATTCAGGGGGGGTTATTAATAAGATTTAATTTAGGGCTTTTGAACATAATGACTTTTTTCCTTTTTCTCTTCTCCTGTGTTAATGATTACTCTGTCTGACATGGGAGATGAAAGGGACAGGGGGATGAGGGCGAAGGGAAGGGAAAGGGATAAGGAAAGGCTAGGTGGCCACATCCCTCTGCTGTGACCTCGCCATCTGGAATATGTTCTGAAAGGAAAAAAAGAAAAGAGTTATTGGGAAGCCACATCTCCTACCATCTGGAGACAACTCCTCAAACAGAAACTAAAAGGTATGACTGGATGCTGGATGACTCAATCCGATTGGCCTTGTCCCCTGACATAACTTACCATCTAGAATCACAGCCTTTTAGCACTGGAAGGGACCTTGGATATTAATTATCTGGTTCAGTCTTCCTGTTTTACAGAAGAGAAAACTGAGATCCAGGGAGGCTGGTTTACCCAAAATTACACAGAGAACAAAAAGCCAAGAGAAAACCCAGATGAAATTCCCAGAGCCAACGTCCTTCCTACTACACTAAGAATATAAATTTTCACGCTCCTGACCTGACCTCCTGATCTTCTGAAAGATTTTCTTTGAGAATAAATAGCTAATTATTCAGAATCTTCCAAATTGTGCTCCGGCACTGGCACATACACACAGCAGAGTAAAGCAGCAGCGAAAGCCTTCCCCCACATACACATTCTTGGTTAGCCTAGAAAGACTCTGTTGTGACTCATCCAGTCAGATGACTAGAACTGAGGACAGCTGCCCTTCTGGGTCAGGAACAACATGGAAGGTGATTTGATTTTAAAAACTGGCAGAGGAGGGTCCATGAAGTCATGAGAGATGGAAGAGCCTGTAGCCAATGTCCACCCTCTAAGCAAGGGAAGAAGCAGGGCTTTTTTGCACAGCCCGGTCACCATCCAGAGGCCAACCTCGCTGGAAGAATGTCCTGGCTCACATGAGATAATCAGTCTCTAACTAATATTCCTAGAAAGACAGAGATGGAGGTGAAGGTCCCAGGTATTTGGCCATAGGCCTATAAATTTTCAATAAACAAAAAAGATGAAAAAGTCCATTCAAGAATTGTTTAGAATTACCTCTTTTCTCCACTTGAGCTCGCAGAACACCCTCTCGAAGCACTCATGCATATAATTGAACTGAAAAAAAAAAGTGGCAATACTCACTGACTTCTTACGACCAGGCACCGCAGGGCCATATCTTTGAACTCCTGCCCCCAGTCACCCCATCTTCCAAACTCAGTCTAGTGAAAAACCCTGGCAAGTGCCACAAAAAAAAAAATCCAGGCCTGGCTCATCTCCTGTTCTCTAGCTCCTTCTGGTGGTAACTATGAGCCAAGCAGGATATGAAATCGCCAGTCCTAGTCAGGCCGAAAGGAAAAGGCAGGACGATTCAAACAGGTTCAGCTCCATCTCTGTACCTCTCTCCGTTTATGCATTTAGCTTAAAGACAACTGTCAGCCCAACCTACTTTCCCCAAGTATGCGTCCCCATCTGCCACTCACGTATGGTGTGAAGATTTTAACCCATCGGGGCTTCTTCTCTCCTCGTGCATATTCAAAGCAGAAGGCCATCCCTTCTTCATCTGTGTCCCATCGCTGCATCTCATCCCACTCAAATGCTATGACCTGGTTCTGCACAACCAAGAACAAGAGAATAAGGTCTGCAGTCTGAGTTTCAGAGTGCTGGGGAGCTGAAGCAAGAGGATTCTGAACCAGGCCACAGAAGAGAAACGAATGGAGATGTCTGCATCACTTCAGGGAAAGGATTGTGACAAAAGCATAAAAGTCAGTGGAAGTAGCCAGAGAAGGTGAGGATCAGTGTGGATCCAGTGCCCATATATCTGCCCTAGTCAATACACAATTTTGATTTCATTTTCTCCCAAACAGGAATTAAAACATAGCAAGCGAGTATCAAAGTATCCCCAGTGCTTCTAGCCCAAGCCCCATGCTGAATTCTCACCTCCAGCTGTCCCTCCTCAGTGCAGGCATGGAGTTTAAAGTGCGTGATGCTGATGGCTGTGATGACGTGCCCCTTTCTCCTGGAGTCACAGGCACAGTGGGGGAAGATGATTTCATTGTAGCCCTCACAAGTCCTTAGCATATTGAGGTACTAGGAAAAAAGGAAGGGGAAACAGTATTATCATCCTATGGAACTAAACACAATGAAGAGCTGCTCTGATGGCACAAGAGAAGGAACAAAGAGAATATTCTCACCCAACAACCTGAAGACCTGGCCTCTGGGCTCACACCCATCCCTAAGTTGGGTCCCAACTCTGAGACAATCCTTTATCCCACTTCCGACTTCCGCCTTCACACTTCCAACCCCTCTTTCTCTACTTAAAAAAGACACACAAATTAAAATCAGAAGAAACACTATAACCAGGACTCGCAGGGCTAGAAGGGAACTCACAATGCTATTTAGTCTGTCCTCTATTTTCCTTGTGCCTAAGGGATGGGAATCTAAGCTATCCTTATAACTAAGAAAGGGCGTTAATATTTCCCCCCGTCTCCTCTCCAGTCAAAAGTTACAATGATCTCAGTGATAATCTCACAATCATAAAATGTTGAAACTTAAAGTGACTTTAAAACCTAGTCATTTTACAGAAACTCAGAGTAAGATGAGACTAACCTGAGGTCACAGGTAATAATAAATGGCACAACTAGAATTAGAACCCAGGTTTAATTTCTAGGCCTCTGCCCCTTTCACTATCACCAACTGGTCCCCAAATCAGCCCCACTGTCCCCTGGGTCTCTAGTATATATGCCTCCTTAAGAAGCATCTGGACCAAAATCAAGTCAATATATTATATTATATGACTCTCACAGGTACATTGTAAGACTAGTCCAGAGATGTCTCTGAACTGCTGAAGCTAAATCAGCTCTTTGTCCCTTCTCTCCAGTTAAGGTTGGCTTCTCTTTTATTCAACTCACTATTTTGAGTTGACAGGAGAGAGAGTAAAAGAAGATGAGTGGATGAGTGGAAGGAGAGTAAAAGAGAAAAAGAGGAAGGAAGATAGGGTAGGGGTTGGGGGAATGAAGAGGCATGAACTCTGACCTGTTTTCCTCTCAGGGATTGCCTGGGAAACAAGCAAATAGCCTGAGCTTCCAATTGCCTGTCACACAGGAAGAACAGGGCACACTGGTGATGTGCACAGAGTGCTGGAGAGAAGACAAAAAAGCACAGCACCCTAGTCGCCCAGCACCCGAGATGGGCAGGGAGCTTAGAACACCTTGGAGAGTTGCCTTCTGCCTTACCAAGAGAGGAGAGAAAAAAGGACAAAGGCACAAAAAGGACACAAGGTAACCTATGGCTCTGGTACCGAAGAATGGCACTTAAGACCATTGCTACTGCCACCAGGGACTATCTGGGAAGACTTAAGGGCTCAAGGAGTATCATACCACACACTCCCTTCCCTACTTTGTATTTAGGCTTAGTTAAAATAATAATGGCAACTTTGAAGGTGAAAAATTATAAAAGGGTAGCGAGAATACAGGGCCAGGGTCAATTTAGAAGTGCTGCAATACTTCAATCACATCATTTTTCATCTCTCATTTCTCCCTCCTTCTATCACCCTACTCCACACCCCACACTACCCCCCTGCTGAGTTTTTTTGTTTGTCTGTCTGTTTGTTGGTTGTTGTTGGTTTTTCTTTGAGACGAGTCTTGCTCTGTTGCCCAGGCTGGAGTACAGTGGCGTGATCATAGCTCACTACAACCTCAAACTCTTGGGCTCAAAAGATCCTCCTGCCTCAGCCTCCTGAGTAGCTGGGACTACGGGCGGGCGCCACCATGCCCGGATAACTTTTTTATTTTTTGTACAGAGGTCTCCCTCTTGCTCAGGTTGGTCTCGAACTCCTGGCCTCAAGAAATCTTCCCCACTCCCAGCCCCCATTTTTATTATTCTTCCAATACCAATGATAAACACAGATACTGCTTAATCCTGCTATTGGCACTATAAACAAAAAGAAACCCCTGACTGCTCTACTTTGGTAAACATGACAGGGTGGGTGATACAGAATAGGAGAAAACTCTTCTGGGGTTATAATAAGCAGCAAAGCTTGGGACAGAGAGCAGTACACAGAGGAGTGATTAAAAGGTCCAGACTGCCTTGGGCTTGAATCCTGGCCCCATTACTGCCTAACTGTGCAACCTGGGGCAAGTTACTTAAACTCAGGCAAATAATTTAATCCCAGCAGCCTTAGTTTCCTCATCTGTAAAATGGGAAATAATATTATAATAGCACCTACACCATCTACACCATAGCATTATTTGTGAGCAGTAAATAGAAAGTATTTGACACAGTACTTGGTATAATTAGGCATTTAATAAATAACAGCTAAAAATTTTTTTTTTTTAAAGCTCCATTATCCTTAGCTCTCAAGCTATTTTCTATTTCAAGAATACTCTGTGAGGGCCGGGCGCGGTGGCTCACGCCTGTAATCCTAGCACTCTGGAAGGCCGAGGCAGGAGGATCGCTCGAGGTCAGGAGTTCGAGACCAACTTGAGCAAGAGTGAGACTCTGTCTCTACTAAAAATAAAAAGAAATGATCTGGACAGCTAAAAATATATATAGGAAAAAAAATTAGCCAGACATGGTGGCGCATGCCTGTAGTCCCAGCTACTCGGGAGGCTGAGGCAGGAGGATTGCTTGAGCCCAGGAGTTTGAGGTTGCTGTGAGCTAGGCTGACGCCACGGCACTCACTCTAGCCCGGGCAACAAAGCAAGACTCTGTCTCAAAAAAAAAAGAAAAAAAAAAAAGAAGAAGAATACTCTATGAAATGATGTATCTGGAAATAACTTTTAAAAACTGCTGAGGGGAAAAAAGCATGTGAGATAGATGGAACATGAACGGCAGAAAGCTGAAGGCTGCGGAAGCTGGGTAAGTGGCACGTGGGGGCCAACTGTACTATTCTTTCAACTTCTTTATGTATTTGAAAATTTCTACAATAAAATGTTAAAAGAAAAAGAGTGCCCTGCAATTAGGCCTCTGGTACTCAGTCCAGGTCATCTTCCTAACACAGTCATCAGAAACTTTACGTGCTCAATAAGCAGCAATTCTGCTCAAGGACGCTTAAAACCCCTGCAAATGCCAGTGGGTGATACCGAGCCTTAAGACTAGTTCTACACATTTCCTTTGACAAAAAAAGGCAAAATGTAACACATTTGTTGAGAGTTCTCGTCTTTGAGAGGTACCACTACTGTTTTGACAAATATTTCTGCCACATTCCCTAATTGGGAGTTTTATCATATAGACTTTTTTTTTTTTTTTTTAAAAGAAAGAAACATGCAAACAAAGCAGGGATTAGGAAAAGAGGAAGAATGTGGAGCTCTGCATATCTTGAACTCTCTCTTTGTGACCTTGAGTCAGTTACTCTATCCAGTTCTTCCCTTCTGCCACCTGGAAATAAAAGACATTGTTGCCACCCTCTCTTCCCTGAAGTAGAAAAAAACATATGTGTGGGAGCCTGACAGAAATGGGTTCGAATCCCATTATTAAATCCCAGTTCCATTTCTGCAAACTATATGATTTTGGGTAAGAATCTTAATCCCTCAGATACTACTTCGTTTCTAACTGGGGATACACCTACAGGGTTGGTAACTGACATAAAGTGCCTAGAACAGTACCAGGCATGTAACACATGCCCCTTTCCCCACCCTCTGAAGTGAAAGGCTGATTTGTCCTTCCGTATTCAAGAATGTGGTCCTTGAAAGCAAAAGACCTTCAGTGGACTTCTTAATGGCACAAATTCTGAAAATAATTTGAATGAAAACTAAAGGCACCTGTGTCCTTGGTGAGACGACAGAAGTAAAGTCTCACTGGGAGACAAGGTTTTCAGAGATACCTGGGTAGTATTTATTAGGTTTAAGTGGGCAATCCCTACATTCCTGGGTTTACACAAAGCCTAAGAGAAGAAACATTGCAAATTTTACATAAATCCAAAATTTGTAAAACAGAGGTGAATTTTTGCTTTCAAACATATTTATGTAAGGGTGTAGATATATATTTAAACACAAAATTATCCTGTCTATTCCCCTTTCATATGAAGTTTTTTTTTTTTTTTTTTTTTGAGAAAGAGTCTCGCTCTGTTGCCCAGGCTAGAGTGCCATGGCATCAGCCTAGCTCACAGCAACCTCAAACTCCTGGGCTCAAGCAATCCTACTGCCTCAGCCTCCCAAGTAGCTGGGACTACAGGCATGTGCCACCATGCCCAGCTAATTTTTTCTATACATATTTTTAGTTGTCCAGATAATTTCTTCCTATTTTTAGTAGAGACAGGGGTCTCGCTCTTGCTCAGGCTGGTTTCGACCTCCTGACCTCGAGCAATCCTCCCGCCTCGGTCTCCCTGAGTGCTAGGATTACAGGCGTGAGCCACCACGCCCAGCCTCATATGAAGTTTTGAGTAGCTAAATATGTATCCTGAATTATCTTCAGGTGATAATTCCCATACCACATAGATCGTAGCCCATATAGGCCAGAGAAGAGGAAAGGTAAACTATGGTACATTTTATAAATGTTCAATACTCAGCAAGACAGGTAAATACAGAAATAGAACCGTTATTAAAACAGAAACTCAGAACTTAACAGAGCAGAACACTTTAGGTGAATGGGTCAAGGTCCATTGTGAAGAACTCTCTGTTCTCCCAAACAACCTGGCAAAGGTCAAACCAGATTTAAAACCAGAAAAAAAGGGATTGAGAGGAACCTCAAGAGTCAACTCTCCTAAAACCCTAGAGTACTGATTCAGAAGCACCTAAAGTTTCAGAATCACCAGTGTGCTTTTTTAACACATCAACTGCTACACTAGGAAAACAAATTTTCCCTGGCACCACAGTGTTTTATTAAAACAAAATAATCCACATTTTTAGAATTAAATTGTCAATATTAATTGTAACAATAAGAACATCAACAAGTAAGATTTTCATGAACCAACTGCAGGGTTTTGCTTCACACGGTCCCGGACTCTAAACTAGCCTGAGTTAAATATAACTCATAAGGCAGTCAAGGTGTTAAAAACAAAGATTCCCTAGGTCCTACCTCCAGAGATTCTGGCTTAGTAAATCTGGGATGGAGTCCAGAAATCTGCATTTTAAGCAGCTTCAAAGTGAATCCCTCCTAAGTAGACTGAGAACCAACACTTTGCGAAACACTGACTTTCACACATACTGCCTTGTGTGAAATCATTACAAATTATGTCGAGAAACACTAACATAGAAACTATCAGTTCAACAATGGCAAAATCAGGCCATTTCAATATAAGAAAAGCATAATTTACACTTGTCTTTTGTTTGTGTGTGGGGGGAGAGAGCGAGAGAAAGAGGGAGGGAAGAAAGGAAGGAAAGAAGAAAGAGGGGGAGATAGGGGAGATGGGGTGGGGAGGAGAGGGAGGAAGGAAAGAAAGAAAAAACATTCTTTCTTGTACATTATATTCTCAATCATCCAAATTTGAGATTCAATCTAACTTTGTAAATAAGTAGAAAACAAAAATGTTTTGATCACACTGGGTATTATAAACTATAGCAAGAATATGAACTGCCCTCTCTGTTTGAAGATTTGGAGGACACGGGAACTTATTTATCTACCAAGAGTATTTTGTCAAGATTCTACTTCATAGCTGACAATCTGAATATCCTTATTTCACAGAAAAGAAAATAAAACTGAGAAGTTTGTTGAATTGCTGAAGGTCTCATGGTGATTTGGCAACTATTAATTGTAGTGATTGGCCTAACTGTTGCCTATCAAGCATACCAAATTGCTATAGTTTAGGGCATCAGGGCCTATATGGGTTCCAATGGGCCCATCTGAGTTGGAAGTTTCAGTGTACTGACCATGACCCAATATTGGCTAGGCTAATGTCTTTGAACACTGATACTTGAACACATACTATACTTGAATAAAATTCAAATTTTGGTGAGATTTTCTTTAAAATCTGACTGCAGTATTATATGGCTAGTATAGTCATATGTTGGTACTAGGTTTTCAAGACAATAGAATTCCATAAATGTTTAAGCATATTTTATACTCAATGTCAATGATCCACGGGGAAACGTATCTGTGTATCAACTGTACTCAAGTTCTTAACTGGGTGATTATGAAATATAAACTTGAAACTAAAAATGCTTTCATAATCTATTACGAACCTTGTCCAACAGAACTTCCTGTGATGATGAAAATATTCTACACCTGCACTGTTCAATATGGTAACTATGAGCCACATATAGCTACTCAGCACTTGAATTGTGACTTGGGCGATGAAAGAGCTGAATTTTAAATTTAATTTAAATTAAATTCAGATTTTCTATATTTTGCCACAGAACAACCCAAACCTATTTATTTCTCTAGTACCTTGCACTGTGCCTGTCACGTACATGGTACTCAACAAATATTTTTGTTGAACACATAAATGGAAGGATAGTGTGTTTGGAGTATTATATATGCAAAGAAACAATATGTATTCCATACTGGTTATCAGAAACCCTTAGGAAATTACTTTGATTTCTGTTACCTTTTCAGAAACAAGATAACTTTGTTGGCTTTGGCAAAGTCAAAGAATTACTGCAGAGGTTTATGGCCATCATCTTAAAGAATAGGTGGAAGTATGTTTTAAAATCCTATCTCACATACAGTAAAATTCTCTTAACCAAAATTTTACCAAGATTTAATTATATTTAAAAAATTTCTGCATTTTCTATTTCAGCCTGCTAATATGCAGAACACTGGTAAGATGGCTTACTGATCTTTGGCAATTTTCTAAGGCAAAGAGACATTACTTTTCATCATATATAAGTGATAAAATAACTATCCTAGCTAGAGATAGGTTATGAACTAAGCTCAATGTTTGATTTTTTGCATTCTTATTCCAACTCAATTAATTTATTAAGAGATGGGTAAACATTCTCTCATGAAAAGTACACAGAAGGTACAAAAGAATTCAAGTGACCTATTAGAATCATTACCAATGCAATTACTACCTTGTGTTAAATCACGAAAAATTATACAATCACTGACTATGGTTGAACTATGGTTCAACTTACGATTTCTCAACTTTACAAAAGCGCAAAAGTGATATGCACTCAGTACAACCTGTACTTCAAATTTTGCATTTTAGTTCAAAAATTTTTATAGTAACTTTATAAAATAGGCTTTGTATTAAATGATTTTGCCCAACTGTAGGCTAATGTAAGTGTTCTGAGCACATTTAAGGTAGGCTAGGCTAAGCTATGATGTTTGGCAGGTAGGTGTATTAAATACATTTTTCACTTATGACATTTTCAACTTAAGATGAGTATTGGGATGTAACCCCATTATAGGCTGAGGAGCATCTATAATTGGAAAAATTTCAACTACATGTGAATCTGCCAAGAGAGAAATTTTAAAATGCTATAAGTGGAAATTTTTCTAAGTGTTCTTTACTTATTTTATTTTTGACAATTTCCATCCCTGTATTTATGGCAGATACAAATTGAAAACTAATTTAAAATCATTTAACGAACATTCTAGGCAGCCTTGTCCAATAGAACTTTCTGTGATGATGAAAATGTTCTACACCTGCACTGTTCAATATGATAACTACTAGCCACATATAGCTACTTAGCACTTGAAATGTGACTTGGACAATGAAAGAACTGAATTTTAAGTTTTATTTAACTTAAATGAATTTAAATTTAGATTTTAATAGCCACATGAGTACAGTAGCTATTGAATCAAACAGCATAGCTGTAGGATATCATACTAACCAAAAGCACTACTGAGCATAAATGTTTAAGCAGTTGAAGAAATTAAAATGACTTTGCTCTTACTAAATCACAATTAAAATAACCTCTAATGTTAAAAATCTAAATATCACTTCTTAGACAATCTTATCTGTATCATATTGTAATGTTTTACACATCTTTTGTTGCAGCACTTTTTTATCAAAAAGAATATTGCTTAGTTATTATTAATAATAAAATCACGTACCAACATACAGTAATGCAACCTCTTTGTGTGTTCGGTGGAGGAACACAATGGACTGTGCATTAAGGTCTATATTCCCTTCCTTTTTTTTTTATTAGTAAAGCCATTGACCAGGTTGCAACCTTTTCAAAAATGACTGGAACAACAGGTTTAAGAGGTAAGAAGGGACATTTTATAAAGGAATTATGGGGACATAAACTTACCATGACCATTTTCCTTTGTTCATATAGCTTCTGTAATTGGTAGGACTTTTCCTCTGCTTTGATGTAACCTTTCTTCACATCATCGACGGCCTGTCACCAAAACAAAAGTAGGGAAGAAGGGAATGTAAAAAGCATTATCAAGTACATTTTTGAAAAAAATAAAGAGACACAGATGCATTTTCAGAAAAACTTATCCACTTGGACCACCATCATCATCACCAGTGAATTCTGCCACATGGGTATATTTGTTGGAATAACTAGCATTTAAAGAGTATCTGCCATGTGCTCAAGGATTGCTCTAAGTGTACGTGAGGGACCTGGTTTCTTGTGTCAAGAGATTTAAATTCTGGTTAGTTCATACATGTGAAAACAAGAGAGCACTGAAAGACAGTGTATAATAGTTAAAGGTAACAATGAAGTAGCAAAAATGTACAGTACAGACAGTAAGTGATATATACAGTTAGAATAGGAGCACTTATTCCTAATTACAGTTATCAGGGAAGCCTTGGGTGCACCCCCTAAGGATAGGCTGAATAAGAGAAACTACAGGCTAAAGTCTGGAAACAGGAATGGGTTTGAGCTTAAATACATTCAGGAAACAGACTTGCCTGATTTGAATAAAGGCTACATGTTAGGAGACAATGAAAGATAATGCTGGATAGGTAGCCTAACAACAGATTATGAAGGATCTGAAAAGCAGGCATGGGAATTTAGACAAGGAAATAGACAGTAGGGAGCTAAAATAAGCAATAAAAAATTGCTTCTTTTTTAAAAGAAAGATTGATTTGTGTCTGAGCACCAAATGAGTTAAACTGAGGAGAGAATGAAATAAGGAAGATCAATGATGTTGTGATACTTAAGATAGAAATCATTTCTCAGAGTCTTTTAAGGGAAAATAGGTAACAGAATGAGTTCAGGATTGCAGTCAAGAGACTAATTCAACCTCGAGCTCTGTCACCTACCAATGTGCACTTGGGTAAGTCACTTAAACCCTCTCAGAGTCTATAAAACTGGAATAATACTCATCTCACAGATGGACATTAAAATGAGAATAAACGATGTTAAGAGTTTTATAAAGTTATTATTAATATCACAGTTATGAGCATCATTTAGCTGTTAAATTCTTCCAAGAACCATACAAGGTTATTAATATCTTGCCAGGAACTGATAATGGAGGTTGTGCCATTGTCTCCCCAATCCTGGCCATACAAGTGAGGGTCCTTTTAGGCACAGAGAATTACATTCACAGAAAGGATGTTCAGTAAGAACTGCCACACAGTGTCAACGTCCTGAAGAACCTGAACACTTCACTATTTATCACCAAAAAAAGGTGCTGCTCCAGGCCAAATTTAAACCAATTATTAAAAAGCTGGGGGAGATGCAGAGAGGAGAAATAAACAAACAAATACTGGTCTATCCAGTTTCCAACATAACTTACAGTGTTAGTTGGCTAAGGGAAAAGGCTTTAAAATTCTTTTTCTGATGACCAAATAAAAACACTGTTTTACTGTTTTGTGTTTATCCCAAATATCTAGAACAGTATCTGACTCATAATAGCACTTAAATGTTTCGTGAACACTTCCCCAGGACATTGGTGGGTCAGTGATTATTTACTCCAGCAATTCTAAGCGAACTCTTTTACATGTGGGGCAGTAAAAATGTTCTTGCCTCTTTCATTTCTAATCAAGATCACATTGCTTGACTAGCCCTGAGTGGAAAACAAATATCCCCACACTAGATTCCTTTTTTCCTTAATTAAATTGTTTTTATTAAAGTAAAAGATGTACATAGTTTAAAAAAATAATGCTAAAAGGTTCCTAATAAAAAATAACAGCCTCCTGATCCCAGAGCCTTATTCCACAAAGGCAGCTACTTTCAAGCACAAGCAGTCCCTTGTGATATTCCTTCCATAATTCTAAATGTCATGCTTATACTGATAGTTCCTGACTTATCAATTTTAGACACTGTTGACTTTCTATGTTAAAAATATTTGGTTTTATCTGTCACGTACCACCCAAACACTCCCAGTTCCTCTTCTCCCACCTTCTCAATAAAAAAATTAATCAATACTCAGTAATTACATTATTGTAAGTACGTAAACATTGTTCACAACTAAGCCATGTACTATACTATGACTCCTTTTCTTGTATAATTTTTTATTTTCTCTGAGGTTAATTGCCTCATTTTTGTTTGTAACTTTCTATGTATCTATCACCAATTCTTCTTCCACCATAACCAAATACCAAAACTCCTCCCAATTCATTCAAACATTCATTTTCTAAAAATTGTTGACAATTGTCATCTGCTGTGGGATCCTCTCCTGTTCTCTTTGTCCTTGTAGGTCCATGCCTTTTAAAATTCTAGTACTGTTACTTTAGTGAGCTTTCAGGAAAGAGCAGCTTAAATGTGTATACAATCTGCCAGGTTTAGACAAAATTTAAATAGAAACTCCACAAATTTCTGCCTTAATTTTTTTTAAGGAAAAGGCTCATTATCATCATTAATATCTAATATTTTATCAATTCTAATATATACATTATTTCACATTTTAATCTCTCTGGAATTGGGAGGTATCTTACAATCAGTGATGTATCAGTTTAATTGGGTCTTTCTTAGCAATACATAAAATAATGGCACATCTTATAATCAGTGGTATCTTAAAATTGATAAAATATACATAAGATATGCCCACCATCAAAATA
>CM052444.1:40374948-40385724 GCA_028533085.1 Varecia variegata
GAAAACAGTATAACAGTTCCTCAAAAAATTGAAAATAGAATTACCATATGATTCAGCAGTCAAACTTCTGGATATATTGGAAAAAGAATCTCAAAAAGATATTTTGCATACCTATGTTCCTAGCAGCATTATTCACAATAACCAAGAGATAGCAGCAACCCAAATGTCCATCCATGGAGTAATAAATAAACAAAATGTGGTATCTATAATACATACAATGTAATATTATTTAGCTTTAAAAAGGAAGGAAACCCTGTCATATACTACAACATGGATGAACCTTGAGGATATTATGCTAAGTGAAATAAGCCAGTCACAAAAAAGACAAATACAATATGACTCTATTTACCTGAGGTATCTTATGTAGTCAAATTCATAGAAACAAAAAGTAGAATGGCAGTTGCCAAAGGGAAGGGAAAGGGAGAAATGGGAAGTCATTTGATGGGTATAGAGTTTCAGTTTTGCAAGATTCAGAGTTCTGGAGGTCTGTTGTACAACAATGTGAATATACTTAACACTACTGAACTGTACACTTAAAAACAGTTTGGAAAGTAAAGAACTTATCAAATTGTATATTCTAAATACGTATAGTTTATTGTCTGTCAGTTATACCTCAAAAAAGCTGTTAAAAATCATTTGAGGCAAATAGGAAAGTTCAGCAAAGTTGCTAGATATGAGATACTGCTATAAAAACAATAACTTTTTTATATACCTAAATACTTTACTTCTGTCTTACAGTTTTATAATTCAAAATGCAATTTCACATGCTCTGCCTCATTTAAATTTTGATATTTATAAAAAAAAAATCCCAACTATGAGACACTACTATTCCCCTTAACAGATCAAAAAATAGATCCCAGCAAAGGTTTACTAAAGATTTACCCAATGTGGAGCTTGTACTTGAACCAGATAGTCTGACTCCTCGCTAATGATTTTTCCACTTCAACAACACAAAAGAAAGAATATTTTTCATAATAGTAATAAAAAAATAAAATACTTGGGAATTCATTTAAGGGGGCATATGTGAACGTAAAACAATAGAATTTTATTTGAGAAAACAAAAATGAAGTTGAATAAAATAGAAACCTTATTCATTTAGTTGGGACTACTACATTTAATAAAAATGGTTCTTCTCCAGTAAACTAAAAATTTAACAAAATTCCAACTGGAAGAGATATTTTATAAAGTGTTATGAAATGGGTTAAAAATTATTTGGAAAAATAAAATGGAAAAGAATATCAAGGCTTCTAAAAGAGGAAGGCTTAGCCTTACCAGCTATTAAAATGTATTATAAAGAAACAATAATTAACAGAGAATATTGAGTCAAAAATAAAAACACAGATCAACAGAAGAGAGATTCCAAATATAGACCATATATATATATAGAGAGAGAGAGAGATAAATTTAATAAAAGACAAGTTAAACATATCAGAAATGAATCACTTAATACATTCTGCTGTGCTATCTGAATAGCAACACCAAGAAAATTTAGTGTGAACCAACAATTCATACTACACACCACAATAAACATTGGGTAGATTAAAGCATTAAATATTAAAAATAAAATACTGGGATTTAAAGATGAATAGCACACATCTTTACTACTGAAGAGAAAATGTACTGACTATGTAAGCAACAGAAATTACAAAGGAAAAGACAGATAAATAGTATTATATAAAATGTTAAAACTTCTCTAAAACAAAAATCAATAACACTAAGATAAAAAGAAAAATAATGGAATACAATAAATATAAAAATGACAGATAAAGATTTAAAAGTTTAAGAGTCAAAATACAGCAATAGTTTACATAACAGACATCCATGAGTAAAAAGAAAAAAAAAAAAAAGAAAAAAGAAAAAAAAATAGTTTACATAACAAAAACACAATGGATAACTAACAACATTTTATTCAAAAGAAAAACACACACAAAAAAGTGGTATCATTGGTCGGCTCGGTGGCTTACGCCTGCCTGTAATCCTAGCACTCTGGGAGGCCGAGGCGGGAGGATCGCTCGAGCTCAGGCGTTCAAGACCAGCCTGAGCAAGAGCGAGACCCCGTCTCTACTATAAATAGAAAGAAATTAGCCAAACAACTAAAAATAGAAAAAATTAGCCGGGCATGGTGGCACATGCCTGTGGTCCCAGCTACCCAGGAGGCTGAGACAGAAGAATCGCTTAAGCCCAGGAGTTTGAGGTTGCTGTGAGCTAGGCTGACACCACGGCACTCTAGCCCAGGCAACAGAGCGAGACTCTGTCTCAAAAAAAAAAAAAAAAAAAAGATTGGCAAGAATGCAAGGAAACAATCAAAATTTTGTAATCTGGAACACAGATATGGGTAAAAACTTGGAAAACCTGAAAAAATGGATTTCTAAAGTGGTAGCAGGGAAAGTGGAGAACCACTTCAATTTATACCACAAAATTCCCCAAAGAGCCAGGAACTGGTAGCACCAGGTAGTCATCTAGGAGAGAGGTGGTAGGATGTGGCTAAAATAAGGAGGATTGGCTGAAAGCCTGATTAAGAAACAATCAAACTCTCAGATCCTCTCCTTTATTCCCTACAGCCAGATCACTGCCCTCCCCGTTGCCAGCAGCAAACTGCAGATTTAGTTTCTCTGCAGTGAAACACATAGGCAACAAGATGTACTCATATGCTAAACTCCCAAGCAGCTATGTAGGCTCCGAATCTTAGATTTGGGCAGATAACTGTGTTAGAAGAATCCCTTTAACATGAACATCAGAGACCAAAACAAATAAGAAAACAATAAAAGGAGGGATGAAACAGAGAAGAAAACTTCAAAATTAAAAAATACTATTTTTAATATCCTCACTCAGAAAGTTAAAAAATATTATCACAAAACAAGAACAGAATACTATATAAAAAAGGATATTCAGAGAACTAAAGAAGTCTTTAGAAATTAAAAATATAATAGCACACATTAAAAACTCAATAGACAGGCCGGGCGCGGTGGCTCACGCCTATAATCCTAGCACTTGGGAGGCCGAGGCGGGTGGATTGTTTGAGCTCAGGAGTTCGAGACCAGCCTGAGCAAGAGCGAGACCCCGTCTCTACTAAAAACAGAAAGAAATTATCTGGCCAACTAAAAATATATATATAAAAAAAAAAAATTCGCCGGGCATGGTGGCGCATGCCTGTAGTCCCAGCTACTCAGGAGGCTGAGACAGTAGGATCCCTTAAGCCCAGGAGTTTGAGGTTGCTGTGAGCTAGGCTGACGCCACAGCACTCTAGCGCGAGGGGAACAGAGACTCTGTCTCAAAAAAAAAAAAAAAAAAAAAACCTCAATAGACAGACTAGAAGGTAAATTTGAGTAAGTTTTCTAGAAAATAGAGCAAGAAGACAAAGAAATTAACAATGTGAGAGAGAAGATAAGAAGATGACAAGTGCAGACCAAAAAAGTTCCATATCGGAATAATAGGAATTCTAAAAGGAGAGAACAGAAAATGAAAGAGAAGAAATTATCAATTTAATAAGCTAAGAAAATCTGCCAGATCAGCAAGACACAAATTTCCCACAGAAGGCCCAACACAGTAACTGAAAATAGATCCACAGCTAGGCACACGATTGTGAAATTTGAGATTAATGGAGACAAAAAGATCTTATAAGCTCCTGGAAGAAAAAAAGATCACATAAAATGGTACAGAAATAAGAATGGCTTTGGACTTCCTAAGAGCAACACTGGAAGCTGAAAGATAATTCTTTAAAATTTCTGAAGGAAAAGAATTTTCAACCTAGAGTTCTATACCCAACCCTAATATCAATCAAATGTGAGGTAGAATAAAGGCATCTTCAGACATTCAAGATTTTAAAATGTTGACATCCCAAGTACTCTTTCTCAAAAAGCTCTTGGTTCCCAGACCCATGCAGAAAAAAAAAAAGCAGCAGCAGCAGCAGCAAGCAAGCAAGCAAGCAGCTCTGAGACTGTACCTACGAAAGTAAGGGAGTAAAGAAAGCAAAGAAGAGAGGCCTGTACTCAATACTGGTAATAGGAGATCCCACACAAGCGATCGTGCTGGTAAAGGGCAATCCCAGGATGACAGCTGTGTGCCAGAGCAGAGGGCCACCAGTTCAGACCGGGGTAGGTGAAAAGGCTCCACAAGAGATTTCTTTAGAAGGTGTAAATTCATGAAATACCTGATGGGTCTGAACTGAATGTCTTTAGGAGAGATTTAGACAACTGGTAAAAAGTATGGATGAAGCTAAATTAATTATAAGTACACAGAAAATTAAGTAAATGAAAAAGGAGGGCAATAATTAGCTGAGGAAAAACAAAATGTTATAAAAGAAGTGAAAAGTAAAGATAGTATGTATTATATGACTGCTGTAAATTTCATTATTTACAGTCATAATAATGTAAACATTGAATACTGACCTAATAAATAGTAGAATTTGACTATGTTAAGGGGTTGGGAAAGATAAAAAAAGCATGGGTATATGGTAGGCATGGGGGAGGAAAGACAGCTAGTGTCTCATCTTTAATAGAGGGAGATTAATCTGCATAATTAAGTAGTAGCCATATAACCAAGTTATAATAGAGACATAAAAATAAATACTAAACGAAACAAAATACAACAAAAAACAAAGCTAAACGAGGTGAAAGTGGCTGCCTACAAGGGAGATGAGGTTAAGTGGGGCAACTACTATTTTTCATAATCAATTGTGTTGAACAATTTGAGGCTTTAAACTATATATGTAAGGCCAGGTGCAATAGCTCATGCCTTTAATTCCAGTACCCTGGGAAGCCAAGGCAGGAGAACTGCTTGAGGCCAGGAGCTCAACACCAGCCTGGGCAACATAGGGAGACCCCATTTATACAAACAAATTAAAAAATTAGCCAGGCATTGTGGTGCCCGCCTGTAGTCCCAGCCAATTTGGAGGCTGAGCCAGGGGGATTGCTTGAGCCCAGAACTCGAGGCTGCAGTGAGCTATGATCACACCACTACACTCCAGCCGGAGTGACAGAGCCAGACCCTGTCTCTGCAAAATAAATAAGTAAATAAAATAAAATAAAATAAATTATGCATGTATAATATTGACGAAAATTTTTTGAGCAGGCACATAGCCACAATGCTCATTTTTTCTGTTGTTTAAAAGAATTAGAATATTTTTTAAACTCCAGGTTATCTTTACCTCTAAACCTTACTTATCTTTTGTGAAATGGCATAGAACATTTTACAAACGTAACTCAGACTCAGGGCAAAGCAGTTTATCCAAGGATTCACAGGGAATTGGCAAATCACCAACTATATTCAAACAGAGAAAGAAATCAGGCCTTTCAGGAAGATTGACTCACCCACCTGATGAAAGAAATATGTAACAGCAAGGTCATTGTCATTTAAGAGGATTTCTTCTTCTGTTGTAAAAAGCCACTTTCGAATGGTCAAACAGGTGCCTGGCACAGCTGATGTATAATTCTGAACGTAGAGTTTATGAGGAAATTCATTAGGGGCCAGCTTGCGTACTGAAGAAAAGACAAAACAAAGAAAACCGAAGTAAAAAGATATATAAGAAATTTCCCTAGTATAAACTACGTAAGGCAGATCAAGAAGAATAGGTTATCACTAATCAGAACATTGCTCAAATCCATCAAGGAACTCTGCCTTGGGAGCACAAAATAGCTATTTGTCTGGGAAATCTAACCCTTCCAGCTATGACTATGGCTAGTTAAGTCTCAAGCTGACTGAAACCTATCATTTGAACGACAGGTTGCTATCATTTGGATATTTGGCCCCTCCAAGTCTCATGCTGAAATTTGATCCTCAATGTTGGAGGTGGGGCCTAGTGGGAGGTATTTGAGTCATGTAGCCAGATCCCTCATAAATAGATTAATGACTTCCGGGGGCGGTGTGGGGTGGGTGAGTAAGTTCTCACACTATTAATTCTGAGGAGAGCTGGTTGTTACAAAGAGGCTGGCACCTCCTCCTTCTCTCTTGCCATGGCATCTCTGCACATGCCATGAGTGGGAGCAGCCTGAGGCCCTCCCCAGATGCCCAATCTTGAGCCTTGCAGCCAGCAGAGTCACAAGCCAAATAAACCTATTTTCTTTATAAATTACTCAGCCTCAGGTATTCCTTCCTAGCTATACAAAACAGACTAAGACATAGATCCTTCAGTTAACATGATGAGTCTGCACACAGTGGACCAATTCCAAATTCAGTTAATTTGATCCATTAACTAATAAGTTACAGCTGATGTCCACCGACCATCTTTAAAGCAAGCTTCTCCCATTACCCAGCTATGGTGCATTCAGAGTCTCTCATAAGGCAATTCTCAATGAACTGCTTTTATTGTTAAGAGCTGAAAGGCTCTTCCCACCCCATCCCCCAAACCCTGAGGCATTCCTCAAAGTGAAAAATGTCTTCTGAGTAAGCTTACTTCCTCTTCCTAACAGCTGCACAAGCAGGATAAAACGCCATTACTTTTAATTTCTATATTGCCTTTCTTTGGAAAGGCTGAGTTTTCTTCTCTTGATGTTTACTTGTCTTTCTAACATGGCAAAGACAGATTTAGTATTTCCCATTTTACAGTAAATGTAACTAAAGTTTAGAAAAGGGTTAGAATCCAAGTGTCCTGGTACCCTAGCAATCCTTTGTAACATAATTTACATCTGCCTAGTTAGGCTGTTGGGAGTTGGGAAGAAAAAGAATAACAGGGAGTTGGCTGCTTTGGGGCAATCAAAGTTGTTCTACCTTGATCTGGGATGGCAAGGCAACCCCAATCTACCAAACTCTCCCCCTTTCTGGGATAAAGAAGGTCTGATCAACCAGTATTATCTATGTCATTTCTGGCCTTAGCCCTGTATAAATAGATATGATGTGGAAGACATTCATAAACTGTAGGAAATCTATGTCATTCAGAACAAGCCCTTGGACACCCTTGCCTTCGTGGTCTCAATACAGCCAATGTGATCACCATCCCTAGCTTTTATAAAATAAAAGAGAAATTTCTGTCACCACGTAATAAAATTTCCTAGGAAGAGGAAATCTATTCACATAAAAACTTAAATGTATGCAATAAAACAAAGGCTTTTAAGCAATATGTCTCTCTTTAGCTTCTGAAAACAAACAGCTATTCTTAAAAATCTTTACAAAAAGCATAAAGTACACTAAAACAACATGTGGCTAAATAGAACATCCCCTGTTTTGAAAGCTGTTTCATTGGAATATATGAATTTTGAACCTATAATTTAAAAGAACCTCAGGAAAGGATCTGATTCAGTACCTGTGAAAGAGGAAAAGGATCAACAATGACCAGACACCTTTATGACCTGGGCTTACTGGGATTTGGCTGGTCTGCTTGTTAGAGAAAGACCTGATGAGTAGGATCTCCCTTTGTTTTCAAGCTCTTCTCTAGACAGTTTCAGATTGACAGTATTAGAATAAAATATCTCCAAACAAAACTTAATATTAGCCATTGGCACTTACCAAAGGAATGATTGATCACTTCAAATAAGGCAAAGTAATTCACAGTCGTACTGTCCATGCCAACTTTTGCTGCAATTGCCTAAAGTGTAAACAGGATAGATTGGTTTCAGGAAAACTAAATCAGATAATGTCATGGGAAAAGACAGGTATATGCAAGCGGAGGGGGGAATAGAGAGAGGTTCTGCCATCTTGGTTTCACAAAAATTAAATTCATCTTCCATAGCTATCCTTCATTGTATGTATGAGTATATGCAAGTACACAAACACATGTATGAAGGAAAAGGAAGAAAATACCTGTATTTGACCCAAACAGCTATGATCTTTAAATTTGAGTTTCTCCCTTCCAATACAAGCTGATAGTAGTTTCTTGTTAAATACTGGTTTTCCTCTCTGACATACAACTTCATTCCACAAATGTCTTTTTTTAAACACCACTTACAAGAAATGTGCTTGACAGGACAGATCTTAAGAAAACAAATTCTTAAATATCCAGTTTCACACATTCAGCCTACATTTAATATATGCCATAAACACACAATATCTGTATCTTTGATTCTTGAGCTTAAAATACTCTGTTATTCAGGTTTCACAAATTATTTTTGTTTCTTTTCCAGATGATCCATGTCCCAGGCTGGGATCATCAGGCACGTCCATTTCCTAAGAATTATACCATCATCAATATCCAT
This sequence comes from Varecia variegata, assembly GCA_028533085.1. NCBI lineage: Eukaryota > Metazoa > Chordata > Mammalia > Primates > Lemuridae > Varecia > Varecia variegata. The sequence goes on from CM052444.1 coordinate 40,383,075, forward strand.
ATGAAAATAGCAAAATTTGGGGACAACAGAGGCATATTAAACAAGGATCGGTCATTCTCTCTAGGAATTAAGGTCTAACATAGCATGAAAAATAATAAGGAAATCGAAAGACTCCATATGCAAATAAATGAAAATTGCAATTACATACAAAAAAGAAAGCACAAAGCCAAAAATAACAAACTGTGACAAAATTCCTTTTCAAAATCAATCCTAATATAAATAAGGTATTAATTGAACAAGATAAAACTGTTGAATAATGGTACCTCGGTAAACAAAATATAATTATTTCCCTTCTTCCTGTATCTGCTCACATATAAGGCCTAGGTTTATCCCTGATGTGATGTAGGAACTGGAGATTATAAGTGTTCTTAATTACCATTCTATACTGCACTGGATAGAAACTGAAATGCTCTCAAGGTTAGAAAATGACTTATAGCTAGAATTCTCAGTAACAGGGTAGGACAGAGGAGTATAAAAAGCCTTAGCCTAACAAATGGCCAACAAACGTATGAAAAATGCTCAAAATCACTAATCATCAGGGAAATGCAAATTAAACCACAATGAGATATCACCTTATCCCTGTCAGAATGGCTATTATTAAAAAGACAAAAAACAATAGATGCCAGCGTGGACGCAGAGAGAAAGAAATGCTTATACACTGTTGGTGGGACTGCAAATTAGTACAACCTCTATGGAAAACAGTATGGAGATTACTCAAAGAAATAAATATAGATTTACCATTCGACCCAGCAATCCCACTGCTGGGTATCTACCCATAGGAAAAGAAGTCATTTTATCAAAAGGACACCTATACTTGAATGTTTATTGCAGCACCATTCACAATTACAAAGATATGGAATTAACCTAAGTGCCCATCAATTCATGAGTGGATTAAGAAAAGTGGTGTGTGTGTGTGTGTGTGTGTGTGTGTGTGTATGTACACACATACACATATACCATGGAGTGCTATTCAGCCATAAAAAAGAATGAATTAATGTCTTTTGCAGCAATTTAGATAGAACTGGAGACCATTATCCTGAGTGAAGTATCTCAGGAATGGAAAAACAAACACCACATGTACTCTCTAATAATTTGGAACTAATTGATGGGCACACATGGGCACAGAGAGAAGTAAAAGTCATTGGAAATCAAGAAGGGGAGAGAGGGGTGGAGGGGAGGGGTAAAAACCTACCTAACGGGCACACTGAATACTATTCGAGTGATGGGCACAATAATGGCCCTGATTTAAGCATTATAAAAGCTATCCATGTAACAAAAACATTTGTACCCCTTTTATATTTTAAAATTTTTAAAAAAGCCTAAGAAAAACACTGGAAAAAAGTGAATAAAACAAAATATCAGCAAGCTGTAAAACTAGTGTTTTTCTTGCAATTTGTCCACCGTTGTATAATTTCAGAAATGCATCAGATCCTGCACATACCCTTTGCCATAGTATAGGGTAAATGAACAAACAGGTGGAGGATAGGCTTTTTAACGTTTGCTACAAAGGAGAAATAAACATTAATACCGAGAAACTTCTTGTCTCCGTGAAAATTCTGATCAAGTTAGGATTAAAGGCCAATGAAAAGGCCCACAAGGAGTGATTATACCCAGTGCCCAGATCACGATCTTTAAATACCATTTCTCACTAAAAGGACATGACTCCGTGAACATAGTCTTGATCTAGGGTAGGAAATATATAAAGATGGCCCAGGACATCTCGTTGTACCAAAAAGCAAGGATGCAAACCATCCTTTGCTTGGGGTTGCGCTACTGTCCAATAAGCGCACAGTGAGGGCAGTACTGCTAATGCCTGCACAACACGCCTGCATCAACTAGAGCTTTGCTTTACCTTGGTGCAATTTGGGAAAAAAGAAAAACCTCTTTTCATGATTAAAAAAAAAAAATCAACGATGCTATCATAAACCATTAGGTTGCATAAAAAGTACACAGGAGGAGACATGAAGGAGCTTCCATTGGCCAAAGATGGAACAATCTAAGCATCAAAAAGATAATATATGCTATTGAATGAATCATATTGAATCTAAAAACCCACATGATTACTAAAAAATAAAAGATAATAATTATCTCATTGGACATCACTGGAATCAATATGGGCACCAATTCTTTACTCTGAAAATTGGCAATAAAAGCAAAGAAATATTTATCCTCTCTTTTCCACATACTGCATTTCAAGATAACTAAATAGCTTTAGTTGATAAGGAAAAGTTATTTGCAGAAGAATTCTGGCTAATAAGTGTGAGGTAATGAGAGAATTAGAAAATCAGCACTTTGCAACCTTTAATGAAATCATTGGTTAAAGCAAACACCATCAATGGATACACTCATTTGATAAAAGATCAGTGGGGAACTTTACAATGTAGAGATCAGGTTATTACTACTTAAATATACTGATTAATCTTAGTATCACTAAAGGTCAGATAAGCTCAGATATTTTTTTTTTTTTTTTTTTTTTTTATTTCAGCTTATTATGGGGGTACAAAAGTTCTGCATAGATATATTGCCCATGTCCCTCCCAATCCCCCGAGTCCGAGCCTCAAGCGTGTCCATTCCCCAGACAGTGCACATCGCACTCCTCCTGTAGGTATACACCCATCCCCGCCCCCACCCCCGTCCCCCCCAAGTCAGA
>CM052444.1:40386224-40411866 GCA_028533085.1 Varecia variegata
GTGCTTATTTTTCCATTCTTGGGATGTTTCACTTAATAGAATGGGTTCCAACTCTATCCAGGAGAACCAAAGAGGTGTCGTATCAGCATTATTTCTTATAGCTGAGTAATACTCCATGGTATACAAATACCACATTTTACTAATCCATTCATGGATTGATGGGCATTTGGGTTGTTTCCACATCTTTGCAATTGTGAATAAGCTCAGATATTGTGTACCTCCTGTTGAGAAGCAATATGAAGTATAAAGCGCCAATTATGAAGTATTCTTATCAAAAAAGTAGAACTTGAATCTAATCAAGCCTCTAGAGCAAACTTCCATTTATAGAAAATACAGGGAGACAGAGGGACATATTAAATGATACTATAAGGAAACAAACAGATAAATTCCGAATGTGGGACATTCTATAGAACACTGACCCAATTTCTGCAACAAAACAATGGCATGAAAAAAAAAGTTGGGGAGGAGAAGGGGGACTGCTCTATATCAAAACAAACATAAAAACTAAATGTGATAAAAGGACCTTCTTGGCCGGGCGCGGTGGCTCACGCCTGTAATCCTAGCACTCTGGGAGGCCGAGGCAGGTGGATCGCTCAAGGTCAGGAGTTCGAGACCAGCCTGAGCAAGAGCGAGACCCCCGTCTCTACTAAAAATAGAAAGAAATTATCTGGCCAACTAAAATATATACAGAAAAAATTAGCTGGGCATGGTGGCGCATGCCTGTAGTCCCAGCTACCCGGGAGGCCGAGGCAGTAGGATTGCTTAAGCCCAGGAGTTTGAGGTTGCTGTGAGCTAGGCTGATGCCATGGCACTCACTCTAGCCCAGGCAACAAAGCGAGACTCTGTCTCAAAAAAAATTAAAAAATAAAAAAAAAAAAGGACCTTCTTTAGATTCAGATTTTAACAAACCAACTGTAAAAAGTCATTTTTAGACAACTGGAAAAATTTGGGTATGGAGTAATCATTGGCTAATACCAAGGAAATAGCTCTAATGTTTTAGGATTGATAATGGCATTGTGGTTATGTAAGAAGAATGTTCATATTTTTAGATGCATACTTACTGAAGTATATACAGATTCAATAACATGAGATTTGCTTTAAAATACTTAAACAAAGGCAAAGGAAAAAAGGATACATGATACAAATGTGGCAAAATCTTGATAATTATTAAATATGAGTTATTAGTATATGAGATTCATCGCACTATTCTATTTTCATGTATGTTATAAAGATTTTTACAATTAAAAAAAGGAAGGGTTAATCACAACTATTACAACCTGGGATATTTACTGTACCTTTCTTTCAAGGAGGGCAAAGTACTTTCATATTAATTATTATTAATAATAATAACAGTAGCTAACATTTAATAAACTTATTATATGCTAGATACTCTAAGTACTTTATATGTATTAACTCATTTAACCTATCTTTCTTAGCTTCACACCATCCAATGTCAAGTCTACTTGTTCAAATTTAACTTACCTGATATACTTGGTCTGTAGTACTATTCTTTTTAACCCTGACTGTAACTGTTGTTCCATCTGGTAATGCTACTCTCAGCTCTACATCGGACACACCGTTATAGTTCTGGGGGAAAAGACACAGAAAGAATTTATAACCCAGTATATCCTCACTCTTCCTGTAACATGCTAGCTAAACAATAACCTAAACATGTGATAGAGGAAGTGAGTTACAATGAAAAAGGGGGAAAAGTCAATACATTTACAAGTCATGAAGCTGACTTTAGGTTGCAGCAGAAGTTAACCTTTAAGATGAACAGCAAGGAGAGAAACATGTTGAAGCCAATGTGTTCACATTTCAAAGCAGAAAACTTGTGTGAAGCAGTCTAGGTCAAACACAGATGAGATTTTTGGTTCACTTCCCTTTCCCCATTGAGAGCTCACAAATGTGAAGAGAAAACAACTTAAAGCAGTAGTTTCAAAATCCTCTGGTACTAATGGTAAGGCACGTAGATTGGCTCAAAGGGTATCGTAAGTTCCTTTCTGAACCTTGAAATAATCAGGGCATCTTGGAAATGAAAAATGAGTGAGACTCAGGTATCTGAGTTAGTCTGATGCCCAATTTTCTTCTAGCAAAGAATAAAAAATTATTATTCTCCTTGATTCAAAAGAAATCCTTTTTTTTGCTTTTGACGATTAATACATTCCTCTAACAGATTTTTGACCTTGTAACTCTTATTAGACAGAAACAACTATTTAGGAACAGTCCATCTTCATTTACCACTTTTAAAAAAGTAGTATTCATTGCCTAAAACCATTCGAAACATTACTTTATTATAAGCCCTTGTCTGTAAGAAACTTATAATCTAGTTGGAAAAATAAGACATATGCATATAAAATAATTAGTGGATAACACACTAATATGTTAGCATTAAATATTCATTCTGCTATCCAATTAATATTTATTAAGCACCTCCAGCATGCCTGATACTGTGGTAAGGCGTTGGGAATGTAAAGATGATCAAGGTTTAGCTCTTACCTACAGGTAGCTCACACTCTTATAGGTTAAAAATATAAAGTGACAATCTGATTATATGTCTAAAAATTAGAGAATGAGATATCAACAGGTGGTAAGGTGATAATTGAGTGGTACTGATTGTAAAAGTTCTTGGTAGAATAAAATATCGATAACCTCAGTCATCAGGGATGGCTTCAAAGAGAAGGCGGACCTGGCACTAGGTCTTAAAAGATAGATAAGCAGGATATATATGAAAAGGAAGTAGAAAAAAATGTAGTCATCTGTAAAGTTTATGGCAATTCAACCCATAATGAATATCTTTCATTTATTTTCCTCCACAAGGAGCCAAGAGGAAATCAGTCACCTAAGGAGGTATTCACCTACCTCATCTGATTCTGACAGGAATTCCTGCATGATATCACTCTCACCAATGACTCGTATTGAACACACTGTAGAAAACAAAGACAGAATCTGGCATAAGGCCCTAAAATCAAGAATATTAAGTCAAAAATATATGAAGGTTTAAGTTTAAATCATCAGTAGGAGGCAATCATGAGGTAACATGCCATGCCAGGCATATAAGATTTTAAGATATGACAAACATTCATCTAAATATGGTAACAGAAAAGTAATAGAAAATACAAAGATACGGCTTGCTAAATATTAAATATAGCCAGAAAAGAGAAATAAAAGTTCAGCAAATCTAGCTGAGCATGGTGGCGTTCACCTGTAGTCCCAGCTTCTTGAGAAGCTGAAGCAAGAGGATCCTTGACTTGAGCCCAGGAGTTAAGAGACCAGCCTGGACAATACAGTGAGACCCTTTCTCTTTAAAAAAAAAAAAACAAAGTTCAGTAAATCTAACTTTGCAGTCTTGTATGACCTATTAACAAGGTATAATAATAGAACATGGGGGAAAGAGACAGTGGTAAGTAAATGTCAATCAGGAATAAATCAAATATAAAATTGAAATATAAAGGGAAAATATCTATTTGGCCTACGAACAGGCCATTCAGAGAACCACAAACATTTAAAGCCACTTTGGAAAAAAATGGATAGGTAATTAAGTATTAAGCTGAGCACATCATTTCACCTCACTGAGTAGCTTTAAAACCACCAACAAAAAAAAAAAAAAAAAGGAAGGAAGGAAAGCAGGCAGATAGGTAGCTACTCATCAAATCTAAGAAAGTTAATTTCTTGACACTCTCATGAGGATGCTAAATTACACTGATGATTTTACTTCATTTGATTAAAAAAAATTGGACCCTTTCTCATTTCCCAAGGGCTGTGTTCAGAGGCCAGTCCATGTTAGAAAAAGCTAAAAACAGATGAGGAAGTTCCACTATTTTCTATGGGAGAAATGGTTTTTCTTCAGGGATAAGGCTCCCTATCGAAGTTTTTTAAAAAATCAACTAGGTCAATTAGTTCTTATACAAGGACACGAAATGACTAAATATCACATAAGACCATTATTCTATTAAACCAGTATTTTAAAGGAAAACCTACTACACAGCTAGCAAATTCTATAATTCTATAACTTAGTATGATAAGGTCACTTCTCTGAGCCACAAGATGAACTATTTTATTGAGGAGATCTGTTATTTCTGTTCTGTTCTAGATAAATGTTTCAGCATCCACATCCACAGACTCCTAATGTATCATCTGGAAGCTCGGAAATAACAAGTAAATTTCCATACTTCTACCTCTAGCCTGCTTAGAACAATAGAATTTTAGATTACTAGAGCTCTGCAAACCTACCCACGGATACCTGTAAAATGAATAAAGAGTTTTCATGTAGGATATGCCAGTAAGCCAAGAATCACTTTCATGAAAATGTCTTTAATATTGCCCACTTAGTTCCCAATATTCAGCATATTGATGAGTCTGTCTGAATGTGTTTGCTGGCAAATAATACAACCCTATAAATAAAGGTCCATAAAGGACCATCAAATGCATCAAAAACTAAATATTCATTTTTCTGTTGGTGTTAAGTACTCAATGAACCAATAAAACAGGCTAGTGATCACTGTACTGGACATTCCAGTATTCCCTTCAAAGCTCAGATCATTCAACAGTATAGTCAGAAACTTGACTTTCACTATTGAGTTTCAGGAAACTCAGCCATACAGTTTAGAAGTTGCATGTCTAAACCCTATGTCTACTCAGGGTAGACATAGGAGAGTTTAATGGGTTGGCTTACCTTTTTCTAGATATTCTTCCAAACCCCGACGTCGGGTATCTAATTGTTGTTCTGATAATGAGAAGGGCCACTTTCCTGGGAGACGGGGAAATGTAAAGTTGGCAAACTCTCTCTTCAGGTTCTGGTGTAGGATAGCAAACTCCCGGTACCGCTTAGAACATAGCTGCCTTCCTGCCATGTAAACATTGTATACCTGGTAAAGGAGAACAAAGAAAAGCCTACTTACTACAAATTAAATCACAGAATCATCTAAAGTCAGGCTTAGACTGATATTGGTTAGGTGTATTTTGCTGGGCACTTAGCAGAGACTATGTTTCGAGGGCACTTTAAAATTAAGATGTACTTTCAACAAACATGCCAAAAGTAATATGCACAAAAAAGGGCTACCCTTCAAGAGGGGCATGATCTTGTTTCTGCTATTAAAATGATCTCTAACACACTTTTAAATATCTTCAAAGGCAATTATCAGTTGTTTTTTTGTTTGTTTGTTTTTTTTTACCAACTGCTTAGACTTTGCAGCAATTATCAGTTTTTAAGGATAGATTTTATTTTCTGAAAGTTAAAAGGCACTTGAGGCCAGGCGTGGTGGCTCACGTCTGTAATCCTAGCACTCTGGGAGGCCGAGGCGGGCGGATTGTTTGAGCTCAGGAGTTCGAGACCAGCCTGAGCAAGAGCGAGACCCCGTCTCTACTAAAAATAGAAAGAAATTATATGGACAGCTAAAAATATATATAGAAAAATTAGCTGGGCATGGTGGCGCATGCCTGTAGTCCCAGTTACTCGGGAGGCTGAGGCAGGAGGATTGCTTGAGCCCAGGAGTTTGAGGTTGCTGTGAGCTAGGCTGACGCCACAACACTCTAGCCCGGGCAACAAAGTGACACTCTGTCTCAAAAAACAAAAAAAAAGTCACTTGAAGACAATGTGGTGAATACAGTGAATGAACAAACAAGCAAATTTGGATGGAGATGAAAACCTAGGGTTGATTATAAAGCAATGTGACTGACATTTGTGTGTGGTCCAAACTGGTTCTAAAGTTAATTCCAAAGAAAAGAACTAAAAATGACTTAAGCAATAGCATTTTTGTTTGCAAACAGATGTGGTAAAAAGCAAAATAAAAGCCAACACCTTGATAATAACTTAATTCAAATCACATAGTCTCTTTCTTCTCCATCCCATCTCTCTGCTGCCCTGACCCTAAAAAGTTATCATATCCAACTATGTTTATCATTCTCTTGCTTTCATCTTACATATTTTTGCGTTTATATGTAATCCTTAAATTTTTATTTTTTATTTTAATTTTTAAGGATATTTTAGTTTTTGTAAAAATGGGGTATCATGCTGGATGAGACTTTTTAGACCTTTTTCACTCAGTCTCATCCACAACATTATATAGCTTTGTGGTTTATTCTGCTGCATATAAACCACTTGGTTGTGTGACTATATCATAGTTGTTTGTTTTAATCAGTTCTCCCACTGATAGGCATTTGGGTTGTTTCTGGGTTTTAGCTATTGTGAACAGTGCTGCTAGCAACATTTGTATACATGCCACCTGTTGTACAAGGAAAAGAGATTCTTCTGAGTATGTACCTAAGAGTGGAACTGCAGGGTTATAAGACATGTGCATATTCAACCTCAGGAGATAATGCCAAAATGTAAGCTAAAGTGGTTACACTAACTTATTCTCTTGTCAGCAATATATAAAAAGATCCTCTTAATTTTTGCCAACAGAATGGGTCTGAAAAGATTTCTTACTGTGGTCCTAATTTATATTTCCCTAATATACTAATGATGTTTAATATATCTTTATATATTTATTGGCCATGTGAGTCCTTTTTCGTAAAATACCTATTCATGTGTTTTGCCTACCCTTATATTGAGTTTTTGTGCTTTCTCATTGATTTGTAGCATTCTTTATATGTTCTTTTTATTTTCTTTGAAGGCAGTCAAGAATCTTTATATGTTCTTGACAATCTTTTTCATTTGTGTATTGTGAATATCTTCTCCCAGTTTGTCACTGGTCTTTTCACTTTAAAGTCTTCTAAATTTTAAAAAGTTTTCAATTAAAAAAAAAGTCCAATTTATCAATCTTTTTTAACCAACACTTTTTGTCTTTTTTTTTGAGACAGAGTCTCACTGTCACCCCAGCTAGAGTGTAGTGGCGTCATCACTGCTCACTGCAACCTCAAACTCCTGGGCTCAAGCAATCCTCTCCAGTAGCTGGGACTACAGGTGCACAGCACCATGCCTGGCTAATTTTTTCTATTTTCAGTAGAGACAGGGTCTTACTCTTGCTCAGACTGGTCTGAAGCGACCCTCCCGCCTCAGCCTCCCAGAGTACTAGGATTACAGGCATGAGCCACCACACCTGGCCTTTTTGTGTCTTAAGAAACTTTTTTCTATCACCAAGCTCTAAAAGCTATTCACCAATATTTTCTACTAAGAGCTTTTAATATTTTTTTTTGTCATTTAAGTCCTTAATCCATCTGGAATTGATTTTTCTATATAATATGAAGTAGAGTTCCATTGGCATTTCTTTTAAAGCCAAGAATATTTAAAATCAACTTGTAATTGAATTCTCCCTAAACAAAAATATTCTTCTTTTACAGGACAATATGGGGACTCCCAAGTGGTCCATAATTAACTTCTCACTATAAACAACTAGAAAACTGGACACAATATAGGACACAACTATTTTCAGACATTGGCCAACAGGCAGCTAAGAGCTGTGATCCCTGAGTGAGGGAAACAAACAAGATGAGCCCTATCATAAGCCTGGCTTTCTGCCTGGAGGTAACTCCTAAACTGCAGCTCAGGGAGGGGCACCCAAACAGAGTTCCCAGGAGTTGAACAGACAGAAACTATGGTTCAGAGAAGCCAAAGCAGCTAGAATTTGCAGGGCTGAGCACACAAAAGGGAGCTAAAGAGAGACATAGGTCCAGAAGTCTGTGTTGAGTCCCCTTGAATTTCAGCTGAATCTGAGGAAAGAACTATAACCAAGGGCGAGCTGTAAATAAACAATTCCCAGAGTTCACACAGGATATGGACTCATCATTCAACTTCCCTCCAGCCAGAATAAAGAGACCTCCCTGAATCTATGTGGAATTCAGAAGGGAACTCAAAAAGGCCATGCTTTAGGAGCGGGGCTAAATTCTTCTAGAGTGAAAGCTACTCTAAACCACCCTAAAAGAGCCTAAAAGCAAACCCCAAAGGATTAAAATAACTGTAACTTTACTGCATGCCAGAAAAAAAAAAATCCAACACTCTTTAAAAGAAAATAACAAAATCTAGCACCCAATAGCATTAAATTCACAAGGTACAATGCCCAATCAAAAATTACTAGACATATAAAGAAGCATAAACATTTAACCTATGACCAGGAGAAAAATCAGCCAGTAGAAACAGACTCAGAAATGACAAAGACAAAAGAGTCAGTAGACAAGAACATTAAACAGCTATCATAGGCTGCTTCTGCTTCTGTTTAGGATTTAGGAAGCTGGGCCAGGCTTGGTGTGTCACATCTGTAATCCTAGCACTCTGGGAGGCCAAGGCAGGAGGATTGCTTGAGGACAGGAGTTTTAGAGCAGCCAGAGCAAGAGTGAGACCCTGTCTCTACAAAAAATAGGAAAATTAGCTAGGCCTGGTAGCCCATGTCTGTAGTCCCAGCTACTTGGGAGGCTGAGGCAGGAGGATCGCTTGAGCCCAAGGGTTTGAGGCTACAGTGAGCTATGATGATGCCATGGCACTCTAGCCAGGGTGACAGAGCGAGACTCCGTCTCAAAAAAAAAAAAGAAAGAAAGAAGGAAAAAAGAAATAAAGAGCACTTCCAGGCTGGATTCTTTTGTTTTAATAAAACATGTGGGCCGGGCACGGTGGCTCACGCCTGTAATCCTAGCACTCTGGGAGGCTGAGGCGGGTGGATCGCTCGAGGTCAGGAGTTCGAGACCAGCCTGAGCAAGAGCGAGACCCCGTCTCTACTAAAAATAGAAAGAAGTTATCTGGCCAACTAAAAATATATATATAGAAAAAATCAGCCGGGCATGGCGGTGCATGCCTGTAGTCCCAGCTACTCGGGAGGCTGAGGCAGGAGGATCGCTTAAGCCCAGGAGTTTGAGGTTGCTGTGAGCTAGGCTGACGCCACAGCACTCACTCTAGCCCGGGCAACAGAGTGAGACTCTGTCTCAAAAAAAAAAAAAAGAGCACTTCCACCCCAGACACCAGGAGACTTCCCACTAACTTGCAAATCTTTTCCCTGGGCCTCTACTATATTCAGAAGAAAGACTGGGGGCAGGGCAGGAGACTAGAGATAGTCTCCCTTGGTGGCCCAGGCCTATGGGAGGTGATTAGCAATTGCTAGGGGACAGACACAATGCCAAACATTCTCCCATACCCTTCTCTTCTAAGCAAAAGCTTTAGGTTATTAGGGGATGGGCAGTGCTATGGTTTGAATCTCCCCTCCAAAACTTAAGTTGAACTTTATTTGCCATTGGGAGGGGATTAAGAGGAACTTTAAGAGGTAATTACGTCATGAGGGTAAAGCCCACATGAAAGGGTTAATGCAGTTATGGAGAGAATAAGTTAGCTATCTCAGGAGTTAGGCCCTCTCTTTTCTCTGTCTCACAGGTATTTCTTCACCATGTGATGCCTTCCTCCATGTTATGATACAGGAAGGAGGCCCTTATCAAATGTGGCCCCTTGATAGTAGACTTCCCAGCCTCCAGAACCATACGCCAAATAAATCTCTTTTCTCCATAAATTATCCAATCTGTTATTCTGTTACAGCAGTAGAAAAGAGACTAAGACAGGCAGCAAACCCTCTCATTCGGAGGGCACAGGCAAAGATCCACTGCTTCTGGGGAAGGAGTAAAAGCAAAATACTCTGCACTCCTGGCGAGAAGCAGGAAACCATCTTAGGTCCAGATTTGCACACTGATACCAAGCAGAGATCTGCTATAGCTGGAGGGGGGACAGGAAACTCTTTCCCAAGACTCACCACAGATACTAAGCAGAGTTTGTCTGAGAAAAGAAGGAAGGGCAAAATAACTAAGACTCAAGGACACAGACTCTGCCTACGGCTCAGGCTGGACCACACAACATCCACCTCTACCAAAAGAGGCTAGCGCAAATAAAAAGTAAGAACAGTCTATCAGTGGCAGAGGGGCAAGCGTGTGGAGAGAGAGCTTATCTGTAGTGCAAGTATGCAGGGGTGATTGAAAGCTTTGGGACAGAAATACTAAAAAAACCCCCCAGAACCCCAGGCCCCACTCTAAGCACAAGGTAACAGCAGCCTACTGCTACAGGAACTTGAAGCCTATGGCACAATAAAAGTAATGATAGCCACAAGAAAACACAAACCCAGCTTAACTGACTCAATTGCCTAACAGAAGAGCCTTGCCCATTTCCAGGTTCAAATACTATTTACTTTAGTCATCTCTACTGTTCTACACATGATGGTTGACATTCAGTTAATTATTACCAGACAAAAATGAAAAGAAAAAAAAAAACCCAATACTTCTGTCAAAAGATAAAGCAATTTCAGAGGTGAGACCCAGAAGTTTAAACTATTAGACAGGGACTTTAGAATAACTGTGATTAATATGCTAAAAGATCTAATGAAAAAGGAAAAGGTAGAATACATGTATGGACAGGGATTTCAGCAGATATGAAAACTATACACAAATATCAAATGGAAATGATAGAATAAAAGGCATGCTATCAGAGATGAAGAATTCCTCCAAGAATCTCATCAGTAGACTGGACACAGCTGAAGAAAGAATCAGCGAACGTAAAGACAGGTCAATAAAAATGATCTAAATGGGAACAAGAGAAAAAGAAGAACTAAAACAGAATAGAGCATCCAAAAGCTCTAGGACAATATCAAAGAGTCTAATATACAGGTAATTGGACTCTCAGAAAGACAAGAGAGAAAAAACAGGCTAAGAAATATCTAAAGACATACTGACTGAGAATTTTCCAAAAATCATAAAAGATATCAAACTACAGAGTCTTCAAGTAGAATAAATACCAAGAAACACCCATCTAGACATATAAAAATCAAACTTCGAAAATCGAAGATAAACAGAAAACTTTGAAGATAGCCAATAGGGGTTAAAATATTACACAGAGAACCAAAAATTAAAACAAGCTGGATTTTCATAAGAAATTATGCAAACCAGAAGACAAGAGTGCCTTTTTTTTTTTTTTTGAGACAGAGTCTCGCTTTGTTGCCCGGGCTAGAGTGAGTGCCGTGGCGTCAGCCTAGCTCACAGCAACCTCAAACTCCTGGGCTTAAGCGATCCTACTGCCTCAGCCTCCCGAGTAGCTGGGACTACAGGTATGTGCTACCATGTCCGGCTAATTTTTTCTATATATATTTTAGTTGGCCAGGTAATTTCTTTCTATTTTTAGTAGAGACGGGGTCTCGGCTCTTGCTCAGGCTGGTCTCGAACTCCTGACCTGGAGCGATCCACCCGCCTCGGCCTCCCAAAGTGCTAGGATTACAGGCGTGAGCCACCGCGCCCGGCCTAAGAGTGACATTTTTTTAACTACTGAAAGAAAAAAACTATCAACCCAGAATTCTATACCCTACAGAAATATTTTTCAAACATAAAGGTGAAATGAAGACTTTTCCAAACCAACAAAAGCCAAGAGAATTCAATTCCAACAGACCTCCACTACAAGAGATATTAATGCAGGTTCTTCAGGCAGAGGGAATATGATGGAAATTGGATTTACACAAAGCAATAAAGTATATCAGAAATGGTAAATATGTGGTTGGATATAAAAGAACTTTTATCATTTTGAATCTCTTTAAAAGGTAACTGTTTGGGCCAGGCACAGTGGCCCAAGCCTGTAATCCTAGCACTTTGGGAGGCCAAGGTGGGAGGATCACTTGAGACCAGGAGTACGAGACCAGCATGAGCAAGAACAAAACCCCATCTCTACAAAAAATACAAAAATTAGCCAGGTGTGGTGGTACATTCCTGTAGTCCCAGCTACCAGGGGGGCTGAGGGAGGAAGATTACTTGAGCCCAGGAGTTTAAGGTTGCAGTGAGCTATGATAATGCCACTGCACCCAAGCCTGGACAACACAGCAAGACATTGTCTCAAAAAAAAAAAGGTAATTGTTTGAAGCAAAGATAATAATGTATGTATCATGAAGTTTATAACACACATAGAAGTAAATGTATTACAACAATAGCACAAATGATGGAAGTGGAAATAAAATATACTCTTGTAAGAGTCTTATACTATAAATGAAGTAATATATAATTTGAAGATATATGCTTATAAATTAAAGATGTATACTAAAGATGTAAACCTACAGCAACTACTAAGAAAATAAAACCACAAATTATATCTAATAAAGCAATAGTGGAGATAAAATGGAATCACTTATAAATATTCTATTAATCCAAAAAAAAGCAGGAAAGGAGGAAAAAAGAAAAAAAGAGCAGATGAGACACAGACAACAAAGAAAAAGATGATAAGATTTAACCTAACTATACAATAATTATACTAAAGGTAACGGCCTACACACTCCAAATAAAAGAGACTGCCAGACTAGATAAAAAAGCAAGACTCAACTATAAAGTATCTATAAGAAACCCACTTTAATCACAAAAATATAAATAGGTTAAAAGTAAAAGGATGGAAAAGATATACATCGAAAACAATAACCAAAAGAAAGCTGAAGTGCCTATTAGTAGCTATATGTTAATAGCAGAGAAAGACGTCAGAACAAAGATTATCACCAGGGATAAAGAGAGAGATTTCATAATGTTAAAGGGGTCAATTCATCAAGAAGACATAACAGCTTCATTATACATAAATAAAAACCTGATAAAACTGAGATTCTACTTCAGGTATTGTTACATAAACTCTCCGTAGATCAACCCTCCCACTAATGACAACTACAAATTCTAGACAAAATACAAAAAAAAAAAAAAAAACCCAAACAAACAAAAAAAACTCAATTACCTGAGGATTCTGAACAGTACACTAAAAGCAGGCAGATTGTGGGGGGAATCAAAACATGGCACAATGATCTACACAGGGTGGGATGGGGAATTCCTGCTTTTAGGGGGCTTCCTGCTTTTAGGGGGCTTTGCACTGCTGGTAGGCATCAGTCACAAAGTAGCACAACTTAAGCAACTAAAACTCCAGTAGAAACCCTGACATCTTTCTCACTCAAAGATATAGGGAAAGGATTTTAGGCAACCATGGTTGAAACCAGAGTAAGTGCAGAATCCTAAGCAAGAGAGAGCCGGAGAAGGGGATCCCTTAATTCTGTCAATGAATACCACATGTTTCTCAGACTAATCCCTCCTTGAACAATGTATACAGACTCCAAGTAGCACTGCAAAGGCTGAAAGAACTGAACTGAGACTTGAAGTACAACCCACAGAAGGTGACACAGCTTACAGCTTATTGTCAGGTAAAATAAAAACATCAATACTACTCAGAGGAATATTACAGAACCCAGAGTCTATACAATGTAATGTTCATAATATCCAAGATACAGTACAAAATCACTACCAGGAGGATATGACCCATTTTCAAGGGAAAAGACACTTAACAAAAGCCAACCCCCAAATGACATAAATGTTGAAATGTTCAGACATGTAATCAATGGAACCAATAAAAAGTTGAGAAATAGAACCACACTTATATGGTCAATTGATTTTCAACAATGCCATGGTATTTCAAAGGGGAAAGACTATTCTCTTCAACAGAGGCTGCTGAAACAACTGGATATCAATATGAAAAACAAACAAACAAAAACCCTTGACCCTTCTATCACACAATTAAAAACAAACAAACTCGAAATGGATCACAGACCTAAACCATGAACAGTGAAAACTATGGTACAGTCATTTTACTTTAGAAAGCAGTTTGGCAGTTTCTCAAAAGGTTAAACATAAAGAATTACCATATAACCCAGCAATTCCATTCCTAGGTATATACCCAAGAAAAATAAAAACATATATTTACACAAAAACATGTACACGAATGTTCATAACAGCTTTATTCATAATAGCCAAAAAGTGGAAACAACCCAAATATCAATTGAAGATGAACAAATAAAAAGTGGTAAATCCATACAATGGAATGTCATTTGCCAATAAAAATGATGCACTGATGGACAAGCCTTGAAAATATTGTGCTAAGTGAAAGAAGCCAATCACAAAATACGATCCAATTTATATGAAATGTCCAGAATAGGCAAATATAAGATAGACAGTAGATTAGCGGTTGCCCAGGGCTGGAGGGGATGGGAGATTTGGGGGATGATGGCTACAGGGTACTACTGGGTTATTTTGGAGGTATGAAAATGTTCTAAAATTGATTGTGGTGATAAGTGTAGAATTCTGTGAACACACCAAAAACAACTAAATTATACACTTTATATGGGTGAATTTGTGGTATATAAATCATACCCTAGTAAAGTTATTACAAAAAAGAGCTAAAACTATAAAACTTCTATAAGAAAACATAAAAGATTTGTGTCCTTGAGTTAGGTAGATTTCTTAGAACATAAAAAAGCATTATCCATAAATTTAAAAACTGACAAACTGAACTTTATCAAAATTTAAAACTTCTGTTCTTTGAAAGATACTTTTAAAAAAGAAAAGGCAAGCCACAAACTGGGAGAAATATTTACAAAACATCTATCTGATAAAGGACTTATGTAAAAAATATATAAACAACCCTTACAACAAAATAATAGGACAAACAAACCAATTTTTTAAATGGGCAGAAGAGTTGAACAGATGCTTCACCAATGAAGATACATGAATGGCCACTAAGCACACAAAAATCAGCTCATCATCACAAGTCATCAGGTAAATGCAAATTAAAACCAGAGTGAGATACCACTATACCCACAAGAATGACTAGAATTACAAAGACTGAAAATACCAAGTGTTCAAGAATGCAAAAATGGTATAGCCACTTTGGAAAATAGTTTAGCAGTTTCTTATATGACTAAATTTACACTTACTATAAGACCTTGCAATTCTACTTCTTGGTATGTACTCAAGAGAAATGAAAACATAGGTCTACATAAAGACCTGTACATTAATATTATTTCATGACAGCTTTAGTCATAACAGCCCCAATGTGCATCAACAATGAATAAATAAACAAACTGTAGTAAATCCATACAATGGACTACTACTCAGCAATAAAAAGGAACAAATTATTGGTATATGCAACAATGTGTATCAATCTTAAAAGGACTATACTAACTGAACAAAGCCAGACACAAGAGTACATACTGTATGATTTCATTTATTTAACATTCCAGAAAAGGCAAAACATGGTGACAGAAAGCTGATCGGTGGTTGACAAGGGCAGTGGTAGGGAAAGAGGACTGACTGCAAAGGGACATGAAGGAACTTTCGGGGGGTGATGAAAATGTTCTATATCTTCATTGTGGTGGTGGTGGTGATAAGACTATGAACATTTGTTAAAACTCATAAAAGTGGACACTTCATGTGGGTGAATGTTGAAGTAGGTAAATTATACTCAATAAAGTTGATTTTTTTAAAAAGGACAATTAGTAGTTTCATTCCTTTTCTCAAGTTCCCAAGGTTTTAGATAATTCCCAAAAGGTTTCAACATCCCATCTGCTCTACTTTGAGAACCTGACCTTGATTTCAACTTCTTACATGCCTTATGATTCAAAGTTAGCACTTTTGAAGCACAAAACTCTAAATTTTGTGTGTGGTTGTAAGACTACAGAGGCCATGCTGATGTAAGACCTATGTGCTATCATCTCCAGCTAAATTACAGATGCAGTCGCAAATATTATTTAATCCTCTGCAACTTTCCTAGCTTTCTTGCTTTTCTCATCTCCTCACTAAAAAGAATTTATCATAAATGTTTAGTAGCTCAATCATAGGCAGGGTACAAATCCCAGTTTGAGAGACTGCAACGTTAGTCAGCAGGTCGGTTTTAAACACCTGTAGTCTGATTACCAACGTCTAACAGAACCCACTACATTTTCTACTAAGAATAACAAACATTTGTCATTATATCAACACTCCCAAAATAATCAAAGGCAAATAAAGCATACTGCAACCAAGAGAAAAATTAAGTAGATTGGGCTATCAGTGGCAATTAGGTTTTGAAGAACAAACAAAGGCATTCAGAGAAGGGGCTGGCACGTGAATCTCTTGGAATTCAAGATGGGCTTTCCTGCATATCTACAACATCAATAGATTGGAAATGGATGAAATAGCTCATTGGAATTGCATTCAGAGTATAATTAGGACCTTGGGAAAAACCAGAGTTAATCACATAGATATTTCCAAAGAAAATGAAAAAGAACAAGATATGGAAAGGAGTGTAGGGACACGCAGGTTCTGGGACGGATGAACCTCTGTGCTATCCAAATTATTTTGGAAGACATAATTTGTATTACCCAAATTATTTTTAAATTAATCTTGCTCTATAGCACCACAGAATCAACAGTAAATGAGAGATTGCTAATAGCAAAGAGATATGGCAATCAATAAAAGAGCAAACAAAAAAGAAACTAAACAAACAAAAACTCACATGTTTACAACAGACCGGAATGCAAATTTGAAACTGCCTGGAAATAAAATGGAATTATATTTAAGCAGAAATAGGACTCTTCTTTATCACTGAGGTTCATCCCCTGTAATAAATCAGGGTCACTGTCTTTTATTTATGTGTGAACCCATTTTCCTGGTAGACAAACTGACACAGGTTGTCATCTTTTATTCTACTGCTATATTTTCATAATGATAAGACTGAGGGAAACAAAGCTAGATGCTTGAGGATCAAGTTGGGCTGACACTCACCACAAACTTCTCACCATTCTGCTCCACATGTTTGTATGTGGGGACCGATATGGGCACTGCTTGCTTTTCTGTGTAATCATAAAATGATTGTCCCAACGAGTCGTCACTGGGATCTAGGTTATCTGCCTCATGAGGAGGTACAGATAACACTGTCAAGATCAATTCCTTCTCGCCTGCTCGGATCAGGTCCACCACCTGCTTGTGTGTCGCCCCCTCAACATTCACGCCGTTCCTGAGGGGAAAAAGGGAAAAAGACAATCCCATAAACCAGAAGGGTCCAAACACCTTACATCTCCACCCTCCGGCCCCCACTCCGGTGTCACACAGCATGAACCATAGAGGCAAAAGATTAATTTGGTTCCAGAAAAGTTGTTTATGTTTTCACAGATCCTAATGTGAAAAACTGTTTGTGAACTTACGGCAGGGGGAAAAATGGAAACAGGTGAGAGGACCTACCCTTCCTCTATACTAGAATCTCACACATAGCTTCAGGAAAGCACATGGGGAAAAGGGTAAAGCTGAGGAGGAAACAACGCTTTTTAAGCTAAACAGTCCAATTTCCTCACCTAACCAAGCATGTATACAAAACAATCAAAGTGGCTTTTGACAGTCATGCCACTTTGTCCTTTTTAAACTTCATGGGAATTCTGTTAAAAAAAACTGTATAAAATGCATTCCCTTCATTTGCAAATAGAGACTCAAAAAAATTTGTGACTCAAGATAATTCCTGTACATTTATATCCAATTTCTCCCCATATCCTCAAATTAGTCAACTTAATTTTCCTTTATATCAAGTTTCATTACTTTGGGAATTAAACAATATTACTCTGTTCATACACACTAGTTTCCTCTATCACTTGGTTTTTTAAAAGGCAAGGTAATTACCTCTCTAAAATCTCATGATCTGACCTAACTTCCTTTGTTCTCCCCAATCACTTCAATTAACCTCTCAGGATTCTATCTACTTTTTTCCTGCTCTGTGCTGCCTCACTTAAAGCCTTGTGTAATCAGTCGGATCTAAAAAATATAAACCTAAGTTTATACAGTAAAATCAACCTACTCATTTTCCTTCCTGTTTCAATGTGTATCAAAGGCTGAAATAAGGAAAGGCACAAGGTTTAGAAGAATAATAATTTTGTCAAGAAAGATGCTGAGTCTCACAAAACTCACTCAGCAAACCAAACTACCTTCCCAGAATGCTGACCCAGCCTGCCGGTTCAGCAAAAACCACTGGGCAGCTGTCCTGGAGTTTACCTCCCACGGCTATCCCAAGAGAAGGATATACACACCTGGCCTGTAATTCATTTAATATTTAAAGCTCATCTACCCTTTAGAGTTAATTTCTTTTTCAGTCTTGTTCCAAACCATTAGGATTTTTCCTTCCTGAAAATGATGCTAAGTTTAGTAACAAGCCTTCCATAAACTTTTCAGTCACTGAAATTGTCTCTGTCAGAAACATCCATTTATATAAACAGAATAGGCAGGAGATCACTCAGCTAGTCTCTGTCCTTATTTAGGGTTTTTAGGGTTTAACAATCTAGCCTGTAAATTCAACACGCTTGACATTTCACAACTTAAAAGTCTAACATACAACAAAAAAAATCAGTAATTTTACAATAAGCTAGCTATAAAAGAAAATAAAGAGCACTTTCCACTGATGGAAATTTGGGCTTTTTACTCAGATCAGTCAGACTCTGGATCTAAAAACATGGTCAACTCTGATCAGACAGCAGGATGGTAAAATGGAAAGAAAATGGGCTTTGGAGCCAGAGTTACTTGAGTTCAAATAGTCTAGTCCTGTCCGCTAGTACCAGAATTGGTCTTGATGGAGTTATTGAACCTTTCTTAGCCTTGCTTTTCACATCTGTAAAATGGGGACAATAATAAGTCCCTAACAGAGTGGCTGTGAGGATTAATGTAAAATAACATGTAACTTGCCTAGAATAATACCTGAATACTTGCATCAAAAGGTTTAAAAAGGGCTGGGCGTGGTGGCTCATGCCTGTAATCCTGCACTCAGGGAAGCCAAGGCAGGAGGATCGCCTCAGGTCAGGAGTTTGAGACCAGCCTCAGCAAGAGTGAGATCCCATCTCTGCTAAAATTAGAAAGAAATTAGCCAGGCAACTAAAATAGAAAAAATTAGCCGGGCATGGTGGTGCATGCCTGTAATCCCAGCTACTCGGGAGGCTGAGGCAGGAGGATCCCTTGAGCTCATGAGTTTGAGGTTGCTGTGAGCTAGGCTGACGCCACAGCACTCTAGCCCGGGCAACAGAGGGAGACTCTGTCTCAAAAAAAAAAAAAAAAAAAGCCATGAAAATCATCAGAAAAACTTAAGTGAAGCTTACACCAAGAGTAGCCAGGGAGCAAGGAAGCTTGCTTATTAGATTTTACCACTTTATTACTAAGACCAATTTTCAAATTGGCTATCATCCCACATACCTCTTTTAAAAAAAGAGGAAAAAACTTACAGTGTCATATCCTAAACATACTTGCTATTATTTATCTGGTTCAACTATAGAAGGAATGCTATACATTCCACAACTTAATACAAAGCGGGAAATTCCTTCATTCTTCAGAGAATGAAATGAGGTCAGTAAAAACCTCAGGATGTCTGATTTGAAAAAGAGCCCTCCTTCCTCAAGAATCAAGAGGTCTTCACAATCATAAAAATGTTTACCATAAAAAGGTTTATATGATATACTCTTTTCCATAAGAATGCTACTATACCAGGCTCAATGTTTACCAAAAAAATGTTTATATATTCTTTTCCACAAGAATGCTACTATATCAGGCTCAAATGAGGTGTGCCTCAACAGTTTATACAATTCTGAAGACATAAATAGATGCAAAATACAAATTCTGCAATAAAAGGAAAACTTTTAGCAGTACAGACTTTTTGGGAGTCAAACAGACTTGGGTTTGAATACCAATTGTGTCATTTAACAGATGAGACCTTATGTAAATTACTCAATCTAAGCCTCAATTTTCTAATCCACAAAATGGGGCCAATAATACCTACAGCTAATGGAATTGTTGTGAGAACTAAAATGAGATAAAGCTCTAGAACATGGTAACAACTCAATAAATGATAGCTATTTGTGTTATAGTATTTATAACAATTGAGCAAATAGGTTGGTAGTATTTTGGCCTCACTGATGACATAAATCCTTTCTACCACTAATTTCTCTTGCCTTTCTTCTGTCTTTGTGACATAATCTAGTTGGAATTCATGTGAAAATAAATGACTAACCTCTCAACCAATGATAATAGGGTTCACAAAATAGCCACCTTCACAAAACCACTGCATCAGAAAACTGCTAAGTCCCATATCACACAAAAAAGTACCTACTGCCCAGCAGGACCTACCAATCTATGCTTCCTCCTTAAAGAAAGGTAGTAGCTTAAATATATTATCAAAAAAAAATCAACAGATACGTGATTAAGCAAATATAGCAAAGTGTTAATGATAGGGCTGGGTGTGGTGGCTCATGCCTGTAATCCCAGCACTCTGGAAGGCCAAGGCAGAATTGCTTGAGCTCAGGAGTTTGAGACCAGCCTGAGCAAGAGTGAGACCCTGTCTCTACTAAAAATAGAAAAATTAGCCGATCATTGTGGCGTGCACCTGTAGTCCCAGCTACGCGGGAGGCTGAGGCAAGAGGATCTCTTGAGCCCAGAAGTTTGAAGTTGCAGTGAGCTACGATGACATCATTGCACTCCACCCAGATTGAGACTCTGTCTCAAAAAAAAAGAAATGTTAATTATAGAATCTAGGTAATAGGTATACAGATATTCACTGTATAATTCTTTCAACTTTTCTGTATGTTTAAAATTTTTCATAATAAAATGAAGGAAAAAATGAAGGCTGCCAAAAATTCCAGCAACCCACAAATATAACCAAAATTTTGTTTCCTTAGGCAACTAGATGATACCTAACATATGTCTTCAACATTATAAAGATACACTTGATAATTTTAATAAAATGTTCAATTTTACATAAGACCAACATTTGGCCCTAAGGGAGAGGGGCCTTCACCTAGTTAATGGGAGTGGTTTCAAATAAGACTTCTATTCAACCAAAGTTAGCAAAGTAGGGAAATTGCAAAGCTAATATAAACATTCCCAGAAGCAGGAGAAAAAGCTCTAGTCAGGAATTGTATACTGCTTGTGAAGAAAGCTGTATATAATGAAAACTAGGTATGAATGGAAATGACAAAGCCAGTCACTATATGTACCACAGCAAGGAGCCATTCTACATGGTAAGGACACTACTACTTTGACTCCCCTGTGACAGGCAAGAAAAGTAATTAAAGGGTAATAATTAGTGCCTCAGACAGCAGCCCATTAAAAACAGACAATAAATTCCTATAACTGCAAACAAGACAAACGTTTCAATTCTGTAGATTAAAACGCAATAGCTGGAAGATGGGGGGAAGGCCAAATAAATAAATAAATAAAACGCAATGGCTACATACCCACAAGAATAGCTAAAATGAAAAAAAAAAAAAGAGTGATAACACCATGTTTTGCCAAGGATGTGGAACAATTACAATTCTCATACGTTGCTGATAAGTGCATAAAACAAAAACAATCTAGCAGTTCCTTAAAATGTTAAACATACATTTACTACATGATCCAGCAAGTCCACTCCTGGGTATTTATCCAAAAGAAATGAAAATACATCCACACAAACAACTATAGTTGAATGTTCACTGCAGCTTTATTCATAATAGTCCAAAACTGAAAACAGCTGAAATGTCTATCAAAAGGTGAACAGATAAACAAATTGTGGCATATTCATGCAATGGAGTAGTACAACAATAAAAAGGAACAAACTGCTCATATCCACCATAATATAGATAAATCTAAAAAACACACTCAGGGAAGAAAAGTGAGAGAAAAGAATTTTATTGACTTGATTCCATTTACTTGAAGTTCCAGAACAGGCAAAACTATTCTATAGTGGTAGAAATCAGATCAGTGGTTGTCTAGAAGGGAGGGGATGAGTATCAAATGGAAGGAAGTTTTCTAAAGTGATGGAACTGTTCTATATCTTGATTGAGGTGGTGGTTAAATGGGCGTATACTTTTGTCAAAACTCCCAACTCTATACTATGTGTGCATTTGACTGTATGTAAATTAAGCCTCAATAAAGTTACTTTAAAATAAAAATTATAATACCCTCATCTATAAGTGTGAAATAGTAGTCCATCATCTGAATGAAATATAATCCCTATTCCACTTTTAGATTACTCTGATTTTTTTTTTTGCTGTTACAAACAATGTTGTTATGAAGACCCTAGTAGATGAATCTGTATATATCTACAGCATAAAACTTTTTTTTTTTTTTGAGACACAGTCTCACTCTGTTGTCTGGGGCAAATGCTGTGGCGTCAGCCTAGCTCACAGCAACCTCAAACCCCTGGGCTCAAGCGATCCTTCTACCTCACCCTCCCAAGTAGCTGGGACTAGAGGCATGTGCCACCATGCCCAGCTAACTTTTTCTATGTATATTTTTAGTTGCCCAGCTAATTTCTTTCTATTTTTAGTAGACACGGGGTCTCGCTCTTGCTCAGGCTGGTCTTGAACTCCTGACCTCGAGCGATCCTCCTGCCTCGGCCTCCCAGAGTGCTAGGATTACAGGCGTGAGCCACCACGCCCAGTCAGCATAAAACTATTTAAAAAATAACATACGTGCTTTCTCCTTCACCTCCCATATCTTTGTGGAAAATAAGCTAAACTTTGGATACTTCCAAGTCTTACAAGCTTATTTCTTGGAAGTAATGAAGAGAAAATTAAGCCAGAGCTAGTTTTACTCTTCCTACTACTCTGGCTTTTTTCCTAATCTCCTATAAACAACAGGACACATATTTCAGGCCTAGCATAGTTAAGAACTCAGCAACAGATGACTATAAAGTTAAGTCAGATAGCAGCAGCATCTCTCTCAAGTTTATCAAAGCCATAATGTAAGGGCCAAGAGTCAAATTCGTCAAACACTGCATTAATACCATTGTATTGCATTACAAATATAATTCAGATTCTATTTCTTACGAAGCCTAGATTCCACTTGTTAGATTTTTAAGTATTCAAGACCATAAAGCATTTTCTTCTGATAGAGTATTTAAAAAAGGATTTGTGGGCCGGGCACGGTGGCTCACGCCTGTAATCCTAGCACTTTGGGAGGCCGAGGCGGGCGGATTGTTTGAGCTCAGGAGTTCGAGACCAGCCTGAGCAAGAGCGAGACCCCGTCTCTACTAAAAAAATAGAAAGAAATTATATGGACAGCTAAAAATATATATAGAAAAATTAGCCGGGCATGGTGGCGCATGCCTGTAGTCCCAGCTACTTGGGAGGCTGAGGCAGAAGGATCGCTTAAGCCCAGGAGTTTGAGGTTGCTGTGAGCTAGGCTGACGCCACGGCACTCACCGTAGCCCAGGCAACAAAAGCGAGACTCTGTCTCAAAAAAAAAAAAAAAAAAAGTGGATTACAAAAATGCAAATCCATAAAACTTCTAGAAGATAACATAAGAGAAAATCTTTCCAGTAATTTTGGGTTTGGCGATGAGATTTTAGATACACCACCAAAAAGCACTGATCCACTGAAGAATAAATTGCTAAGCTGAACTTTATTAAAATTTAAAACTTCTGTTGTGTGAAAGATAATGTTAAGAGAATGAAAAAACAAGCCAGACTAGGAAAAAAATATTTGCAAAACACATATCTAATAAAGGATTTGTATCCAAAATATACAAACTATTAAAACTCAACAATAATAACCCACATCTGACTCAAAGTAAAAAAAAAAAAAGAAAAACTCAACAAAAAAATAATCCAATTTAAAAATAGGTAAAATATCTGGACAGATACCTCACCAAAGAAGATATAGAGATGGCAAATAAGCATATGAAAAGATGCTTAACATCATTCATCATCAGGGAATTGCAAATTAAAATCAGATACCCCTATGCATCTATTACAATGGCTAAAATCCAAAAACAAAACTGATAATGCCAAATACTGGTGAGGGTGTAGAGCAACAGCAATTGTCATTCATGTCTGGTGGGAACATAAAATCGTACAGTCATTTTGGAAGACAGTTTCTTACAGTCTTACAATAAGATCCAGCAATCGCACCCCTAGGTATTTACCTAAATGAGTTGAAAACTAACATCCACACAAAAACCTGCATACAAATGTTTATAGTAGCTTTATTCATAACTGCCAAAAGCCGGAAGTAACCAAGTTTATCCCTCAATAGATGAAGGGATAAACAAACTGTGGAACATCCATACAATTGAGTATTATTCAGCTATAAGAAGAAATGAGCTATCAAGCCACAAAAAAATATGGAGGAACCTTAAGTCCATATTGCTAATGGAAAGAAGCCAGTCTGAAAAGGCTACATATTGTATGATTCCAAGTATATGACATTTCAGAAAAGGTAAAGATCAGTGGTTACCAGAGGCTTGAGAGGAGGGGAAGGATGAACAAGTGAAGCACAGGGAATTTTTAGGGCAGTGAAATTGTTCTGTATGATACGGAATGGTGCATACATGACAAAATGCATTTGTTAAAATCCCTAGAACTTTATAACACAGAGTGATACTTAATGTATGCAAATAGAGTGTGACAAGGGAACCTAACTGTATTTCAAATGTATTTTAAACAACCTCACTAAAGGGGGTAAAGGAAAAGGTATGGCCCTAAATAACTGGAAATGAATAGTATCTGTAAGACTAAAGGTGAAAGGGACTACACACGAGTACTGTACTTTAGCCAATAAAGTTGTTTTCCACAGGGGTACAGGTTAACAATTCTGATACGGCACTGGAATTGAACAATTAAGTAAATGCATGGTGGATAGGGGGAGCCAAGTTTCTCACTGTTGGAATGGAAATTTACAGATCAGCAGGGGGAGGAGGTTAGAATGATTCATGTGGTAATGGAGCAGAGATGGAGAGTCAGTAAGAGCTCACGTTTAACTTAATATAAATACAGACGGTTACACAGAGAAGTATATATAGATATGTATCTATGCAGGGGTTAATATACACCCATATATTTCTCTGCTGTCAGCTGGAATGGCCTAAAAAAAAATCACACCCTAGTAGCAACAACCACACCTAGTGCCCAGATCTTGGTTTCTAATACCAGTCTCCAACGAAAGGAACTAAGGCCCCTTGGAGAAATGGCCGATTCTAGGATTGGGGCAGGAAATACACATTCTGTAGTACCAGAAAACAAAGCAAAAACTATCTTGCCTCTGTTCAGTCATGATTTAGTGTAACCATTGTCCAGTCTGAGCAACTGCCTAAATCTGAGTGAGCAGAAAACTACACCAAAGTTAAAGGATCCCAAAATTACAATCAATTTCAGTTTTTTCTTCTTGATTTTTAAGACCACTGTCATGAAACATGCTTTTAATGCAATAATTCTGAGTTTATTGTTTGCTAGAAAAAGAGAATTTAAATGTGTCTTGACTCACACAATCACCAAAAATAAAAACAAACAAAAAGCCCTCGTCTTACTCTAATTAGGTCTCTAATTAGGTCTCATCTTTGATAAGTGAGGGGGGGAAAACAAACAAATGTTAACTACATATAGATCAAATTGAATAAACTTCCAGCATTCTATGGAGAGCCCTACTTCACAAATCCTTTGGTGCCTTTTAAGTATCAAAAGTGAGATTTAATCTTTCTTTAGTCTTTTTTTTTTTGAGACAGAGTCTCTCTCTCTTGCCCCGGCTAGAGTGAGTGCCGTGGCGTCAGCCCAGCTCACAGCAACCTCAAACTCCTGGGCTCAAGCAATCCTCCTGCCTCAGCCTCCCGAGTAGCTGGGACTACAGGCATGCGCCACCATGCCCGGCTAATTTTTTATATATATATTTTTTTTTTTAGCTGTCCAAATCATTTCTTTCTATTTTTAGTAGAGACGGGGTCTCGCTCTTGCTCAGGCTGGTCTCGAACTCCTGAGCTCAAACAATCCGCCCGCCTCGGCCTCCCAAAGTGCTAGGATTACAGGCGTGAGCCACCACGCCTGGCCAAAAGTGAGATTTAATCTTTATATCAATATTTTTTTTTTTTTTTGAGACAGAGTCTCGCTTTGTTGCCCAGGCTAGAGTGAGTGCCATGGCGTCAGCCTAGC
>CM052444.1:40417786-40454635 GCA_028533085.1 Varecia variegata
GTGAGCTAGGCTGACGCCACGGCACTCACTCTAGCCCGGGGAACAGAGTGAGACTCTGTCTCAAAAAAAAAAAAAAAAAAAAAAATGATCAACTGTAAACACAATAGTAAGTATAGTCATTTAAGGAGAAAGAGAAATGGATATTTGAGAAGCTGGATTGGATTGTGAAGTAAAATACATACACAAATTAAAGGCAACCAGCGCCTCACCAGCTGTTGCCAGCTCTGGGAGTTAGAGCTTAGTTGTTCTTAGTTCCCTTCTTTATATAGTACAAGACAGTCCAAGAGACTACATGCTCTGAAATTCTTCTAATTCTAATAGTGATTCTCCTCTTTGGCCTTGGAAAAGTTATTCAACCTCTTCTGGTAAATAATTAAATAAAAACTAAATTCACAGGAAGCCCTGGGTATTAATACATACACAGCTATATTCTGAGCTCATAAACAGAGTAAAATCCAAACTTCTTAGCGCTGCATTCAAAGCTGTTTTTGATCTCACTTAAACCTTCCTTTCCAGTCTCTGCAAAATCGTCTACAAACAGCAACTTTAGGCCTCTTGTTATTCTAAGAACTTTTCACATTTTCCTCCCTTTGGTCAGACAGTTTCCTCAGCCTATAAAATCTTTTACCCTTCTCTGCTACTGAAATTACACTTGTCCTTCAATCTCAGTTTAAAACCCTTCTTTACCTATCTCCCCACCAATCTTCTGAAGCATAGTCACTATTTCCTCCAAATCCACACTGTGTTCTTTTTTTTTTTTTTCATTGTTTTCATTTTTTTGTTTGTTTTTGTTTTTTTTTTTACTATGGTGGCTTACACAGTACACACTGTGTTCTTCATTCATCTCCATTACTTCGTTTCGCTGTACACACAGGAAATTGTTTATGTGTACCTTTCCCAGTGCAGTGTAAGCTGCTCAAGGGCAGGGATGCAGAGACACTGTGACTCATACAAGCCTAGCAATACTTTATACATAGTTTGTGCTTAATTGTGGAACCAGATTGAATACGGGTTATATTAGTGGGCCAGTATCAGGAAAAGTGATGCCCTAAGTCACTGTTTTTCAGACAGTAGGTCACAACCTAAAAGAGTCATGAAATTAATGCAGTGGGCTGCCACCAACATTCAAAAAACCAAAACAAAACAAAAAACCACAGTATGAACAGACTAAAAAATACCAGAGTGCATGATACCAGTAAATACAGTTTTTCTGAAACTTGTTTCAGGTGGTTTTTTGTATATATTATTATATTCGGTTGTAACATAAAATGTATCTCTTACTGTGAGTTGCAATTTTTAACAAAATATTTAAAAACTGGCCAGGGGAGGTGGCTCATGCCTGTAATCCTAGCACTTTGAGAGGCCGAGACTGGAGGATTGCTTGAGGCCAGGAGTTCAAGACCAGCCTGAGCAAGAGGGAGACCCCGTCTCTACAAAAAAAATAGAAAAATGAGCCAGTTGTGGTGGCGCATGCCTGTAGTCCCAGCTATTCAAAAGGCCGAGGTGAAATGATCATTTGAGCCCAGGAGTTTGAAGTTGCAGTGAGCTATGATGACATCACTGCATTCTAGCCCCGGGGACAGAGTAAGACTCTGTCTCAAAAAAATAAAAAACCGGCTAAAGATTTTTTTCCAAATGTGGGCTGGAACTGTACCACTCATACATACACTCTTACTGCATTGACCAAGCGATACACAGAAAACATCTATATAGCTGACAGCTGGAGAACAAAATGAACCTAACTGGCTCTAACCTAAACCTACAATATCCTGTTAGTAATGCCATAATCTAATGAATGAACTCACCACAGATCATGCTCACAAAGCACTCTCCAGTGATCATAAATTGTTCAGTGTTTGCTTGTCAATTAAGTCTCTTTGCTTATCTACCAGATCATAAGAATTACTCCCAATGGGATTTATCTTAAAAAAATAATTATCCTTGAAAGCGTGGTAATGAGCCCTCACCTGAAACAAACTAGTCAGTGGTAGCTGGAAAGAGAACTGTTCTTCACAATAACTTATAAGACCCAGGCAAATCTTTATGCTACTAATAAAAGATCCTGTCCTGGCCACAGCAATCTGTGGAAGTGATTTCTCAGGAAAAGGTAATGGTTTTTCAAATTTAGTTTTATTTGTTTGCAACTTCAACTACCTGTGAAATTAAAAGTATTCTTGAAGTTACAATTATGATTGTCATGTTCTCTTCACTAATAACCAACATAGTAAAGATAGGAACAATAAGGGCAAAGAATGCCTGCTTTAGTCCCCTGTCTCCCACTCAATTTAACAATGGGTGATAGTGAGTACATAAAGATAAAAAACAGTTAACATTTCACAATAGTAGAACCAAAGTTCAACTGCTATCCAAGTTTATAGGAATATAACTGAATTTTAAGAATTTTAAGTAACTAGTCACAGTCAAGAATAGTTTACTATTAACAGTCAAGAAGCCAGGCACAGTGGTGGTGCACACCTGTAGTCCCAGCCAGAGGCCAAAGAGGGAGGATCGCTTGAGCCCGGGAGTTCAAGTACAGCCCGGGCAACATACCAAGACCCTGTCTTTAAAAAAAAAAAAGGCTGAAAAAATTAAAAAACGGAACAAACACTAGATTTAGAATCCAAAGACCTGGGTTTATTCTGGTTGCCACTCACTAATGCAACACTCGGTTTCCTCTCTTATAAAATAGGGATAATAATACTCAGATTCTTTCAGCATTTATTAATGTGCAACCAGACATTGGACTAGGGATACAACAAATACACAGTATTTGATGTAATCCTTTCCCTCAAGGAGCTTATAATTTCCCTATCTCACAGGGCTGTTGTGAAGATCAAATATAAAAACACTGCAGGCCGGGCGCGGTGGCTCACGCCTGTAATCCTAGCACTTGGGAGGCCGAGGCGGGCGGATTGTTTGAGCTCAGGAGTTCGAGACCAGCCTGAGCAAGAGCGAGACACCGTCTCTACTAAAAATAGAAAGAAATTATATGGACAGCTAAAATATATATAGAAAAAATTAGCCGGGCATGGTGGCGCATGCCTGTAGTCCCAGCTACTCGGGAGGCTGAGGCAGGAGGATTGCTTGAGCCCAGGAGTTTGAGGTTGCTGTGAGCTAGGCTGACGCCACGGCACTCACTCTAGCCTGGGCAACAGAGTGAGACTCTGTCTCAAAAAAAAAAAAAAAAAAACACTGCAAACTGTAACATGCTATACACATAGCAAAGTGGTATAATTATTATTACTATTAACTTGTTCTACCTCTTAACCATCTACCCTTATTGCAAGAGCTTAGCAAAATCCAATAAGTAAAGTATAGATGATCAGATAGAATAGTTAGTGTTTAACTGATTTTTCCACTTAGGCTAGAATTCAGGAGCCTAAAAAAAATCTCTATTTCTTAGTATAATCTTAACTCATGACTCTCAATATAACCACGAAGATAAAATAAACTGAGAATCCAAGGTTTATAACCTATAGTGTCGCTCTGGGCATGTGACTATGTGGGTTCCATTACCCACACCTAGCAAAGGAGAAAAAAATAAAGATTTCTAGGCTCCATGAAAGATTTACTGAATCATAACCCTTAAAAGGTGAGCCTGAAAATCTATACTTTTGACAAGAACACCCAAGTGATTCTTACGTACACTACAGCTTGAGAACCATTGCCATAAAATTTCCTGTGATCAATAACCATGATTTCATACATTACCAAAATCTACCTGGAAAATCTGAGCCAAACAGAACTCAGTTACAATTGAGAAAACAGCTCTTGAGAAGGTAGTCAGTCAATATTACATGATTCACACTTAACTTGTAAAAATGCTTCTCACAGCACTGACCTCTTTTTATTGAATGATTTTCAAGCTTTCACACAAAATGAAGTAAAAAAAAAAACCTAACACTCAATAAACAAATTGATATACATACTTTTAATTTATCTTATGGCTTAACTTTAATAAGGAAAAGTTGATGGATCTATTATCTGGTAGCTATCAAGGAAGAAAACATATACTCTTTGACTAACAAATATATCATGATTTTGAATGCTTGCAAGCCAACCTTAGTAGTCCATGCTTAAAGACCACACTGCCCAAATATCAAAGAGACAAAACACATAGCTAACAGACAAACCTAATCCCTCAAAAATACAAACAGTCCCATATCCTTACCTACTGTACAACAAAATCCCCCTAAAGGTATCTCTCAAGAAATCAATCAAGCACCCTTGGAACTACTTTAACCTTAAGAAAATTAACCTGAAATCAAATGTTACTTCACATCCTATATAATTAGTCCAAAGACATATTTATTTTGGTTCTATTTGTTGAAAGCATTCTTCATTCATTAGCCTCCAGGTATATACACATCAAAGAGAAGAAAGGCACTCAGTATATGTTACTCTGGGAAAAATTACAAGGTGGAAACTAACATTGCTAGTCAAGAAAACTTTCCATCTGCAATAAAATTTATAGCCCAGAGGGCTTGTTCATACTGCAGTACCAAGCCCTGCAACATGACTCTTTCCCAAATCAGTTAGAGTCTAGTCAGTTTTGAAAGAAGAAAGGACAAACTGAACCATACTGGCTCCAATTTAGTTTAACCATTGTTCCAACATTCGAGGAGGACAGAGCCTTGGTAAGCAGACTTTAAAAGAAACACAAAGAAGTTTAGGCTCTTACTTGTGTGCTACCTTATATCCCCTTAAATCTCAAAGTTACTCTGTTCTTTCACACCTATGTCAGTTGACCAAACAACTGCAATATATGAAAAATGAAATAAAAACAATTTGTATATAGGAGAAAAGAGTCTAAGGTAGGGAAAAGTATTAATTAAGCAGCAATTATCAAGGTCCAGACATCCACCTATGACTTGATGCAAACTACATCTACACAATGATACTCCATCTGTCTCTAATTGTGACCCTACCTGGCACTTGATCAACATGGAAAGCTTTCCTGGGACAACAGAGGTTAGCTCAAAGAACCTGGATGAGAGACAAAAAAAAATGCTCTACGGAATGTTGCCCCAAAAATGCTTTAGGAAAATGAGCATGAACCTCACCAAGATGAAAACAAGTAGCAGGCACAGATATCCCTCAAGAATCATATCTATTTGGTTGCTGATTTCCTCTTCTTACTTGAAAACCTCAAGAGAAGATGCAGACTTTGGAAGAAAGGAAGGAAAGAAAAAAAAACTATATAGTTGAGGTCTCAGAGGATTTGCCAACTAGCTCAGCTTTCTGTTGCAACTATCGGTACTTCCACTATAGAACCAGAGAAGTTTCAAAGAATTTGGAAATCAAAATACATATAGTCAGAAGGGTGAGAAACCAATGCCAGGAAGATTTCTGATGATCACAACCTTCTAGAGAGAGGTCTTCTAGGCAGAGAATGTTCTTTTCCCCTGCCCACTATTATAAAAGAGACAAAGTTTTCTACTCACCACCACGGATGTGCCAAAAAGTAATGTCTCTGCTCTAGAAGGCAAAGACTTCCTAGGTTCCTAGTCCAGAACTTGAGCCTGAGGCAAGTCCTTCTACCTGTCCTAAGGGATTATCTGAGGTCTCCTTTAAAGTGTATGTCTGGGTTCTGCTGCAGAAGCCACAGTAAAGGCAAGAAGCCACCTACTATGAATGACTGTTGGTGTGTATATGTGCCTGTATATGTATATTTGCAGAGGCAGATCACATTAGCTGTAGTCTCCCACAGAATTATTAGTTTTAGTTTAATTCCTTTGGATCCTATAGAGAGTAAATAATTTAGAACTTTATGATAAATTTATAATTTAAAATACATTAGTTTTAAATTTAAAAATAAACATCTGGGTCCAAAGTTAACTTCCAAAGGGAAATGAAAATGACAATTTCCAAGAGTTTCTATCAGAAGGAAACAGCAGCCACAGATTTTGAGTTATCTAGAGAGAAAATAATTAGGTGCCCAGGTACAAGAAATCTAAGGGTCATTACTGTATTCTATATCTGAATGCCCTGTCCCCCAAAAGATTAAGAATATATTACCAAAGAATACTAGAAAATAGTATACAGGACATTAATGAAAAAAGAAAGCATCTATTTACAGAAAGGACAGAGGAAAGGTGTAATATCTCCAAACACTTTCTTAGTGAAGCAACTATTTCTTGTGGTGGAAGGGATGAGGAAACAGAATGAGTGGATATCATAGAGTAAGAATGTCAAGGAGAAGGGCAGGAGGCACAAGATGAAGAAGAAGGAATGGACCCCCCTATAAAGCCAGACTTTCAAGATACCAGCCCCTTTGAAAACCTTGGGTATACCTACTGTTCCACAAAAAGAAACTGAAGGTTGTAGAAATTACAACTAAAATAAAATTTATAAAAAATGAGAAAGACTTCATGTGCACAAATCCCAACATGCAGGAAGAGAACAAAAGTGTGAAAAAGATTATACAACATAAACTGAGTAAGGCGAGAAATATAGAATGGAAGACTGCTGAGGAGGATGGAGACAATGAAGGCATATACCACCTACAAGTCAACCAGCAATCTCTCAATACAAAGTACAAAAACACAAATGTAACACCTAGATTAGGGTAGTGGAGGAAGTGTGCACAGAAATTGCAAGACAAATCAGCATTCCTGCAAGAGCTTTAAGGGATGTGGAGGGGAAGAAGGCATGAAGGAGTATGAAGGGGAGGGATTGCAGCAGGGGAAGAGGGTGGGCTGCAGCAGCTGCAGCAGCAGAAGCCTTAGAAAGAGAAGGAAGGGAAAGCAACCTAGAGGAGAGAAAGAGTAGGATAAAGTCAAGTGGCAGATCACAAGAGGACAAAGTAGGAGAGAGAGTGGAGACAGGCATGCCCTCAAAAAGTGGAGCGGTCAAAGACCCAAAAGGGGCTTGTAGTTTGGGGGGAAGTAGGAGAGCTCTACCATAAACCTGACTGGACCAGAAAGAAGTGTGAGTATAGCGCTAGAGTGAAGACGGGGCCAAAACAGGAATGCTCTCAGTGGGATGTGCTGACGAAGACCCCAGATTCAAAATCAGGGTGTAATACGTGGACAATCGAGAAGAGAAACTAGTGTCAAACACCACGCGCGCCTTCCCTAAAAGGCATGCATGGGTCAGAAAAGAAGGTATACTCTTGGAGTATGAATACTAAAAGGAGGGGAGGAAAGGGATACACAGTAGCATGGCAAAATTTAGGGGGTGCTTAACCATAAGGAGAGGATAACTAAGGAAAGAAAAGGAGTGGAGTAGGGAGGGATGATGTTTCCAGAGGAAAAGTAGGAGCAGACCAGACGTCCAGCTTACTCGGTCTAGAGGGCAGAAGAGACAATCCACAGGGGCTGAGCGGAGTGGTGGAGAACAAGAAACTACGATGCTAAAGATGAGAACTTGGGGAGGACACGGAACTGGCTGGGTCAGAAAAAGAGATGCAGTCAATAAGGAGCAGAAGAGGTTCATCATGAGGAAGGCGAGGGGAAGTGAGGAGCGGAAAACAGCATGCCAAACGCGAAGGCAAAGGGGCAGAAAAGAACCCAAAGGAATCGGGGCAGGGGTAAATGCAATGGGGGCGCAAGGACACAAACTACAGGGGGGAGACGGGAGTCGCAGAAACCCAGGGTGTGTTGAGGGGGAGAGGGTCAACCCACCAGAGGGGCCCGGCAGCCAAGGCCTGAAAGGGGCGGGGGTCCCGAGAGCCGGTTCGGGGGTTGGGGGAGGTGCGGCCTGAGGGTGACAGGGGAAGAGGGGAAATGCAGGGACAGGCGGAGGGGGATGGAGAGGGTGGGGCAGCGGACGGCCCCGATACTCACACCTCCAGGATGCGGTCCCCCTTGCGCACCCCGGCGCGATCGGCCGCCCCCCCGGGCAGCACGGCGCTCACATGCTGCAGCGGCGCGTACAGCTCCCCGTTGATGCTCCGCAGTTGCCCGCCCTCGCTCACTTGGCCCCGCACGTTGAAGCCGTAGCCGGACTCGGACTTGACGATGCGCACGACCCGCGGGCCGCCGCCTCCTCCGCCGCCGTTCCCGGCGCAGTAGAACCCAGACCCCCCACTGCCGCCGCCACCTCCGTTCCTGTGAGGGGCTGAGGGGTGAATCCCTTCCCCGTCCTCGTCCGCCATCTTGCGAGCTAGCGAACCGTACCCCCGCCCCCTACGCCTCCACTCCCTCCTGGAGCGCGCTCGCCCTTCCCAGCAGCCGCGCGACCCCCGGCGCGCGCGCCCGCTTCGCCGGCCCCGGGACTGAGTCGGCCACGGAGCTGCTGGCGGGGGGTAAAGGGGAGGCAAGGGGCGGGGGGAAAGCGGGCTGTTGGGCGCCGTGGGGCCTCCTGGGAGATGTAGTTTCTAGGCGAAGGGGGCGGGGAGAGGGCTGGGACCGGGCCTGAGCCGAGGTTTGTATGATGCCTTGCGGGAGCAAGGCCTGCTGGGAGTTGTAGTTTCTCTTTAATGATCTATTAGGAATTTGGTCTTATGTTGGGTGGTGAACGTCTAACTCAGCAGCCAGCGTGGCAAAATGATCCAGCTGTTGATGCAGGGCAAGTTTTTTATTCTCTTTCTCTTCAAACCTCTAAAAACAATAATGTTAGGATAAATTGACTTTTGTGATTCAACACAGTCTTACTTTGCTCGGTAACTTGTGTTCACAAGGCCCGAACAATCTGTGAGACAACTGGATCACGAATTAGTTTCCATATTTCACATATTAGAAAACGAAACCTTAGAGTGCTCAAAGCCATACAGCTATTAACTATCAGCAACTAAGACTCAGTTATATTTGAACAACTTTCCTGTCCTGTATTGCAACTACAGTTGTGAGCCCGGGGTGACATTTTGGTCTACCACAAACTGCAAATGGGTTGGTGGCCTCATAAGATTATAATGGAGAAGAAAAATTCCTGTCACTTAGTGACATCATAACCATCACATCATAGCACACACATTACTCACATGTTTGTTGTGATGCTAGTGTAAACAAACCTATCTGGATGCCAGTCTTATAAATGTTTAGCACATAAAATTATGTATAGTACATAATACTTGTTAATGGTAATAACTATGTTACTGGTTTATGTATTCGCTATACTTTTTAATCATTATTTTAGAGTAGTCTTCTACTTATTTAAAAAAAGTTAACTGTACAACAGCCTCAGGCAGGTCCTTCAGGAGGTATTCCAGAAGAAGGCATCGTTACCACAGGAGATATCAGCTCCATGCATGTTATTGCCCCTGAAGACCTTCCAGTGGGACAAGATGTGGAGTTGGAAGATAGTGACATTGATGATCCTAATTCTGTGTAGACCCAAGCTAATATGAAAATACTTAAAAAGTAAATTTAATATTTTTTAAAATGGAAAAGAGCTTACAGGGTAAAGATATAAAGAAAGAAAATATTTTTGTACTATTGTATAGTGTGTTTGTGTTTTAAGCTAAGTGTTACTGCAAGAGAGTCAAAAAGTTAAAAAAATTAAAAAGCTTATAAAGTAAAAAAGTTATAGTAAGCTAAAGTTAATTTATTAAGGAAGGAAAAAAATATTTGTAAATTTAGTGAAGCCTAAATTTACAGTGTTTATGAAGTCTACTGTAGTGTACCATAATAGGCCTTCCAATTCACTATTGTCACTCACTGACTCACCCAGAGAAACTTCCAGTCTTTTGTGGTAAATGCCCTATACAAGTATAACAGTTTTTATCTTTTATACTGTATTTTTACTGTACCTTTTCTATGTTTAGATACACAAATACTTACTGTTGTGTTACAGTTGCCTACAGTATTCAGCACAGTAACATGTTGTACAGGTTTGCAGCCTAGAAGCAATATGCTATACCATGTAGCCAAGGTGTATAGTAGTCTCTACCATCAGTTTTGTGTAAGTATACTCTATGATGTTTGCACAATGATGAAATCACCTAATGGTGCATTTCTCAGAACGTACCCTCATCATTAAGTAACACATGACTGTACATAAAAACTATGCCCCAAATATACAGAAAGCATACATAGCCCAGGTGCAGTGCCTCACACCTGTAATCCCAGCACTTTGGGAGGCCAAGGTGAGAGGATTGCTGAAGCCAGAAGTTGGAGACCAGCCTGGGCAACATAGCAAGACCCCATCTCTACAAAAAATTAAGAAATTAGCCAGGCCTAGTGGTGCACACCTGTGGTCCTAGCTACTAAGGAGGCTGAGATGGGAGGATCACTTGAGCCTAGGAATTTGAGGCTGCAGAGAGCTGTAATTGCATCACTGTACTCCAGCCTGGGTGACAGAGCAAGACTCTGTCTCTTTAAAAAAGAAAAAGAAAACAAAACATATGTAGAGAGGAAACTGTGGCCTCAATGATTTAGAACTGGATATTAGAGTGACCAAGTAATAATTTGAATTTGGCAATGATTTTCAAGTTACTTTTATGTCTTTTTTTTTCCTTTTTTTGAAAGCTTTAAAAAATCCTTTTTGTAAAAAGTTAAAATACAGATAATAATGTAAATGTCTTTTCAATCCTTAGTGTTAAGAGCTTCAAGTATCTCCTGCAGACTTTTTCATACAAGTCAACTTCAAACACTCTGGGAGGCTGAGACAGGAGGATCGCTTGAGGCCAGGTGTTCAAGACCACCCTGAGCAAGAGCGAGACCCCATCTCTATTAAAAAAAAAAAAAAAAGAAAGAAAGAAAGAAAAAAAGAAAACAACTGCAGTTGACAGACCTTCCTACCACTAAGTACTAAGTGCTTAGTAAGTACTAAGTGCTTAGTAAGTACTAAGTGGGGACCCTGGGAAAAGGCAGATATCTATCTTTGCCTTTGCTTCTTTAACCAGCTTGTCACAAGTTCTACAGTGGTACAATTTGTCATAGTCAAAAAATTCCTCTTCTACATATGTGTTCCAGAGTGCGTCTTCCAAACCAGTTGCAATTTTGACTGCTACTGTTAGACTTAAGAAGTCTTCCTGCTTCTCACTGATGTTCTTACATTCTTTACAAACAATCTGCTTAAAAAAGGTTCAGTGATACAGATGAAGTCATGGCCAGAAGTCCCAACTAAAGACATTTCCAAAGCACTGAAGAGAATTTGATTCAGTTCCTGCATATCATGTTGCCTCATTTCCCCATTGCTGGTCCACCGGAAGCTGTTGGTGAGGTCTGCTGTGGATGCAGCTTCCCGGTCTAAGAGCAGAAGCTGAGCAAAACAAGCACCGTAACTGTAAATGTCTGATTCCAATCTTTGCATCGGGTTTATCTTTATCTTCGAACGAACCAAGCTTTTCTGGGCCAAGAGAAAATAAAGTTTCTTTGAACTCAGGTGTGCAATGAAGAATGTGAAAGGAAATTGAGGTAACAAGTTCCACCCAGATATTTCTGATTCCACTTAAATTGGTGCATTCTCTAGAAGCAGGTGGCTCCAAAGCTTTAGTCTTCAATTTCTTCCCTCTTCCATACTGCTTATTTGACACACTGGAATAATCCTCTTCAAATAGGTCCCCAAACATTGTGAGCCTGAATACTACCAGCCTAAAACACAGACCCCTTCCCCGGCCAAAACATAGCACAGCCAAGCCCACCCCCGCTGGCTGCCGCCATGTTGGCCAGGAGAAGTTATCTTTATTTCAAATTGTTTGTTTTCCCCAACAGTACGATAGAGTTCTTTGCAAACGGCAGCAATTTGTGTTTTTTGGCTACCTACCAAAACACAGATTTGTGGATACTGTACAAAGTGCGTAGTGAAGACAAGTGGAAGAACAAGAGTGAAAATGGCTGACTTAAGTGATTGCTGCTCAAGTCTGGCATTTGATTTTACCCAACCGATAAGATAATAAGTTAGTTTTTTACTGTTTCATGGATAACAGCGGTCCCTAACCTTTTTGGCACCACGGACCGCTTTCATGGAAGACAATTTTCCACGGACGCAGGGCGGGGTTAGGGGCAGGTTCCTAACAGGCCGTTGACAGCTGCGGCCAGGGGGAGTTGGGGACCGCAGCTGTAGAAGACACAAGATTTCTGGGTCAGAGACAAAGCATTATTATTCAGGACACAGGAAGCAACATGAGCTTTAGCATGTTTGTGTCGGTTACTCTTGCCCCCCAAATCCTACCAGGATGAAAGGAAGGGCTCAGATAAATGCCGTGCACTTACTAGATTTACATCTCATCTGAGGAATGAGTTTGGGGAACCTGTCGTTTTGTAGGAAGCAGTAAGCAAACCTGTTCTTTGTCTTGGAAGGAAATATTACTTCATCCCTCAAGGTTGCTCGCTATAAACACGACCTTGAGAAATAACCCTGGTTAAGAGCAGTCAGAACCTTCATTCTTGGCATACCCGGGAAGATGGGTACAAGCATCAAAAACCCATAAAGGAGTGTATCTCCCAACTCTACTATGTGCCAAACAATATTCTAAGCACAGTATATCTATACTCTCATTTAATCCTCACTACTCTATAATCTCCCCTATTTTAAAGAAGAATAAACATGCATGGAGAGGTCATATAGCTAATAAGCAATGAATCCAGGAGAAGAGAGGTCTAATGACTTATAAAAGCAACAAGCAACCCCTTGAAAGAATTTACAGTCTATGTAAGGTTTTCTAGGGATTGCTCAGGGGAAAAAAAAATCTAGTATAAGAATTAAAAGAGGCCGGGCGCGGTGGCTCACGCCTGTAATCCTAGCACTTGGGAGGCCGAGGCGGGCGGATCGTTTGAGCTCAGGAGTTCGAGACCAGCCTGAGCAAGAGCGAGACCCCCGTCTCTACTAAAATATAGAAAGAAATTATCTGGCCAACTAAAAATATATAGAAAAAATTAGCCGGGCATGGTGGCGCATGCCTGTAGTCCCAGCTACTCGAGAGGCTGAGGCAGTAGGATTGCTTGAGTCCAGGAGTTTGAGGTTGCTGTGAGCTAGGAGGACGCCACAGCACTCACTCTAGCCCGGGCAACAGAGTGAGACTCTGTCTCAAAAAAAAAAAAAATTAAAAAAAAAAAAAAAAAAGAATTAAAAGAGATCTCTCAAAATACAGGATGAGGACTCAAAGTCATTATAATTAGAACGTAAAATTAATGTGACCTTATTTTACAACCAAGCTAATGAAGACGGATCTTGATTAGTTACACAATAAAGTTGGGATAAGAATTTTGTTCCAAAATAATAGTGGCATTTGGATTAAATGTGAATCATTTAATTTGAACTGAGTGCTGGATGGGATGGAACTTATCTAAAGCAAGGCATCAGAGAAAGGAAAAAGAAGGGAGCCTCCACTAAAAGAGTTATTTTTCTCATTTATTTATTAGATAAAAATATACTGAATGCCTACTCTGTGATAGTAGCTAGGGATGCAGAGATAAATATGATGGTATTTACAAACTCCATGAAGGGCAATAGGACATGATCAAACTTACAAATGCACATACCCCTTAATCTAGCAGTTCCATTTCTAGGAGTTCATTCTACTGTTACACTTGCATACAAGTGAGATGGTATTTTTATGAAGTTAAGTCATTGCAGTATTGTTTGTATTCACAAAAGATTGGAAACAACTTGATGTTCATTTGTTAAATTATGATCCATCCACAATGGAAAACTGAATCACTGTAAATAAAGAATAATGAAGCTCTTACTACACTGATATGGAATGATCTCACAGATACTGTACATGGTTAAAACAAGGTGCAGCACAGTCTGTAGAACATAATACCATTTGTGTGTAAAAGGAGAACCATGTATATGTTTATATCTCTAGAAGTATTCACAAGAAATTGATAGCATTGATTGCCATTGGGGAGAGAGACTGGACAGCTGGGGTGTCAGGTGAGGGTGGAGATAGGGTAGGAGGGAGACTTTTCACCATTTTTTTTTTTTTGAGATGATCTCACTCTGTTGTCAGAGGTAGAGTACAGTAGTGTCATCATAGCTCACTGCAACCTCAAACTCCTGGGCTCAAGCGATCCTCCTGCCTCAGGCTCCTGAGTAGCTGGGACTGTAAGCACATGCCATTTTTAAAAAAATTTTCATAGAGATGGGGTCCTGCTATGTTGCTCAGGCTGGTCTCAAACTTTTGGGCTCAAGCAATCCTCCCACCTTGGCCTCCCAAAGTGCTAGGATTACAGGTGGGAGCCACCACGCCCAGCCTCACCTCACACCTTTTTGTAACTTATGAATTTTCAGTCAGATGAGTGTGTTGCCTATTCAAAAATAAATTTAAAAATATACATACTTGGAAAAGATCATATTGTAAGAAAAAGTGATCAGAACATCAAAATAAGAAAATAAAATAAGACATCATTAAACCATTACTGCTGGTGAGAATTCAAAATCTAGCAGGAGAGACAGCAAAAAACAAAACACTACAAAAAACCCACTCAATTACAAGACATCATGACAGCTGTAACAAGAGTCCTGTATAAACTGAAAGGAATGCACATAGGAGGGGCCTTCAAGCATCCAGAGGGAGAGGGCTTAAGGAAGATGTCTCATGACATGGGAGAGCTAAACTGAGTGATTACAGATGAGAAGAGTTAGCAAGGCAGAGAAGGATAGTGGTAGAAGGGCATTTCTGACAAAGGGAACAGCATATTCAAACAAACACAGAGATTTGAAAGAACACAGTGCAATGTGAGAACAAGCAGTTCAGTAGCACTGGAGCAGAGGGGACAGGGCAGGAAGGGGACAAGGG
The DNA here is from genome assembly GCA_028533085.1 of Varecia variegata. Lineage (NCBI taxonomy): Eukaryota > Metazoa > Chordata > Mammalia > Primates > Lemuridae > Varecia > Varecia variegata. The sequence continues at coordinate 40,432,416 of CM052444.1, forward strand.
AGGTGGGCAAGAGTCAGATCTGGAGGGCTTAAGATATTGAATCCCATGCCCAGGAGTTTGAATTTCATCCCTAAGTATTTAAGGGCCTCTGAATGCTTTTAAGCAGAACAGCAGCATTAACAAATCTGTGCTTCAGAAAGTTCACTCTGTAGGATGTGTGGAGAATGAATTGAGAGAGAAAGACCAGTTAAGAAGCAAATTGTAAGGCCGAGCACAGTGCCTCACGCCTGTAATCCTAGCACTCTGGGAGGCTGAGACAGGAGGATCACTCGAGGTCAGGAGTTCAAGACCAGCCTGAGCAAGAGTGAGACCCCGTCTCTACTAAAAATAGAAAGAAATTACCTGGACAACTAAAAATATATAGAAAAAATTAGCCGGGCATGGTGGCGCAGGCCTGTAGTCCCAGCTACTCGGGAGGCTGAGGCAGGAGGATTGCTTGAGCCCAGGAGTTTGAGGTTGCTGTGAGCTAGGCTGACACTACGGCACTCTAGCCCAGGCAACAGAGTGAGACTCTGTCTCAAAAAAAAAAAAAAAAGAAGCAATTGTAGTGATTCAGGTGAGAATTAATGAGATTCCAACTAGGACAGTAGTGGTGGGAATACAAGCAGGGGGATGCACAGGAGAGAAGGACTTGGTGACCACCGGGAACTCAGGTGCAAAGGTGGGGGAGGAAGGAATGACATAAGATTCCTGACTTGATGGGGTGGTTCCCCAAGACAAGTCATGAAGAGGAAAAGGTTTGTGGGGCAGATAATGAGTTTAACTTGGAGTCTATTGGATTTGAGGAGCCTGAGGAATTGTCCAGTAATTGGTTGGACACATGAGTCTGGCACTGGGGAAAAGGGTCGGGGCCAGAGCATAGATTTGGGAGCCATTAGCTCTGGGTGGTGGCATATGAGAGCCCCAAGTTACAGTATGTAGTGATAGGAGAGGAGTGCCAAGGCCAGAACCAGGAGCATCTCCTCCTGCCCCCACCCGATTTAGGAGACTCAAAGAGAAAGACTAAGAAAGAAGAGTCAGAGCCAAGGGACCCAGGGAGAGTAGGTTCTTAAAAGTCGATGAAGCTACTTTCAGAAACAGGACCACGACCATTTGCAGAGCACTTCCCATCCAAGAACCTGTTTCATCCTTACAATAACAATGCCAACAGAAGTACTCCCAAGAAATTTGGGAGGTACACAGCTCAGGTAACCAGCAGGACCCAGTCACACTGCTAGTTAATACCAGAACTGAACCTTGAACCCAAGTTTTCTGACACCAAGGCCAAGACACTCTCCACTATCGAGCTTCCTTTTGATTAAATAAGAAAAAGTTTCTGGCCGGGCGCAGTGGCTCATGCCTATAATCCTAGCACACTGGGAGGCCGAGGCGGGTGGATCGCTCAAGGTCAGGAGTTCGAGACCAGCCTGAGCAAGAGCGAGACCCCGTCTCTACTAAAAATAGAAAGAAATTATCTGACCAACTAAAAATATATATAGAAAAAATTAGCCGGGCATGGTGGTGCATGCCTGTAGTCCCAGCTACTCGGGAGGCTGAGGCAGTAGGATCGCTCAAGCCCAGAAGTTTGAGGTTGCTGTGAGCTAGGCTGACGCCACGGCACTCACTCTAGCCCGGGCAACAGAGCGAGACTCTGTCTCAAAAAGAAAAAAAAAAAGTTTCTCCCACCCGTTGTGATCCAGAAAGTCAGCACGTTTTTATTACCTTTTTTGGTGTGGGGATTACGTAGGTGAGAATCCTGCCTTGACTTTTCTGCTCATAGAGTCCTTTGGTCCTGGATGTTCTACCTCTTCTCTTTTCCTCTTTGCAGATCTAAATTCTATTCATCCTCCAAGCCCTGACTAAAGTCCCTCCATCAAGCCTCCCCTGAGGGCTCTAGTTCACTCTGACATCTCTCTTTTCTAAATTCCTGAGGCAAATAGACCTCCCTTCAATGAGTCATGCTCTTGTGTAATCCCTTCCTCTTGAGTGTGGGTGGGACCTGTGACTGGCTTCTAGGCAATACAATATGGCAAAGGTGATGATGTGTCACTCCTATGATTATGTTGCATTATATAACACTCCTTGGTAGCAGACCAGAGCAAGAGAGTCTCCTGCTGGCCGTGAAGAAGCAAGCTGCCATGTTGTGCACTGCCTCTGGAGACGGCCACGTGGCAGGGAACTTCAGGGCTCCCTGCTGACTGTTAGCAAGAAAATGGGGCCCTCAGTCCTACACCCTCACGAAATTCTGCCAAAAACCACATGAGCTTGGAAAAGGATCCTGGACTTCACAAAGAAACGCAGTCTAGCCAGCACCTCGATTGCAGTCTTGTGAGACTCTGAGCAAAGGACCTAGTTAAGCTGAGCCCAGACTCCTGACACCAAAAGAAACTGTGAGATAATCAATACATGTTGTTTTAAGCTGCTAAAAGTGTGGTAATTTGTGGTCGGGTGTAGTGGCTCCTACCTGTAATCCTAGCACTCTGGGAGGCTGAGGCAGGAAGATAGCTTGAAGTCAGGAGTTCTAGACCAGCCTGAGCAAGAGTAAGACCCTGTGGCTACTAAAAATAGAAAAATTAGCCAGGTGTGGTGGTACGTGCCTGTAGTGCCAGCTACTAGGGAGGCCGAGGCAGGAGGATGGCTTGAGCCCCAGAGTTTGAGGTTGTTGTGAGCTATGATGATGCCATTGCAGTCTAGCTGGGGCAACAGAGTGAGACTCTATCTCAAAAAAAAAAAAAGCGTGGCAATTTGTTATATAGCAATAGATAACTAATGTAACTCCTATTGCATTTATGGTTAGTGCTAGTCAGTTTAGACCATAACAATTTAATATCTAGCTTTGCTTTTCCAAACTGAACATAAGCTTCCTAAAAACAAGGAACTGTTCACACGTGACTTGTTGTGCCATGCCCTGACAGTGTGTGAGTGAGAAGCACAGAGAAGGAGCTCAACAATTGTTTATAGAATGTTAGTCCAGGAAAGGATCCAAAAGTGGTTAATAACACCTGCTGCATAGGGTCCTGGTGGGGGTCAAACGAGTAATATTTGAAAAATTCCTAACATAATGCTTAGCACATAGCTATTATTAATAATACTAATAAAAATCACATCTAGCCCCATTCCCTCATTTTCCTGGTAAAGAAATACCTCCCTCCAAAAAACGAAACATACCCAGCAAGGTACAGCAACTTGTCAAAGGTCACTCGGCAGATCAGTGGCCAGAACTCAACCCTAGGAAGAAAAATTAAGTGGTTTAAAAGAGGCAAGGAGGCATGCCATTACTTGTGGATTCATGGGTTGAAGAAAACAAAAAGGGGACCCTTTTTTAGGCCCTTGTCCTAATTCTCTCTTCTTTCCTCTTTGCTACCTTTCTATACCTTTTCCACGAAGACCACTTGAAAAATTCATTTTTTGGCAAACTGAGTAACTGATTCACAGAGAGAAGATAATACCTAGAGACTAGAGGGTTAATTCATCAAGATTCTTTTAGTTGCAAGTGACAGAAACTCAATTCAAACTAACTTAAGCAAAGAAGAGTATTTACTGGTTCACATAGCTAAGGAGGATACTGGGTACTCCAGTTAACTGTAGCTGCATAACAAACCACACCAAAACTTAGTGGCATAAAACCATCATTTTACTATGCTCATGGACTCTGTGGGTCAGGGATTCAGACAGGACACAGTGGGGATAGCTTGTTCTCGTCCTCGATGCCTGGGGCCTCACTTGAGAAGACTCAAAAGTCTAAGGGGTGACTCGATGATTGGGGTTTGGTATCATCTGGAAACATCTAATGTTTGGTGGCTGAGCCTGGCTGTTGGCTGAGATCTCAGCTAGAGCTGTTGGCCTGACCATCACACATGGCCTCTTCATGTGGCTATTCAGCTACTTCAAGCTATGGCTAGGTTCCAAGAGCAAATATCCCAAGAGAAGAAAGCAGTAATGCATGGCACTTTAATGACTTAACCTCAAAAGTCACATAGCATACTTCCACCATATTGTTTTCATCCAAGTGGTGGCCCTCTGAAACATGACAGTCAGGGGAGGTGAAAGGGCAGGACAAAGTTCTGCCGAGGTGCAAGAGGTGGGAGCATAGGCACCACTATTCAATGGGAAGAGTGTCGATGCTGCATTGTAATTAGAGCATGTAAATCATGGTGGTCATCTTTGGAAAATATAATCTGCCACAGTGGGATGGCTCATAGATTTAAAGCAAGCACAGTAGGAACCAAGGTCTCAGGGTCTGACACAGAGGACTCAGGGCTCCTCTGTCTTTTTCATCTGCCTCTCCTTTTTATTCATCTCTGCTTCTCTTTGTCTATCAGCAAAACACACCTTATTTTCCTCAGTGTCTGCATATGGCCTCCCAGCGAAGGACTTTGATTTGTCCTTCCTCGAGTCATGTGCCTACCACCTGGACTGATTAAAGTTGTGAGAAGAACTATGATTGTCCAAACCTGGATCACATGCCCGGGTTATATGCCTCAGAAGAAAGCTTGCAGGATAGACTATAGAGAAAAGCTAGTACAATCACCACAGGTTTAACGTCAGTGAGCGTTTATGTCAGCTTGGTGTGTAATTATAATTATGTTGTTCTCTAACTGCATTCTATAGGTGTGTGTTTCAAACCCCTTTACCTGTTCATCTTTCAGGCCCTTGTCTCCCACCTTGCCATACACCACCTCTCTGAGGTTCACTGGGCTTCCCATTGGAGAGAAAAGTTCCCTGGCTCTTACAGCCACACTGTCTGGCTTTTTTCTGTCATGCCCTCTCACCTCACCTGACTGTCATGTTTCAGAGGGGTGAACATCATTTTTCACCATCCGTCCAGTTGCAACTCCCTAGGCAATTGTCACTCTTTTAGCTCTTTATTCTTTCCAGACATCCCCACTTTTTTGCCCTCAAAATCAAACTAAATTTTCCAGGGATCCCTTTTCTTAGAAATTACTTCCCAGGGCCAACCGTTCATAGATAATACAGTAGGTTGGGAGATCTCATAACAAAAACACCAGTGGGGTTTCTGAGTTGTTAGCATCACCCGGTGGAAAAGGGTATGAGACTTGGGTCCTCTGTCTTGGTTTCTGTTTAGATTTCATCTTTAACATGTCATTAGAATGCTTTTGGCTGCAAGTAGAGAAAATTCAAAAGTGGTTTAACTAATAAGGAAATGTATGATCCTACATAAGTAGCAAGACTAAAGGTGGGGAGCTCCCGAGTTGGTTAATTCAGCAACTCATTCACACAAAGGATCCAGATTCCTTTGATCTCTCCCCTCTGCCATCTTCAGTGTGTCATCTGGGCCATTTGGCCACCTTCTCTCATGGCAGCAGGATGGCTGCTGAGCTCTGGGCATCACCCACAAAAATGGCCACAATATTGAGAAGCAGAAAATGGGAAATTTCTTCTTGAGTCTATTTGTAGAAGCAAGAAGCCATTCCCAGCAGCCTTGTATCAGCTTTCTCTCATATCTCATGGGCCAAAAGTATATTGCATGCTAATCTGCTAAACCAACCATTGGCTAAGGACTAATCAAGACTTATTCCGGGGGCTAAGCGTAGACCTGACCCAGTGTACATACCAGAACAAAACTGGGGCTCTACAAAAACCAAAGGATGAGAGCGAGGAGGGACATGGGAGGATGGACAAACAGCCAATTGTATCTGATACAATTCTCTTCAACTTGGTCTCTCCAGCTATAAACTAGAGATGATGATACCTACCTCATCTATATGTGGAGATACTTTAAGAAATAAGATTTTGCAGGGCACACTTATTAAAGTAGAATGGCGGTCACCAGGGGCAGGGGGAGAATGGGGAGTCAGTGTTTAATAGGTACAGAGTTTCAGTTGGAGAAGATGAAAAAGTCCTGGAGATGAATGTGATGGTGGTTGCACAACGATGTGAATGTTCTTAATGCCACAGAACTGTATACTTAGAAGTGGTTAAAATGGTAAATTTTATGTATGTGTATTTTTACTATAATAAAATTTTTTGAATAAAACAGGCTATTTAAGATACAGAGCAAAGAATTGTGCTAAACTTGAAAAAAATGTATAAATTCATGCTTTTCTCTAATGACCATAATGATGAACTTTAGCCTGTTTTAATTTGTGCGTGATAACCATTTCCCAGCTTCAATTATCACTTCTTTCCCAGTCATGTGCCATCCTCCTCTCTTTTCCTAGACCCTTGGTTGTGTTGACTGAAATACAAGTCAAGAAAGTCCAGCCCCCAAAAAAATGTCCTGCAAGGGAGTCCCCTGCACAGAATGGAATCAACCACGACCTCCACTCACCTTTCCTCTTAGAGGTTACCTGCACCTTTCCCCCTTTGTCTTCTAGTCTTCTTTCAGTACAGCTGGCCCTCCCCATATCCACACCAAGAGCCTTTAGGACAAAGAGGCAGAGGGGAAGACCCGGAGCCAGAGAGAAGCACGAGCACAAAGCACCAGCAGGTGTTGGCAGCTCTTGAAAAATCTATTTACTGACAACACATATGTACTAATATTTACTGATCTCTCAGATGTTTGCAAATGAGGCAGAGCTGTGAGGAACTGTGCAGAGAGGTGGCAGTTATGTGTCTAACCCTGACACCCACTCACAGAGGGCCAGATCATTCCACCTGAAGGGAACAAAGCCCCCCACCATGTCCAATGCCCAGAGCTGAGCAAGAGGCCTACCCACTTCCACTGTATGACCTTGACATCAGAGGTCATCTATTTGTATTTAACCTACTCCAGATAGTCTTTTCTGAAAAATATCTATCATGAAGACCTTCAACGTGGAACACCCACCATCCCCTTAAACTCATGTCCCAGAGCTTAATCACACTGTCAGAAAGTTTCACCTTATATGTGATCTTCTGTGATTAAAATAGATTCTAAACAGCCTCCTTCAAGTTTTGAATGATGTGTACCCTCTAGTGCACAAACATTAAATGTCAGCACTCAGTTCTCTGCATTGCTCCTGATGCCAGGCAAGTGCCCGAGGGCTCCCTCCAGGAGTGATTATCTGTTGTTCAGTGATCCTGGGCAGCCACCTGGAAAAACACCCTGCTAGTTGCAGGAAAGGGAATTCACTACCAGCATTACCTGGGCACCCACAACCTGCCAGGCACTGGGCCAGGGCTGGGGACACAGAGATAAATGATCAGCCCCTGCCCTTTAGGAATTGTCAGGTCTTGGGGGAGATGCAGACATGAAAGCAAACAAGTTCAGGGCGGTAAGTTTTGTACCAGCTGCTATGGGAGCCCTGATGAGAGATGATTAACTCTGTCTGGGGATTCCCTGGAGAGTCAGGGGAGACTTCACCAAATAGGTGTCATTTGAGTGGGGCTCTGAAGGATGACTAAAAGCTTCCCAGATAAGGCAGGGAAAAGAATTCCAGGTAGAAGGAACCACATATGCAAAGGCAGAGAGGTGAGGAAGGACATGGTGTGTCTCAGAAACAACTGGCAAGGTAGCAGAGGTCCAGAAGTGAGGCCGAACAAGTAAGGCTGTGGCAGCTTAATCCCAACCATCATTCCTCCATGGCCCTAGGGGTGGGGGAGGAGGGGACAGACTGAAGCTCTAGTTCTATTACTGTTGAGTAAGCAACGTTATCTTTCTAAACAAAGATTGTACCTGTAAGTCTTTGTTCATGGGTGTTCTAGGTCTTCTGTAAGATTATAATCTATTAATGGGAACTGTCTTCTCAAGGAATCCAGGTCTTTTATATTTGAAAAGGCCACTGAGCAGGTCATCCGGAATCTTTGGGCAGTTGTGATGATCTGAAATGTGATTATTCTAATTATTATTAGAACTCTGAAGAACCCGATATTTGACAAAGGAGGGAACCAGGGATCAGAGAGGTGAAGGGGCCACCCAACCTCATCATGGTAGGATAAGCCAAGCCAGCACCCAGCCCTCCCCACCACCCTCACTGAACTTCCTCTCCTTCCTTTTATCCCCTTAAGGTGCCCAGGCCTGTGCTCTTCATTCAGTGGACACGTGGTGATTCTGGTTATCTCATCCTCTCCAGAAAAAAACAAACACAAAAAAATTTAGTGTATGGTTTGGCTAGGCTTTCTGGAAACTTCCAGAACTGATTCTTTCCTGAGTAAGGGCTTATTAAACATGAGCAAAATGAACTTAAACTTCTCAAGGAACTCTAGAAAAAGCTGGTCTAACACACAGCCTTATGAATGTCTTAAATCACCTTTCAGTCTACTAAAATTTTTACCAGCCTATAAAATGCTCCCAGCTCTTCTCAAAGCTCTACCTCTGATGACGTGAGCTAACAGGGACATATTTTCAATTTTTCATAAAATATGTACTTTCCTAGAATCCAATTTCCTTCCTCCCTTCCTTCCTTCCTTCTGCAGGGTCTTGCTCTGTCGCCCAGACTAGAGTGCAGTGGTGTCATCATAGCTTGTTGCAACCTCAAACTCCTGGGCTCAAGGGATCCTGGGTGCACCACCACACCCAGCTAATTTTTCTATTTTTTGTAGAGACAAGGTCTGGCTCTTGCTCAGGCTGCCAATTTGTTTTTAGGACTGGTCTCTATCTTCCTGGTGCTAGACCTAATTTGTAAAACTGCTCCCTCATCTCACCCTCGCCCGGCTGGCTGCCCTTTGCTAAAGAAATAAGCGTAGGATTTACGACATGAAAACTCCAGCGACCCAGGCGAGGTCTGAGGAGACAGCCTGCTTGTCCTCCTGTGGGGCCACCATGGCCACCTGCCCAGGTCTCAAGGACCTGCTGCCCTCTAGTGGCTGAAACCTGGGGGCGCAGGAGTACCTCCACATGGCAAAAGATAAAAATCCTCATTTTCAGGTTCTCCTCTGACTAAACCTGCTTCGAAAGCATCGTCTTCCCCCTAAAGACCCGTGTAATTTTACAGCTTAAAGGAACCTCAGTCCAACCCCCACTTTTTTGTTTTATTTTGTTTTTTAAAGAAAGGGAGTCTGAGGATCAGAGAACCAGGAATGGAACCCCCGCCCTCATTAGAAGACAGGGAAGGAGAGAAAGTAGTCATTTGAAATCTAAAACGACACAAAGATGCTACAGTTGCAGACTCTGGTGAGCCACGTGAGCCCAGAAGATCTCAGAGGGATCCACCCATCACTCCTTCACTCCCTCCCCCCACCTGCTCCTGTCACCCCTCCCATGCTCCTAACCCTCCTAACCCCCATCTTCCCCCAAAAAGCTGCTTTGTAAGTGCACACAGGCCTCGGATAGGGACCATCTCTCTGACTTTCTGAACTTTCCTTAGGCTGAGAACACAGCACTCCAATGTAGATCTAGATTCTTCTCCAAACTTCAACTTAAAGTAATTCACTCCCTCACCACCACGTTTGGGCCTCAATTTCCTCATCTGTAAAATGAGGGAGTTGGATTGGATGCTTTCTAAGGTTTCTTTTAGCAGAGATAATTTGTGATTGTGTGTTTGCCTCTTGGCATACAAACAACTTGAGGGCCCAGTCTATATTTTTTTCCTCTTCACATCCTCAAAGCCTAACCTTATGCTTTTGACATATTAAATGCTCAAAAATATTTATTAACAATAATAATTAACATATTCAGTGTCTGCTACGTGCCAGACATGCTACATAAAAGATCCTCACGTATAGCTTTGTGATGACCATTGCTATACCCGGGAGGTTGTAAAGCACAGCATTAAGCACAAGGGCTCTGGGGCCAGATTACCTGTGACCTAGAACTGGTTCTACACTTTCCACCTGTGTGTGTTTCAATTTCCTCATCTGTAAAATGGGAATTAAATGACAGTGTCTGGTGAATTATTGAGTGGGCAAAAGGGATGTGATTTTCAGGCAACTTGTTCATGAAACCTCAGAATGATTTAACAAGGTAGGCCGGGTCTGGTGGCTCACACCTGTAATCCTAGCACTCTGGGTGGCTGAGGCGAAAGGATCATTTGAGGTCAGGAGTTCGAGACCAGCCTGAGCAAGAATGAGACCGGTTTCTACAAAAAATAGAAAAATTGGCTGGCCATGGTGGTGCGTGCTTGTAGTCCCAGCTACTTGGGAGGCTGAGGCAGGAGGATTGCTTTGAGCTCTGGAGTTTGAGGTTGTAGTGAGCTATTATCCAGCCACTGCACTCAAGCCGAGGAGACAGAGCAAAACTGTCTCAAAAAAAAAAAAAAGTAATAATAACCCAAGATGATGCTATTATGTGATTGTCTTCAACAAAGTAAACAAGAACTTTTCATAATCATTTATGATACATTGTCTTTGAGCAATTGTAATGGGTGGTTACTATATAACATTAAATGCTTATTGACATTAGATTTCATCTGTTCATGACATCTTTCTTTTTAGAACTATATCCACAGGAAAAAATGTTTTGAAAGCAGGAATAACAATAAAATAATAACTCACTATAAACATTAGAAACAACAGTCGACTTTCATATAGACAGGTTAGGCTCAGATTATGCATAGTTGCCATATAATTGTAACTCCATATTTTTTTCCTTACTTAAGATAGTATATTAGAGTGTGAGTGTGATTTTAGAGAAAACTTTGAATTAACCAATCTGTTTAAATTAATGACAAATTACCTCTGACACTTCACAACTGATTATGACCCACCATTATGTCAAGATAAGATGAAAACCTCTTTTGGGATCTGTTGCAGGACTATTGTGATGGCATTTTCTGTTTTCTATTAATAATTAAGAATGAGTTAAAATTAATAATAAAGGCTTTAGGATCAGGTATGGTGGCTCACGCCTGTAATCCTAACACTCTGGGAGGCCAAGGTGGGAGGATTGCTTGAGGTCAGGAGTTTGAGACCAGCTTGAGCAAGAGTTAGACCCCGTCTCTACTAAAAATAGAGAGCAAAAAAATTAGCTGGGTGTGGTGGCATGCACCTGTAGTCTTAGCTACTCAGGAGGCTGAGGCAGAAGGATCGCTTGAGCCCAGGAGTTTGAGGTTGCAGTGAACTATGATGACGCCACTGCACTCTAGCCGGAGGGACAGAGTGCGACTCTGTCTCAAAGAAAAAAAAGTCTTTAGAGAAAAAATGACAGTATCTGGCATATTGTAAGCACTCAGTAAATGTTCTTATTAGGTAGATATTATTATCTTGGCTTTACAGATGAGGAAATTAAAGCTTAGAGAATTTAAATAACTTTTCCAAACCAGCATGGCCAGTAATTAACAAATTTAGATTATAAGCAAGATCCTGAAGCCCATGCTAACTCTGTAAACTCTATGCTATACTATTCCTCTATTGTTGAATGACCAAATATAAGAGAAAGTGAATGAATGAATGAGATTCTTTATTGCAGATGGCAATGCTAATAGTTGACATTTGACTTCTGTGAGGAGGATATTGGTACTTTCTTCCTCATTCCCTGGGACCAACTAAGAGAGAAGATAAAAACAATTCAAAAAAAGCAGCAAGTAAGTGCTCTCTTATCGAGGAGAATACAGGTTTCTATTAAATCAGTGCATGCTTACTGACCATTTATTAATACTTTGTGGCAGGACCAGATATCCATGACATTTAAAAACGTGCAATCTTTTTGGGAAAACAAACATACGAAAAGTCTGAATTATAATGCAAAACAGTCCATTATTACATCCTACAACAGAGAAGTACAGATTATTTATTTGTGCCAGCTGAGTTCAGAAAGGGAACACAGCGCAGGCTTGAGAATTCTGGGAAGAATTCATGGAAGAGAATTCAGGCTAAGTTATGAAGAATAACTTTCTTTGATGTTATCTCTGATTCTTTTCTCTCCTTCATTTCCTACATCCAGTCAATCAGTCACCAAGGCCGATCCATTCTTCCCAGATGCCTCTCACACCTGTCCCCTACTTTCCAGTCCAGTGGCCATTATCCCAGTTCAGTCCCTCATTACCTCATGCCTGGAGGTACTCTAACATCTACTCCTTGATGCCGGCCTTGACCTTTCAATCCATGCCATTTGCCTCTTTGGGATTAGCCTTCTTATTTTCCATGTCACTCCTGTTATTCATTCATTCCAACTTCCCTTCAATTAATCTTTACTGAGTGTCTACTAAGTGCCAGGTACCACTCTTCTAGGTACCAGGGATTCCGTGTTGATTGAGCAAGACAGTCAAGGAAGACCCCTGTCCCCCTAGAATTACATACTAGTAAAGCCAAACAAACAAAAACTCCAGTGGAGACCTGTTGCTCTAAAGATTGGGGGTGGGGGAAGGCCCACTCAATTGTCTCTCCCTCCCCCTCCTCTCCCACCACTTTCCCAAAGGACTCCTCAGCTGGGCTCATCATCCCCCACACATGCCTCATTCATTTCCAACTCAAGCTTTCTTCCTGCCCTTCTCCTTGGACCTCAGGGCCTAGTTCTAGCTCCACATTCTCTCCATACTTCTCTCACACTAGGATTTCATATGTTCCATGACTATTCACCAATTCCACATGTTGTTTTTCCCCCCACTCACCTGACAAGATTGTAAACTTCTGAAGGGCCACAACCCTGTTCTGTATTTTCCATCCTGACCTCCCCTATTGTACCTGGTTCAATATTGTGCAAACAATAGGTTCTTTATTCCCCCTCCTAACAATAACAACACCTGTAAAGCAATTTACATATGTTTTCATATACATTATCTTCCATAAGCTACATAATACCCTTGTATCCATTATCAAAAAATATTTAATGGATTAATAGGTCAAAAGAGGAAGGCATTACATGTAAAAGAAATAACAGTAGCAAATGTACAAAGGTAGGAAAGATCCCAGGATATGCAGAAGGCAGTGAGAATACAGACTAGCTGGACAGAGAGTGAACACTCGAAAATTTGGAAGATGAAGAATTAAAGGTAACAAAAAACAAACAAGGGCAAAACCCACCCCACTAACATGGTTAGCATTTAGATGTATTTATTTCTAGCCTTTTCAGAAACATTTTTTGTTTTGCACAGCTGAAATAAGTGTCCATAAAATTTTGTGTCCTACTTTTTTTCACTTAACATTCTAAGCACTGTTCCCTGACGCGACATAGTCTTCATAACGGCTATTTGTAGTGAATGCATAATATCCCAGAGTGGCTGCATCCTAATTTATTACCCATTTCTCTATTGTTGGACACATGTTGTTCCCCATTTTACACTATTATAATAAGCACTGCAACAAACCTCTTGTGCAGAGAGAAGAAATGGAAAGAAACTGAGTCTTTGGTGAGACCTCCCTTGTAACAGAGGTAAAGGTCTGAAAAGGGGCAAAATGTTTTATGATTTGTCTCTTTAAAACCCTCATCCTTTTTGGGAATTAAAACCTGCATTCCTGCCCAAGGCCAGTAATCAAAGGGGCAGGAAAAGGTTCTTTGCTGTTTGTTTTCTAGCATCTTAAACCACAGGAGCTGGCTCAACAGAATTGTCTGGACAAAGGTCATGACCTGAGATCTTGCTCACCAGAGATAAGGTCAACAGAAACCACCAACCATAGTTGAATAATAGCCCGAAGCCATGACATGTGACACTGGTCACATGAGCCCAAAAATCCCTTTTGAAAAGCCCTGTATTTCTGCTTAAAGGCAGAATGAGGGTCTTTTGAGATGCTAAGCCCTTCTCATTTGCTGGCAAATTAATAAACTTCTCTTTCCTTTTCCTCAAACCATCTGTCCTCATTCTTTGTTCTCACTGATTTCTTGTTGGGGCATTAATGAACTTTTGGTAACACCATAAGGCTCACCTGAGCCTAAAGTGTCTCTGGACTTTTCTATTACCTGAACCAGTAAGACTGATCCTTTATTACTTAAATCAATTGCAGTCACATTTTCTATGACTTGCAGCCCATGTTATTCTACCTAACAGATCACTGAGGACAGGACCATTCTTGTCTTGCTCGCTGCTTTAGCCCTACCTGAATCCTTGGTCCAAGGCATGGTAACCTGCAGAGTAGGAGCTTAATAACTACATGTAGAAAAAGAATATGAACCTTTTATGAACTATCCATTCTGGTCCGAGCCATTGATCTAGTGGAATCTTTGTACCTGTATCAATTTGCTTGAGCCTATAATAAAAATATTGCCTATTCATTTACATTTATCACTAATAATTCCTCATTCTTTTGGCCTTTAGTTCTTTAATTCAGAAATTTTATATTTTTATGAACTAAAATACTTTCCTTCATGACCTTTAATATCAAAACTCTCTAAATGTCTCCTTTCAGATTTGATATTCAATTCTATTTTCTTCTAGTTTTTTCATAGTTAATTTGTAATATTTAATTAATTTATCTACAATTTATTTAGGTATACTGTTTAAGGTTTAGAGTCCTTTTCTTTTTTTCTTTTTTTTTATATCCTTTCTGGTAGTGGCATGGATGAATAGAGTCCTTTTCTTTCCCTCAATTTTTAACCAAGTGTTCAAATGTCTTTTTCCCCACTGAACTGCAATGCTTATTTTATCCTTAAATGCTTATACTGTATAATTTTGGGTCCACTTCTGTCTAGCTAGTCTGTTAAATTGATGTATAAGCTATATAATGTTTTGCTATTGCCAAGGCTAATAATCCTCCTAATTAAGCTCTGCCTTCAAAATTTTCTTTGCCATTTTCCCATTTATTCTTCCAGATGAATTTTTAAATAATGATATCCAGTTCTAAAAAGACTCTATTGAATTACAGTGTAATTCACTGTAATCACACAAAACCAAAAACTAAATTAAGGAAGAACTGACATCTTTACAATTTTAATTTCCCCATCCAGGAAAAAAATTTTCTTCATTAAGTTTCCCCATACTTATCAACAACTATGGGAAACTTCTTCATGTATCTGGTCATTTTCTTCACATAGATCATTGACATTTCAAATAAAGCTTATTCCTAGGTACTTTCTATTTGTCATTATTTTATGCTGTTTTGTAATTGGGATATTGCTGGTGTATGTAAGGAAACTCACTGCCTGACGAGACAGTCTACCTCACTCTAATTGTCAATGCATCCTTCTGTTTCTTAGCTGTCTCCCTGTAACCGCCACCCACAGATCCAGATTCTGTCCTCTGGAGCTAGATGGAGCAAAACTGCTGCTACTTCTCCCAAGGGATGGACTTTTATCTTTTTGGAGATTGCTATCATGTTTCCCATCAGCATTCTTTTGTCCTGGCTAAAGAGACCAATGATAAAGTGAAAATAGCATTTGGGGAAGATTCAAATGGCAGTGGGGGTGGGGGGTGAATTTGGGGCAGATAAGAGACTGGGGGGGGGATCAGCAAGGACTGCCTCAGTGGTAACCCAGATTCAAGGGATGGGTTAAGTTGAGGTTGTGAACATGGGAAGTGGCATGTCTGAGAGATATTTCAAAGGAGCAAATATTAGGACATGGTGACAAACTGGATGTAAGGGATAAAGGAACAGAAAGAGGAGTCACAGATGACTTGAAAATGTCCCGCCTGAATCACTGAAGGGCTGGTTATGCTTCCACTAAGACAAAGTGTAAGAGGTTAAAAAGGAGACAAGTTTGAAAGGAAGTCAATTTTGGACCTCCTGACCCTGAGATTACAATACAGCCAAGGAAAGGGGTCTGTCTTGTAGACCAGTGTTCTTCACATGTTTTCCCACAGTAAGAAATATGTTTTACATAGCAGGCCAGTTCGAACACAAGCACAGACAGATAGATATAAAACAGACATAAAAGGGTCACAAAACTCCTGCAGACATGCAAGTTTGGGCCTGGAATCCTAGTGCGAGGGAGGAAAGGGCTGGGTGTGTGATCAGCACTGAACTGATAGATTAAGTCGTGAGGACTAATGACTTCCTTTCCCTCAGCCCTCTGAAGTCCTGTGGTCTAAGCCTTGGCGATCAACACCTTGTCAGGAAATTAATTATCCTGCCACCCTCTACCTTCAATCCCATGTCCCAGAGGGCTCCAGGGGAAGAGAGATTCCAGCAGAAAGACCACACACATTTTAGAGTTCAAAGTCGGTCTCACTGCCAACCCACAGAGCACGCTGTGCTAGACAGTACTGGCTTTTAAAAAAACATCTCCTTTATCCTCAGCCTGAATAAGATTTTTCCTTGGAGAAAGAGGGACTAGACAGAATATTTAGCTCTCCAACTTTCAAGTTTCAAGGCCATGGCATTTAGAATTGGGACAGGGAAGATAGGAAATAATTTCTCCTTGCAAAGCTAGAGCCCTAAATCGATGCGTGGAAAAGAGGCCAAGGGCCCTAGGCTAACATCTGCTGTTGGGTCAGAGCCTGAGCTCCACCAGGCCTGGCTCTGAGGTAGCCTGGGGGGTTATTAGAGGCCCCGCAGAAAACAGCATCACATACTGAAGAGCTGGTTAAAGAGGGAACGCTGCTTTTCCAACCCAAAAGGACAACATCACCCTCCTCGGTCAAATTAAGTTGCTGTAACCTGTGTCATGTCAGAGCATCTTTTCAATGTGGAACATTCCATAGCAAAAGGTACTTTTAAATAGAGATGAAAATGAGCCAACTCAACGTTTGGCCTCAGAAATTTAGTTTTATAAAAGTTCCAAAGCACCGTTTGGTTGAAATATCGTGTTATTGCCAGGCTTTTTTTTCTGTTCCGGGGAAGGAACAAACGAAAAGGGAGAAGACAGGGCAGTGGTCTGGGAGGCGAAGTGTGCTCCAGCGGCTGCTTTTCCCACGTGGGGGCTGGCGCGCCCGGTTTACAGGAGGCAGCTGATGACGGCTGCATGTCTGGGCAGCTCCTAGCCCAGCTCAAAGAAGCAAGCCTTCGTGGCAAAGGTCCCAGGGAGTTAGGCTCCATCCTCTCTCCACAAAATATTAAAGCAGCACAGAGGAGGTGGCTTAAAAATGACAAAACACAGCCAATAAACAGGCCATTGAAGCCAGGAGCAGCTTATGCACCACACCCTTTCGCGGGCCCTGAGCTCTACCTCCTAGTCCTGGGGTCCCCCGTTGCCCGTCTCTAATTGAAACTACCTTTCCCCGACTACTTTCCCTCCCACAGAGCCTCCTTATCCCCTGCGCATGGCCCTGTTCCCATGCTCCGGTTGGCAGTGGTATAACTCAACTCTGGGAAATACACACCAGAGGCACTTTTCTGTCCAAGGAATCTCTTTGAGCTCTAGTTCTAGTCTCCGGAAGGCCTCCCGGCCACCACATTATCTCCAACCCAAATCTGCGCTCCTCCCACCAAGTGCAGGAGGTCCAGCTGGAAAGCCTCCCTTTCCTGTACGGCAGCACACTCACTCCTGGATTCCTCCAGCCTTGCAAGTCTTCTTGGCACCTTAGTCAACTCCACCCTGCTTCCACCCTGTTAATATTCTGAGAACAAGCACAGTCTGCATATACCCATGCCAAGCAAGACTGCCAGAGAAAGAAGAGAACCACAGGTGTCAGAAGACAAATCCAGGTCTAGAATGCAAGGAAGTTTCCAGTGTCTTTGGAAGCCTGTAGTGTGAATTGGCTGAGAAGCAGAAGGGAGAAGAAAAGTAGTAAGAAAAAAATTTACTCTTTCAACTGAAGGAGAGTTAAGGGGAGCTAGAAAGGAAACAAGGCCAGGGATGAGGGAGGGTTGCGTTTCTAGTTTCTTTGGCCCAGAGAAGATTCGTGTGAATTCAGCTATGTCTCCATTTGGCTCTACAGTCAACTGCCTCTTGGCAGAAAGAAATAAAAATCATGGGACTAATTGAATGATGCCCAGAGATAGCCAGAAACTAAACCCTTAACCGGCTGCAGTCAGCATTTCCAGAGTGCTTTCCATTTCTGCAAAGGACACGGGGCTACTCACCTACCTCCAGTGCTGACTGGCGTATCTCTGCGTAATCCCAGGACTTCTGGGCAGCTCTTTTCCAAATGAGGAGGACACAAAGTGGCCCAGCTTAGAGATTCCCACAAGGCCACCCCCAGAGAGAGTCAAAGCTAACATTAGGGAATTAGGGGCTACCTCCTATAATCAGGACTCAGACCATGGAGCTGAGCTGCTTCTAATGCCTCTAAATGCCACCAAGCCCTCGTATCACAGTGTTTGGCACGTTTGGACCATACCTCCCAGATGTGGACGACAGCATGTCCATTCAAGAGGCACTAATATTACGTTCTTTCATCTTCCCCCCAAAGTCAAAGGAAACCAGGCCAGGAGGTCAAAGAGACACAGTAACATAATTTATTAAATTCACCATACAAAGAATATGCCACAGAAAAAAATGTCAGAACTGGAAAGGACATGGAGTCTGATCCCCTCATTTCACAAAAGAGGGAGCTGCCTCAAGTCCCGGAACACCATATGGACAAGCCGGAATGTGAGCCTGGCCCTGTCACACAGAAACACACAGACTTAAGGCTTCTGGTTCTGAGCCAAGTAGAGCCTAAAGACTTAATCTATATTTAGTTTTAATTTTTCTATTTCCTCTAGCACCACACTATGATGCTTATCTACTTCTTGAGGCTGTAGGAAGAGCACTAAGGAAAAAGACAAGCTGCAGGTCATTCAGAACCAGGATAAAAGACCAATTATGGAGCAGAGGGGTTTAGAACGATCAGGGGAAGAACAGCTCCTCACCCTAGAAAAGTCCTGATTACCCCTTGCCCCCAAACAACACACTCTTAGACCCCAACGCCCCAGGGAAAGTATACTTGCATTCCTGAGGTGCAGATTAAGTTTGGAGGAGGAAGGGAAAAGAAACAGAGGAAAGGGAAAGATTTATAACAATTTCATTCTGGGACAGGTGTGGTGGCTCACACCTGTAATCTAGCACTTTAGGAGGCCAAGGCAGGAGGATTGCTTGAGGCCAGGAGTTTGAGACGATCCTGGAAAACATAGTGAGACCTCATCTCTACAAAAAAAATGTTTTAAAAAAATTAGCCAGGTGCAGTGGCAGGAGGATCACTTGAACCCAAGAGTCTGAAGTTGCAGTGAGCTATGATGACACCACTGCATTCTAGCCTGGGCAACAGAGGAAGACACTGTCTCAAAAAAAAAAAAAAAGAAAGAAAGAAAAAGAAAAAGAAAGAAAAGGAAAAGGAAGGGAGGGAGGAGAGAAAAACAGCAATGTCATTCAGAGATCAACAAGTCCAATGGGAACACTTTTCCCAGTTTCAAGCAAATCCAAACACTGCAAGAGAAGGCCGTAGAACTTTGGTATTAAATCAGTTATGAGATGTAAGCAAAAACACCAATAACTTAGTAAAATAAATACAATGAGGACTTTGCTGGGACTGATATAATCCAGTGAAAACAGTTTTTAGGCTCTGGGTCAAGAAGACTGAGGTGTGCCTTGTGGTACACCTTAGGGGAAAACCCTAAGAGACTCTGGGAGTTTTCACAGCAGAGAGAATCACACCTAACTGTCTGTGGCCCTAGAGAATCTTTCCGCAAAAAACTATTCCCTCAATATACATTCAAAACCTTTTCCCCAGAAAGACAAGGCCATCCAGTCAAAGTTTAGGTTCACTGACTCCAAGGAGCCCCGCAGTCTGTCTGCAGGAGGCCCAGGTTGGCAGGGGCTGAGGGTGGAGCAAGTAGAAAAACAAACAGTTTGTTGCTAAGAACTGAGCTGTGTTTACAGAAGAACTTCATTCCCCCAGGACATTCTCCAATCACTCTGGACATCTATGCCTCTATCCTTGAGGGCTGAGGCAAAGCTCGTCACCTCTCCTGACCAGATGAAGGCCTGGCTTCTAGGGCAGTTGGACTTCAGTCTACAACAGAAGGGAGATTCTCTACAGAGAAAAATAGTAACTACAGGAATAAGGATACTGCCCCGGCTCCTGCCGGCAGGATAACGTCTTCCAAAGGGCTGCAGCGTCCAGAGGAGGAGCTCGCTCATGCTCTGTCTGCCCAGCATACAGAGGAGAGGAGCTTGGGAATGGTGGGACACGGGAGCCCAAGCCCTAGGTGCAGCCAGGGAACAGTCAGGAAGTCAAAGTCAGTGCTAACAGCCATCAGGGGTGGTGGGCTTCTCCGCAGGCAGGAGGCAGCAGCAACAGCAGCATCCGTCTCCTGGCAGCTCATGTTTCCACCACTCGGATGAGAGGCATGGGCTTCGGGCTGGGAGGCTTGGATATCCTAACACTGAAAAGAAAGGTGGAAACGCTGAGTTGTGTTGGAAGCAGCTGTCTTGCTGCCCACCCCTCCACACGTGCCTCTGGAATCTCACACTTCAGTGCTGGCTGATCTCCTGGGTTCCAAATGCTTTGAAAAAGTGACTGTCAGTGACATCTAAGAGAAGATTTGGGGCATGATACATTAGCCTGGAGACAGGCATGATGTAAAGAGAGGGGAAGTTCAACAACTGAGAAGTGGATATAGCTGTGATTCTTGATTTTTTTCAAGGTCTTAGGCCCTTCTGTGAATCTCTTGAAAGCAAAAGACCCTCTCCCTAGAAATATGCAAATATTACCAATACATTTTGCATACCACTGCAAGGGGTTCATGTGCATCTAGAAGCCATTCATGGACCTCCTTGGGTTTGTGATACCAGGCTCTGCTAACTAGGTTAGAAAACGGTTCTGGTGGAGAACGGGTCAGATTAGAGACTGAGGGAAGAAAGCCGGACTTAACAGAGCCTTGTCCTTGCTTTAGCACTCAAGGTTTCGCATGGCTCTCTAACTCCTTCTTCCCTTCCTGCCTGGGCCTGTTCTATCTATATATGCGCTTACTCACCTGCCCGGGTTCTCTGTCTTGGCCCGGGCCTGGGTGCTGAAGTTGCCATAACTGATTTGTTTTTCTATCAGGTGTTCCATCCGGTCGTGCATCTCTAAATTCTGTAAGGCAAGCTATGGGGTTAGAATTGGCCTTTTGGGCTGGGCACGGTAGCTCACGCCTGTAATCCTAGCACTCTGGGAGGCCGAGGCAGAAGGATCGCTCGAGGTCAGGAGTTCAAGACCAGCCTGAGCAAGAGTGAGACCCCCGTCTCTACTAAAAATAGAAAGAAATTAGCTGGCCAACTAAAAATATATATAGAAAAAATTAGCTGGGCATGGTGGCACATGCCTGTAATCCCAGCTACTCGGGAGGCTGAGGCAGTAGGATTGCTTAACCCCAGAAGTTTGAGGTTGCTGTGAGCTAGGCTGACGCCACGGCACTCTAGCCCAGGCAACAAAGTGAGACTCTGTCTCAAAAAATATATATATAAAATAAAATTAAAAATAATAAGAATTGGCCTTTTTCTGGTGCATTCTGGTCTCTCCACTTCTGTGTTGTGCTGCTGTTGCCCCACCCCCACCACGCGTGCCACCACGCGGATGCCTGCTCCCCTCGTCCTCACTACGACAGACTGCTCAACAACTCTGTGCAACACTGACCATTTCCTGTATATCCTCTATATACATTTCTTGTATATAATTTCTTGTCATCAATTGAGATATTCCCCTTGCCTTCGTCGATATGCTATTCTATAAAGCATTCTTCAGTCTTTTTAAAAAAATGCATATTATCTCTAACTCTAGACTGCAAACTCCTTAACGATAAACAACCCTTTCTCCCATTTATCTCCCCTACACAAGGAATCTTCACACAGTGGCTATAAAGTGATCTTCAGGTAGTCAAACAACAGACAGGAAGGGCTTTGTAACAACACAGAAACTAGACTCAGAAGATAATGCCTCAGGGAATCTAGCCCATCCTCTTAGCCATGGAAAAGACTCCAACTACAGAACGCCTCCTCCTCCTTCAAAGCCCAGCTGCCACTGTCAGCTCCTCTGCAAAGCCCCATAAGGTCACAATGAAGGGTTCACCTCCATGCTGCCATGACATGCGGCTTGCACCGTGGTATGTCCCTGGAGGACAGGGGCAAGTTTCACCGTTGTTAGCAACTCCCTGGAGGTTCTCAGAAAATGTTCACTCAACTGAACTGAAGATCCACCAACCATCCCAGATACTCAGTTCAGAGCAGCAGCTAAACAGGACCAAGACCCCTCTATAACCTCTCCCTCCCTTATGTCCATCTTGTCTTCTCGAGCCCAATTCCCCTGCCGGGGCTGTCCAGCACACACACCTCTGCCTCCAGATAGGCGATTTTCTCCTTGAGCTCCTGGATGGTGGTGTCCTTTGACTGGATCACAGCTTTTGAATTCTGGAGCTGCAAAGATATAGGAGACACTGGAGGTCATTATGCAATGACTAATCATTACACACTCACCAAACTTCACCCCACTGCTGGGGAAGCTAGCAGAGATGAAAGGCAGAGCTCTGCAACTCTCACATGACTTAATTAGCTTTTCTACAAAGGCTTCATTTCAGTCAATATTAAACTCTTGATTATCCCAGGGGTGAGAGTGAGGGATGTATGAGGGGAACACTACCCTGATAATCCAAAA
>CM052444.1:40454735-40465239 GCA_028533085.1 Varecia variegata
TAGCCGGGCATGGTGGCGCATGCCTGTAGTCCCAGCTACTCGGGAGGCTGAGGCAGTAGGGTCGCTTAAGCCCAGGAGTTTGAGGTTGCTGCGAGCTAAGCTGATGCCACGGTACTCACTCTAGCCCGGGCAATAGAGTGAGACTCTGTCTCAAAAAAAAAAAAAAAGAAATATTTATTAACTAGCATTCTGGGAGGCTGAGGCAAGAGGATCGCTTGAGGCCAGGAGTTCAAGACCAGCCTGAGCAAGAGCGAGACCCCCATCTTTACTAAAAATATAAAAATTAGCTGGGCAACTAAAAATAGAAAAAAAAAAAAAAAAAGAAGAAAATTAGCCGACATGGTGGTGTGCGCCTGTACTCCCAGCTACTCGGGAGATTGAGGCAGGAGGATGGCTTGAGCCCAGGAGTTTGAGGTTGCTTGAGTTAGGCTGATGTCAGAGCACTCTAGCCTGGGCAACAGAGGAAGACTCTGTCTCAAAAATAAAGAAAAAGAAATATTTATTGAGTGCTTACTATATGACAGACCCTGTTCTAGACAATGGGAAATAACAGTAGACAAAACAGATGCAAATGGAGCTGACATGAAGCAAACACACCTTCCCAATTAGGGGATGTTAAGTTCTCAAAACAATTCTGCAGATGGGCATATACTGAATATACTACCCTACAGCTCAGGTGGGGAAGGACAGGAAATCTGCCATGAGGCAGGAAGACTGATAATCTGCAAGCAGATAACAGAGTTATGATGATTCAGTTACTCATTTACTGGCACTTTTCAGCATATATGGGAGACTAATCTTTTCCTTCCTTTCCTTTTAGAAAGGAGAAGCCAAATGGCAAAAAAAGTAGGAGAAAGATAGAAGAAAAGCAAGTCCCAATAACCCAAACCTATAAATGTTTCATGGGAAACACAGGAATATAAGCCAAGCTCCCTGGGAGAATAAATAAATAAAAGCATAGACTCGAAGTAACAGCCCAGGGAGGGCTGAGACCTGACCTTAGGGTTAGGGTTAGGGTTACCTGCTCTATCATTTGCCGCACTTTGCGCTGCTGGCTCTTGAGCATGTCATCCAAGTGGTGGATCTTCTCCCGCAACCCGGCCACTTCCTTTTCCAGGGTAGCAGCCCTGGGGATAAAGACCAGAGGCTGAAGCAAGAGAAAAATATACCTTCTCTACCCAATACTGAGAAGAGCCTTGGGCCTGGGAGGTTCTCATCGGGTGTGATTCCCCCCGCTTGATCCCCCACAGGTGGTGGGACACCTTAGAACATCACATTGGAAGCACCATCGGAGATCATCCTATCCAAGTGACGAAACTGAGCCCCAGAAAAGTTAGAAGGCATAAGTCATTCTGGATGGCTCTAGAGGGTAAAACTAGAACCAACAGGTAGATGTTCCAGATAAGCTGTTTTTATATTAACGCAGGAAAGACTTTCTCAGTATCAAAGCCGTCAGAAAGTGGGCTGCCTCACATGTAATGAGCTCCTCACTCCTGGAAACATTCAAGTAGGAGCTGGGGTTGTTATACCCAACACCATCAAGCTGTTGGCAGGAATGTTTTTTGTTTGTTTGTTTATTTATTTATTTATTTATTTGGAGACAGAGTCTCACTCGGTTGCCCGGGCTAGAGTGCCCTGGTGTCAGCCTAGCTCACAGCAACCTCAAACTCCTGGGCTCAAGCAATCCTACTGCCTCAGCCTCCCGAGTAGCTGGGACTACAGGCATGCACCACCATGCCTGGCTAATTTTTTCTATATATATATATTTTTTAGTTGTCCTCAAACAATCCACCTGCCTCGGCCTCCCAGAGTGCTAGGATTACAGGTGTGAGCCACTGTGCCCGGCCTGTTTTTTATTTTTTTAGAGATGAGGTTCCCTGTGGATGTTCACGCTGGTCTCAAACTCCTGGCTTCAAGCAATCCTCCTTCCTGCCTTGTCCTCTCAAGGGATTTTATATCAGGAAGGAGATAAGATATCAGGAGGATCCTTAAAGCCTCTTCATGCAATTCTGTTTCTAAGTCTCCTAATTCCCAAACCACTGTTGTTTCCTTTGCATCTTCTAAGCAAACTGAGCCAATATTCCCAACGGTCAGTGTGACATAAAAAGAAATATATATTTGGTCTCTACCCCAGGTTCCTGAAACAGAGCTCCTAAAACCCTTGTAATTTCCTGAGTATAGGGGTGACAGGAGTATGTGTTGTTACAATATTTGGTCTTAGTGTCTGGTTCGTGACAAGACCCTTGAAATCTCCAGGAATTCTCTAGGAATGACGAGTGTCTTTTTGTGTGCTAATGAGATGCCTGGTGGTTGGGATCCCTAGATAAAGCCAGATGGGGGCTAGTCAAAGACCACGGCATGATTAAAGGCACTTTTAGCTCCACCGCCCCAACCTCTGCGGAAGGGTGAGGGGCTGGAGGTTGAGACTCACCAGTGGTCAGTGATTTTATCTATCATGTGTATGTAATGGAACCTCCCTAAAAAATCTGAAAAAAGGGTCTGGAGAACTTCCAGGTTGGTGAATGCATGCACATGCTGAGAGGGTGGCACGCCCCAACTCTATGGGGACAGAAGCTCTGGCACTCTTCCAGACCGCCCCCTATGTACCTCTTCATCAGTCTGTTCATTTGAATCCCTTATATTATCCTTTATAATAAACCAGTAATTGTAAGTAAAATGTTTCCCTGAGTTCTATGGGCCACTATCACAAATTATCAAATCTGAGGAGAGGATCATGGGAACCCTCAATTCATGCCAGGTTGGACTGGACAGAGCGTGGGTACCCTTGGATTTGTGACTGGCATCTGGAGTGGGGGTAGTCTTGTGGGACTCAGCACTTAACCGGGGCGGGGGGGGGGGGTCTGCACTAACTCTGGGTAGTCTCAGAATTGAATTTAATTGTAGGACACCCAGTTGATTTCAACTGCGAACTGGAAAAGTGCTTGGTGTGGAAAACCCACACATTTGGTGTCAGAGGTATTATGAGTAGAGGAGCAGTTTTCCTTATGTAACGCCACTTGGGAGAGTGTCCAGGGGTTAAGACCACTGAAAGGATCCATGACTGCTCCATTGTGCCAGAGGACGTTGAAGTGCCCCAGAGAGTGGGCAGTGCTCGGGGCAGGGGGGATACAACGCAGTCAGAGCCTCCCCACATTCTTCTTGAACTTAACATTCTAAGTTTCCACCCTCAGTTCTCCAGTGCCCTATTTCTCGGTCTCCTCTCATTTGGAAAGTCAGCATTTATGATGCACGGCTGCCACATGCATTCCCAAGCCTTGGATTTGGATTGTCTAGTCCTCTTTGTTTCTCCTGCTCCTCCCTTCTCTTGGTCTGCCCAAGCGCACCTCCACCAGAGAGGAAGACGGAGTGCCGAGTAATTTAAAGGAATTCTGATATGAAGTCAAGTCCCAAAGGGGGCTTCAATAAGAGGCGTGCATTTTCCATGCCAGGAAGTCAAGTCTAGGTTATCCTAAAGGAGGGAAAATGCCTCCGGAAGACTGAGGGTCCTGAAAGGCAAGGATCGTGTCTTGGAATTCCTTAGAAGGCCCTTCAGATAATGTCTTGCTGAACTAAAAAAAAGTCCAATTTACACAATGGAGATCAGACCCAATATGCTGATATTAAAATTGATTTACCATTTGTGGTCTTATTTATTAATCGCCAACAGCATAAAGAACTTCTACATTCCTGAAAATCCAGAAGGCACACTCGTTGCTCTGTGGGTTTCACTGGTCTGGAGCCTCTGATCCCCTCTGATCAGAAGGAATTTGCAAAACCCTCTACCTTTGGGCAGTAGGAAGGATCTCAGCGATGGCCCTGATGCCACTGCTGACAGGTGGTTCTCGGTTTCTAACTGCGTTGCTTCAAGTGACAAGAAGTTCAGTATCTCCTCATAAAGCAGCTCATTCTATTTTTCATCAGCATAACTCGAGAGGAAGTTATTCCATTTTACCCTCAATAGTTTACAGTCAGTTTTTGGTTTGGCAGGGAGGACAGCAGGCTATAATATACCCAGTGTAATAACCTGCAGAATGACGTGCTGCAGCAGCAGATGCTCTACCAGCTTTCGCTTAACCTTGGCTCTCAAACTGTAAAGGCCTTTTCTTTAGGTTATTACCCCATGGAAAATGAACTCCCTGGAGATGGCCGCCTTCCATCTCCGCCCTGAGCAAACACACTGTGAGTCAGAGCTGGAATATCTGACATCAGCACTCGCTTCCTCCCCAGATCTGGCCACCATGGGAGCTGCAGGTCGCACGGCCCGCCCTCCCCTCCATGCACCCCAATTTCACAGTCAACAAGAGCCCTTACTTTTCTTGTTCTGCTTGGCAGTCAGTGTTCTTGCTCCGAAGTTCCTCTAGGGCTACCTCCCCTTCCCTGACTTTGGCCAGTAAGGCCTGATGCTCCTGGATGGACCAAAAGAGAGAGAAAACCCACAATGAGAAAATGGCAGCAGTTTCTGTGTTTGAGGTGAGATGGGCACTAGGACTGGGACTCGGCCCCTACTGGGCCTGGGACAGCTGCCAGAGAGCAGCAAGACAAGCTGGTTTGGTGGGGCACCCTCCCCTGTCAGGGAGAACCCTTCCACCCTCAGCACACAGACATTTCCCAGCCTCACCCAGCTGCCCAGAGGGAGAACCTGGCCCTGCATTACGCAGGCCCACCTGCCAGCTATGGCTGCCAATCACCGAGGAAGCCGGCTGCATGACTCCTTAGCAACAGGCTTCAAAAGCCCCAAAGGGGCATCTGTATAAGAATCCGATTAAAGTGGAAATGGGTTCAACTCTAGTTAGGGGGAGGCTGAAACTAGCGGAGAGAAAGATTTTCCCATCGAAGTGTGCTTTTTCTGGAGCTGCTTGGAAACGCAGAGTCTCAACAACCATCTCAGTCAATCCTTGGGCCTGTTCCAGCCCAGGAGTCCAGCAATACGAAGCAAGACCCCCACCATTACCGTCTCCATCCCTAACAAGCGCCTCTGCAGCTCTCCGACTTCTGCCTCTTTCTGCTCCACTCTGTCCTCCTCTCTCTGAAGGGCCACATTACTCCGTTCTGCTTCTCTCTGGTACTGGCTGAGTTTGACCTATGGCACAGGATAGGGATGTGTTAAATGGTACGGAAAGAAAGAGCAAACAAGGATAAAAACCTTAGAAAAGAACCCAGGAACCTGGGGCAGCTCTGGCACCAAGATGGGAGAAAGGAGGTGACTCTGCTGAGTGCACCGCCACCTCCCAATCACTTTCAGGACCACCTCGGAGGACTCTAGCAGATTAACTCTATTTGCACACGATTGAACTCCACTTTAAAGTGACACCCGGGCTGGGCATGGTGGCTCATGCCTATAAACCCAGTGCTTTGGGAGTACATGGCAGAAGGATCACTTGAGCCAGGAGTTCAAGACCAGCCTGGGCAATACAGTGAGACCCCCATCTCTACAAAATATTTTTGGAAAAATTAGCTGGGTGTGGTGGCACATGCCTGTAGTCCTAGCTACTCAATAGGAGCATCACTTGAGCCTAGGAGTTCACGGTTGCAGTGAGTTGTGAAGGCACCACTGCATTCCAGCCTGGGTGACAGAGCAAAACTATCTCTAGAAAAAAATTTAAAAATAATAAAATAAAATAAAGTGACACCCGGAACACATAAGCAATATTTTTCAGATGGCTGACTTCTTCAACACCCAGGAAGCCTCCAATGCCACCTAAGCTTAACCCAATGTTGTGGCTTTACTGCCAATTCAACAGTAAATAATCCCAGGGAGGCTAAATCACCACGAATCTTCCTTCTGTTTCCTCAACTCTGCCTTGCCCTCAATTTAAGCAATACTTCAGAGCCCACATACAAAGGCCTAAACAGCATCTGGAAGGGCTACTACTAAGCACCAGGAAGAATTTGTCTTTTATCAAAGATGAAAAGCCAATTTAGAAAAAATAAAAGCAGAATTTTAGAATATTAGAATAAGAAATAAAAGAAAGAACTTGCTTCTGTTTCTCTCACCTGCATCTTGCCAACTCCTATTCATTCTTCAGGTCTCACTTAGACACCCCCTCTTCCAGGGAGCCTCCCAAGCCTGCAGAGGAGCTGTTCCTTTGTGTGCCCATAGAAGACACACAGCCCTTCCCTCTCAAAGCACTGAGTGGATTCTGCCCAGTTACTTGTGCACACCCTGACTAGATGGTCAGCTTCATGACGGCACAGACCTAAGCACCGTTACACTTCCAGAGCTCCCACGGTAGCTTGCGGTGCACTAACTGATAAAATCACAAATGGAATTTCACAAGTAAAGGTCAACTGACCTATTGAAGGTCACGCAGCTAGTGAATGACAAAGCCAATGTTAGAACCCAGTTACTTCACCATCCATGTCAACGCTTCCCAGTTGCCCTACACTGACTCTTCAGCATTTACTAAGATAGGATCCAAGTAGCACCTGAAAAGCCTAGTCAGGCCTGGGAAAACAGAACACCAGCAGCCAGTCTGTCCGGCTCCTCCTGAAGTCAGAATCAGGGAGGAGAAAGCACGGCACGGGATGATGTACGATGAGACGTGTCCACGCCGCACACCAGCCCTGTATGGTGCAAACTCACTCTCACTGCAAATCCTTCCTGACAGCAAGCAGCCAGTAGAATGGGAAACCCAGGCTTAGCAGCAGGTTATTTTCATGTTAACTGACGATCTTGCCCTTCCTACCTCAAGGTTCAGAAAAGTAGACCAGAGAGTCCAATTCACTAGGAGAGACTAAGGAAAGCTCTCAAATGACCCATATTGGCCTGAAGCAGGCCAGCTGCTCGGACAGGAACTTGAAAAGAAAGCTTTTCACTTCTGTACATAAACACTGCACCCAGGTTGATGAGTCCTCGGAACACAGCGTGCACCATGCTCAGAGCACTGGAGGCCATCGTCCAATATTCACACCCCATCGTAGGACCACAAAGGTTAGAAAACAAAACAACGTTCCCATTCCACATCTGTCCCTGTAGCTCCAGCCAGCCTAGCCCCCAAAGGAACCTCTTAATTATACACGGGTGTCCCAATAGTGGGAACAACGCGAGGAGCACTTCCTATTGCAGGTGGTGCTGTGCACCACGGGGTTAAGGGACAGCCTCTTCTGAACTGTGGGCAGTTGGCTGCAGCTGTCCGAGGCCTTCTGGCCTTGGGCATATATTCAGGGCACTTTTGCTCCGGCTCTGAAACCCAGAGCAGCAGACTCCTCCATGTTTGGTCAAAACTGGCAAGTACTTCTATAATTTCTACAACTTAAAAATGCCTCTCAATGCAGAAATTTCTTTCCAAAATTCACAACCTGGTCAGTGCTCCAGCCTCAACCTCCCCTTCCTCCTGTTTTGTTCTGAGAAGGTACGAGATAGCTAGTCACCAAACTGATACATCACCAACCAAATGTTCCACATTGTGGAAGCTGAAACAGAGGCAGAAAACTTCTTTACCAGACAGCTGGTTTGTTCTGAGATCACAAACTATCCTTAGTATTACCCTAAGTCCAAACTATTTACGATAGGAATATCTGCTTATTGAACTGATCGTGAAGAAAAATACAAAATATCTCTTATATTTCTAAAATCCTGTAGAATAATAAAGTGCTCTCACAAATATTACCTCACTTAATCCATACAACAAGCTTGTGAGGTATGTTTAATGACCCCTTTGTATAATAGTTAAAACTGATGCTTAGGGAGGTTAAATTGCTTGCTCAAATAAGACTTCAGCTAACCTAGAGGCAGTTTATCATCCTCAGTGCCCTTCCTCCTTACCTGCAGTCCTCCTCTCAAAAATTACCTTTCTCAGTTCCATGAGAAAGAAGAATTCAGGCTGCCCTTCACTTTCAGTCAGCTGCCAGCATGCCTAAGCAGGATATAATCCTAACATAACATATTTATGACATAAAGAATACTTTATTTATGGACGAGCAAAGCAGATAACAGATGGTTGATCTCACAGAGTAGTTAGAAAACTGTCCCATGTACCTTATTTTATACTCAAAGAATTTTCTAGAAAGTATGAAAGACCTTATATATTTTTAATAGTAGGGGGCTTTTGCTCTCCATTTACAGACTTCTGTTTTTTTCAATCTTCTGTAATAATCTAATATTACTTTTTTTAAAAAATCTACTGTTACCTTTTATAACAATAATTAAGATACTCGTTCCAAATCACAAAGCTCTGCATAGTAAAGCCTAGAGCTAATGTCCTCTGACTCCACGGGCACAGTTATTTCTATGACAACACAGCTGACAGCACTCATCCAGTCCACATTCACAAAGCACCCACCTTAAGTTAGGTATTGTGCCAGACACTGGGGACTCAGTGGTGACCATGACAGCAGCAGTCCCTGCCTGCATGGAGCCTTACAGCCCAGTGACTCTTATCATGGTACACACAGAAATGACTTCTGAATGACCTGCTGTCCCACAGTAGTATTATTGCTCAACTTCATCTGAGCAGAAAATCAAGAGCTGACCTTTGAACTATGGGCCAGCCTTGGACAGTAAACCACCACAAGTGTCCAGGAGAAGGAAAAGCAGACAAGAAGTGCCCCAGGCCTCAAAGCCTTGCCTTTCCAGTTGGTGGCACCCAGCCAGAGAGACATGAAGTCTAAGCCAAGAACGTCACTGGCACCTGCATCCAGCAGCCCATCCCTTAGGGCACCTTCTCCCCAAATCCCAGATCTCACCTCAAAAGCCACACGGTCTAACTGGTGTTGACGCTCAGCCTCCTGCAGCTTGGCTAGCAAGTCCTGCACGGTCTTCCTCAAGCTCTCAACATCTTCATTTATATAGGTGTCCACCTATGACCAGAGCAGGGAAGGGAGGGCAAAGCCACCATGTTTGTTATTTGGTAAGAGAAGGTCCACTCCCTGCCACACACTGGTTTGGACCACCTCATCCAGAACACCTTCACAAAAGAATTAACATCACACAGGGGGAGAGTTAGTCTTAGGCAGCCAAGAATTCTGAGCTATTCAAAGAAATTTTCTCCCTTCATACCCTAAAGAATTCAGCTATGTAATCCTAGCACTCTGGGAGGCTGAGGCAGGAGGATCACTCAAGGTCAGGAGTTTGAGACCAGCCTGAGCAAGAGCGAGACCCCATCTCTACTAAAAAAAAAAGAAAGAAATGATCTGGACAGCTAAAAATATATATAGAAAAAATTAGCCGGGCATGGTGGCACATGCCTGTAGTCCCAGCTACTCGGGAGGCTGAGGCAGTAGGATCGCTTAAGCCCAGGAGTTTGAGGTTGCTGTGAGCTAGGCTGATGCCACGGCACTCTAGCCCGGGCAACATCGAGACTCTGTCTCAAAAAAAAAAAAAAAGAATTCAGCTAGCCTCAAATCACTGAATTATTTTAAGACACGCTCAGTAATAATTTGTACCTATGTCAACCAATGATTTCTTGGCAGGTATGTGTATGCCATCTTTATGTTGTGTCCCGCTCCCCTGCATCAGACTAGACCTCTCTGAGAACAGGGTCCATGTTCCTCTTTGGAACTCATCTCCAGGGCAGGGGCCCAAAGGCACACCTGTCACCATTCTCGGCACCTGGCCCCGAGATCAGCATATGAAGGGTTACTGATGGATGCACGGGTTAAGGGCAAGAGCACCCAAGCAGTCCACAATCTGATTCAGTGTAGGAAAAGGTGTCTCATCAAGGTTATTGCTCAGTCTCTCCCAGACACACCCAACTGTGGGCTGGTGATTAGGGCTGAGCTGACATGTAGGGTCTCGCCCCCATCTCTGCTGCACAGACACCAGACACCAGTTACGAGCTCCCTGTGGGTCTGAGGGAAGAATCTCTCCCTGTCTTGCACTGTGGGAAGCAGCAATATCTTTAAACCAGAGCGCAGAGCTCTCAGTTGGGAGGAGGGAGACAGGCTCCCAGTCACTGTGTTATTACCAGGTCCTGTGGGCCTTCCTTTCTTTATCTGTGAAGCAGTGAGAAGACTCCTTACAACACCCTGCCTTACAGGCTGCCTTAAAAATAGCCAAGATAATATCTGGCAGGGCTTTGAGCTTGTCAGAAGAAAGAGGCTAAACAGATATTACCAGGTGTTATTATTAATATAATTTGTTGCCAACAACGTATTTGCCAGATGTGGTGATTCAAGGGAATGGGAAAATCCAAACTGCACATCTGAAGAGTGGCTAGAATCATGACATTCTAAACCTAGACATCAACAAGTTATCTGGTCAAATCCCCTATAGCCTCACCTAAGCCACTGAGCAGGTGAAAATGCTTTAAAGGCTCCTGGAACACAACTATTATGTATTTATTTCAAATGGTGTTTTCATAAAACTATTTAATGACATGGAACACTTTCATGAAAATATTATTTCATCATATGATATAATATGAAGTGACAAAAAAGTGAGATAAAACTACATGAGGGGGCCGGGCGCGGTGGCTCACGCCTGTAATCCTAGCACTCTGGGAGGCCAAGGCGGGTGGATCGCTCAAGGTCAGGAGTTCGAGACCAGCCTGAGCAAGAGCGAGAC
>CM052444.1:40465739-40486849 GCA_028533085.1 Varecia variegata
TAATAGTTGTATATATTTATAGGGTACATGTGATGTTTTGATACAGGCATACAATGTGTATTAATCAAATCAAGGTAATTGGATATCCATCACTTCAAGCATTTATCATTTCTTTGTATTGGAAACATTCCAATCCCACCCTTGCAGTTGTTTCATTTTTTTGAGAAACTGCCGAATTGCTTTCCAAAGCGGTCGAATCGTGTTATATTCCCCCTGGCAATGTATGAGTTTCAATTTCTCCACATTGTGGTATTGAAGTCTGGCTCTCGTGCCCCATCACCATTCCTCTTCCCTTCCAGGAGCTGCGCCGGACACAGGAGGAGCTTAAGGAGCTGCAGGCAGAGCGGCAGAGCCAGGAGGTGGCTGGGCGACACCGGGACCGGGAGTTGGAGAAGCAGCTGGCAGTCCTGCGGGTTGAGGCTGATCGAGTTCAGGAGCTGGAAGAGCAGAACCTCCAGCTACAAAAGACTGTCCAGCAACTGAGACAGGACTGTGAAGAGGCTTCCAAGGCAAGGGGAGTGGGCACAGGGCTTAGGAGGTGGAGGCTGAGGGTGCTGGAGGGCTGAGGAGCCCGAGGGTGTGGCAAGTTACCTATCTTGGGTATGTACTAACCAGCTCCTTGGTCCGAGGTGTGTGGTTAAAGGCAGCCAGGATTCGGCAGCCCACTGCATCTCTGTAGGGGTGGGATTCTCAGGGAAGCTTCTGGCTGGCGGTAGTACCCCTCTATAAGCTTTGTTCTTCTGGGCTCTCTTTGGGAGGACTTTCCTGGGTGTTGTCAGTGGCCCTGAGCCCTGGGGTCTGAGCCACCGCTCCCTGGACCGTCCATAGGCTAAGATGGTGGCCGAGGCAGAGACAGCAGTGCTGGGGCAGAGACGGGCTGCAGTGGAGACGACGCTTCGAGAGACCCAGGAG
Organism: Varecia variegata; assembly: GCA_028533085.1. Taxonomy (NCBI): domain Eukaryota; kingdom Metazoa; phylum Chordata; class Mammalia; order Primates; family Lemuridae; genus Varecia; species Varecia variegata. The sequence goes on from CM052444.1 coordinate 40,466,652, forward strand.
GAAAATGACGAATTCTGCCGGCGCATCCTGGGTCTGGAGCAGCAGCTGAAGGAGGCTCGAGGCCTGGCGGAGGGTGGGGAAGTGGTGGAGGGGCGACTTCGGGACAGAGTGCAGCGGCTGGAGGTCAGTGCTTGTGCCCACGGTGTTGGCCTCCTCCTGGTTCTCTCTACTCAGCCCCGGCAAACACTGCCACGCTGCATACGCAGCCATCAGTTTTATTTTGCTTGTAGTGTGCTTCTGTTTTGCCTCCCCAGGCCCTCTGTTAACCTTGGGTTTATTTCCTGGAGTATATTCAGGTGTGAATGTTCTAGACTTTGCACTGGTATTTTTGTTTCTTATCTCCCATCTTTGCTTGCTTTCTGTGTCTTGATTTCTCTTCTGGTTCCTCTGAGCCTGTTTTCAATGCCCACATTTTTCATAAATGCCTCCTTCCCCCCCTCTCATCCATCTACCTCAAATGGCTTGAGCCCAGGCTTTGCCTTCTCCCAGCCCAACCCCCCTTCCACTCCCAGGCAGAGAAACAGCGGCTGGAGGAGGCCCTGAGTGCAGCCCAGGAAGAGGAGGGGAGCCTGGCAGCAGCCAAGCGGGCACTGGAGGCACGGCTGGAAGAGTCCCAGCGGGGGCTGGCCCGCCTGGGGCAGGAGCAGCAGGCACTGAGACGGGCCCTAGAGGAGGAGGGGAAGCAGCGGGAGGTGCTTCGGCGAGGCAAGGCTGAGCTGGAGGAGCAGAAGCGTCTGCTGGACAGGACTGTGGACCGACTAAACAAGGAGGTGGGGCACGGTGCGACCTGGGCCCTTAGAGAGAGGCCCAGCTCGCACAGAAGCTGGCCTGAGGGCCAGGGGTGGGAGTCAGAATGCGTGATGTTTGCTTTCCTCAAGTACATTGTCAGGAAAGCCAAGGTCAAATCTTCCGAAAGTGGCATCCTTTCTAACTCCTTCCATGCTTTTGCCCTTCCCCCCACATCTCATTCCTTTGTGGTCTTCATTCTTGGATAATATCTCTTAGGAGTCTACCTTAGAAGTCAATAAAACCTAAACACAAGCATCTTTGCTGGTAGAATTTTAAATTTTGGGAGAGGGGAAGGAGAAAGAAAGAAAAGGAAATAAATGGCTTTTTGCTGATAAGGTTCTCTTCCCGATCTCTTACTTTATAAAACAAGAGCAAACACTTAATATATTATATCAGTTCTAAAGTGCACATTTTATCATCTCTGAAATAGCATTGTATTTTTTTTTTTGAGACAGAGTCTCACTCTGTTGCTTGGGCTAGAGTGCAGTGGCATCAGCCTAGCTCACAGCAACCTCAAACTCCTGGGCTCAAGGGATCCTCCTGCCTCAGCCTCCCAAGTAGCTGGGACTACTGGCATGCACCACCACACCCAGCCAATTTTTCTGTTTTTAGTAGAGACGGGGTCTCACTCTTGCTCAGGCTGGTCTTGAACTCCGGCGGAGCTCAAGCAATCCTCCTGCCTCTGCCTCCCAGAGTGCTAGGATCACAGGCGTGAGCCACCACTCCCTGCCAAGGATTATATCTTATAATTGATGATATGTCATAGTTCAATTGACAGACTTTTCTTTCTTAGTGGTATATCCTATAATCATTGGCACCTTGAGTTTGCTGAAATATAGTCATTTAAGGTTTACCTTGTATTAGGCACTATTGTAAGTATAGAACTTTATGTAATTAACTCACATAATTCTCACAACAACCTTACGTAGGTACTATTGTTAACCCCATTTTACAGATAGGGAACTGAGACCCATAGAGCAGCGGTCCCCACCTCAGCTCATCAGGATTAAGATTCTCATAAGGAGCACACAACCTAGATCCCTCACATGCGCAGTTTACAGTAGGGTTCGAGTTCCTTTGAGAATCCAGTGCCGCTGCTGAGCTGATAGGAGGTGGAGCCCGGGTGGTGATGTGAGCCATGGGGAGTGGCTGTAAATACAGATGAAGCTTCTCTCTCTTGCTTTCCTGCTGCTTGCCTCCTGCTGTGCAGCACTGTTCCTAACAGACCACGGACCAGTACCAGTCTTCAAAAACCCGGGGGTTGGGGACCACAGCCATCCAGGATCAGTAACTTGTCTATGTTCACTAGTAAGTGGTAGAGCCGGGATTTGAACCCAGGCACCTGTATGTAACTATTAGCCATACTAGGAACCTAGGCCCAGGAAACAGCAAGAGAGGGCTGCCTTGGCAGGAAGGAGGCTCTTGGGAGTCTGTGCCTGGAAAAGGGACCACTCTTTTCTCTGTGTTTTAGCTAGAGCAGATTGGGGACAACTCTAAGCAAGCTCTGCAGCAGCTCCAGGCCCAGCTGGAGGATTACAAGGAAAAGGCCCGGCGGGAGGTGGCAGATGCCCAGCGCCAGGCCAAGGATTGGGCCAGTGAGGCGGAGAAGACCTCTGGGGGGCTGAACCGGCTTCAGGATGAGGTAGGAGCCTAAATGACAGGAGGGTGGGAACCATCCCATTGTCCCTGGGTTTGGAGGTCATTGCCTCTTAACTGAACCTGTGGCCAAGGGTCTTGGGGCCCAGGTGTAGTCTAATGACTTGCAATGACATGCTAAGGTAGGGTAGGGTAGAGGGAGTTGTCCACCCTAGGTACAAACAATAGGGGATATATCATCAGTAGAGCAGTGATTTTCAAACTCTGCTGCATATTAGAGTCACTTGGAGAGATTAAAAAAAAATCCTAATGCCCAATCTGTATCCCATATCACTTAAATCATAGTCTCTGGGGGTGGGACCCAGGATCAGCATTTTTAAAAACTCCTCAGGTGATTCCAATTTGTGTAGAGATTTTTAAAACAATAATGAAAATGGACTAAAAGTCCATCTGCTTTTTATTGTCACCATGTGCTGATAATTCTAAAGAAAATCCGTGATGAAATGTTTCTCTCTGGAGGGGCAGATTGCTCCCAGCCCTCAACCCCCACCTTCTTACTACACTGAGCTGTTGCGTCTTTTCCTTCTGTCCAGATCCAGAGGCTGCGGCAGGCCCTGCAGGCATCTCAGGCTGAGCGGGACTCAGCTCGGCTGGACAAAGAGCTGCTGGTCCAGCGACTGCAGGGGCTGGAGCAAGAGGCAGAGAACAAGAAGCGCTCCCAGGACGACAGGGCCCGGCAAGTGAAGAGCCTTGAGGTCAGGACGTTGGGGGGTGGCCTGTGGGGGTCGGGGCATTCTGGGTGCTGGCATAGGTGGGACTTCCAGATCCTCTTTCTATACTAGAGATGGAAACTGGCAGCCTACAGCCGATGGGTTTTGTTTGACTACAGTATTTTAAACAACTTTGAATTAAATGACAATGTTTAGAAATTTATAGGTGTCACATAAAAATTTGGATTTCTGGATTCTTTTGTATTTGGAAGATGTGGTGACACTGAGCTTCTAGTCCTCTGGGTGTGCATGGCAGCAGTGGGCTGGAGCTGAGCAGTGTGGCTTTTCCCTTTTAGAGTGAATAATTCTCTTCAATTTGCTATATATGATAATAATAATAATAGGAGCAGCAGCAAACGTATTGTGCTGTGTGACAGGCACTTGGACCCATTTAATCCTCAGGATAACCCTGTGGGGTGGACAGTCTTGTTGTCTTCATTTTACAGATGAGGAAAACTGAAGCACAGAGAGATTAAGTACCTTTGCTTGGTTCTGCTGCCAGGAAGTGGTAGATCTGATTTTAAAACCCAGGCAGTCTGGCCCCATGTACATACTCTCAGCCTGTACTTAGTACCGCCTGGCTTGAATTTGCTCCCCCAATCTGTACTCTGGTGCTTCGGTTTCTGAGTCTCTTCATGTCAGCTTTAGCCCAGGTACTTGGGTTTCTCTCTCAGTTTTCCCCTTAGAGAAATAGGGGTCTCCAATGAGGAATGGATTCTGGGGTTTGTTTGCCTTCCCGCCAAGAGGCCATGACCAAAGTGTGCCCCACCCCCTCCCCACGATGCCATGGCTGGGCAGCAGAGGGCGCTAGCTTCATGGTGGTTGAGGGTGGGGACAAGTACCAAAAGGTTATTGGGTTGGGTGTGCAAGAGAGGTCTGTGGAGGCCGGAGTTTGAGAGGGTGCTGGTCTGAGTTTGGCATTCCGGTGTCCAGCATTTGGGGTAGAATTAACCTTGTTGTCCTTCTGCCATAGGAAAAAGTCTCACGGCTGGAAACAGAGTTAGATGAGGAGAAGAACACTGTGGAGCTGTTAACAGATCGGGTGAATCGTGGCCGGGACCAGGTAGTCCCTTTCTTACCCCTCATCTGTGTCTACCCCTGACTACATAACCTCTTTTTTTTTTTATTTTTTTGGAGACAGAGTCTCAATTTTTTTTAAGACAGGCATGTGCTACCTTGCCCGTCTAATTTTTTCTGTATATATTTTTAGTTGGTCAGATAATTTCTTTCTATTTTTCTTTTCTTTTTTTTTTTTTTTTTTTTATCACACTAAGGTCTCATGCCTTCATATCTTTCTATTTTTAGTAGAGACAGGGTCTGGCTCTTGCTCAGGCTGGTCTCGAACTCCTGACCTTGAGCAATCCTCCCACCTCGGCCTCCCAGAGTGCTAGGATTACAGGCATGAGCCACCGCGCCCGGTCTACATAACCTCTTGATCTTCTCAAAAACAACTGTACCCTCCCCTCTTTTGTAATCTGGAGAGTTCTGGCTGCAGAATTTGTGCACAGCTGGGTCTACTTCAGGCTCATCTGCTTTGGGAAGGGTTGGCATGTTTCCTCAGGTGGAAAGAAGCCAACAATTTGAGTTGAGGAAGGAATCTTGGTGGTCTGGGCTACTCTCTGACCTGAGCTGGGGCTGCTTTGGTTCCGAAGGGATGCTAGTTCCTGGTGGGACAAAGGAGGCCCTGTTTACATTGTGTATCTCCTCCCATTTGAATAAACTGTGATTTCTTTTTCTTTTTCTTTTTTGAGACAGAGTCTTGCTCTATCGCCCTGGGCTAGAGTGCAGTGGTGTCAGCTAGCTCACAGCAACCTCAAACTCTTGGGCTCAAGCAATCCTCCTGCCTCAGCCTCCCGAGTAGCTGGGACTATAGGCGTGTGCCACCACGCCCAGCTAATATTTTCTATTTTTTGTAGAGACAGGGTCTTGCTTTTGCTCAGGCTGGTATCGAACTCCTGAGCTCAAGTGATCCTCTCCTTTTGGCCTCCCAGAGTGCTAGGATTACAGGCATGAGCCACTGCGCCTGGCCTAGCTGTGATATCTTAGTTGCCTAGGAATTTGGGGGTTTAGGGTTCAAAGACCATTGTCCAGTTACTCTGCTTCACTTGGTTCAGCTTGCTGGTTCATCCTTAGCCCTCCCCATGTCTGGTTCCTCTCACCCATCCCCACTAGGTGGATCAGTTGAGGACAGAGCTCATGCAGGAGAGGTCTGCTCGGCAGGACCTGGAATGTGACAAAATCTCCTTGGAGAGACAGGTGAGGGGGAGAGTGGAGAGTCTTGGGGATAAAGCCCAAGGGTAGAATGACCACGTGGAGTGCTAACCATGGAGGCTCCATGTCCCTTTCAGAATAAGGACTTGAAGACCCGGTTGGCCAGCTCAGAAGGCTTCCAGAAGCCCAATGCCAGCCTCTCTCAGCTTGAGTCCCAGAATCAGTTGTTGCAGGAGCGGCTACAGGCTGAAGAGAGGTGACGTGAGCCTGTCCTCCCTCCCTCCCTCCTTCCCTTCCTCCCTCTCTTCTTCCCTTCCTCCCTCCCTCTGGGTTTTTCTCCTCTGGGGCTCGCTCCATCTTCCACCTCAGATATGGCCGACTTAGCCTGATCTTTGGGGGGCCATTTTCTCCTGATAAAGAGCGGAGAGAGTTGCAGAAATTCTGAAATGTGTTGACCTCAATCTCCCTGGTTCTTTGGATCTGCCCTGGATCTTCCCCAGTCTGATGGTGGGCTCATGACTCAGAGAAGTCCTTGGAGGCAGTAGACTAGGGCTAAGTCAGGGTTCTCTCAGAAATGGCAACACCCAGAGACATCCTTCTACCTCATTCTCAGGGAGAAGACAGTTCTGCAGTCCACCAACCGAAAACTGGAGCGGAGAGTTAAAGAGCTGTCCATCCAGATTGATGATGAGCGGCAGCATGTCAATGACCAGAAAGACCAAGTAAGGACGTGGCACCCTGGGGCCAAGCAACCGTGGGGCAAGTATCCAGTATGTGTTTGCTTGAAGGCCAAGGGAGGCCCCTCTTCCATAGGTCTTCCAAACTTAGACTGTTCTTGTATTAAATATAAAGACAGGGAGATTGAAAGGACTGGAGCAGTCACTGCAAGGATTTATATTGAGTGCTTATGTGCTATAATAGGTTCTCTGTCTAAGTGTTCTACATGTATTAATCCATTGAATCCCCAAGACAACCCTGAGAGGTGAGGGGACTTGCCCATGGTCACATTTTTCTAGGGAAACTATCCCTTGTCAAGATTGTTACAGGAGAGGGTCCCAGGCCATGGTAGCAGATGTTTTCCTAATGGGACTTGGTATCCTGCCCAGCTGAGCCTGAGGGTGAAGGCTTTGAAGCGGCAGGTGGATGAAGCAGAAGAGGAGATCGAGCGACTGGACGGTCTGAGGAAGAAGGCCCAACGTGAGCTGGAGGAGCAGCATGAGGTCAATGAACAGCTCCAGGCCCGGATCAAATCCCTGGAGAAGGACTCCTGGTATGGGCTGCTCTTCTGCCCCCTGCCTCATGGGGACAGTAAAGCTAGAAGGGAATGGTCTCCCCTGAGCTGGCTAAGGAGGAGAATCGCTAAGACGGGACTGTGTAGTCACTTATTCCTGGCTGGAAGCCAGTTATGATTATTTCTTAATATCTCAGCCACCATCCTCTCCCCAAAACTCGGATTAGTGGGGGATCTTGTGAGTAACTTTAGGCCTTAGAAAAATTGGAGTTTAGCATGAAAACGGTGGCTGTCTCAATCTTTCTATTCCTCCTCCCTTACCAGTATTCTTCTCTCTGACTTAGGCGCAAAGCTTCCCGCTCAGCTGCTGAGTCAACCCTCAAACATGAAGGGCTGAGCTCAGATGAGGAATTTGACAGTGTCTACGATCCCTCGTCCATCGCATCACTGCTTACAGAGAGCAACCTGCAGACCAGCTCCTGTTAGCTCGTGGTTCAGGGCCAGTCCTGCTCTGCCCTGCCCACCGTGGATTCCTCATGCCTGTGGGTGACCCAGTTATTCAGACCTAAGATAGGGAGGGGTCTGAGTGATGGTGATAAAAAAAGCATCAGCAATAAGCTGATAGATGGACTTTCCCTTTCCACTGGAGAAGTGGATATTTTAGGCCAACCAAGCCCTTCCCTCAAGTGCCGACACCTCCCTCATCTCTCTTAGTGGAAGGATGGTCAGCGATATGGCTGAGGAGGACTGAGCAGGATAGGAAGGGATAGAAATTGCCATGTGTATAAAGCTTTATTTCTTTAGCCCTTAACCCTAAGGCTCAGGGAAATACCTTATGCTGTTCTGCTCCCGGGATTCCTGCAGCCCATTTTCCTCCCACCCTGGGGCAGGGTGAGGGGAACGTTATGGGTAATGGACACGCAGGCGTGGCTCTACCCACTTCTCAGATGCTCCTCTTTGCACAGTCATGGGACCCATGTGGTAGTCCCCACACCCCTCCAGTTCCTGTATTTTTGTTTTCTCTAAGCAAGCAGGTCCAAGGGATCCTTTATCCTCTCCTCTTCCCATCTTTACCATTCCTACCTTGCTTCTTTCTTCTCAGTGCCTTAGCCAGGGTGAGGAGATAAGGATGCTCTTCTTGCCTTTTTTATCTGCACATTTATACCTCTCCAAAGACCAGCCTTTCCCCAACTGGGGCTTTCAGGCTTCCCTGCTGCCCCAGTGACTGGTCAAGAGAGCTGCTTGCTGGCTTCTCTACCAGTGAACCCCTGGGAGAGGGACTTGGTAGGGCATGATAAAGTGGTGGGGGCCTGGTTCTGCTCAGGGTTTTCATCCTTCCTCCTCTCCTTCCTCTTGACTACAGATGTGGTTCTAAGGTGGTTGCACCTGGGAACTTTGACAACTGTCTACACAGGTTCTCAAAGCAAAGGTCTCAGTCCCTCTGGCCTTCCTCGTGGCTTTTCTGACCAGGTGTGCCCAGTTTCAATAGAGAACCAAGGAATCCTCATTTTTTCAGGAGCTTAGCTCTGATTCAGGGCTTTGCCTGGGGGTAGAAGCTGACTGCTGGTAGAATTGGGAAGAGGCAATGGAGGATTTATTCCTTCTTTGGATTCTGGGGAGAGCCAAGCCCTGGTGGGGAAGGGGCATGGGGGATGATTCACCTCTCTTATTTCCTAAGCAGGTTCTATAGGGAGCTTGTGGGAGGAGGAAGGCTGTTCTCACCAATGACTTGTAATTTCATGATTTAAAAAAAAATTCCCATATTCTTCTGCAAATCAGACATTCTCTCCCAATACAATCCAGCCTTGGTTTTATTATGAATTAAATATTAAAATTATATATCTATATTGCAGTCCTTGGCTTGTCTTCTCATTCTTTTTCCTGGCTCATTTGGAGGTTCAAGTTTTATGAAAACGTCATATTAACTGTATAGCTTAAAGGCTGAAGCTGGAGCTTTCTTTACCTCACTTTTCAGAGGCCCTTTACAACAGATCAGATGTGACCTAGAAAACCTGGAAATGTTTATAGCAGTTCTATTCTCTCCTGAACAACCTTTTGGGAAGAGCAAGACCAGTAAATGCCTTCTTTAAGGGTTAGAGGGGAACAGACCAGAACTGGTTTTATTCCCCTGGGTCACAGGAATAACCCCACCATTCATCTCCCAGGTACAAAGATCCCCATCCGTTTCTAACTCACATGGGACCCTGTCCCTACCTGGGAAGTAGGGAAATTTCTGCCTTCCCTGGCTTTGTGTTTTGTTAAACACAAGGTGTTTCCTTCACCAAAGCCTATTGCTAGGTATAGGGATACTGCCCACCCGAGATTAGGTCAGACCATACGTATTCTGCCTTCTGTCCAGGTGGACCATAGCCATCTGCTCAGGGCAGCTGAGCTGGGAGGAGGCTCTAGGGTCCTGTTTGGCCAACCCTCTCTTCTAGGCCCTCAAGATCCTGGCGTAGGCTTGGGGAGCAAATGCCATTGGAGAAGTCCAGGCTCATCCTCTCTCAAAAATACAAATTCCTTTTAAGGCAATGTGTCCCGCCTCTCCCAACCATATAAGGGCATCTTTAGTGTAATAGTTTCTGCAAAACAAGCCCCACCCAGAGCCTAGCTGGCTTTGACTTTGCCCTGGGCCTCTTGCCAGGGAAGGGCACCTGCCAGACTGGCTTAGGCCAGTATGAGTGAGCTGGCTCTTGGTGCCTGCTTTTCTGCGTTGGAGGAAAGGTTTACTCAGCTCTGCAAATTCTACAGGCTGGCGTATATAGAGAGGAGAATGTATGGAACCTTTGGCACGTTCCAACTCCTCATTCTCTAGGGGCAGACAGGGTGATTCCCTCTGACCAACCTGATCTTGGAGAGTTGAATGGAGACAGCAAGACTAACGAAGAATGTTGAGGTGCAACTATTGGTAATTAAGCAGCCCTAAGTCTCTCCCAAGCTCCACCTTTATGTAAATCTGAGCCAGCACGGATGGGGCGTGTCCCAAAGCCTCTTGGCCCCACCTACCTCGCGCTGTCGCCTCTTGTCTTTGGAGAAACAGCGCCCTGGGGGCGGGGCCCACCTGCAGCCCCCGCCCTTGACGCGCCTATACATGGGGGCGGTTCCGCGCGCGCCCGCCTAGTAGGCGCCGCACCGCAGGGCCGAGGGCCGGGTTGTGTGCCGCGAGCCCAGCGGGAAAGAAAATGAACGGGACTCGGAATTGGTGTACCCTGGTGGACGTGCACCCGGAGGGCCAGGCCGAGGTAAGAAAACGCGTCTACGCCGGCTTCCTCCTTGGTATGATCGGTTTCTAAGTCCGTCCCTCGCGTGCCCCGCGTCGAGTTCGCTGACATCACCTGGTGTCCGGCTCCGTGCGGTCAGCCCTTCTCTCTGTTTTCTATTGCCAGAGATGGACAGTGGGTGTCCCGGGGAGCCACGGGATGAAGACTCTTTTGAGGCTCGAGGGCTCGGGGCGTCCCTGCCCTTTGGGAGGGAGGACACTGCGGCTCCTGCCTGGGACTCGGCGCCTCTGAGCCCCTGCTTGGGCCGCGGGTCTCTGAGCACGTTACTCAGGCGTCCTGTGGGCTTCTAGATCGGGTCGTAGGAGAATGAGCTCAGGAGACTGGATCCCTGAGCTCTGCTGGACACTGTGTCCCGCTGAGGCTGATTAGGCTTTCCCTTGGGTCCTGGTGACCTCAGAGGCCATTCCAAGAATTTCATGGTGCTTTGGGTGATCAATAACAAGAAAAAGGGTAGAGGGTGAAATCCTAGGGCTTGGACTGGAGGGTGGGGGATGGGTAGGGGACGGATGGCGAGATTGGCCTGGGACTCACCTTTTGCTAAGAGGGATATGGCTTTCCGCCTGGGGGTCATTTCTTGTCTCGGATTTCTCCTTCCCTCTTGCAGCTCTCCTCCCCTCCCCCTATCGGCCAACCGATAGCTTCCTGGGACGGTTTGTTGGTTTTGCTTCCGTCTCCAGCCGCCAAGCCCAGGGCACAGTGGATAAAGGGGATGTAGAACCTGGGCAGAGACTGGAATGGAAGTGACCCATGCGAGGGCTTCTGGACGGGAAAGAGGGTTGGTGAGAGAGGGGGCGTCTTCCAGTGCAAGCTGGTCTGTCCAGCTTCCCTCACTCCCTGCCTCCCCGACCCTGTTCTCCCCACCCCAGCTCACCATATGATTTTTCCTCTCCAGAGGCAGAGGAGGGTAATTTGTGGCTGAGTGTTTCTAGGCTCTGCTGGGGAACGTAACCCACATAGGAGTGTACTATTTCATCGATTTCCAGGCTATTGTGGGTGAGTGAAATGGGAGCCAAGGTGATGGGGTGTTTGTATCACCCCCCACCTCCCACCCCATCTGAATCCCTTACCCTCTGCCTGTCTCAGCATGCCCCTGAGGTAGAGCTAACCCAGCTGCAGCTGGATTATGGCTCTTCTTCAGAGAATATTTGTAGAATAGGTACTTATTTCAAATTTAAAGTACAAATGGCCTTTATAATTCTGCTCACAGTCCCCTCTCCATTTCTGCCCATGCTATGAGTGTTTCTGCCACTTACAATCCAGGTCTTGCTGCTGCCCAACACCGGTCGCCCAACCCCCAGTCATCTGTAGCCTGCCACTCTCCCACCTATGGGACCCTGAAGAGATGGCAAAAATCCATCCCTTACTGTGTCAGCCCCAAGTCCTACTTTCTCTCTCTCTCTTTATTTTTCTTTTCTTTTCTTTCTTTCAAGATGAGAGTCTTACTGTGTTGCTCAGGCTGGAGTGCAGTGGCTGTTTACAGGCTGTTTACATAGTGCACTACAGCCTCAAACTCCTGGGCTCGAGCCATCCTTCTGCCTCTGCCTCCTGAGTAGCTGGGACTACAGGCATGCACCATCGCTGGCTTCCTACTCCATGTTCTTGCTCACTGTTTCTGAATGGTTGGGGGGAAATGGTATGAGATAAATAAAGGAGAGGGATGTTCGGGCTTCGTTTTGCTTGCTGTAGGAAAGAGATCCAGAGAGAAGTCTAAGACCAGGCATGGACAGTGTTGAGAATGAATCGCCACCCTCTGCTATTTCTTGATGTTTTGGCTGCTTGTCTGGTGGGGCAGAAAGAGTCAGTAGGAAAATAGTGAGCAAGGAATTCAGATAGTCTCCAGCCATAGATTAGTTTGAAGCTAACCAGAGACCGCTAGAGCAAGGGGGAAACAGAAATTCCCTTTTATTCCTTTTTTTCTAAGCTGAACTTGAGACTTATTTTACTCCAAAGCTTGGAATGAAGTAATCATTGCCCCAATCTAATCTTGGAGACATTCCTGGGTCCTTAAATAGGGGGAGGAGATGGTAAACAATCAATCAGTCAGGAGGCAGGCTTTGTCCCAGATTCCTCTCCTCTGAGCCAGCCTGCAGACAGAATTTGGCTCTGGACTGTCCCTAGGAACCTGTCATATATTCACACACTGAAGAGTGCTCAGTGCATGTGCAAAATGAGTGAGGGAATAGATACATGAACAGATGTTTCTTCTGGAGTCAGCTAGACAGTTGCACTGATTGGGTATCATAGTGGGAGTCAGGAACCTTCAGTTCTGTTTCCCCACCAGCCTGGCCTTTGCCTTAGTACCGCACATATGGACATGGAAATATGGTTAATATACTCTCTGCATTTTTTTAAATTTTATGTTTTAGATTCTTTTTTAGAGACAGGATGTCACTCTGTTGTCTAGGCTGGAGTGCAGAGGTAGCTCACTGCAGCCTCAAACTCAGGTGATCCTTCCTCCGCAGCCTTGGCAGATAGCTGGGACTACTGGCATGCACCATCACACCCGGTTAATTTTTAAATTTTTTGTAGAGGCAGGGTCTTGCTATGTTGCGTAGTCTTGTCTAAAAGCCCTGGTGGGTTGTTTCTATTGTTGGAGGCATATGCAGCAGGTATAAGGAGCCAGTGTTTTTCAAAACTACAGACTGTAACCACTAGTGGGTCTGAAATCAGCTTAGTGAGTAGGAACCAGCATAAACAAAGGAGTAGAATTAACATTCTCACAGCGTTAATGAGGGTAGACATTTGTGACAACACTTTTGTTTCAGTTACGTATATGTGTGTGTACATATTATATGTGTGTGTTTACTGGATTGTGATGTAAAATATATCTCTGAGTTTGAAAAAGTTTGCAAGCCACTATAGTAATTTATACTGGCAAATAAAAGAACAAATAAATACCAAATTCATTTTTATTAGACATTTCCACTAATTTCGTTTGGTTATAATCTCCAGCTAACTTAAGCAGAAAAGTAATTTATTAGAAGGAAATGGGGCAGCTTGCAGAATTTAAGGGAAAGCTTAAAAAGATCTAACTGAGGGAGTCCTGGGGCCTGGGTCGGTGAAAGGAACTAGTGGAGGGTTTCCATTGCCTGAATTGGTTCTGGCTGTTTTAGGTCTTTTTGCCATTCTGCTCAAGATTCCAGGGAGAGGGTGCCATTGCCGCTTGGCCCCCACTTGGCCAGGGCAGAGTTCCTTGATGGACAGGCCCACCAGATTACCAGTCAAGGAGGAAGATTCTCCAAAGCAAGACCCAAGTGTCTCCAGTGGAGGGGAATGGAAGCTGTGTGGCAAAAGAACAGATGTCCATGATATTAGACTTTGGCATGGATGATCTCTGATCCCTCCCTCCCTCCCTCCCTTCCTTCCTTCTCTTTCTTCTTAAATCACTTTTTAATCAAAGGATTAAATATGCATAATTTAAAAAAATTTTAAATATGGCCATGTTAATCTTCTCTGTATCATTCCAATTTTAGTATATGTACTGCTGAAGTGAGCACGTATGTGCATGATTTTAAATAGATCTAATGATATCAAAAGGCTTTTAAAAGAAAATGGTCCCCTACTCCAAGTTCTGCTCCATGGAAGTAACCACTCTCAACCCTTTTAGCTGTTTTGTCTGGTGTTTACCTCCATGTTTCTAAATAATATGTTCATAGTGATATTTCTTGATTTATCAGTTTTAGACATCTATTGACTTCCTATTGTAGGAATTATAGGAAGATTTATACTCCCACCTCTTACATGCTCCCTTCCCGTTCTCTCAGTGCAATTGTGTGTCACTTTTTAGCTAAACTATGCTTTCTGCTGATAGCGTTGTGGTTAAGAGCATGGCTCTGAGAATCTGACTAAGGTGGGCTCTAGTCAGGGCTTCGAAGTTTGCTTTGTCCAAGATCACTTTGGTAAATTACTTAATTTCTTCATTCTCAGTTTCCTCATCTGTAAAACATGGATAATAATTGTACCCTTCTCATAAGGTTGTTGTGAAGATTAAATGAGATAATATGCATGACACATTAAGCACTGTGCCTGGCACGTGGTAAGTGCTCAGAGGTTAGCCATTGTTTTCCATTTGCTCTTAGCTTAGACTAGACCATTTTAAGCTCTGAGCACCCAACCAAGGGATGGACAGAGAGTCTGGAAACTCTGGTTTGATCAAGGTTTGCTTCTTCTCATTATGTTGACATTTGTTTATTCCTATCTGTTTCTTTCCCTTTCCTTGATGGTCCAGGTCCCTGTGCCAGTGGGGGTCCCAAGGGTGAGAGGGGGCCTGTAGATAGACACAGGGCAAAGACCTGAGTAAGCTTTGCCAGTCCTAACTCAGCCAGGACTTGTCTCAGACAGAGTGACGGTCAGGGTTCATTTTTGACATCCCTCTCTGGGCACCTTTCCTTCTCTTTCTTTTTCTAACCTCATGGGCAAGGCAGCTATTGTCCTCTGCTGCTCTAAACTCTTTGATAAGGTGATTTTCCTTAATTAATCTATCAATGTTACTCTTCCTTAGAATATTTGCTTTTTTTTCATTCTCTCTATTGTTATTTATTAATATTTTTTTGGATTTGTCTTGGCCAGAGAGGTTCCCTAAACAGCTGAGAGGATTTGGAATCTTTTCATCAGCTGCAGTCTGAACCCTTGTCTTTATATGGAATAGGTGATATTCCTTTAGGACCTTAGAAGCTGAAGTAGTTTAATACCAAGTCTTTCCTGAGCCCCATTCTTTTTTTTTGTTTGTTTAAACTAAAACTATGATTTATTAAAGGCTTACCATGAGATTCACATAATTTTTATAACAGATTTATTGAGATATAATCCATATACCATAAGATTCACCCATTTAAAGTATATAATTCAATGGTTTTTAGTATATTCTGGGAGTTGTACAGTCATCAATAAATCAATTTTAGAACATTTTCATCATCTTATAAAGAAATCCTGGCCCATTAGCAGTCACTCCCCATTTTCCCCCAATCTCCCTAGCCCTAGGCAGCCACTAGTCTACTTTCTTTTTCTATGGATTTACCTATTCTGGACATTTCATATAAATGTAATCACATAATACGTGATCCTTCTTTTATTAGAAGAATAATAATGTGGCTTCTTTTATTAGCATGATGTTTTTAAGGTTTATCCATGTTGTAACATGAATCAGTACTTCAGGCCTTCTTATGGCTGAATAATAGTCCATTGTATGGATGTGTTATCATAGATAAGTTCATCATGGATGATTTGGGTTGTTTCTACTTTTTGGCTATTATGAATAATGCTGCTATGAACTTTGGTGTACAAGTTTTTGTGTGGACATATGTTTTCATTTCTCTTGGAGAGAAATACCTAGGAGTGGAATTGCTGGGTCAGAATATTTGGATTTTAAAAGAAAATTCATCTGGAGTCATTGCTGCTTATTCCAAAGGAATGAACGCATTCTAAAATGATGGAAGTCCTGGTTCTGTGACACCTGGGTGGGGAAGAAACTCTTGGGCAGAGGAACCATTCAAGTTTGGTGACTGCCTGTTCCTTCCACTCATGATACTTGCCCTAACTCAGCCCGTAAATTCCTCCTCACACCATTGCATCTTTCCCATTTATTGCCAGGTTCTTACTTTGAGGAGCACTGCAGCTGATGTCCCCAAGCCTGCCAGGACTTTGGGGAATGTTGGGCTTTGCCACAGGAGGAAGGAGCAGGGAGGATCTGAGAGAGGAGGGTTACCTAATCACCAGGCATTTGGCACTAACATGTGCCCATACTTCTCCGGGGTGGAGGGGCGTGTGCACCCAGATGGTTTCGGTTCCAGACACGTGTGCTCAGAGCAGGTGGGACTAGCTTCCCAGCCTGCTATTAATTATGATACGTGTTTCTTTGGGTCACAATGCATAGTCTTGTGAAATACCCTTGTTTCCTAGGGGTTGGGAGGGTTTAGTTGGGGGAATAGGTATGTGCCAGGAGGGCTGGTGGCCCAGATTTAAACCTGGCCAATAGAGGCGTGAAGAGGAGAAGAGAATATAGCGTACGATGGAGATGGCTCGATGAAGGAAGAAAAAGGAAATGGTCTTCTGGGGTCTGGGGCACAAAAGCACAAATCACAAAGCTGCTTAGTCAGAGACTAGAGCTGGCAGAGTCACTTGTGTCAGCCCTTTGAGGGGAGAGG
The DNA here is from genome assembly GCA_028533085.1 of Varecia variegata. Lineage (NCBI taxonomy): Eukaryota > Metazoa > Chordata > Mammalia > Primates > Lemuridae > Varecia > Varecia variegata. The sequence goes on from CM052444.1 coordinate 40,482,673, forward strand.
GCACTGAGGAACTTGCCCTTTCATTCCAGGCTGACTGGTCACCAGGCAGGTGTCGACTGGCTTAGCAAAAGGGTGTCCCCTTCAGAGTTGGGTTCAGGAGCCTACTCCCTTCTACAGACACACTCTCACTGCCGGGCCCCAGTGTTTGCCTTTGCTAGGGCTCCAGGTGATGAGAAGGGCTCCCTCATTTACGGCGCCACCCAAATGCCTTTTCTTGTTTCACCTCCCAGTCACCCTGGTCAGCCCTCTGCATAGAGCTTGTCCAGCCCATGCCTCTGGGTAGGTAGCCAGATAAAAACCAAACACCTGTTTTGTTGGCTAATCTGCGGGGAGGAAAAAAGGGAGTGATTCTTTGTGTCATACTCTACAAAGGGCCCTCTCTGGCCCAGAGAGCACTGCAGAAGGCAGGAGCAAGTACCTGAAACCTGCGAGCTGAGCGGGTTGGGAGTCTCACCCAGGAGAGGCATCCAAGCATCCCATCTGGCTCTCCTCTTTGACTTTATGGGCCTCTCCTCACTCTGGTCTCTTGGGAACCATTGTTGCAAGGGGTTGGCTATTCCCATTTCTTAGACTGGGGAAATTGAAGCAGCTGTTCCTGCAGTAGCTTGAGAGACCATGCACATTTGGGGTGGGAGAGGATGCGGGATTTAGGGACAAAGTGATGGAGGAGGGGATAGAGGGTGAAGGAGAATTAAGGTTGTGGGTTTGCAGCCTGGGCAATCTCCACTTCCCTTACTTTCTCTTAGAAAAAAATCTACACTTGACCCCCACCCACCACCCAGTCCTGTGGCCCCTTTAGAAGCGTGGGAGTGAGAGCTGGGGACATAGGCATTTCCCTATTCACATGAGCCTGTGGTGTGAGAACCTCACCTCCCTCTTTATCTCCGGGGCCTCCCTGTTTATCTTCCTATCTCTCCTCCTTTAGTGTCTTGATCTCTAACCCCTCAGCTATGTGTTTACCCGCTCCCTGCTTGGAGGAGTGAGTCACCCTGCAGGTTTGTTTGAACAGAATGATGAGTCTGCCTGTAATTTGGAGGTAGCTGGGCTTCTCCCTGAGAATGTTTATGAGGTTAGAGGCTGCTTACCTTGTGATTAGTCCTGCTTCTTCCCCCCCCCCCCCACTCCACTTCTCTTGCCTGTTAGAGTCCCCAGTGGAGACCACCCTGGCAGACATTTCTGGGGCATTCCTAAAGTTCCCTGGAGCCTGCTCACAGCCCTGAGGTCACTCCAGCCCTGGAAAACAAAATCACCAAGCAGAGAGGAACCCCAAGTTCCCTCCTTGGCTCTGGGCTGGGGCTGTGGGGTGAGATTTGTGGCCTTGTTAACTAGACTGCATTCTTTGGTTCTAGAGGATGAGGTGCCAGAGACAGCCCTAGATTTTTCACCAGCTCTATTTAGACAATTTACTTCATCCACCCTCTTCCCTTGCAGACTTGGTAGAGCTACTTGGGAAAGTAATGCTGCCTGACCTTTGTGAAGTGATTTATGGTTTGCAAAGCACTTTCACATTGTTCCTATGCGTCTGCCTACAATGTCAGCAGGGTTGGCATTATCACCCCAATTTTATAGGTAGAAAACTGAGGCCCAGAGAGATTAAGTAGTTTGCTCAAGGATTAATGGGTGTCATTCAGGACTCAGACATCCTGCGTCCAACTCCAAGTTTAGTACTTTTTCTTTCCTTCTCTTTATTTATGTGTTTTATTATAGGAGTGTTGCACAAATACATTTTTGTTGTTGAAGTTTAAAATACTATAAGTATATGGTACAAAAGTCCCTTCGCTTACCTGCCTTTCTTCACTTTAGTGTATATTAATTTAAAAATGCCATGTGGCATGCTAGTTAAGAGCCTAGACTAGAGCCACAGGGATTGGGTTTGAATCTGAGCTCTGCCCCTTACTAGTTGTGTGATCTTGGACAAGATAGTTAACTTTTGTGCCTCAGTTTTCCCATCTATAAAATAGGAATGTTGATAATATTAATAGTAACTACTATATAGTATTTTTATGAGGATTAAATGAGTTAGTATTAAATATTGCATGCAAAGCACTTAGAACAGGGCCCAAGAGGGCTCCACACGTAGTCATTCCTATAACTAGAGTTGGCAGTTACCAGTATTATGAACATGTGTGTGTGTATATATATGTACTTCAGTAAATGAGAAGGGCAAGCCATGGTGACTCACACCTGTAATCCCAGCACTCTGGGAGGCCGAGGTGGGAGGCTTTCTTGAGCCCAGGAGTTTGAGACCAGCCTGAGCAAGAGCAAGACCAGTCTCTACAGAAAATAGAAAAATTAGCGGGACATGGTGGTACATGCTTGTAGTCCCAGCTACTGGGGAGGCTGAGGCAGGAGGATCACTTGAGCTCAGGAATTTGAGGTTGCAGTGAGCTATGATGATGCCACTGCACTCTAGTAAGGGCAACAAAGTGAGACCCTGTCTCAAAAAAAGGAAGAAACAAGTACTGTAGAAGCTCCCTCATGTCCCCTTCTAGTTTCTACCTATCCTCCACCCTCAAGGGTAACCATTATCCTGACTTCTAATGTTAGTTTTGCTTATTTTTATACTTCTTATGTAAGTGGAATCATATAGCATACTTGTCTGGATTCTTTTGCTTGACATTTTTGTGAGGTTCACCAATGCTGCATGTACAGTAGTTCATTCTTTTTCATCGTTGTTCCATTGTATGAATATATCACAATTTATCTACTCTGCTCTTGGTGAACATTTGGATAATTTCTGGTTTGGGGCTATTATGAAAAATGCCTCTATGAACTTTCTAGTATATGTTTTCATGGGGAACATATGTATGTGTTGGGAGTGAAGGAAAAGCTTCCCCTTCATCCACTGAAGGTTCACTTAAAATCACTGACAAAAGGCAGACTAATGGGAGAAAAGACATACAAACTTATTTGATCATAGTTTTACATGACATGGAGCCTTCAGAATGAAGACCCAAAGACACAGGGAAAACAGTCCATTTTTATGCTTAGGTTCAACGAAGTAGGAACAGCTATGTAGAACTATGATTGGACAAAAAGGGTATGCTAATGGACTGAGTGGGGAAACCCAGCAAGGCCTGTCTGTCCAGATTTTTCTTGGCCTCTGTGTGCAGCCTTCCTTCTTTCTGGGTGTGGAGCAGGACCCTGTCTGGAGTAGGGGTCTTATGAATTACAATCAAAAAGGTAGGTCAGATGATTTATTTATGGCCAGTTTTCTAGAGAAGCAGGGGGGAAGGGAGAGGGCAGGAAAAGTTAGAGTAGTATTTTTAGGTTTTATGGCTGGCTTTGGGGAAAGTGGATCGGGTTTCTATGACCTGCTTTGGGGAGGAAGGATTCTAGTTTCTATGGCTAGCCTTAGGGGGAAACGAGAGGCCAAAGAAAAGAGAGCAGGACAGAGTCAGACAAAAACTTTTGCTTCTGAGAGCTTCATTTTGGGGTATCATTTTCTGAGACCCTGTCTATGCATTTCTTTTGGGTAGAATAAATAGGAGTAGAATGCTGTGTCCTAGAGTATGCATATGTTCATCTTTGGTAGATACTTGTGGACAGTTTTCCGAAGCGATTGTGATAATGAGCAGTCCCACTTTCAGTTTGTGAGAGTTTCAGTTGTTCCACATCCCCGGGACACTTGGCATTTTTTTTGTCCTTTTCTTTTTTCTTTTTTTTTTTTAATGGATAAATACCTCTTTTAGGGAGGCAGGGCACAAAAATACCTACTTCCAGGCACCAGATCCATCTAAACAGAAAATAGCCTTGCAGTTGTCCTTTTCATTTTAGTCATTCTGATAGATATTTTGTGGTATTGTCTTGTAGTCTTAGTTTCTAGTTCTTTTGATGATGCCTAATGAAGTTGAACCCTTTTCATATGTTTACTGACCATTTCTTAATGATGTATCTATTGAAGTCTTCTGCTCATTTTTTTATTGGGCTGTCTGTCTGTTTCTCTTTCTTTAAATATGCTTTTTAAAAAAAATTTCACTCACGCCTGTAATCCTAGCACTCTGGGAGGCCGAGGCGGGTGGATTGTTTGAGCTCAGGAGTTCGAGACCAGCCTGAGCAAGAGCGAGACCCCGTCTCTACTAAAAATAGAAAGAAATGATCTGGCCAACCAAAAATATATATAGAAAAAATTAGCCGGGCATGGTGGCGCATGCCTGTAGTCCCAGCTACTCGGGAG
>CM052444.1:40487349-40534696 GCA_028533085.1 Varecia variegata
ACTCCTGGGCTTAAGCGATCCTACTGCCTCAGCCTCCCGAGTAGCTGGGACCACAGGCATGTGCCACCATGCCCGGCTAATTTTTTCTATATATATATTTTAGTTGGCCAGATAATTTCTTTCTATTTTTAGTAGAGACAGGGTCTCACTCTTGCTCAGGCTGGTCTCGAACTCCTGACCTTGAGCGATCCACCCGCCTTGGCCTCCCAGAGTGCTAGGATTACAGGCGTGAGCCACCGCGCCCGGCCTGGAGGATCACTTGATCCCAGGAGTTTGAGGTTGCTGTGAGCTAGGCTGACACCATGGCACTCCACTCAGGGCAACAGAGTGAGACTCTGTCTCAAAAAAAAAAAAAAAAAATGGTCACTGTATACACTCACCTTCTATACCCTTCCAACCTTTGGGTTCAGGACCTTTGAGAGTCCCCAAAAGATATTTCATTCCTTCTGACCTATGTCCTGCACTCTTTTCTCAGTTTTGCCAGGGAGGCAGAGCCACAGAGGTTTCATGAATGGACGTCACTGAAGCCAGGAGCACTGAGTCAGGAGTCAAGAGACCTTTGTTCTAATTTTACTTCTGGGAAAGCTATACTCCTAGACAAGTGTTCTAAAATCTTTGTTACTGAGTTACCTCTGAGAACAAAGAAGATGATCCCAGATTTCATAGTTGTATTGTTTCCTTTGGGGCTTCGTGGGGCAGGAAGAGCGAAACACCCAGTCATGTTCTGTCTCCTTTTATCTGCTGGGAACAGGAGTAAATGTAACCATATCTGGTACATAACAGAGTAACTGTTTGGAACAAAGAATCCCAAGAAACTTTTTTCAGTCTAATCAGGGTCACTCCCTGACAAGGGAAGGGCTCATCCCGAAGCTCCTTCAGTTGCCCCACACCCTCCAGCTCCTCTATTGTCTGAGCTGCCCACCTCTGATGTTCTAAGCAAGTAAATTTCGGTAGGTTCGAAGTCTCCAGTATACATTCCAAATAAGAGTATCATTTAAAAGAAAAAAAAAAAGAGCAAGACAGGCCACATATTTCCAATCCTGATGAAATTAAAAGGAACAGATTCTTTTTGCATAATTTTTTTTCTGAGTTGTTAAAACGCCATTCTGAGGAGAGAGCCAGCTTTCTTCCACACACCCAAACAACAGCTGATTCCACCTCCCCTCTCACTTCCCTCCCCCCATCAGTGAAGGAGACAGGAGCTTGGCAGCTCAAATCTACACACATATTCCTGGAGCCCCAAGATTCTTCCGGTTCTCTCACAATCCACTGTGGCGAGTAGCAGAATCACACTAATTGCCCTATTTGCTTAGGTTCTTTATCTGAACATTTTTCAAAGTATATATTTCATAATACAGAGGCAAGTTGACATATGGAAATAGCACTGGGCGTGAAGACAAAATACCTGACATGACAGCCAAGGCTCCCTTTGAGAAAGAGTCTGCCATCCAACTGCCAGAATGCAGTTCACTGTCAGTCTCCAGCTGCATCACCTTTGGGACCCACGACAGTGTCAGAGGTAAGGCCACAGTCCTCCCAGACAGCCCCTAGCCAGTGACTGAACACTGTGTAGGTGTTAGGCCCTGGCCATTTCTGCCCACTGTTGGATTCCTGTATGTGATAATCTTTTCTCCACAGCTTTCTGTTGGGCAGACTGCAACTTGAAAAGGTCTTCACCATGGCTTGAGGTTCTCCTTGCCCAGTTTTGCTTCCTACCTCATTTCCTTTCAAAGGTATCAGATTTGTGTCAATATCTAAAGGCTTTCTCTGCCCATTCCTGCTTCCTTCCTCTTTATCTTTGACAGGCATTACCACCCAATAAGCCTCTCCCATTCCTAACTTTGTCTCAGCATCTGCTTCCCAGACCACCTGAACTGACTCAGTGGGTTCCAGGAGTGCTCTGAAAAAGCAGGCAGTAAGATGTGGTTAGGGAACTGCATTACTCACTGCCTGGCTGGCAATAAGAACGTCTCCTGGGTGGTGTGGGCTACAGATTGTCTCTGAAACAGGATGGTGGCCCAGTTGCTAAAACTACCACTAATGGTGAAGTGGGAGAATGTTTCTATGGTGCAACAGTTCAGGCATATGGGGGAGGCAGGAGGACAGCAGTGAATACAGGGACAACGGAATTGGCGGGTTGTTATTAAGTTGCATTAAGCCCTGCCAAGAGATAATGAAAAGCTGAGAGCAGTTAACAAACACTGAAAATTAACTGTGAAGGTCAGAGGGCCTCTTTGATGGCTTACAAAGAGGCCCTTTTCTACAGCAGTGGGAGAGCAAAAAACATCTGAAGACCAAACTCCAAACCTAATAGAGTTCCCAGAGGCAGACCTGCAATCAAAGTCAGGGCCCTGGCTGGGAAAACCTGGGACCCTGACACACAGAATGGAGATCTCTGGGCAGGTGCCCCTGAAGATTTTGGCTTCCTATACTCCTATTGAACTGTCAGAGCCTTAAGAGAGTGCCCACCCCTCCCTATTAAAAGCTAGAACTCCCACCATGTGGGAAGACACTGCAAAGGCCTCTGTCCTCTCAGAATCTGCTGTCAGGACCTTAATTAGCGTTAAGTCACAGCATACTCTGGCAAGAATGTGCTAGGCCTGATAAGGGAAGAAAGGGACCTTGCCGCAAAGTATCTGCAAGAACTGGCCAGCACCAGCCTGAGCAAGAGCGAGACCCCGTCTCTACTAAAAATAGAAAGAAATTATCTGGACAACTAAAAATATATATAGAAAAAATTAGCCGGGCATGGTGGCACATGCCTGTAGTCCCAGCTACTTGGGAGGCTGAGGCAGGAGGATCGCTTGAGCCCAGGAGTTTGAGGTTGCTGTGAGCTAGGCTGACTCCATGGCACTCTAGCCCAGGCAACAGAGCCAGACTCTGTCTCAAAAAAAAAAAAAAAAGAACTGGCCAACATGTAGTGGTAAGAATATGGGAGTACCTGCGGGATTGGATTTTGACGGTGCTTAATCATGGGGCTGAAAAGTGGATAAGAGAGAGTTTATTAAATTGGGGCCACTTTCTTGGGATAGAATTTAACTTTCTGGTAAGGACCTGCCCCAGTGACTCCTAGAAGCATGGAAGAAGTGATAATCCTTGTTGAGTGAAGGTCAAATGCCTGAATTGCCATGGCAATAGGGGAAAGAATAGATTAAATGGCTGGCTCAGTGAAGTGGCTTGCTAGAGTCAATTCTAAGAGGCCAGAGCCAAAGCAAAAATGTTCCACAGAAGGCCCAGAGGAACTCCATTTACCAAAGCCATCAGGAATGAGCTGGTGAGAGAAGTACCAGCATCACTAAGAAGCTCAATTGTGGCTTTCTTCTGCGGGCCAGGGCTAACAGGAGAAGATGCTGCCACAAGCTTGGCTCTTTAATAGCAACAGGGATGGTGGAATCCTGAAGCTTAGAGGGTAAGCACTTAATTGGCAGCACTTAATTGCCAGAAGCCTGGGATGGGGGTTACAATTATATAGTGACTGGGAAGGTCAGAGTGACAGCCAAGGGGGCTGGACATGAAGAGTTATATAGATGATTACTAGAACATGGCATCCCTAAGGGCCAAGCAGATGAGCAGTCAAAACAAGAATATTGCTGGATATATGGAATCAAAAGAAAGCAAGAATGGATGAGCAGGAACCTGAGGATGGAGGTCCCCATAAAAAAGCATGTTTCTTTGTCTAGTCCTGGACCTGAGTCAGTTTTCAGACCTAAAACTCATTGACTGTAGAAGTGGACAGGTCTCCAAAGACTGGCAACACCATGGTAAGTATATACTGGAATGATTCCCCAATCCTTCCAAGAAGGGATGTGTAACTGTTTACTCAGGTGACTATATATAGAGGAATGGAGAACACCCAGGCATTTTGGGGACTGTTAAACACAGGATCTGAATTGACATTGATACCTGGAGATCCAAGTGTCATCTTCCCTGCCCTGTTGGAGTAGGAGCTTATAAGAGCCAGGTAATAAAGTCATAGCCAAAGTCCAGTTTACAGTGGATCCACCCATCTGGCCAGCAATCCAGATTATTTGGACACCCTGCAGAACATCACTTTGATCCATGACATCAATGACATCATGCTGATCAGTCAGGATGAGCAAGGGTAGTCAGCACTAGACACCTTGGTAAGACACACATCCTCCAGAGCATGGAAAATAATCCCTAAAAATTAAAAACCTGCCACATCAGTAAAAGTTTTAGGAATACAGTGTTTAAGGGGCATGCTGGAACATCCTTTCCAAAGTAAAAAGATAAATTGATGCATCTTGCATCCCCTGCCACAAAGAAGGAATCGGAGTACCTGGTAGGTCTCTTCAGGTTCTGAAGGCAACACTTTCCACACTAGAAATACTGCCCTGACCCATATACTCGGTGGCACAAAAGACTTCCAGCCCTGAGTGGAGGCTGGAGCAGGAAAGGAATAGCCCCACTTACCATCACACCCAGTGACACACTGGGGGACTTCATGCTTCCTCTTCCCACAATGCTGGGCTCCGCAGGGTTATAAGTTCTGATGCCCAAAAGGCTATACCCTTTCTAGCAAGGGTCACATTGAATTAATATGCTTTGGCTGCCACTTGAGCACTTTGAATTCCTTGTACATAGGGATCACCAGGCAAGAGGAGAAATTGCCATGTTGTCAGGGGTAATTGACCCTGACCAGGGAAGAGGTAGGGCTGCAGTTATAGCGTTGGGGCAAGGAGGAATATGTGTGGTGACTCTCTTTGGCATTTCTTGGTATTCCTTGGACACTTAGTTGTGACCAGGAACAGATAAGTCCAGCAACCCTGGCCTGAGAAGGGGGCCTCAGTCCCCTCAGGAATTAGGGTTTGGGCCACAGCATCAGGTAAGCCACTGAGACTAGTAGAGGTGATAGCTGAGGGCAAGGGGACCTAGAATGGAAGGAAACAATGAGTACCAGTTGTAGCCCTGAGACCAACTGCAGCAATGGGGGTTGTATGTTATTCCACTAACCTCCCTCATCTAAGTTTTTCACAGGAAGACAGGCCCATGGAACCCTTACCAATTATGTATGGAGAATTGAACCCACATCACATGGGGCAGGGGTGGGGGTAGTAGTCATGGAGGTGCCCCACGTGGATTCCCTTCAAGAAAGAACTTTCTGTTCAGCTGCAGTTACCTCATAGCATCTAACTGCAGCAACTTCAGGATTCACTATTATGTTCAAGTTAAGACCACAGGCTTCCCAGGCAGTCCCCAGACATGACTGGGCATGGTGGTGGTACTAGAGCCTGGCCATTTCTGCTCAACGTGGGACTCCTCTGGCAGCTTTGCCCCAGATCTCCCCACTGCATTGACTGAGACTTTGTCAGATCTGCATCAGGACTTGAGGCTGTCCTTGCTCAGTCCTGCTTCCTCTTCCTTTATGTTTCACATGCATTCCCCCCAGTAAACTTCTTCCAGTCCTAACTTTGCCTCAGCATCTACTTCCCAGAGAACCCAAGCCAATGCACTGGGTAATAACATTAAACAGAAAAAATGAAAACTACATATATGTGTGTGTGTGTGTGTGTGTGTGTGCATATATATGCACACACAATACAATTATAAAGATTTTTAAAATTTGTATTTATATAGATGAGACCTGTAAGAAGACAGAAAAATAAAACTGGTTAATCTATTAAATAGAGTAAAGGGATAGTGAATAAATTTTTTTACATGTCTTTCATTGTTGACATAATGTTTAAGCACTAGACAAAAATAAGGAGAAAACAAGGATATTGGTTCTGAATCTACTTTCTGCCTCTTAAAAGGTCTGGGATTTTGGACAATTAATTTTCCATTTCCTTATCTATAAAATAAGGATAATAATTATAACAATAAAATGAAATTAAGATGTAAACATATTTTGTTATTATACAACACTAAAAATTGTGAAGTATTATTATTATTTTTTTTTTTTTTTTGAGACAGAGTCTCGCTTTGTTGCCCAGGCTAGAGTGAGTGCCGTGGCATCAGCCTAGCTCACAGCAACCTCAAACGCCTGGGCTTAAGCGATCCTCCTGAGCCTCCCAGGTAGCTGGGACTACAGGCATGCGCCACCATGCCCGGCTAATTTTTTCTATATATATTTTAGTTGGCCAGATAATTTCTTTCTATTTTTAGTAGAAGCAGGGTCTCGCTCTTGCTCAGGCTGGTCTCGAACTCCTGACCTTGAGCGATCCACCCGCCTCGGCCTCCCAGAGTGCTAGGATTACAGGCGTGAGCCACCGCGCCCGGCCTTAATTGTGAAGTATTATTTTTATTATTGGCTGAGGTCTCAGATATAAGGAAGTTGGTCAATCAACAAATGTTTATTGAGCACCTACTATGTGTCAGGTACCATTTATATTAGTTCTGTATGGCTGCTATAACAAATTACCAGAAATTTAGTGGCTTAAAACAACACAAATTTATTATCTTACAGTTCTGGAGGTCAGAAATCCTAAAATCAAATTGTCAGCAGGTCTGTGTTCCTTCTGGAAGCTCTAGGAGAAAATCTAGAGGGTTTTTGTTTTTGTTTTTTAGGATTTTCTGGAAAATCATTGCCTTTTCTAGCTTCTAGAAGCCTTCTGCATTCCTTGGCTCATGGCCCCTTCTTCTATCTTTAAAGCCAGTAGCATAGCATTGTTAAAGAAAATAACCAGAGGCTGCCTCCAAACTTCGAGTTCCTATGCAACAAACTGCAACCTAGCATAGGAGTATAATGATCAGCCAAGTATCAGCCAATCACAAGCAGCCAACCCATCACACCATGCCTAAATAAGGCAGATGTATACCTACAGCCAATCAGGTGATTTCTTTACTGTACTTCTGTGTCTGGCCTATAAAAGCCTGCTGCTCACACTACCTAGTAGAGCTCTCTGAACCTCTTCTGGTTCCAAGTAGTGCTCCCTGATTAAAGAATCATTCTTTGCTCAAATAATCTGCTAACTTTAATTTGTCTAAAGTTTTGGGGGGTTTTGTTTGTTTGAGACAGCATCTCACTGTGTCTCCTGAGCTAGAGTGCCGTGGCGTCAGCCTAGCTCACAGCAACCTCCAACTCCTGAGTTCAAGCAATCCTCCTGCCTCAGCCTCCCGAGTAGCTGGATGACAGGTGCACGCCACCACACCTAGCTAATTTTTTTATTTGTGTAGAGATGGAGTCTCACTCTTGCCCAGGCTGGTCTTGAACTCCTGGCCTCAAGTGATCCTTCCACCTGGGCCTCCCTAAGTGCTAGAATTACAGGCATGAGCCACTGCACCCAGCTTATCTAAAGTTTTCCTTTTGAAAGCATCTTTAAGTGTCTCTCCTACTCTCTGACCACTGCTTTTGTTGTCACAACTCCTCTGACTCTGAGGCTCCTTCCTCCCTCTTATAAGAATTCTTGTGATTACACTGGGCCCACCTGGATAATCCAGAATAATCTCCCCATCTCAAGATCCTTAACTTAATCACATCTGCAAAATCCCTTATGCCACATGAGGTAACATTCAGGGCTTCCCAGGATTAGGACATTATTTTGCATTATTGTGGGTGAATGCAGGTGATAAGATCCCTGCTCCATGGAGATTCTATTCTAATGTAGGAGAGACAGGTAATAAAAAAGTAAATTAATTAATACTTTCAGATGCTGATAAGTGCTATGAAGACATTTAAAAAAAAAACATGATGGTGACTAGGAGTAGAGAGTGGTCAGGGAAGTCCCTTTGGGAGGTGGCTTTTGAGCCAAAGCCTGAATGCCTAGAAGGTAATGACTGGCACCCTTGGCTCCATTCCCCCCTGGAGTTCTTTGGAGATTTTTAGTAAATTTGGGGCCTGTTAGTTCAGGAAGTTAGTTGACTTTTACCTTCCCACTCATGAATGAGCTCTATTATTAAGCACACTAGTTCCAACTTACAAAGTAAACATTAATTTGTTACCCCTGTCCCAGGGAGTTTAGTCTCTAACCTTTCTGAATTTCTGAGATCAAGAACTAATCCTATTGGATTAAGAGCAGCACCCAGTACTATTTTATGCATATTCTCTGGCATAAAAGTTCTAAGACTGCAATTGTAGGGACCAAATTAGGAGTAATTTAAATCCTTAGCCACTTAAATTTAATTCCTTTGGATATGATTTCTAAAACCTCTTCAGAAAAGTTTACAGTGGACTTTCCTTAGCAAAGGATAGGGAAACCAGGCCTTAGGTGCTTCTATTAAGTGTGTTGTACTGGTGTCTCTCAAGTTCTGTAGCACATTAGGGGTACCCTGGGGCCAGCAGAATGACAGAACATCTGGCTTCCCTAGGAGAAAGTTGTGTTTCTCTCTGGGCTGTGAAAGAGAGGATTTCCTGTAGACTGATGAGGACACAGAAAGGCTGTTCTCAAGGAAGAGTCAACCAGATAAATAAAGAATTACAAAAAGTTTACAAAAAGAACACAACATTCTCATTCCAGCAAGCAAAGACTTTTTCCTCCTCAGTTCTCTCCCCAAGGAGAGGAAGATTCTAGTTTATCCTGGTATGTGGCTAGAAATCCGACAATGACTCTCTTTGTATCTAGTCTCCCTGGGCTGTCCTTGTTTTCCCCAAAACAATTATTTGACTTTATTTCAAAATGACTCTCTCTTTGATTGCAAAGATGCATTAGATAAATTTATATATGCAAGTAAATAAACTATCTAGATTCTGAGATTATAAAACCTTTATGTATAAGATTCTTCTTTTCCCTTTTGTAAAGAGCCTTATTGAGGTATAACTGACATACAGTACACTGCACAAATGTAAAGTGTGCAATTTGATAGTTTTGACATATGCATACATTTGTGAAATCTTTACCACAATCAAGATAATGAGCATATTCATCCACCAGAAATTGGGGTGGGGGAGTGGGGGTGGATATATTCTCCCTGGGTTTTGACCGCTTATTATCAGCTCACAATTTGTACTCTGAGTAATGTGACAAGATGAGTCATTCATAAAAAATTTTTTTTCTACAAAAGTGGGCAGAAAAAAAAACAACTTCCCACCCACTTGGCAGGTAATCAGTAGCTCATTAACCTAAATCATGTCATTACACTGTCACTTCTCTTTCTTCATTGTACACAGGGCTCAGCTGGAATGCAAAGGGCTGGGAAAAGCACTCAGCTGGTGTCCCAGGCCAGCTCTTGGCTCAGTTCCCTAACAGGCCTGCCCTCCAGCAGCCTGTCCTCACTGAGCACCCTATCATTCAGCCCAGGGCTACAGGCATGCGTTCCTTCCTTATTTCTAGCTCCTCAATCTTCCCTGTGGTCTAAGAGGAAGAGATATTTATCATTCATTCTAAAGCCAGTCTCTTCTCTTAGTGTCTAGACTTAATTCCTGATCTTCTACTATTTAGCAATATTTCTTGTACACCTACCAGATGCCAGACACTGTCCTAGGCTCTTGAAATACAGCAGAAGTTAAAACACACAGTCATCCCTACTTTCATGAGCTTACATCCTAGCGAAGTTGGGAAACTAAAAGCTAGAATCTAAATTTTAGAATCTAAATTCCATCTTCTGAAAGTAACTTCTGAGTCACTTTCCTTCTGCCCTCAAACATGTATAGAAGAGCCTTATCCTAATCCTTTTGCAACTTGTAGCTGCTCTATTTCATTCCTTTCTATTAGCCACCTCCAAGCAGTTTATGCCTAGTGCTTCTGCTCCCCACTTTTTCACACTCTTTCCTCCTTGGGTTTTGACACCACTGTTTTATGATCTTCTATAGCTCCAGCACCACCCCCACCCCCACTTTCTCCTCTGTGGGTACTTCTTCCCTGTCTCCTAACTTTCTTTTCCTCTGCCCTCCACTCTTCTCCCTCAGTGGCTCATTCATTCTCAAGCTTTCTATTGCCACCTAAAAAAGTAGACAACTCTCAAATTTCCACTTTCAACACTGACCTCTCATCCATGTACCAAATCTGTTTCCAACATTCTCCAGGCCTCCTGCACTTGTACATCTCACCTTTGCTTAGGACACAGACAAACCAAGCACGTTAACTTCCCCAGCACATCAGCACTCCTTCTCAACTTCCCTGTCTCTGCTTATTAGAGCCCCCAATATTACAAGGAGCAAATCTTTGCTTAGAATAGTACTAGAGACTAGCTACTAAGAACACTTGCCTGCTACCCTGAATAAGGGAAAATTTTAAATAAATAGATACAAAGCAAGTTTACGGGTATATGTGGGGGTAATCTCAACCTTTGACAAAGAAGGCTAGAAAGTAGCATTTGGCTTCAAAGAAGACCTACCATTGCTAGATTGGTCAGAGAGCAAAGACAGCATGTGCAGGGCACTTGAGTGGAGTTGGGAGTAGAGGAGGGTTACCTGAGAGCCTCAGAGAAGGGGGATTGAAGCAGGAGGGAGAATGGGGAGAGGGGTTGTATGTGTGGAAAAACACACAAGCTCAAAGTGCTCTCTTCTATTCTCTCACTCAACAATAATCAACACAGACAGAAGACTTCTGTGACCAGATGTGGGAGATTTTCCCCCACCAACAAAGAAGCAATCAATTCAGCAGCAGACACCAGCTGGGTGTCCTCAAATTCAATTCCAACACCATTTACCTGGAGATAGTGTCAGATCCCACAGGTTGAGAGCTACGTCCCAAAATTGCCCCCCTTGAGACAACAGTCACAAGTCTGGGCCTCTGGAACTTCTGACTGACAGGCTTCAAGTTAGGGTTCCCAAAACCCCCTCTTCAGGTTCAATTAATTTGCTGGAGCAACTCACAGAACTTCAGGAAACACTTAGGTTTACCAGTTTATTATAAAGGATATTACAAAGGATACAGATGAAGAGATGCATAGTGAGGTATGGGGGAAGGGGCACAGAGCTTCCATGCCCTCTCCAGGTATGCCACCCTCCAGGAACCTCCAGGTGTTCAACTACCTGTTGTTTCGTTGTTTTTTTTTTTGAGACAGAGTCTCACTCTGTTGCTCTGATAGAGTGCTGTGGCATCGGCCTAGCTCACAGCAACCTCAAACTCCTGGGCTCAAGCGATCCTCCTGTCTCAGCCTCCTGAGTAGCTGGGACCACAGGCTTGCACCACAAAGCCTGACTAATTTTTATATTTTTAGTAGAGGTGGGGTCTCGCTGTTGCTCACACTGGTCTCGAACTCCTGAGATCAAGCGATCCTCCGGCCTCAGCCTCCCAGAGTGCTAGGATTACAGGTGTGAGGCACTGTGCCCTGCTGGGTTCAGCTATGTGAAAGCTCCCTGAACCCTGTCCTCTTGGGCCTTTGATGGAGACTTCATTGGATAGCCGTGATTGAAGCATGGACAGCAGTGTCAAAATGTCGTTGGACAAAAAGGGTATGATCCAAAACTAATAGACTGGGAATCCCAGCAAGGCCTGCCTGTTCAGATTCTTCTGGCCTCTCTGTGCAGCATTCCTTCCTCCAGGGTATGGGGCAGAACTCTCTTTGGAATGAGGGTCTTATGACCCACAATCAGATTAGAGTCCTGCCTTAGGCAGGTGAAAGGAGGGCAGAAGAGGTCAGAGAGAGAAATTCTGTGTTTCCTATGCCTGCTTCAGAGGCCTAAAGTACCCCAACTTATAACAAAAGCCTGTAACAAGGGCTATGGGAGTTATGAGGCAGGAGTCATGGACGAGAATATATATATAAAAAATAATATCAGATCTACTCTCAACTGTTTGCTTATTTTGTATCGCGGCATGGCCAGCTCAGATGGGGTTTTGCTCCCATTAGTTAGTGAATTGATGTGGGATGACAATGATAAAAAGCAGAAACTCAACTGTTAGAGCCAAGTGGAGCCTAAGGAGGGATTATGAATAAATATAATGTGGCATCCTGGATGAGATCCTGGAGCATAAAAAGGATATGAGATTAAAAGCTAAGGAAATCTGGTAAAGTACAGACTTTAATTAATAGTAATGGTAGGTAGATAGTGAGAGATTCCGGATGTCCTAGGGACAAAAGTGGGTGCTGTTGCCTTGGTGCAATTGCCCCACCTGGAAAGAAGGACAAGCGTAGGCCCCCAGGCCCCCATCTTGGTCCTGCTCCACCCTAATTCTTTCCCAAGAGACTGCCATACCTGGGGGAGGAGGAAATAGCCTACAAATCTGCCAATCAGAACTTAGCACACCAGCTGCAAAAGAATGCAGAGGACACTCTAGCCCATGGGCCAAGCAGCATAGGTACCATAGAGTCTGGAAATTGCCCTAGAACAACCCGCATGCATAGTAATGCAACTCCCAACTGTCCAATCAAAGTGGTTCCACGGTGACATCTGAGCCACTGTGGAAGGTCCCAATCTGGTCCTATAAAACAAGTTGCAGACCGTAACCAAACTCTCTTTTCCTGCTGTGGCAAGGGGTCTGGTCATCACCTGTGGAGTGTGTCTCTTTCCCTGTAAACCTATATTTTGATCTTGCCCTGTAATCCTATCTTGCTCCACCTCAATAAATTTCACCTCATGCTTGCCTTAATTTGGTGCGTTTGGTCATTCTTCGACCATGAGTGTGCCAAGAACTGACATTTCAGACTAAAATATGACAGTAATGTGTCAATATTGGTTCAATAATTGTGACAAAATGTTCCACACTAATTTATAATGTTAATAATAGGGGAAACTAGGTACAAGGTATACGAGAATCCTCTAGACTATCTTTGCAACTTTTCTGTAAATCTGAAACTATTCTTCAACCATTCATCAAAAGCTGGGCATGGTGGCATGTGTCTATAGTCCTAGCTACTCAGGAGGCTGAGGCAGGAGCTTCACCTGAGGCCAAGTGTTTGTGGCTGCAGTGTGCTGTGATTGTTCCTGTGAATAGCCACTGCACCCCAGCCTGGGCAACATAGTGAGACCCCATATCAAGAAAGAAAGAGAGAGAGAGGAAAGAAAGGAAGGAAGGAAGGGAAGGGGAGGGGGAAGAAGAACAGAAAGATAAAGGGAGTAAATGTTAATGAATTCTTGAGTCTGAAGCTTTGGCTCCCTAATGTTCACCGGGAAGGACCTTCCACCCGAAGGACCCCTGCTGGAAGAGCATGGTAAGGACACTAACATTACTCCCAAACCTAGAAACACTGGGGTTACTTTTGATGTCTACCTCTCCCAGGTCCTCTACACCTAGGCTGTCATTAAGTGCTGTTGATTGAAACTTCATCCAAAAGTCTTGGTGTACAAAATTAAAAGCTTTGTTTCTGTATAGGGAAAAAATGCTGCAATTAGAATCAAAAGACTTGTAAGTCAGGGATAATATTTGTAACTCATGATAAGCAAAGGGCTAATTTCTTTAATTTATATAAAGAAATACTAAAGATAAACAACCTAAAAGAAAATTTTTTTCTTTTCATATATTAATAATAAAAGAAAATTTTAAAAGGGGTATAATGTACACTATATACAGGTGTATAGAGTGACAGGTACAGCAGGTGATGGGTACAGCAAAAGCCCAGACTTTACCGTGATACAATATATATGTGTAACAGAATTCAGCTTGTACCCCAAAGGTATTAAAATTTTTAAAAAATGGGAAAAAAAGAGTGAAAGATTTCATAAAATAAAAATAATTTTTATTGTAAAAATAGCCAGGCGCAGTAGCTCACGCCTGTAAATCCTAGCACTCTGGGAGGCTGAGGCAAGAGGATGGCTTGAGGTCAGGAATTCAAGACCAACCGGAGCAAGAGTGAGACCCATCTCTACAAAAAATAGATAAGATTAGCTGGCTGTGATGATGTATACCTGTAGTCCCAGATACTTGGGAGGCTGAGGCAGGAGGATCACTTGAGCCCAGAGTTTGAGGTTGCTGTGAACTATCATGACACCACTGCACTCTAGCCAGGGCTACAGAGCAAGGCTCTGTCTCAGAATAATAATAATGATATTATAGTACTCCCCCAAATTAAAATGCAAATTATAAAATAGAAAAAAATAAACAAACCCTTAAGCCCTTCCCCCCCCAAAAGAAAACGTACAAAGCATAGAAACAGGCAATTCACAAAAAGAGAACAAGAAAATGAGCAATAAATAAATATATAGAAAAAATGTTCAACTTCACACATAATTAAATAGATGCAAATTAAAACTACTACAAGATGTCATTTTTTGCCTATCATATTGGCAAATGTTTTAAGGTTTGGAAATTTCTGGAGTTGACAAGCTGTGAGAAAATAGGCATTCTCAAATTTTGGTAGGAGTAAAAATCAGTACAAACGTTTTGGCAAGCAACAACGAAATAACTATCATTTGAAATACAAATATCCTTTGACTTGGCAACAATTCTACTGCTAGTGTAATATATGAATATAATCTCAAGGCATGACAAAATGTGTGTGTATGTCTGTGTGTACAAGGATGGTCCTTTCAGCATAATTTCTAAAAGCAAAAATTCATAAAGTAATGTTCATCAATGGGAGACTCAATAAATAAATTATGATACATCTATACTATGGATGTTAAAAAGAAGGAAGTAATTTTGTATGAAAGAAAGAAGGAAAGTGCAGAACAGTATGATCTCATTTATAAAATTAAATAAACACACACACACACACACACACACACACACACGCAATCACATATAGGACTAGCTACATAATTTGTAGCCCGGTGCAGAATGAAAATGATGTGCAGTTCTTTGTTAAAATGTTAAGAATTTCAAGATAGCAACAACAGCAGAACACAAAAGCAAGCATGGGGCCCTTCTGAGTCTGGGGCCCTGCACACGACCAGGAAGCTGGCTCTCTATACACAGTGGATCCTCATCATTTGCTGATTCCATATTTGCCAACTCATCTACTCACCAAAGTTTATTTGTAACCCCCAAATTAATCCTCATCAGGCTTTCATGGTTATTCACGGACATGCACAGAGCAGCAAAAATGAGTCCCTGACCAGGTACGTTACCAGCCATGTCCAAATAAGGGGCTACTCTGCCGCCTTGTTTCAGCTCTCACACTGTAAACAAATGTCTTTTCTTCTCTACTTTTTTTTTTTTTTTTGAGACAGGATCTCACTCTGTCACCTGGGATAGAGAGCAATGGCATCATCATAGCTCACTGCAACCTTAAACTCCTGGGCTCAAGTGATCCTCCTGCCTCAGCCTCACTAGTAGCTGGAACTATAGGTTCATGCTACCATGGCAGACTAATTTTTTCTATTTTTCGTAGAGACGAGGTCTCACTCTTGCTAAGGCTGGTCTTGAACTCCTGGCCTGAAACAATCCTCCTGCCTCGGCTTCCCAGAATGCTAGGATTACAGGCCTAAGCCACTACACCCAGCCAGCCACAAATGTCTTTTTCATGGTCTATTTGAGTGCTACGTTTTCCACACTTGTTTTGAGGGGGAAGGTGATTTCGTTCTTTAAAATGCCCCCCAAGCATATTGCTGAAGTGCTGTCTAGTGTTCCTAAGCCCAAGAAGGCTATGATGTGCCTTACAGAGAACATATGAATGTTAGATATGCTTCGTTTAGGCATGAGTTATAGTGCTGTAGGCTATGAGTTCAATGTCAGTGAATCAACAATATATATTATGTATATTAAATTAGGTGTCTTTAAACAGAAACATACATGAAACAGCTTATGTATTGATCAGTTGAAAATATTATGACCAGAGGCTTACAGGAACCTAACCTTGAATTTCCCTCAGGAGCAATGGTTCAATATTTGCTAATTCAGTGTTTATGGCAACTTTATAAAACATGACTACTGTGAATAGTCAACGTGTGTGTGTGTGTGTGTGTGTGTGTATGTGTGTGTGTACCTACCTATGCAGAGCCAGACTGGAAGTGGGGAAGAGAAGGGAGACTTTTATTTCTCATTTTATACCTTTATGTTCTCCTGAATTTTTTTGTTACTCTAAGCATGATCTTACTTTTATTTTCTGAAAATAAATTTAAAACCAAGTATCTCTCAAATTCCTCTCATCTTCTCCTTGTCTAATACAACATTAAATTAGGTCCTAACCACCTCAAACTAGAATTACTGGAATTACTTCCTGACTGTCCTCCCTTCTTCTAATCTTTTCTCTAATCTTTCCAGAAAATTACTGCCAGATGAATCTTCCTGAAACAACACTTCCATTTTGTCATTTGCCTCTGAAAACTATCAACAAGTCTCCATTGCCTATTACAGCAAATCTAGCTTTCAAAGTCTTACATAATCAGGTCTCAACCTTATGTCTCCCCACTCCCCAATTCTAATCCTACTGTCAGGCATCTCCTCTACTCTCCACCCAACCTGCCCCCAGCCATGCCAGTTTCTGCCTCCATACCTCTCTGCCTGCTGATTTCCAGATCTGGGCCATACCTCTGTGTCTACCAAATCCTGTCCATTATTTGGAACTAATTGCTGGGCACACCTGAGTTCAATGGTGTCATCATAGCTCACTGCAACCTCAAACTCCTGGGCTCAAGCAATCCTCCTGCCTCAGCTTCCTGAATAGCTGGGACTATTGGCACACACCACTATGCCTGGCTAATTTTTCTATTTTTTGTAGAGATGGGGTCTCACTCTTGCTTAGGCTGTGCTTGAACTCCTGAGCTCAAGTGATCCTCCGGCCTCCTTGACCTCCCAAAGTGCTAGGATTACAGGCGTGAGCCCCTGTGCCTGGCCCCAATTCTGAATTCTTCCTGAGCTAAACCACATAATGAGTGTTTCACTTATATGTTATTTATAAATCTCTAAATCTTTTGTGTATATTTATTTAAAAAACACTTACTATTACTATTTTAATTGCTATTTTGATCACTTTAGAAATATTACCTCACTTAATCTTCATAATGACCTTATGAGGTAGATAGTATTAGTACATCCATTTTTTAAATCCTTTCATATTATTTTTTATTTCAAAATCTTAAGGGGGGGCTGGGCGCGGTGGCTCACGCCTGTAATCCTAGCACTCTGGGAGGCCGAGGCGGGCGGATTGTTTCAGCTCAGGAGTTCGAGACCAGCCTGAGCAAGAGCTAGACCTCGTCTCTACTAAAAATAGAAAGAAATTATATGGACAGCTAAAAATATATATATAGAAAAATTAGCCAGGCATGGTGGCGCATGCCTGTAGTCCCAGCTACTCAGGAGGCTGAGGCAGTAGGATCGCTTAAGCCCAGGCGTTTGAGGTTGCTGTGAGCTAGGCTGACGCCACGGCACTCACTCTAGCCTGGGCAACAGAGTGAGACTCTGTCTCAAAACAAAAAACAAAAAACAAAAAAACAAAATATTAAGGGGGTACAAATTTTTTTTAGATGGATAGATTTTATTAATATAATGCTTTAGTCAGAGCTGTAAGTGTGCCCATCACCCGAATAGTGTTCACTAGTACCTGTTAGGTAGGTTTTTACCCCTCCCCTTCCCCCCCTTCTTGGTTTCCAATGATTTTTACTTCTTTCTGTTCCCATCTGTGCCCATCAATTAGTTCTAAATTATTAGAGAGTACCTGTAGTGTTTGTTTTTCCATTCTTGAGATACTTCACTTAGGATAATGGTCTCCAGTTCCATCCAAATTGCTACAAAAGACCTTAATTCATTCCTTTTTATGGCTGAGTAGTATTCCATGGTGTGTGTGTGTGTGTGTGTGTATCATTTTGTTAATCCACTCATGAACTAATGGGCACTTGGGTTGATTCCACATCTTTGCAATTCTGAGTTGTGCTGCAATAAACATTTGAGTGCAGGTGTCTTTTTGATAAAATGACTTATTTTCCTTTCAGTAGATATCCAGCAGTTGGGACTGCTGGATGGAATGGTAGGTCTCAACTTTTAGTTCTTTGAAAAATCTCTATACTGTTTTCCATAGAGGTTGTTCTAATTTGCAGTTCCACCAACAGTATATAAGCGTTTCTTTCTCTCTGCATCCATGCCAGCATCTATTGTTTCTGGACTTTTTAATAAAACCCATTCCAACAGGGGTAAGGTGATATCTCATTGTGGTTTTAATTTGTGTTTCCCTGATGGTTAGTGATACTGAGCACTTTTTCATATGTTTGTAGGCTGTTTGTTTTCTGTTCATGTCTTTTGCCTACTTTTTTTTTTTTTTTTTTTGAGACAGAGTCTCACTCTGTTGCCCAGGCTAGAGTGAGTGCCGTGGCGTCAGCCTCGCTCACAGCAACCTCAAACTCCTGGGCTCAAGCAATCCTCTTGCCTCAGCCTCCCAAGTAGCTGGGACTACAGGCATGTGCCACCATGCCCGGCTAATTTTTTTTCTCTATGTATTTTTAGCTTTCCATATAATTTCTTTCCATTTTTTCGTAGAGACGTGATCTCGCTCTTGCTCAGGCTGGTCTCGAACTCCTGAGCTGAAACAATCCGCCCGCCTCGGCCTCCCAGAGTGCTAGGATTACAGGCGTGAGCCACCGCGCCCGGCCTTTTGCCTACTTTTTAATGGGCTTGTTTTTGTTCTTGCCGATTTGTTTGAGTTCTTTGTAGATTCTGTATATTAGCCTTTTATTGGATGTATAGTTTGAAAATATTTTCTCCCATTCTGTAGGTTGTCTATTTTCTCTGTTGATTATTTTCTTTGCTGTGAAGAAGCTTTTTTAATTTAATCAAGTCCCATTTATTTGTTACCTGCATTTTATGGGAGGAAACTGAAGTCCAGAGAAGTCACTTGTCCAAGGTCACACAGGAAGTAGCAGGATTCACACTGACAGTCTAACTCTAGAATCAAGCTCTTAAACATATACAATTCTGCTTGCTGATTGCTCAAATGGATTAATTATATGATGAATTCCTTGGAGAGGGGACTGTATCTCCCATTTCTTCTCTTGAGATCTCCATCCATATCATGTTTTAGAAAGTCTTATCAACTGCCTGGAGTTTTCTGGTCCTCATTTTTATAGGAGGTTGATACTCGGGGCTGGGAATGGACTTGGAACTTGGAAGTTGGGTTCCTTAAACTTGCTAACTGCCTCCTTTCTCTTTGAACACCCCATCTTTCTCCCACAGATGGGCAGAGCCAGGCCCTTGCTGACTTCAGTACTCCCCTCCTGGCGTCCCCCTCCCTGATTGCCCAGAGCTCACAGTGAGTCCTACGGCCACAAGAGGGCGAGATAGACCTCAGCTCCGCCATTGGGAAACCTCACCAAGTTACACAAGAGCAAAAGGCAGGATTTCATCCATCTGATCATCTCTAGCCCCTCCACCCTGCAGCCTACCCACATTGGGTCCTTTCTGGATGCAGTGAGGAAATGCACAGTTTTAAAAGTCAGACAGACTTGGGTCTGAGTTTGAATCTTGGCCTTGCCATTTACTGGGTCACCTTAAACAAGTTACTGAAGCTTTCTGAGCTACAATCAGGCCTCTGAATATGATATGCTATTGCTAATACAGTAATGACTAATACTGAGCACTTACTATATGCCAAATATAATTCTAAGTATTTCATGTATATAAAATTGTCCAATCTTCACAGCTTCATGAGGAGGTGCTATATTGTCTTCATTTTGCAGATATGAGGAAATTGAGGCACAGAGAAGTGAAGTAACTTAATAACACATTAGCAAGGAGCAATCTGGCTAATTTTTGTAGAATTGTCATGAACATAAAAAGAATTAATGTGTCCAAAATACCTGACATATGAAGGCACTCTGTAAACATCTCCCTTGTATTAGTTAGCATTAGGTTTGGCTATGTAAAACAGGAAATCTAAGTTAAGAGTGGTTTAAAGAAACTAAAAGCTTATTTCTCTCTTATGTAGAAGAAGTTCAAAATAGGAGCCAGGGCTGATAGGGTGATTCCATCTTATTAAAGACTCAGGCTCCTTCTAGCGCTCTGCTCTAGTATCCCCAGCTCATGGCTTCTGTCCTCAGAGGTGCCTCCTGGTAGCAAAGTTTGCAACTCTAGATGCCACATTCACGCTGGTAGGTAGCAGGGATGAAGATGAGACAAAGGTAAAAGGGAAGACCTTCAGCTAAGTTAGCCCTCTTCAAAGCTTTCCAAGAAGACCAAGCCAAATACTTCCACCTACATCTCATTGCTATTCCTATCTGCAGTGGAGTCCAAGAGATACAGTAGTCCCCCCTTATTGACAGGGGACACGTTCCAAGATCCCCAGTGGGTGCCTAAAACTGAGCCCTATATATACACAGTTTTTTCCTATACATACATACCTATGATGAAGTTTGATTTATAAATTAGCACAGTAAGAGATTAACAATAACTAATAATAAAATAGAACAATTATAACAATATGCCAACATCACTACTGTTGCATGTTGGGGCCATTATTGAGTAAAATAAAGGTTACTTGAATGCAAGCACTGTGATACCACTACTGGAAGAGTCAAACCGATAACCTGAATAGCTACTAAGTGACTAATGGGTGGGTAGCATATACAATGTGGATAACTTGGACAAAGGGCTGATTCATTTCCCAGGCAGGACAGAGTGGGACAGTGAAAGATTTCATCACACTACTCAGAATGGCACACAATTTAAAACTTATGAATTGTTTCTGAAATTTTCCATTGAATATTTTTGGACCATGGTTGACTGTGGGTAACTGAAACCTTGGAAAGCAAAAGCATGGAAGAGATGGGGACTACTGTATAGTTTTTAGCACAGTGCCACCCTCAATAATATAAAGTTCTGCCAGTAAGGAAGCATGAAAGACTGGATGCTGAGAAAACTAGCAGTCTCCCCTCTCTAGGCACTCAGATGTCAGAGCCCTCCTACCCACCTACATTTCAGTTTTGATGTCTGGCTTAGTTTCTTCTGTTGTCATCTTAACTTCTTGTCCCATCTTCCTAAAACTCTTTATTTTTAGACAGGGGACAGACAAGAAAGAGAATCTTTACTCTGTTGATAGTCTAAAAGTTGAAAACCATTCATTCATCACTTGACAAATATTCACTGAGTACCAACTATCGACCAGAAACCACATGAGGCACTTGAGATACACTAATTTAAAAAATAGGTCTTCAGGCCTCATTTAGCTCATAGTCTAAGGAGGAGAATTACATTCTTTGGGGAGATAGGTATTCTTTACCAAACAATTATGGTTCTCATGGAGGAAAGGGTGTTTCACCAAGCAAAGGACAATCAAGAAAGGTTTCACAGGCCAACAATCCTAGCACTCTGGGAGACCAAGTGGGAGGATTGCTTGAGCTCAGGAGTTCGAGACCAGCCTGAGCAAGAGCAAGACCCTGTCTCTACTAAAAATAGAAAAATTAGCCAGATGTGGTGGCACATGCCTGTAATCCCAGCTACTTGGGAGCCTGAGGTAAGAGGATTGCTTGAGCCCAGGAGTTTGAGGTTGAGCTATGATGATGCCACTGCAATCTACCCAGGGCGACAGAGCGAGACTCTGTCTCAGAAAGAAAGGAAGGGCCAGGCGCGGTGGCTCACGCCTGTAATCCTAGCACTCTGGGAGACCGAGGCAGGTGGATCGCTCAAGGTCAGGAGTTCGAGACCAGCCTGAACAAGAGCGAGACCCCGTCTCTACTAAAAATAGAAAGAAATTATCTGGACAACTAAAATATATATAGAAAAAATTAGCCGGGCATGGTGGCACGTGCCTGTAGTCCCAGCTGCTCGGGAGGCTGAGGCAGGAGGATCACTTGAGTCCAGGAGTTTGAGGTTGTTGTGAGCTAGGCTTGACGCCATGGCACTCTAGCCTGGGCAACAGAGTGAGACTCTGTCTCAAAAAAAGAAAAAGAAAAGAAAGGAAGGAAGGAAGGTTTCACAGATGAAGTAACATTTAACTGAGAGCGGAAAGATTAGTGGGAACAAGCCCAGTGAGGATACAGAAGTCCAAGGCAAGGAAGCATGAGAGTGCATGGAGTGCTATAGGAGTGGCAGGGAGATCTGCAAGACTGGGGCACAGAATGCCCAGGGCATGGTGGGCAGATGAGGCCTAGGAGGCAGAAAGGAACTGGATTGTGAATGGCCTTGTAGACTTTTTTTTTTTTTTGAGATGGGGTCTTGCTCTGTTGCCCAGGATAGAGTGCAGTGGTGTGACCATAGCTCACTACAACCTCAAACTCTTGGGCTCAAGCAACCCCCCTGCATCAGCCTCTCAAGTTGCTGGGCTGGTGGCACACCACCATGGCTGACTAATTTTTCTATTTTTTGTAGAGATGGGGTCTTGCTGTGTTGCTCAGGCTAGTCTTGAACCCTTGGCCTCAAGTGATCCTCCCACCTACGCCTCCCAAAGTCTGAGATTACAGGTATCAGCCACTGTGCCCAGTTGGTTGGCCTTATAGAATTTTTATGACAAAAGTCTAACTCAAGCCTGTAAGTGGTAGGGAACTATTGAAGGGTAACAGGGTGAGATTCACATGTTAGAGGTGGGTGGAAGGTGTGAGGTTAGGGGTAGGGACCTCTGTTAGGAGAGTACTTTGATAGTTCAATTAAAAAATGGTGAACGAGGCCGGGCGCAGTGGCTCACGCCTGTAATCCTAGCACTCTGGGAGGCCAAGGTGGGTGGATCGTTCGAGGTCAGGAGTTCGAGGCCAGCCTGAGCAAGAGCGAGACCCCGTCTCTACTAAAAATAGAAAGAAATCATTTGGACAGCTAAAAATATATATAGAAAAAATTAGCCGGGCATGGTGGCACATGCCTGTAGTCCCAGCTACTCGGGAGGCTGAGGCAGAAGGATCGCTTGAGCCCAGGAGTATGAGGTTGCTGTGAGCTAGGCTGATGCCACGGCACTCTAGCCAGGGCAACAGAGCAAGACTCTGTCTCAAAAAAAAAAAAAAAAAAAAATGGTGAACCAATTCATGGTAGTGGAGGATAGAAAAAAAAAAAAAAGCCAGAATGTGAGAGAATTGAGGACAGTAAATACAGACAAGAGTTCGCCTTCTGGCTTTAGCAGCCAAATCCTTCTGGATTGTAACTGATGCCAATGGCTAGGAATCATCTCCAGGCTGGATGAAAGTAGCATAGATATACCTTCCATAGCTCAACCTCCCCCTGGGCACTTGGTCTTCTCTTCCATTTCACACTTTCATAGTGCTTCTGAGTGTGCAAGCTAGGCCTGCCAGAGACTTCTAGCGTCCACAATGTCCGTGTTCTCTTCTTTTTCTTTTGCATACAGCTAGACCCCGTTTCCAGTTTCTGTTATGGTTAGATGTGACCATTAAACTAAGTTCTAGCAGAAGGAACATGAGGGGAAGTAATGTATACTACTGCTTCTCAAGCCGTATGGGGCAAAGGACAATTCTTTTCTTTCTAATCCCTTGTGAACCTACATTTTTGTAAAATACACTACAAATGGTTTACTGGAAATATGAAATAAAAAACCAAAGACATATAAAATTAAGCCCAAATTGCTTGTTCAAGGTTTTTAAGTAGTGAAGAGTTTCTGATGAGACTTCGGTAGAAGACTAATTAAGGCAGTGGGGCCCCATCTTACCAGCCATATAGCTTTGGTGACCAAGAAAACCTAAACTCCTGACAGTCATCTCGTATCCAGCAGCTGGATACTTAGCAGGGTTAGGGGTTAAACATTCCTTGCCTTCAAGTTTGTTCTCGCCAGTATTACCGGGCCTAACTCAGTCCTCAATGATTTGAAACAGCATTGATACCACCTGTGTAAAACCATCCCTGACGTGCTTTTTGAGAAACAGTAATGAGGAAATATTTGGGACCAAGCTGAGGCACTGTCCCCACTAAGTTAAGGACTTTTTTTCAGCCTAAGACAGGCCTGAATCAAATGCTTTTAAGTAAAATTTTAAATGATGCTGTATTATATAGAAAAATGTTTAAAATCCTATAATTTAGAACAGTGAAAAATGTCTTTTGAGATTTAACTGACTTTTTACATTACCACAGGGGAAAAAATTTCCCTGTGTTTACAGATTCTGTCCAGTCACTAGGCCACTTTCAAGGGAAGAATTATTTAACATAATGTTCTCTTAGTCCCTGTTTTTTAAGTTGTACTTAATTTCCAGGCCCCTTCCAAGAAAGATGTGAATTTTGGTGAGGATGGTCTCCCTGTTCTCTTAAAATCAGCAGTGCTATTCTTTGTGCTGCCCCTGTCTTTTCCTCCGACCGCACTGTTTGTTAACACAGTTTGCAACATTTCATCTATCATCTCTGCCTATTTATGGGGGTTCTGAATCAGAGTTTTCTAATAGTAGTTCCTGAGAACTAAAGTTCTTTTTGATTCTTGTTGTCTTTCTAATCTCAGGGCATTTATTTCCTTTGTCATAAACACTTGATGACTCTTTATGAAGTGGTAAGTTCAATTTTTAAAAGAAATAAAATGTTAATTATAAAAAATATAATGAAAGTAAGCCAAATTTTAAATTTTAGATTCAATAGACAAAAAATTACTCTATTAAAATTGCTATAAAACGTTCTAAAGGCTTACTTCTCATTTCTGTTGTCATCTTGTCAAGTACCAGTAACAAACTGTTTGCAAACTAATACCAGTCTGTGGAGCCCATTTTGGGGGATGTGCCCTACTTCTAGGCCCATAAAAATCTCTTACATATGTTCTTCCATGCCTGTTGCATGACAGGGCTTCATTAACCTGGGATCCTCCCATCCAGGTACTAACCAGGCCTGACCCTACTTAGCTTCCGAGATCAGATGAGATTGGGGGCATTCAGGGTGGCATGGCCATGGATTTAACCTGGGATCCTGAATGGCAGCATGGAGGAGGGCTGCCCTGCCACCTAAGAAGCAAGAAATAAATGTCTATTGTATTTGAGCCATTGTTCTTACTTGGGTCTATTTGTTACAGCAATTAGTCTATCCTAACTAATGCAACATGTTGCTACTATTTCTTTCCGCAAAGTAATTCTATTCAGAAAGAAATTCTCAGCAAATCTTTGAAGTGAGAGGTTAAGAACAAGCTGTTAGGATGGAATGTGGTAAACAAGCTCTGGGTGTTCACAGAGCGATGATCAAAGGTAGGAAAAATGTTTTAGTACATGGTGGTACCTTAATACGTATTTCTGTTATTGGTCCTCACTCTGCAGATGAGATTCCATTTGGGAAAACATTGGAAGATTTCGCTTAGGTTAAAATGGTATAGCAGAAGATGTACATGAAGCTGCCTTGTCAGTAGTATCTATTTAACAAATGTTAGCTGATTCTGAATCTGAATGCCCAAGCCATACTGGAGGGAGGCCCTTCCTCAGGCCAGACTTGGGATGAGGGGGGTCTTTTCTACACAGAAACATCTTTTCTAGGCTAAGATCCTCCCTCATTTGTTTTGTGTTGGTGTCTACTGTGCTTTGGCAGCAAGAAATCCTTGAATTATAACTTCCTTTCTTCCTTCTGTAGTTTCAGGATCTCCCCTTGTTCTCAGTGGAGGTAGAAAGAGTGTTGGCACCTGGCAGAGTTGTCTATGTCGGAGACACAAACAGAAAGATGAGTACACAGAGGGCCATAAATCCACTTTCTCAGAACTAAAGGAACAACCCATATGGCTAGGTTGACTGTTCTTTCAAGGAGGAGAACTGGTCCTCCAAGGAAAATGCATAGAGTTAAGGAAACTGCCAGCTCTCAGCACCCAAAGGTGTATTTAATTAGGTATTTCACTTATCTATTGACCTCCACGGACACTGAATAGTTAACCTGCCTCACTGCTCCACTGCAGGAGGCAGCAGTGATCTGCCTGAGAGAGGCTGGGCTGCACGCAGAAGCCTGGGTTCTTCCTCTGACTTGTTTCAAATCACTACACGATCCTGTGGAAGTAACTGTACCATTTTCTCCTCACAAAACGTGAAGCAGACTGTTTTCCTCCCAGAAGGAGAATATAATACGTATTTTTCCATAAAAGCTCTCTAATCTACAAGAAAAGTTAGCCAAAGACCATGCTGAAGTAAAAAGCATCTTAATTTAATTCTGATAAAAGGTCAAGCTCTTCTGATTTTTAAATGAAGAACTTGGAACTCAGAAGTAAATAACTTCCGAACAAATTTTTAAACCCATTTAAGTTCTATATTATTATTTATTATTACTATTTTTTTAGAGACAGGATCTTGCTCAGTCGCCCAAGCTGGAGTGCAGTGGCATGATCGGAGCTCACTGCTGGAGCCTCAAACTCCTGGGCTCAAGCAATCCTTCTGCCTCAGCCTTCCAAGTAGCTGAGATTACAGATGGGCACCGCCATGCCTGGCTAATTTTTCTTGTTTTTTATACAGATGGGGTCTCACGCTTGCTCAGACTGGTCTTGAACTCCTGGACTCAAGCGATCCTTCAGCCTCCTCGGCCTCCCAAAGTGCTAGGATTACAGGCATGGGCCACCATGCCTGGCCCTATCAGTTTCTTTTTAATATTTTAATGTGGCTACTAGAAAATTTTAAATTACATATGTGGCTCTCATTACATTCCTGTTGAATGGCACTGTTATAGACTATAAGAACTGAGGTATCTCTAAGACTTAGCATTCAATAAATAAGCATTGATTAAATAAATAAATTATAATCAGCCAGGGCGCATTCAATTTCTGACTACTGGTATCCATTAATGATGATGGCTCTCAGCTTCAATGTTGTTATTACATGAAAAAGAATGTACTTTCTGGACCAGCTAAACCCAAACATTGCCCAAAATTTGGCCAAGAATTTTTTTTTTTTTTTTTTTGAGACAGAGTCTCACTCTGTTGCCCGGGCTAGAGTGCCATGGCATCAGCCCAGCTCACAGCAACCTCAAACTCCTGGGCTCGAGCGATCCTTCTGCCTCAGCCTCCCAAGTAGCTGGGACTACAGGCATGTGCCACCATGCCCGGCTAATTTTTTTCTATATATATTTTTAGCTGTCCAAATAATTTCTTTCTATTTTTAGTAGAGACGGGGGGTCTCGCTCTTGCTCAGGCTGGTCTTGAACTCCTGACCTTGAGTGATCCTCCCACCTCGGCCTCCCAGAGTGCTAGGATTAGCCACCGCGCTCGGCCAAGAATTTTAGAATACTTTTGCAATTCATCTACTTGTCTCTAAAATTACAGGGATATTTGTCTTTTTATGGGTGTAGCTCACTTGCAGCTCAGTTAATCACTCTGGAAACTGAATGGCATAGATATGACATGATAATTCAGAACAATCTTAAGGTGTACATTCTAAAAGCAACTACTAACTAAAACATGAAACAATACCTATACATCAAAATCTGTGAAGCTCTTCTGAAGTCATGACTTAATTTTCACCAAATAATTCAGCACCTTGTCAAAGTCTGTGCTTTTACTGAGCTCAGGGTGCTTGAGCAGAAGGAAATGAGTCCAGTGCCCGAACTTGGCTGTCCCGGCTGGTTCTCGTCTGAATACCTGCATGTCTTTGAACACATCAGCACTGCTCTTGTATTCCTCCCCTACAGCTTTACATGTACTGTGCTCAGCTGTCACGTCACATCAATAAGAAAGTACAATCTTATGAGCCAGTAGGGGTCTGGCATGTTGTATCTCTCAGAACTGTTAATTAATTCACTAAAGTCTTCAATCTAAGGAAACAGCTCAGTAAATCCCTTCAACAAGTTTCCCCTGTTTAGCTGTCTCACATTAAAATAAACTAGATCTCCATGTTCTGCTTCAACCTTTTCCAAACATGCTAAAAACTGAATATGGCCAAGGGCAGAAACATAAAGAAAATCCAATCTTAAGTCCCCCATCAAATCATGTGATTTGCAGAGCTCCTGGCACACATTTTCCTAACGAGTGATGTAATGGAAGCTGAGGCCCCCAATCACTTTTGACATGAATAACTTGAATATATAGGTTTTAGAGGAAAACAAGAAAAAATAAAATGAAAAAAAATAAGAATAAAAAAAGAAAAAAAAAAAGAATAACTTGAATAATGTATAGAAATCTTTTCCCCCTGATCTGTGTCAAGTGAGCTTAGCTTTTTTTCTGTATTTAGACAAACTTCTCAAGTTCCATACAGACAAGAGGTTAGGCCCTACTAGCTAATTAAGCACACTAAACCCTAAAAATTTTAAGTGGTCCACATTCCAAGGTCAAAGGAGCTTGCATCTGGTAAAAGGGCTGTAGGATGGACACCTCCACACTAAGCTTCATTGATGAAATGAAGTAACTATGTAGAAGGTCCTCATCCTGGTGTTTTCTCTGTGTATACTGTAGTATGGGACATGGCACCTTCATTCACTCAACCAGTATCTATTGAGCATTTGCCATATGCAAAGCACTTCGGAAGAGTTCAACATAAACAGTACTAATAGCTGTCATTTAATGAGTCTCTATTATATCCTAGACCCTTTTAAATGCACAACACTGCAAGGACAGTAACTCCATTTTACTGAGAGATAAAACAGGATCCCTATATTTAAGAAGTGTGTATTTTACAAAGATTTCTGATATATAACTATTTCTGGTACATACTATGTATATGAAATCCTAACTGCTCCTTCTAATAAAATTAACAAGTCTGTCAGATTGTTTAATCTGTAGTACCTAACAGCATCCTGAACTAAGCGCGCTCCCCAAATGTTTGTTGACAGTGCCAACCAGGACACAGTAAGAGGCTGTTTTCTATCTGTACTCAGAACACCACAGCAAACAATACTTTAAAGCAAAACTTCCTAAATTTGAATAAGGAGAAACTAGTAAATTACTTACCACTGAAACTTTTTAAATAATCTGAATTAAATCTGGGCTGAGCTGGGTATAATTTTACCCACTTGAAGCAGGGACATGTATGAGAATGAAGTAAAACAAAAATTCAAAGTCATCACCCATGAAAATGTTCTTTACTTACCAGGATGATGTTTTGGGGAGCAGGTTTCCATTTGGCAAAATTACTATCACACCAAAATCTTATTCTGGTGTCAAGAGAGAGCAAAGGCAGAGCCTGGGATCATGATCCTGGGGCCTATCAAAATGTGATTTACAACTAAATTAATCTGCGAGGGAAAAAGGAAGTAGGAAAAACTATATTTTAAAAATAGCATTTTTATTTTTTTTCCAGGTCACCTCATTTTCTGCATTCATACTATGGCTCCCTTAACGCAGTCTAAGGCCAAGAGATCATGATGATAAAAAGAAATCATGAATAAAGAGCCGGCTCTGGAAAACCCAAGCCCATTCCAGGGTTCAGGAGACCTCGGAGCTCACCCTGGGCTGCTGGGCCGCCAGCGACCCTCCCGGGAGGTGGCGCCAGCAGAGGAGCGCGGGGCGGACACTGCGCTTCCCTGGATTTCGGGGCTTTCTTCCCCCGCACCCCACCCCGCCCCCCAGTCCCTCCCACCGCCCTGCAGTTTCCGCTCCGAAGCGCCGCCGCCCCGGCCGTTCGCGGCTCCCACTGCCCCGCCCGGGCTGCCCACCCACCCGCACGTCAAACGCCCTCTTTTCCCCTGAAAAGTTTCTAGACGGTAGGGACTATTTTCTTCTAATGTAACCTTCCACCAAACTGGAGGGAAAAGTTACCCGAGGCCAAAGAAGGGCCGGGGCCTTGGGAGGTGCTTGTGTTTGAAAACCAGAGGTCTCTCTTCCTTGAAAATGAGTAATTGGCCCCCCCCCCAAGCCGAAGTCTTGTTTGTTGGACTAATTGCTCAAGATGCACGATGATGTTAAATACTTAAGATGGAGATTTTTTAAAAAATTGATATAAAATAGACTCCACTAGACAAGTGATTCTTGCTTCAGACGTCGCAGTTCTTTCTGTTGATTCTCATGTTATCTATCCCTCCATCCCCTGGGCTCTCAAGTCTTTAGGTTAATCTATAGGGAAACCCAGGTCCCCTGAGAAAGACATCTTAAATCCTAAAGACAAACGTCAACCTAGAAATGCGCTTTCAGGCAGTTTGCTGAATTCTATCCGCATTCTGGATGGGTAAACTAACCCGCACAAATAGTTAATAATTAGGGAAACACGCTAGACCTATAATTTTCAAACTGGGGGTGGCAAAATCAGTTTGACAAGGAGTATTAGGAAGGCAGGGAGGGAAGAAGGAAGGAAGAATAGAAAGAAAGGTATTGCATAGTGAGGATCAGTATTCTTCCATGAAACCTAAATCATGAAAGAATACTGAATGTGTTTGTGTGTACGGAGTGGAGATGTAGAATATACTTATTGTGGGTTGCTGTCCAAAAAATGTTTAAAAACCACTGTGCTAGGCATTGGAATTTTTTTCGGATGCTTACATTGGCAGGGTTGAAAAGTCATCTAATGTATTACTCTATGCTTAGACAGTATTTCGTTTTAAGAATAGTGCAGACTTTAATTATCTTTCTTATCATCTTCCCATCTCAACACTTGCTATTAATAATTTGTGAATAATTTGTCTCTTAAAAGCTATTATTTCAGTAAGAAAGCTATAACTTAAGATACAAAAGCAATTCTACCAAGTTCCCCATTTTTCTATGGCTCCTCTTCTACCCTGTAGCCCTGGGCAGCAGGCACATGATTCCAAATGCGCAGGACACCACTGCCTGCAGTGTAGTCCCAGAGAAGACCTGGTTGCCAGAATATCATGTAATCAAATATCCTCATAGATTTATTTTATTTTATTTTATTTTATTTTATTTATTTATTTATTTTGAGACAGAGTCTCGCTCTGTTGCCCAGGCTAGAGTGAGTGCCATGGCGTCGGCCTAGCTCACAGCAACCTCAAACTCCTGGGCTTAAGCAATCCTACTGCCTCAGCCTCCCGAGTAGCTGGGACTACAGGCATGTGCCACCATGCCAACTAATTTTTTTCTATATATATTTTTAGTTGGCCAGATAATTTCTTTCTATTTTTAGTAGAGATGGGGGTCTTGCTCTTGCTCAGGCTGGTTTCGAACTCCTGAGCTCAAACAATCTGCCCGCCTCGGCCTCCCAGAGTGCTAGGATTACAGGCGTGAGCCACCGCGCCCGGCCTTATTTTATTTTTAAATTAAAAGTATTTTAGTATTTCTTTATCTCTTTGCCTTTATTATTTACTTCTAAAAATTTATTCTCCTGTATAGTTAATATGAAAGCCTCAAGTGCTTGAATTTGACTTTGTCATTTCTCAGTAGGGGAGCTCTCTGTTGTGCTAACCAGGGCTGCAGTTTGTGACTGAACTCTCAGTCTTAACATCCATCCCTTCCCCCCATTACACACTCTCACTTCATTCCAGACACTTTTATTAGTTCAACCCTTGCATAGAAGGTCCATGTGTACGTGTGGGTGAGGGTGCTGAGGGTAGGGAAACACTCTCTATTGTCAATAGTGACCCACTGGTAATGGTAATGACACCACCACAAATGGTAATAACAGCAAAAATAACAATATAATTAAAATAATAGTTATTGACAGTTATATTAATAGGTAAAATTTACTAACACTTTTCTGTGCTAAGCATCTTAGATGCCTTAAGTCAACGAATTCGTCTAATAACCCTATCTCATAGTGGAAGAAACGGAGGCTTAGACAACTTTAAGTAATGTGGTAGTTAGTGGTTTAGGTAGGATTCAAACCCAGGTGGATGACTCCAGAGCCAGTACACCACTCCCTTGCTTCTCAGTATATAGTTGTGGCAGGACTCTTCCTCTGCTACCTGGGCTCTCCTTTCACTTGTTTTCACTGACTCACTGAATGAATATTGTGCTGAGAATTTTCTCCCAAGGACCTCCTGCCTAAAAGGCAGTTGTGATATTAACGGGCTAGTTTATATTCCTTGACGTCAAACGCCAGGTTAACTGGCATCTGAAGTGCGGCAGGCACACTCCACAGATCTCCATGCCTACCAGGCAGAAGGGGGTTATTGTGAGCATGGACAGAGGAAGGGGAACCGCTCTCGGAACACTCTGGTGGAGTGTTCAGAATGCTGTACAAATGTGTGCCTTGGGAGAGAGCGAATGCAAGCACTGTGAACTTATTTAACTGGTTTTGTTTCTTCTACCGTTCAGCACTCCTTTTCATGATCAGGGCTGCTATTCAGCTAGCATTCAACATTTTGAGACTCAGCCCCAACAATAAATCTTGGAGTTTGACATATGGGGCTTATGGGGCAATTGGGGAAGTATGAAGGAGAGGAACAGGGGTGCTAAGCATTTAGCAGGGGAGAATTTTAGTGTAATTAGAGAAGTAATACATTGAAAAATAGTATGCTTTTCTTTTTTCTTTTCTGAATAAATGACTTTATCCTTCA
This sequence comes from Varecia variegata, assembly GCA_028533085.1. Taxonomy (NCBI): domain Eukaryota; kingdom Metazoa; phylum Chordata; class Mammalia; order Primates; family Lemuridae; genus Varecia; species Varecia variegata. The sequence goes on from CM052444.1 coordinate 40,519,308, forward strand.
TTGGCCCTTGGCATCCAACTGCTTGTGGGAGGTAAGGATTTATTACAAAAAGAACAGAGGGAAAATAATGAGATGTTCAACTTTTGACATCCAAAATAGGATTTTATAACAAGAACTTTGTTAGCCAGGTGAGTGGCTTAAAAGAAGATTTCCTAAATTCCTTTTCAGATTAAAAAAAAAAATTTCTGTGACTTCCTCAAGAGTCCAGCTTGGAGGACTTGATTCAGGGAGTTGTCCCAAAGGGTAGAGAAGTTATACTCTTTCCATGTGACTCAGGCCATGATGCGTGCTGCTCAGTGGTAGAGGGGCATGGAGGGTGACGCTGGGTGGTGTGGGGGGGAACCTCTGTTTTCTGGTTCTGTGGGATAATGGGAAGAAGAAGGGGGTGAGAGAAAAAGAGAAAGGGAAAAGCATTAGTCCTCCTTAGTCCTGACATTGCCCCAGAGTCCAGAGGAGTCAAAGAACACTGTACTTGGGGTCTGCAGATTCTTCTTTGTCACAAGGTTGCACAAGCCATGCTTGTTCTCAGTATACTTGGACACTACCTTGGAGAAAAGCTGGGGAAAAGGATAAAAGTCTGAGAATGCTGAGAAAAACAAGTGTTATTTCCTTAAAGAGAATAAGCATTACCTAAAGAGATTATTTAAATTATTTGATGAGACTTAACTTTCTTTTTGCTTTTCTTTAAATTATTTTAAAAGGATGATTATGAAATATTTAAGAACCACAAGAAAATTAAGAAATAATCTAAGGAATCTGTGAACCTGCCACTCCGTATAAGAAATAAGACATTACTAAGACAATTGAAATTTCCAGTGTATCACTCCACATACTCTACTTTTATTAGGTCAAATGATATGAAATTGGCAATATTAGATTGTTTTTGACCCACAAAACACCTCCATCAATTTTATATGATTCAACCTAATATTTTATTTAAGCTTTGTGGGTTTTATCAGTACCATTATCATTCTGTTGCCCACTTGGAATGCCTTTCTTCCTTTCCTTCATCTATCCACATTCTACCCATTCTTTAAGACAAGGTCAGAGCCCACTCCTTTCAAGAAGTTTTCACTGGGCCGGGCACGGTGGCTCACGCCTGTAATCCTAGCACTTGGGAGGCCGAGGCGGGCGGATCCTTTGAGCTCAGGAGTTCGAGACCAGCCTGAGCAAGAGCGAGACCCCATCTCTACTAAAAATAGAAAGAACTTATCTGGCCAACTAAAATATATAGAAAAAATTAGCCGGGCATGGTGGCACATGCCTGTAGTCCCAGCTACTCGGGAGGCTGAGGCAGTAGGATCGCTTGAGCCCAGGAGTTTGAGGTTGCTGTGAGCTAGGCTGACGTCACGGCACTCTAGCCTGGGCAACAGAGTGAGACTCTGTCTCAAAAAAAAAAAAAAAAAAAAAAAAGAAGTTTTCACTGAAGACTCAATCCTGCATAGATCTTTCCTTTCTTCTCCGAGCAGGTACTGTCTATCTCACACACTTAACATCATTTTATATGTCATATTCTTTAATTGTCTGGACCACACAAATTTGCACTTGGCAATATTATCTTACCTATTATGCTATTTTGTTAATTAACATGTGGAAGAAGTAGTAGGCTTTTACTAAATGTTTGACTTATTAAAGACAATAAACTACTCATTTCTTGGAAGTGATTACTTCAAACAATTTTATAAAAGATGCTTGAGCCCAAGACCCAAACTATTTAGAAGAGATACCTTAAGGTAAGAAATCTGGGAAAGAATCAGAATAGGGAGGCTGTCATCCATGAATATAGTCAAATTTTATCATGCCCCATAAAATATTTATATTATGATATAAGGTAACTTAAGAACCAATAATAAAAGCTACCATTTATGGAGTAACTATGATAAGACAGGTATTGGTCTAGGCATTTCATATATCTCTAATATAACAACCTTGTAATGTAAGTAGTATCAGGCTCTATCCAGGTCACCATGCTGTCTCCCATTGTTATCCATAAAAGTGTCCTGAGAATGGTAATTTTTTATATTTTTAGTCCAATCTTTTTTTTTTTTTTTTTTTTTTTTTTGAGACAGAGTCTCACTCTGTTGCCGGGGTAGAGTACAGTGGTGTCATCATAGTTCACCGCAACCTCAAACTCCTGGGCTCAAGCAATCCTCCTGCCTCAGCCACCCAAGGGGCTGGGATTACAGGCGTGCAACACCACAACACCACGCCCAACTAATTTTTTTATATTTTTGGTAGACACGGTGTCTCACTATTGCTCAGGCTGGTCTCGAACTGCTGAGTTCAAGTGATCCTTCCACCTTGGCCTCCCAGAGTTCTAAGATTACAGGCATGAGCCACCACACTTGGCCTTTTAGTCTAATCTTTATAGCAACGTATGTCAGTAGAATTAGGCTGTTCTACATTAACAAATTAATTAATCCTGGAATCTCAGTGGTTTAGCACAATCAAGGTTTTTTGTTGTTGTTATTCTAGTAAAATCTAACATATGCTAGACAACTCAGTAGTTCATCTCTCTCCATGGGGTGACTCAGGGATCAAGACTGCTTCCATATTGTGGTTCTACCATCTCACATCAACCTTTAAATGCTCTGGTCCAGAAGTATCCTATCACTTGCACTTACATTCCCATTTACAAAGACTCAATTTTGAGGCCCTAATGCAGTTGCAAAGGAGGCTGAGAAATGACAGCACATGAATATTCAGTGAGCCACAGTCAATGAAGTAGGGCCAGGAATCCCAGGAGAGCCACTATATTTACACAGCTGGAGAATCTGAGATAACCTCCTTAATGCCAATAACATCAACTCAACTGGCTGAAGTAGCTAGACCACCTGGTCATCTTCTTGGCCCTGGAGTTTCCTGGACTTTCCTAGATATTGAAGAACATCCTGGGCAAAGATAAAGGAAGAAGTAAAGTAATAATAGTAATAACAATAATAATAAGCCATTGTTAGAGTGAGAAGAATCTCTAGTTCTTTGGGCACACATGTTCATATGATTATTGAGAAATTAATGTATCATTTCTCTGGGAAAACAGGAAATGAAGCATCTTGTCTAATGAGCCCAAGGTCTGAGGTTCTTTCCCTGGAGTTCATGACAGGCCTATGAGCAGAATTCCAGTCTGAAAGTGTTTGCAAGATTTTGTGTATATATACAAGTGTGCATTTTTCTGGGGGAGATAATCACAACTTTTATAGAGATTTTGAAAGGGTTCCTAATGCAGAAAAGGTTAAGATTCACTTTTCAAGGCTAGCAATAAAGTCTCTGAATAGGAGAAGCAGAGATTAGAGCCTGCCAGGAAGCAAGGTGCATAGGAAAGAGGAAACTCATATTCACACCCAATGCACACCACTCATACTCATGGCTACATTTACACACAAGCCTAGAAATGAGAATTATCTCCTGGATGAATGAAGGTTAAGTTATTTTGCTCCTATAAAATGATTTTTAAATTGGTGAATCTTGGCACTTTCACATATTCAGATTTTAGAACCTTTATGTTTCAGACAACTGAAAAGGCATCAAAAGTGGATCTTTGGCTGCCATAGGAGATAGCCTCGTTGCCACCTCTAAACCCTATTGTACATGCTCAACAATAAGAGAAGAACCAAAAGGATCTGACCACCTATCTATACCAGAAACCTTTAAAGCTTAATTCTGAAGGATATCTCACTTTTTTCATCTGTAAAACAATGATATTAACTCTCATGTCCTTCAAAAAAGTGAATTGGTAAGTGATTTACTGTCCACAGTCGCATTCTGAAAATTATCCCTTACTGTAATAAAATGCAAACATTTCTCAATAAAAAAGAATGTACCCTAGAGAAGAAAAGGAACTTCTTATTACATTTCACCCTGCAATCCATTATAATGAACAAGCTACATTTCAAGCATGTCTGTAAAATAATCCAATTCATTTTTCCATGAAGCTTTATGGAATCAATTTAATTACTTGATAATCATACCTGGTCAACTCCATAGCAACAACCTAGATGAAACAAGTATAACTTCGCTTTTGGGTGTCTCTTAAATAATATAAATTTAATTCAAAGTAAAAGTAAATCACTATCTCCTATGAAATCATGCAGCAACTCACAGTGAAGTCTTGATGACTGATGAAGTTGCTGCTCATGCATTTCTTACAAAATATATTTTGAAGGCAGAAGCCTTAATTGCTTCTTGCTGAAAGCTAATGAGGAACTTTTCTTCTTTTAGAAACCCAGTCTGAAAACTTCCTCAGGATTTTTCTCACCTCTGTGTCTCTAGGAAAGTCCCCAGCTCCTCCAAACATAAAGAGCTAGCAAATAATATTCCTAAATAAAATCTGGCTGTAGCTTCTAAGTTCCCCATTTTTTATTTGACGCTGGTCAAATGTAAATCTCCACTTGCCCTTTTTTTCATGACAATTTCCGTGTCAAGTTGGGCATTTCAGTGTTCTCCTTTCCACTCACACATAGTGACTTTTTTTTTTTTTTAAAAGATAGGGTCTATTGCCCAGGCTGGAGTGCAGTGGCATGATCATAGCTCACTGCAGCCTCAGACTCCTGGACTCAAACGATCCTCCTGCCTCAGACTTCTGGGTACCTGGAACTACATACGTGCACCACCACATCTGGCTAATTTTTTATTCTTTGTAGAGACGGGGTCTCACTATGTTGCCCAGGCTGGTCCCAAACTCCTGGCCTCAAGTGATCCTCTTGCCTCAGACTCCCAAAGCGCTGGGATTACAGACATGAGCCACTGCACCTGGCCTGGTGACTTCTCTTGACTTCCAGGCTTAGTTCAATCAGCCATCAATTTTCATATCTGGGAGCTGCTTAGATTGCAAAAATTTCTCCACGGTTTTTCTCTCTCTTACATTTTTCAAAATGAGTAACTCTCTTTGAGTTCCCAGCTTCAACCACCCTGAGTGTGTGTTATACAGGGTAGGATGCCCATTTTTTAAAGAAACCTGGCATTGTCCCCCATGAAGCTGATTTCTGCCAAGACTGACCCCACAATCTGATCCTCCCCACTCCCAACCCCAGCACATACTGGTCAACCTCACACTGGACCTGAGTGATAAGTAATTGGGTCTGTATATTAGCAAACTGATACCAAAGAGGGCATCCATGACTCACTTCTTTTGAAGACATATTGAAATCATTTGTCTCCCTGCCTTGACATTTTCTAAGTTACAGGTGGTTCCAATTTTCAACTCATGGCAGAAACCATAAGCCAAGGAAGCAAATAAGTGTTTCCGTAAATTGTAGAAAAGAAACATTCTTCTGCTACCTAACTCTGAAAAGCTCAGCTTGGGACTTCCGTTAACCTTTGACTTTCTTTCCTAGAAATCCATACGCAGAGGATTCAATTTGTCTAAGTTGGCTACTGAGGTCTGGGATTGTTTTTAGGGGTACCATTATTAAGGTCCAATTTCTTCCATATATCAAACTGGATTGGCTTTCAGACTCCTCCCCAGTATGTTATAGAGGCACATGTGAATTGATTTCTAAGAATTTGATTTAGGTTATTTGTTCTAGCTCTTTGGTTTCCCATCGTTATCAAGATGGTTCAAACCATTATCAAGATGGTTCAAGAGAGACCAAAGCTATCAGTTCTATTGCTTCACCCTGGAAACCTGTGTGTTAGCTGGTGACAGCAAAATGTTCCAACACTGTCCAAATTAATATGGGAGTTCCCTCTTTAGCACAGGCAATATATTTCTGGAAATAGAAGTGCTTAACTTTTGAAATGCTGTACCAGTGTTGTAAGGTGGCAGAGTTCTTCAAATCCTCTGAAGTTATAAAATGCCTTTGCCCATCATTCCTCAAGTCATCAGTCCTTCAACTGTTCATCAACTCTCTTCACTGTGGCAGTTAGGATATCTTTTATGATGTCAAAAGACTTACTCCATTCCCTAATTGCTTGTTGATCTTTAGCCTCTGTTTCCTCACCCATTTCCTCAAAGGTGTCTCCAGACCCTGCAAAACTCCCATTTTTACATTCAGCCTAACAGTCTTCCTTTATTTCTTTGTGGCAGGTATAGCACCATCACTCATTTTGTTAGCCATTATGGGTCAAAACTGTCTCCCGAGGCACAAACTAAATGACAGAGAAATAGGTTCCAGAGGAGTAAACAACGCACCGCAGAACTCAATCAGCTGAAGCAGCAGCTTCACAACTCCCATCCGGTCCAAGCTGCCGTCGTCCCTCACTTGGATTATTGCCATCGCCTCCTAACTGGTCTCCCGCACCTGCCCTTGCCCTTGCCAGTTATTCTCCACAGGTAGCCAGAGTGATCGTTTAGAAATGACAGTCAGGCTGTGTCACTACTTGGCTCTATCTAAATCCTCCAGCAGCTTCGCTTTCACTACTGGTAAAACCTTAGCTTTGCTTCACTTTCTTCAGGTCTTTGCCCAAATATCACCTTAATGACAAGGCCTTCTCCAACGGTCCCACATAAAATAGTAACTTCCCCACCCGACCCCTGCACCACACTCCCAATTCCCCCTATCCTGCCCTTTTCCTTTCCATAGTGCCTATCACTATATCATATATATTTATAAATATGTGCCATATTGCATTTTCCAAGATGGCCACAACAAGACTTCCCATTCCACACACTTTCTTATGAAGTGATATTTCCACTACTCCCTTTGAGAGGTGAGGGTCTATGTTCCCCATCCCCCTTGAATCAAGGTGGACCTGTAACTATAATGGAAGTGATACCATGTGACCTCTGAGACTAGGTCACAAAAAGCCATACAGGTGGCTCACGCCTGTAATCCTAGCACTCTGGGAGGCTGAGGCGGGTGGATAGTTTGAGCTCAGGAGTTCAAGACCAGCCTGAGCAAGAGCGAGACCCTGTCTCTACTGAAAAATAGAAAGAAATTGTATCGACAGCTAAAAAAATATATAGAAAAAATTAGCCGGGCATGGTGGTACATGCCTGTAGTCCCAGCTACTCGGGAGGCTGAGGCAGAAGGATCGCCTGGGCCCAGGAGTTTGAGGTTGCTGTGAGCTAGGCTGACGCCATGGCACTCACTTTAGCCCAGGCAACAGAGTGAGACTCTGTCTCAAAAAAAAAAAAAAAAAAAAGCCATACAATCTCTGTCTGGTCTTCTTGGGGCACAGTTGGGGCACAGGATCTTAGAGCTCAGCCTTTATGATATGAGGAAGGCTGGGCCACATGGAGAGGTCACTTGTAAGTATTCTGGCTAATAGCCCCAGCTGCAGTCTAAGCCAATAGTCAACCTCAACTTCCAGGCATGTAAGGAAACTTTCAAAATGACTTTAGTGGCAGCCATTGCATAAGAAACTCCAAGTGAGAACGTGTTTAATAGCCTAATCACCTCCCAGAACCATGAGAGATAATAAAATTGTTTTAAGCCACTAAGTGTTGGGGCCATTTGTTATTTAACAATTTGTTAATGTATATTTTATGTCTCTTCCATTCTAGAGTGTAAATCCCACAAGTTCAGGGATTTGTTTTTCTTTGTTGCTTTAGGTACTCTCAGCACCTAAAACAGTGCCTGGCACATGACAACTACTCGATAAATATTTGTTGAATGAATAAATGGATGAATAATGCATTTTCAATATAGTGTGCTAGTGGTTACTAGCCAAACAGTACATGGCATGGTCTGCTGGGTGAGACCTCATTGGCTGAGAGCATAAATTAGCACGTAGAGCATGGGAAAATATGTTGGAATATTTCAGAGGTAAATAACATACATAACATATATAACATATAATATATATGATGAATTATAGTAATTACTCCAGGACAGCATAAAATAAGATTGGAGTTTTGGGTACCATTTGTACTTTGTTGCTTAATCTCATAATCTTCCCAGGGTTTTTTCCAGATTAGGTCTGGAAAGGCTTCCAATGTATTTTCAGAAGGATTAGTGATTCTTCCAATTTGAATGATGAAGTTCTTCCTAGGAATGACCAGTTGGAATCACCCATATGGTTTTAGGATGAAATAGAATGAAAATGGGTGGTGGCAGTGTGTGTGGGTATGTGTGTATATGTACACATATACAGGTGTGTACAATTTGGAATGCCGACTTTCCCTATTTTCATAGTCTGGTGGTTTTAAAGGAGTATGTAAATTGAATAAGTATGATTCTGGATTCCTCCATTCTTGTACCAAGTACCTCAATTTAGCATTTGGTTTGGAGCAAATATGTGTATTAATTAAAGAGCAAACATTCTCAAATATTCAAGGAAAATATTAAAATTTTATCATCTTGGGAGGCAATAAAGGACAAAATTTCTCAGTTACCTGGAGAAGAAGTTAGTTTTTGTTTGGGGGAAAAATAAAAGGTGGATGATCTTGAATGGACTAATTAATTTATTTGGGTCAATCCATCTCAATCCATCTTGATTGGAGCAAAAAGCATATGGATGTGGAGTCTGTGGTTTCTTAGAATTGGGGATCTCTGCTGAATCTATTCACAATGGTATCAAAGTCGTTTGCATCACTAGAATCGCCTTGATAAACAATCGTGTGCAACTTCTTTCCAGAATCCAGAAAACCTTGAGAGTAAAAATGGGTTTTACAAGTTCTTCACTTACCCAAGGCCACTACCACAAGACTACTTGGCCAAGTGTCTCTTGAGGAAGACTCAGTGCCCTTTTGTGCTCTATTCCAATGACAGTTGTTGGTGCCACTGGGCCTCACCATCTGGCCTGTGGCATGAAGTTCCCCTCTTGGTTGGGTATAAGCCTTGGGTGGAAAGCGGGGGAGACTCCCAAAATTTTCCTGGAAAGTCCAGACAAGTAAAATTGGGGAATATTTTCTTTGGGAGTTCCATTTTTCTCACCAAAATTTAGACATTGCTTCTGAAGCTAATTATTCTTTTTTTTAATCAAAAAAATGTTTTTCTTTCTTTATTTATTTGCAGGCCCAGCCAAACTTGACTTTCTAGAAAAGAAGCCCGGGCAGCGGTTTGGATGAGCCCATGACGTGCCACGCGCTCCAACCAATTGAAAGGCCACGAAAGGGGGAGGGCGGAAGTGACGAGCCGTATCCCTCCGCGGGGCTAGAGGGTCGGTGGGGGGAGTCGCCGTCTCTCTCCCCCGCGCCAGCTCCCGTACACGGAGCCGCATTCCTTGGCCCCCCCCACCCCCCTCCCTCGGGGCCCCCCCGCCCCCCTCGGGAAAAAAATCCACCCCAAATCACTCGAACCCGAGGGAGGCTTCCTTTCACCCTTGGGGAGACGAGCTTTCAACGGTTTCCTCTTCTTCGTCTCGCCCCCGAGCCCCCGTCCCCTCCCCTGCTCCCACCCCCTTCTGCCGGCGCCGGGTGCAAGGTCCCTTTAAGGCGACGGCGCCTTCCTCGGGTCAGACTACCGGCGGCGACGACCACGGGAGGTGAGTGAGCGAGCGAGCCTTCTCTCCCCACCCCCTTCTCCCGGGGGTTCCGTTATCTTTTCGTTCGGCGAGGAGTTCCGAGGCTAGACAATGAGAGGGGGATGGGGCGGGTGCGCGCGTGGGTGGGGGCGGGGGGCCCGTGCCGCGCGCCCCCGCCCACCGCGAGTGGCGGCGCGGCCCGCGGCAGTGGAGGCCGTGGGGTGCGGCGCGCGAGCGCGCGTGTGTGTGTGTGCGTGCTCCCCGGGTCCGGGAAGCCGCGCGACGGGCAGGCGGCGGAGGCCCCTGCCTGCCGGCTGGCCGGCCACCCCCGCCCCCCGGCGCCAGCCCCGGCGCGCGCGCGCGCACTCGCGCCCCACGGCCCCGCACACAGCCCGACGTCCACACGCACGCCGGGCGCGAGGCGTCTCGGAGGAGTGGGCGGCGCGGGTGCGGGCGGCGGCCCGCTGGGGAAGGGGCGGGGGTGCGGGCGGCGGCGAGACGACGGGGCGCGGCGGGAGGGGCCGGCGAGGGGGCGAGGCCGAGCCGAGAAGAGGGCGGGCGGCGGCGGCGGGAGGGGCCGCGGAGTAAGGGCCCCCTGGGGGTGGAGGCTCTCCGTTCTCCCCCACCCGTGCTCGGGGAAGGAGTGGGGCGCTCTTTTTGAGCGGGAGGAGGAAAATGAGTGTTTAGCTGATCCCTCGTGTTATGTAATCCCTACTCAGTCTAATAGTACATCCTAAACCTTGGTGCACTGCAGTTAGTTTACAAAAGTCTCCTCCCTCGGCACCCAAATTTCTTCAAGGATGGCGCCGTGATTTATAAAATGGGATGGGGCGGAGAATCTTTATTTTCTGGTGATTATGTCCTGCCGCGGTGGGCGCCATGTTTATCTCAGGGACTATTTTGTGTAGATTCTTAGTACCTGCTGAACAGGGGTAATGTCATTGATCCACCTGCTTTCGTTCCTTTTTGCGTGTTGTCCTGATTTCCTTTCTCGCCAGACGTGGGATTCCCTCAAACTGTTAATAGCCCTGGACATTTCTCACCTCATTTGTCTTAGACATTCTTAGCTCAGAAAAAAGGTAGAGCTGAAGAGTCTTCGAAGTCATTTGGCCCACTCTTATTTTTTGAGATGGAAATTTTGATGCTGTTGTACTATCTCAGAACAGCCTCCGTCTTGGTGCAGATGGTAGCCCGTACCTCTACACTCTTTTAGACGCCTCCCACCACAGCTCAAAACTCCACAAAAATGGAGTTTTACTTCTAAAGGAATTTTCCCAACTAGATGAAAGGGAAACGGAGGGGCGGGGAGGGCTGCTTCTTGGTGAACAATGAATTTCGAACCCGCGTGCCTCTGGGACTACAAGCTTGGACTCTGAGTTCGGAACTATTTACTTACCACAATCGTTCTTAACTTCAGGGTGCATAAAAAGTACCTTGGAGATTGTTAAACGTGCAATTTTGGAGGCTTCATCCCCAAAATTTCTTTGAATGGGGGGATGTCATTTCTATATTTTTAATGAACAGTCTTTCAGCTGAGACTGATTAATGTAACCACCACATTGAATTATTGGTCTAACATAAAGGTGCTCAAAATACAATGTTAAAACAGAATTACATTCAGAAACAGCTGGGTGCAAATAACTAAAGAAAAATCAAAAAAACAAAACAAAAAAAAAAAAAACAGAATTACATGTCATTCTATGCCCTTGATTTTCTTCCCCCTTCCAGAGCTATGTTGGTGATGTACCTCAAACTAAAGGAGCTAACAGAACGGACTTTGGGAATGAACAGGATTTTGTTAGCGTTTCCACTTCCATCTTGAACTAGTGGTGTAATCTAGGAAAGCAGTTCTCAGAGTGTTGACAGATGACCCCAGGGAATCCCTGCACAACCTTTCAGGGGAGCCCCTCAAAGGCATAACTTTGAAATAATAATAAGATGGAATTTATTTTTTTCACTGACATTTTTACTGATGGTTCAAAAGCAATGCCAGGTAAAACTACTGGTCATGCCTTAGCACAAAGCAAGGCAGTGGCACCAAACTACTTACTTGAGAATGTCCTTGATAAAGCAGTAAAAGTTATTAATACTAAATCTTAGCTTTTTGTGTACATATCTTTTTAATTTTGAAGTGTCTGATAAAATGAGAAGCAGGCATAAAGCATTTATGCTTCCTATTGAGGAGTGACTGTTGTCCTGAGGGAAAGCATTTGTGAGATTGAGTTGTGAGCTGCTTGTTTCATAGAATGGCATTTTTGCTTGAAAGAACTGACAAACTACAGTTTTTCACACTTGGGTGTTTAGAAAAAGGATATTTTTTTTGAAAATGAATGAAGTGAACTTGTCACTTCTAGGAAAACAATTGGCAGTTTTGTTACCAATGATAAAATTTGTGTGAAAATTAGGATTTTTAAAAAGTTGACAGCTTGTGTTTGACAGCTTCCTAGAACTTAAAAGACTTTTCTTATATCAGTGGTTAATGATTGTGATTTTTAAAAATACTGCATAATGAAATGTGTCATTTGGAAAATATGTATAACTCAGTAAATTTGTATTTTCCAAATGACCAATGCATGATCATGCAAAATCATGATCCTTTCAAAATACAAGGTACACCAATGGATTTTAATGTAACAGTACAAAAAGTGCATTGATATGGTTTCAGATTCCAAGATGATACTGTCCTTTAAGAAACTACCATTTGTTGAGTTTTAATATTTATCAATATTCTGTTATCTAAAAAAGTTATTAAAATACTTCTTCCTTTTACTATTGTCTATTCAAGGCCAGATTTTCATTGTATACTTAACCAAAACAACATATAGCAACAGACTAAATGTGGAAGCAACTGAGAGAATCCAGCCGTCTTCTATTAAACTAGACATAAAAGAGATTTGCAAAAAAGAAAAATAATGTTACTTTTCTCACTATTTTGGGGGGAAATAGTATTTTTTAATCTTTTTAAAAATTTTATTTATTTAATTATTTATTTTGGAGACCGTCTCGCTCTGTTGCCCGGGCTAGAGTGCCATGGTATCAGTCTAGCTCACAGCAACCTCAAACTCCTGGACTTAAGCAATCCTTCTGCCTCAGCCTCCTGAGTAGCTGGGACTACAGGCATGCGCCACCATGCCCGGCTAATTTTTTATATATATTTTTAGTTGTCCAACTAATTTCTTTCTATTTTTAGTAGAGACGGGGTCTCGAACTCCTAACCTTGAGCGATCCTCCTGCCTTGGCCTCCCAGAGTGCTAGGATTACAGGCATGAGCCACCGCAACCGGCTAATTTGTTAAATTATTTCAAAATATTACGGGGTTACAAATGTTTTTGGTTACATGGATCACTTTTGTTATGCTTGTGTCAGGATTGAAAGTGTGCCCATCACCCAGATAGTGTTCATTATACTGGTTAGGTAGGTTTTTGCCCATCCCCTCCCCCCCCAATAGTATTTTTTATTGAAAATGTTATTTATGTTAACATGTAATGGATTTGTTATTTTTAAATGTATTGATAAAAATTTTTGTTTTAATTTCTAATGTAAATATCAAAAGATAAAACTCACATAGGTAAAAGATCTTTGGGGTCCTCAATAATTTTTAGAGACCAAAAAGTTTGAGAATCACTGGATCTGTCTTATGCTTCTCTGTAGATCATCCAAATCTGCCTCCATTTAGGAACTTAAAGCAAATTTACAAATGTTAGTTGGAGTTGATGGAAGAAGCAGTGACTTGGGGAAGAGTTCTAGAGCAAAAAAGCTTAGGTTGAATCATGGCTGGGATAGTTACTACGTATAGCTTTGGTCTTTCTAAACCTCTGTTTTGCCCTTATCTGTAAAATGTAATGCTTGAGACATAAAATTGTTGTGAGAGTTCATTGAGATAATGACTGTAAAGTGCATAACAATGCTTAGCATATCATAGTAAAATAAAAGATATTTCCAGATAATGTTTCAGTCTTTATTCTCCATATGATGTCCTTTTAATTAATTTTTGTTGAAGGTGGAGATTCCTGATTTAAATTGCAAACCCTAGAGCTGGTTGATGCCTTTATCATAATACCAATATGGTAAGACTTTGATAGTTCCTTTGTTTTTTGGGTTTGTGATAATTAAGCCATATCCACAAAAACATTTTTACGTGTAACTAAGGGGAGGAGAGCAGAAGGGAGAGACTAACCTATTGCTAAGTTTCAACAGAGTAAAATGAAATTGAAGGGATAGAAATAAAGAACACGTAACTAATATTTGTGAGATTCTAGGTACAGGATTTGGTGTCAGACAAATGGAAAGTGTTTTGAGTTTGGGAATGTTAGGTTATTAAGACTATAAAAACCCTTATGGCTGTTACACACAACGTACTGTAACAGACGATATGAGGGACAAAATGGGCCATGCAAAAGACTGGTTAAATAAAAGCTTGTTATTACATATTTAACTGTAATTAGTTTTATAGCCAGATTAAGTATTCAGCCCTAAACATTTTTTGGAAGTAATCCTTTTTAAAGCCAAAAATTGAGGTAACTTGAAAACATAAATGTCAGTTGTTTTGAGGATTATCATCGTTTATTTTTCACCCTGGAACGAGAGAGTGGTATTCTTAAAATTTTTGTTTTTAAAAAAAAATTTTTTTTCCTGTTCCAAACGTTCCCTTTTTATCTTGATTTTTGGGCAGGTGTGTAACAGCAGTGAATTGAAAATGTTAGATACTGAATTCTTCATTCCTGAAATTTACTTTACAGTTATGAAAGAACCAGACAAATTAAAGGAATTCAAAGCTTCAAGAACCAAATGTGTCTGGGGAGAGTTGTGGTAGAAAACAGATCTTTTTCTAATTTTATTTGAGATGAAGATAGGTGAACATTTGCTGACCATTAAATATCTCAAAAGTAGACAGGTGTATCTCCAGGATTCTTTTTGCTGCTTTTAATAGATTGTTTTAAAGGATATGTTTATATCTTGCCTTTTCAATTATGTAGACTTTTACCGATTAGCTGAATATGTAGGGCCTGACTATAAAGTAGACTAGCATATTTGCCAGCATTTAACATACCCCCTTCCCCCTAGAAAGGTATCTCTCTGGTACTTCCATATTATAGATGAAAGGATGAGTGCCACAGATAAGAGACTATGGGTATTGCTAAAAGTCCTGTGTGAGCTGCAGTGTTAAGTAAAACCTAATGGGTACACAAAATTGTGTTATCAGTATAATTACTACTATAAAATATAGAAACCAACTAGGTTACCAAGATGGCAAATGATAGATTAATGGGAGAAGGTAATGTTCATCTCATCTCACAGTACCTCCTTGGTAGCCTATATATTCCACCTTAGATTCATTTATTATTTCTTATATAATTTATTATGCTACAACTTAAGAATTGTGGCCAGGCACAGTGGCTCAAGCCTGTAATCCTGGCACTCTGGGAGGCCAAGGCAGGAGGATTGCTTGAGCTCAGGAGTTCAAGACCAGCCTGAGCGAGAGTGAGAGACCCCCATCTCTACCAAAAAGAAAGGAAAAAAAAAACACCCAGCCAGGCGTTTCAGCGTGCAACTGTAGTCCCAGCTACCCAGGAGGCTGAGCCAGAAGGATCACTTGAGCCCAGGAACTGGAGGTTGCAGTGAGCTATGATGACGGCACTGTGCTCTACCCAGGGCAATGGCGTGAGACTCAACAACAAGAAAAAAAAAAAAAGAAAGAAAGAAAGGTGTATATACAAGTTACGTGAGAATTGCTCCTAGAAATAGAAACAAGTTAACGGGAAACACAGCCAACAAGACTACCAGTTATTTAGTAAATGGCAAAAAGATAATGGCAGAATATAGCAGTACAGAATATCACACAACAGGCCGGGCGCGGTGGCTCACGCCTGTAATCCTAGCACTCTGGGAGGCCGAGGCGGGCGGATTGTTTGAGCTCAGGAGTTCGAGACCAGCCTGAGCAAGAGCGAGACCCCGTCTCTACTAAAAATAGAAAGAAATGATCTGGACAGCTAAAAATATATAGAAAAAATTAGCCGGGCATGGTGGCACATGCCTGTAGTCCC
>CM052444.1:40535196-40558565 GCA_028533085.1 Varecia variegata
AGCGAGACCCCGTCTCTACTAAAAATAGAAAGAAATGATCTGGACAGCTAAAAATATATAGAAAAAATTAGCCGGGCATGGTGGCACATGCCTGTAGTCCCAGCTACTCGGGAGGCTGAGGCAGTAGGATCTCTTGAGCCCAGGAGTTTGAGGTTGCTGTGAGCCAGGCTGATGCCACGGCACTCACTCTAGCCTGGGCTACAAAGTGAGACTCTGTCTCAAAAAAAAAACAAAACAAACAAACAAACAAAAAAAACAAACAGAATATCACACAACTAAGGTAAGTAGGTAGTTCCACCCCCCTAACTTTTTATTAAGAAAATTTCATGCATTTAAAAAAAAGGGAAAGAATACTACAAGAAACAACTACAATGAACCCACCACTTAGACAAAATTATTCTTAATGTTTTGACATGTGCCAAATATATTTTGAAGCTTGGCATACAAGTATCTACAAGAAAATGCCAAAATATCTCTATATTTGGTGAACCCCTTGGAACTCACACTCAGGACATTTCCACTAAATATTTAATGCATTTACTGAGAATAAATACATTCTCTTACATGAATATAATATCATTATCCTTTGTGAGAAAATTAAAAATAATTCCTGAATATCGTCAAGTATCTGGTCTGTATTCAAATATTCCAGTTGTCCCCAAAATGTCTTTTATAGCTTTTTTTATGAACCAGAATCCAAAAAGGTTCAGTCTCTTTAGTTTCTTTTAACCTAGCATAGTTTTCTCGGTGGTGTGTATGTATGAAGGAGAGACATTGATGTTTTTAAAGAGACTATATTTTATAGACTGTTCCATATTCTACATTTTTCTGTTTATTTCCTTCTAGAATGTCCCACCTTCTCGATTTATCTCATTATTTCCTTTTGGTGGTACTTAATTTGTTCTTGTATTGGTGTATTTCTTTTTGTTTTTGTTTTTTTAAGAAACAGGATCTTGCTCTATCTCCTAGGCTGGAGTGCAGTGGCATGATCATAACTCACTGCAGCCTTGAACTGGGTTCACGCAGTACTCTTGCCCCAGCCTCCCAAGTCGCCGGGACTGCAGGCATGTGCCACCATGCCCAGCTAATTATTTTTTTTAAGAGATGGGGTCTCACTGTGTTGCCCAGGGTTGTCTCAAACTCCTGGCCTCAAGTGATCCTCCTACCTTGGCCTCACAAAGTGCTGGGATTACAGGTGTGAGCCACCATACCCAGCCTATTACTCTATTTCCTGTAACTTGAAGTTAAATTTAAATGCTTGATTTGATTAAGGTTAAATATTAGTGTCAGTAATACTTTGTAAATATTTTGGGCTTTTTTTTTACAAAAAAAAACCAAAAAACTAAGCCACAGACCAAACAACTGATGATTGGTCCAAACATAGATCATTAGTCAATAGTTCGTATTTTTGGCTAACATTTTTCTTTTCTTTTTTTTTTTTTTGAGACAAAGTCTTGCTCTGTTGCCCGTGCTAGAGTGCTGTGGCGTCAGCCTAGCTCACAGCAACCTCAAACTCCTGGGCTTAAGCAATCCTTCTGCCTCAACTTTCCAAGTAGCTGGGACTACAGGCATGCGCCACCATGCCCAGCTAATTTTTTTCTATTTTTAGTTGTTTGGCTAATTTCTTTATATTTTTTTAGTAGAGACGGGGTCTCACTCTTGCTCAGGCTGATCTCGAACTCCTGACCTCAAGCGATCCTCCCGCCTCGGCCTCCCAGAGTGCTAGGATTATAGGCGTGATCCACCGCGCCCGGCCCATTTTTCTATTTAAACTTATTGTCATAACCTTTGGCTCTTGAGATAATGGAGTTACTACTGTGTATAGCTTTGAGTTTAAGCATGACAATAAAACTTTGAGAAAGAATATAGAAATAGGTTTGCATTTTGTCATTTTGGTTCACTGTTCTCTGCAAAAATGATTTGGAAGTCGAAGAAGCAAGAAGAGTTGATATATGTAGTAAAAGCAGCCCATAGAGGAATTGTAAAGGGGCCACAAGTAGAAAAATTTTAGAAGTGGGGATTAGACAAAAGGACTTGGAAATTATTTTTGCAAAAATTATTCACCAGTCAATACTGATTGTAACAAACAGCCATAAAACCATAATTTTAGAAGGTTAAAACCATAATTTTAGAGGGTTAACATTATGCTCTAGTTTTATTAGGAGAAACTGTGTACTTGGGCAAGAACAAGAGTGGCCTAAAAGTTTTCAGATGAATATGAAGCTAAAATCAAGTTTCATGGGTGATTACAGGGTGAAACAAACTAGGTGTAGTTATTTTTTTTTTTTTTTTCCTTCTCTTCCCACCTCCCTGGATTTTATAAAAATGTTTTTATTATACAAGATGTAACCATTTATACAATTCATAAGAACCTTGTTCTGCTCTGTTACAGAGAGGATAAATATTTTAAAAAGAAATAATAGTTCATTAGGCATAGAATATGGCATGATTTTTTAAAATTTTCTCCTTCCTCAGAACACGTATTCCATTGACATTTGGGGCCGGATAATTCCCAGGCTGTCCTGTGCATTATAGGATGTTTAGTAACATCCCTGGCCATTATGCACTAGGTAAGATGTCAGTAACAGCCCTCCCCACCTCTATTCCAGTTATGGACTATCAAAAATGTCTCCAGACATTGACAGATACCCTTGGGGGAGCGAGGGGCACATTTTACTCCATTTGAATACCACTGAGCTGGATAAATCCAGTATGTATGAAAATTCCCTCATGATGTCTTTTATGAACTAGGTTTCCCTTTACATAAGCTATGTACAGCTGTTAAATCGCATCTACAGACATACTGCACAGTTGGGGCTGTGCCTGATAAGTGTTGGAGAACACTGGAATGTGATGAAATTTTTAGCTCTATTGGAAATTTTATTAAAGGTAGAAATGAGCTCTTCATTTGAAAGTCAAGATGTCGGCTTTTTGCTATACCTAAATCTCTATCCCCTGCCACCCATCCCCACCCAACACACACACATTTCCTTGGAAAAGATCCTTTTTAGCTCTGTTCTATCATAAGTTTTTGTTAGGAGTAGTTGGGAATTTTGTTTGATATCTTTGAGGTGATCTGTCTATCCTGACACTCAAAAAGACAGTCTTTAAAAATTACTTGCTAGCACAATTTACAATTGCAAAGTTGGGGAAACAACCCAAATGCCCATCAATATGTGAGTGGATTAATAAAATGTGGTATGTGTATACCATGAAGTTTACTCAGCCACAAAAAACAGTGGTGATCTAGTACCTCTTATATTATCCTGGATAGAGCTGGAGCTCATTCTACTAACTGAAGTATCGCAAGAATGGAAAAACAATCACCACATGTACTCACCATCAAGTTGGTATTAACTGATCAACACTTACGTGCACATATAGTAATAACATTCTTCTGGTGTTGGGCAGGTGGGAAGGGGAGGAAGGAGATGGATATATTCAAACCAAATGGGTGCGGTACGTACTGTCTGGGGGATGGACATGCTTGAAGCTCTGACTTGGGTGGGGCAAAGGCAACATATGTAACCCAAACATTTGTACCCCTGTTATATGCTGAAATAAAAAAAAAAGAGAAAAATTACTTGCTAAAAAACTTGATTAAGCTAAATGTGTCCTCTTTGTTAACCTTTGTTGTTTCATTATATTGTCCTTAAAATTTTGTAAGTATATATAAATTCTGCCAATAAGGAAAATGATTGAGGTGTTTTATTAGGGGCAAAGAAGGAATACAAAAAGTTGGGACAGGATAAGAGTGGAACTAATGAGAGTTGTTTAATAAATATTAAATGTAAGTTCCCACAAGACTGAAACATTTCAAGTAAAAAATTCAAGACAAAGAATTTTTTTCTACCTCTAAGACAAATATTATTTGTGGATATGAAATTTTTCTGCCAGATAACATAGTGCAAAGTTGAAGATAGCTAACTAATGGGTTGGGCGTTAGTGTGGAGGTAATTTTATATTTAAAATGAGCAGGAAGGCCCTTAGCCTTTTTTTCCTTTTCTATAAAGAGTTTGACACCATGACCCTTAGCCTTTTATTGTGGTCTTGCAAAATAATTCCCCACCAGTATCATTCCTTGGAGAAATATCTTGTCCAAGGTCTGGGGCGGGAAATAGATGAGCCTGGAACATCTTGTTTTTGAGATAGCAAAGATTTTATCAAACACTGCTAGGGTTGTATCAGAAGTACTTAGGAGCCAACTGAAGAAGTTCCCAGTGGCCAAAATAGGACATTTTGAGTATCAATAAAGATAACCACATGGATCAAAACATATCAAATATGTTTAAATCTATGATACAATGATAGTTTAAGAACAAGCTTATTGGTAACTTTGGGGAAATGCTACTGAACCAACTCATTTTGAAAACTGGTAAATGGAAAGAATCAAGACTTTTCCTACATGAACTGTACCACTGTGGAACCAAATAGTAGGTATGGGTTTTTGTTTTTTTTAACAGAAATGTTCCCACTTATAAATGAAGAAGGAATGCCTGATTTAGAATGAGTGGATCTAGGCATTGAGCATGCCTTCTGATAGAAGAAAATATCACCCTAATGATTAGTATTGGGGAGACAAAAAAATTTAACCTGTATCTACTCTAGCCTCTAGATCCAACTGTCAATTTTAAGGGTATACAGAGGACAAAGAGGCATGTGTTAAATGCCATGGGTATGTGATCAAAAATACCCAGATTGTAGGAAGCTACAGGGGGTGACTGGTCCTTTAAAAAATAAATGGCAAGGGAAAAAATAAAGATGAAAGTAGATGTATAGATTAAGAGACTTAAGAAATTTATCAAATAATCAAAATATGTGGACCTTATTTGGATCCTAATTCAAACAAATTTTAAGAAGTCTGGTATTTGGGAGAATTTGAAATTTGAATGGTGACTACATATTAAGGTACTGTCCATTTTTTAGGCATGTACTGGTACTATGATTTTTTTTTACTATAATCTTTTAAAGTCCTTATCTTTTAGAGCCACATACCAAAATATTTATGAATATGATGTATTAGGAATTTGCTTCAAAATAATATGGGGTGGAGGTGAGGGAATAGATGAAAAAAGATCAGTTTTGAGTTGGTAGTTTTTGAAAGTGAATGATAGATACATGTGTGACTGCTTTTGTATTTATTTAATTAAAATTTACATCTCATTAAAAGTAAGAGAAAAGGAACCACTGCATCTTGATTTAGAGACCCATAGTTGTAGCACGATGAGAATTTGCACCTTCACTTGATTGTAGTATTAATATGATTCTCAATTTACTGTCCAAGTTTTCTTCTTGATGTAGCACTGTGTTCACTATGTGCTGGCCTTTAATTTCTGTAATTCTCATTTTTATCTGGCAGCTTTTCAGAAGAAATGAAAATGTCCTTAAATATAATAAGGATTGAATGTCAGCATAATTATTTTTAAGTGTGATAGGTATCCAAACCTACGAGTACATCTATCCTTTATAGCAAAAAAATAGGAAAGAGGGGAATAATTGCAGTTTTACTTTTTTCTTTGTGAGAAATTAATTTAAAGGTTTGGTGTAAAAGGAGGTTAAACATGAGTGGAATGATAGTTTGGTGGGAGGATGTGTTCATTTTAATACTTCATATTTGTTAATAGTAATTCCTGTCTTTGATTAAAAGTAGTTGAAAGTGTCGTGGATCACTTGAAAGACCACAGAAAATAATGGTGTTTCTTGAGCATCTTGGTAGAAATAGTAAATACAGCATTATATTAGTGAAGATATCTTTTTGGTAACTGGAAAACTACAAGAAGGATGCTAAATTTGCATTTTCCACTTTTAAGGTTTACCAGGCATTTAATTTAGGTTGACATCTCTATTGTGGCATAACTCATGTTTTTGACTTTTGAGCTGTAGATAGCACGAAAGTGAAAGGAATTGATCATATTCTGAGATAACAGAGTCTGGGTCAGAATCAAGGACTAAGTACTTGAAAAACTTGGTTTCAGTGTCTTTCAAAAGTGTTTTGGGTGTAAGTCTGTGAAATATGCTCAGTCGGCAGACTTAATATTTTCTGAATTGACAAACCTTATTGGTTGACTCCATCTTCTATGCTGTAAAAAAAAACCATGAAAAATATTTCCTGATGAGTTGGATTTTCTTTTCATTTTGAATCTTTTAATTTACATTGGATGCCTTGCAGTACTTATACCCGAGGAAAAGAGTTACTTTTCTCACGTGATTAAAAAGTAGTTAGGACATAAACATCTTTCTTTGCCAACTTTTCAAACCTACCCTTTTCAGTTATTTCCATTTCTTAGAATACCTTTTTTATGGGAGGAATAACATAATTTGACTTTGTTCAGATGGAAGAAATTTTCAATATTCTTATTAAAACTCATTTCACAAAGTAAAACAAAGAACTCAGTCTCTTAAGATGTTATAAGTACTTGAGATAAAAGGTCAGCCTTTTGAATATGCTATTAAAATAACCACAGGTATGGCATTGAGAACTACAATTTGCATTCAGATAGCTCTACTTATTCCCAAAGAAAGTTGTCTACAGATTGCTCCCTCACTATGTGTGGAGAGTTTGTTTGTAACTGGTCAGGACTGAAGGAAGATTCTTGGAAACGTCTGCAGAGGTTATCATCTACAGTTTATATTCATCATTCTGGGTGTTTGATATTTATGCATTAGTTATCTGTTGATTCTAAGCTCTAAGAAAGTTACACAGCAAAGAATAATAAATTAGGCCGGGTGCGGTGGCTCACGCCTGTAATCCTAGCACTCTGGGAGGCCGAGGCGGGTGGATCCTTTGAGCTCAGGAATTCAAAACCAGCCTGAGCAAGAGCGAGACCCCGTCTCTACTAAAAAATAGAAAGAAATTAGCTGGACAACTAAAAATATATAGAAAAAATTAGCCGGGCATGGTGGCGCATGCCTGTAGTCCCAGCTACTCGGGAGGCTGAGGCAGGAAGATTGCTTGAGCTCAGGAGTTTGAGGTTGCTGTGAGCTAGGCTGACAGAGCGGGACTCTGCCTCAAAAATAAAAAAATAAAAAAAATAAATAAATCGAATAATAATAAGTAGTTAAGAAAAAAATTTGTTTAGAATGTCATATTTTTTTTTAAGTGGAACTAGACCAGAAAATACAGGGGCATGTGTTTTGTGGTCTTTGACTCAAAGAATGCCTCTGATATGGATTTGGTTTCATTTTAGTTAAATTTATGGCTAGCATTGTCTTCTGTATATATGAATTAAACATGAAAATAAGACAATTTAAGTTGATCCTTTAGATCTTTTTCTTCTTTTACCCCTTTGTGGTTTTGGCTTAGAAAGACAAATAATTAAAATAGAAGATTAGACACCAGTTAGAATCAAATTAAGCACTTTTGTGGTTCCCAAACTGCCCCTGGCTGTAGCTAACTCACTGGGGCATCGCAGGATGTTTTAAATTTTCAAGGGAAACATCGCCATCTTTTGGGCATCTTCCAAACTACTATTAATTACTATCAAGTTGTATGGACCTAATAAACAGAATGGTTAGATTGGTTGGTTTTGTTTTTGGGTTATGGATGTGGTAGAAAAATTACTGAGACACTAAGGGTGCTGAGAGCCTTTGCAAGAAAAGTTTTATTTGAACATTGAGCAGTAATGCTACTCCCATTCCAAAACAAAGAAACTGACCCTTAGTCAACTAATACTGGAGGACAGAATAGCAATAGCTTTGCTTGCAATGCAAAGATGTAGACTTTATTTTTTGAAGAGTCATGTAACTTAGACATGAAACAAAACTGTTCATTTTCAGATTAAAGGTTGACTCCAAAATCATGGTGGCATAACTTCTAGAATTGCCTAACCTAGAAGTACAAGGTAGTAAGTAGGACTGGGACTAGAGTGTGATGAGTGAGGTTCTTCTCATCTTATATGCAAATTTAAAGGAGTACAAAAAGTCTCAGTAATCACGATAAATAGTATTGTAATGCATCATTTTAAAAAGATCAATATTAATACAAACAACTCATAATGAACAAAATATTGATTTTAAATAAAGACTGGATCCAACCCTGCATTTGCCTGGCTAACCTCACTCGCTTCATCCTAATCTCAGCCCTGGATATTATATGGTAAACTTTCATAATCCTAATTATTAATTTGCTGTGAAATGGATTCTAATACTCAAGAATAAAAGTTGTAATCTAAATCCTTAGAAATGGGGATGGCTAGGGGAAATGGTAGCAGCACAAGGGGAGGTAGGTAACCAGTGGAGTCAAGGATTTGATTTCATGGTTTGTGTAAACTGCTTCTCCTTTTTTTTGTACAAATTTATGGGGTACATGTGAAACTTTGTTACATGTGTATAATGTGTAGTGACCAATTCAGGGTACTTAACGGTATCCGTCTCCTAAGTATAGTACGTTTCTGTTTAACTATAGTCACCCTACTCTGCTATCAAACATTGAATTTTTTCTTTCTATCTAACTGTATGTTTATACCCTTTAATGCGCTTCTTTTCATTATTTCTCTTATTCTTAGGTCAGTATCTTATTTAAACTTTTTTTTTTTACAGCATGGCGGACACCGACTTGTTTATGGAGTGTGAGGAGGAGGAGTTGGAGCCATGGCAGAAAATCAGTGATGTCATTGAGGACTCTGTAGTTGAAGATTATAATTCAGTGGATAAAACTACTACAGGTAACAAAAGCTGTTCTGATCTTAGATTGTTCTTTAATTAAATTGAATGATGTTTTGGTTAAGAAAGTAATGTTCCAGCAACACTGCTATTACATTACCCAAATTTTTATTGTAACAAAACCTCTTTAAGCAATTAGTGATAGCTATGGGACTGTCCCCATGTATTGTGCTGTGATTATCCTGTGCAAAACTAGGAAAAAGTATTTTTTTTTGGCAGGGGGGGACTGCTCTATGGTTTCCTTTAAAAGAAAAAAAGCCTCCAGTATATTAGTTTATTTTCAGCAGTCATCGTTTGCAATTTGCAGTGATTAACTTGGCAAGGCTTTCTTCCGTGTTTATCCCTGTAGCCATGATTTAAGTCAGGAACAGTCAAAAAAAAAAATTTATTTATTTATTTATTTTTGGTGTCTGGCCTTAAGTTAAATATAATTGTTAGAACGTAATGTTCACTTTTAGATTTTATACAGTATTTGTCTTGTTTTGGTTTTGAGTGTATATAATATGGCATTAGCAATATGGTTCCAATAGAGGAGAGTTAAATATATATTAGTAAAGGAGACCTGTAGCAGTCAAAGATTTTATTGATTTAATGACAAATAAAGGAAATTAATTAAAATGTTTTTGTTTTTGTGCTGTGCCTCTGTGTTATGCGCACATGAAAATCATGATTCTAGAGTTTGGAATGCAAAATTAATTGTTTCACCCTCAAGCTGGGAATATTTTTCAAAATAAATGCCATAATATAGATATCAAATTATCCACCTCCCCACTTAATGTTGAAAATTTTATTAAGTTGACAAAACTTTGTTTCCATTGTATTTATAGTGTTCTGTTATACATAACATTAAAATGATCATTAAAATAAAAAAAAGCGTGAAATGGAAAAGGACTTTAAGAATCCAGGGATACGTCACTGTGGCACTGGTGTGTCCTTCTTTTCCATGCTCTAGCCTATGAAAACCTCAGTTTCCTCATCCATAGTGCTATAAATAATATACTTAATTCATTAAAAACATCAAGAAGTTGGATTAACCAGTGTTTATCAAGTATCTAGCAGTCCTCTTACCAAATGACGCATGAGCAAGAATTCAAAGTGGTGCTGTGTTCATTTATGTACCCAGTGTTCATTTATGTACCCAGTCAAAAACAGGTTTCCCATAGTCTTGTTTTTTGTTGTTATTTTTGGTTTTACTTGAACTTGATTTCCTCTGTGAGCTGAGTAGAAATTGCTTTGTGTCTGCCTTCATGGACAGTTTACAAATTTAGGCTTGTGTTAGCTTTTCTTTCATAAAGGTGATATTGCAGGGTCAAATTCTAGATTGCCCTGAATTCAGAAAGTGAGTGGTAGCTCTTTTTCTCCCCTAAATTGTACCAGTTGCTCTTTATTTTTATCTTCCCTGCCTTGAGACCTGAAGATAGCATTGGTTTAGGCTGAAACAGGTCACAGTTCACGGTCTTGTGATGAATGGCTTAATATGCATGGTTATGAATACCAGTAGTGGTGATAATAAACCTTTGAGTCCTAGAGGTTTTTGCTAGTGCTATATAAGCAAAACATTAAAATCCTGCTTCCATGGGCTCAGTGATGAAATTTAATTAACTAGGAAACTTGAGACAAAGAAGGCATTGTGTCTAAATGGTGGACTAAGGGATAAGTAGGAGGAGAAATCAGATGAACAGTTGGATTTATGAACGAAACAGGAAACTTTTGACTATAGAGAGCCATGACAAGATGGAAAGGGAAGGTTAGAGCAGTATCCTTTTAGTGTCATCTGTCCCTGTCTCCAAGTGACTGTGCCTCCCCTTCCCCACAGTTTCTGTGAGCCAGCAGCCAGTCTCGGCTCCAGTGCCCATCGCTGCCCATGCTTCTGTTGCTGGGCACCTCTCTACATCCACCACCGTTAGTAGCAGCGGGGCACAGAACAGCGACAGTACAAAGAAGACTCTTGTCACACTAATTGCCAACAACAATGGTAAGTGGGATTATTGGGAAATTCTTCCTGGGCTAGAGGGATGAGAGAATAAAAAAGGTATTAGGGACAGCCAAACTTGTTTAGTTAGGTACTGATGTGGTTCTACTAGTTGGAGAACGAATTTAGAAATTCTCTTGATATGGAAGTGATTCTGTAGGTGGTGCTGTTCCTTCTAAGTTGGTGCTGAATTGATGGTGGTGTTTCAAGTCAGGGCAGCAGATTCTTGCTACTGATAATTTCTAGGAGAGAAAACATAAACCCAAAATCTCTAACTATTAAAGAGATTTGGGGCTTTTTTTTTTTTGGTTTGGTTTGGTGGTTTTGTTTTTTTCATTAGAAGAGCCCCATTAGTTTGGTAAGAATTTTCCCAGGGCAGCTTTGTTCTGTATTTTCTCTGGCAGATTCATTTGGTTATTGCTTCCTGGGTATGGGAATGGAAGATAGGATAGCGTTGTTGTCCACGTGAAAGAAACGGTGAAAGAGTAGTGTTTTTAGTGTACTTATTGACTAGAGAGGCTATATAGTATTGGTTTCTATTTCTTTTCTGATGACTGTTTCTATATGCTGAAGATGAGTTATTGGCAAGTTATGTGTCAAGATTCATGACTAAAATGGGCACTTTCATAGAATCATTGTGTTGCTGCAAGGGACTTTCTTTTTTGATTATTTTCCTTTAAAAGTAGCGTTCTAACTATAAGAATAATATGTGCATTGTAGAAAAACTAGAAGGCAAAAAAAAAAAGAAGAAAAACAAATTTTAAACTGTAATCCCACCACCTAGAGATAACTATTTATAACTTTTATCTTGTATACATACATGTACCTCATATTTCTATATGCTATATGTAGTGATTTGCTTGTTACAAAAATAGAATTATGCAGACTCTACATTACTCTTTGCCTGCTTTTTTTCCTTAATAATGTAGTGAATGTCTTCTCATTTTAATGAATAGTTATGTATAACATTTTTGATGACTGTACTTTCCATTATTTGATTAACTTATTAACAGTAGGTTGCAAAAGGGTATATTACTGTTTTAAAGAGCTTCAGTGAGTATCTCTGTCTCTGTATCTTTTCTCGTAGCCTTAATTCTGAGAATACATTTCTAGAAGCCAAATTGTTGGATCAAAGGTCATCGTAGTTTTTAAGGATTTTGTTCAATATTGTTCTTGAATTCGCCATCTAAAAATGTTCCATCAGTTCGTGTTTTTGTTAGAAGAGTGTATGGTTTTTTATTCTTGGATATAACCATTTATGTATGCATTCTCCCAATAAAAGTTGGACATTTATTAGAGTCCCAATTTTTTGTGATTACAAACAGCACTCTGGTGAACATTTTCTAGCATATGTTTGCCCACTTTGTAAACATATCTGCATTATAAAGTCTTAGAAGTAAGATTACTTGGTCAGCATTTATAATTTGATAGATGTTGTCAAGTTGCCCTAATACGTTGCTCTAAATAAGTGCCCACTAATAACTTTTTCCCCATGTTGTTGCCAACTTTAGGTATTACTAAACTTTTAAATCTTTATAATTTCCATAGGTTTTAAATTTTAGGGTACTGAAAATATTATCATCATATGGGAAATCCTTATACTTTTTTTTTTAAAAAAAGGGGACCCTTGTATATATAAAGATGAGTAACCAGTTATATAGAGAATTCTCTCATTTTACAGATGTGGAAACTGATGCCTAGAGAGTCTGAATAATTTGCTTAAGTTATTAATAACTTAATAGTTGGTAAGTGACTTAAACTGGATTTGAATTAGCTGGACTTCAAAGCTTGTGATATTTCCATTATCATTACTGCTTTCCCGTGTTTCTCTTAAACTGTGAAAGTTCTATTAGCAACAAGTTTATCTAAACTTTTCTTTGATCCCAGCGTTCCAACGCCCGTACTGAGATGTCTGAGCATCTCGTGACACGCTGAGATGACCTAGTCTCCTTGACTCCTCGAATGGACTCTTGATTCCTGAGCCTGCCTAGGGCCAGTGTACTAATTTTTTCTAAAAAGTATAAATTGATTTTATTTCAGAAGCCTCTAGTATTTAAATTAAAATGTTAACCCATAATCGATGTTCATGATAAAAAGAAAAATGTAGGACCAGTCTTTTGTATATTCCAAAAAATTTTATGCATAAATAAGCATAAATTAAGTGGTCCAATTTGTCTTGCTTTTTTTTGTTTTGTATAATACATACAGTTCTGCAACTTTTTCATCAGATACTCTTGAAATGCTAGCCTAACTGTAAGGAGGAGACTTCAGAATAGAGTGAATAAGAAATACTCCTTCTTACAATCCAATTTCCCTTTAAGCCTTCAGTTTAGTTGTATTGGTATATTGTCCACTTGTTACATTAATAACATAGCAAAGGAGAATAGCTTTAAGCAGTTCAGTATTGTTTCACTTAGTGTACTAGTTTCTTTAGACTAAAGTTAAAAAATTGTCTTTTTTTTTTTTTTTCCTGCTACTCCTTACCTTCGTTTTAAGCCAGTTTTAAAACCAATATGGCTTCTGGTTACTGATATCTACCTCCTCCAGTAATTATATTTTAAAAGACTATACTTTTTTTGTGCATTGATTTGATTTTTACAAATTTCCCATTTCTATTATTTTCCTTGCCCTCTCTCCATAAAAAGCATTTCCTTGACTCTTGATCACAAGGAAGATTGTATTTATTCCCCACCCTGGCTTTATTAAAGTATAATTGACAAATAAAAATTTTATATATTTACAGTGTATACAACGTGGTTTTAATATATGTACCCATCGTGAAATGATTAGATTAACTTATGTCACCTCACATACCATTTTTTTGGTGAGAACATTTGAGACCTACTCTCTTAGAAATTTTCAAATATATAATACTTACTATTAACTATAGTCACCATGCTGTACAGTATATTTCCAGAACTTATTCTGTCTAACTAAAACTTTATACTTTTTGACTCCCCATTGCTCTTTTATCCCCAGCCCTTGGCAGTTACCATTTTACCCTCTGCTTCTGTGAGTTCAGCTTTTTTAGATTCCACATGTAAGTGGGATCATGAAGTTTTTTACTTTCTGTGCCTGGCTTATTTCATTTAGCAGAACAAGAACATTTTAAAACCACTTTTTCTGTGAAGCTTTTTAACTCCACCCATCTCATGTTGAACTCATGTCATGTTGATAGGTAACCTTTTTTCTTGACTACTCTACTTATTTTGTATGTGTCATACATAAGTAAATGTGAGGAGCAGTAGTAGATCAGGGTTTGAAATTTCAGTGGAAATTATTAAAATACTAATTGTGCAACCTCCAGATCTGTGGAGGGAAAGGCAAAGGATTCTCTTTTCAAGTCATAACATACCTTGCATCCATACTCTATGTTTATATATTAGACTTTGTGACAAGATAATAAGTATTCGATAGTTCTTCCCTTCGAAAAGCTTAGAATCTTATTAGGAGTATTCATTCAGACAGCAAACATCTTTAGATGTCTGCTCTGCTAGGAGCTAGGCATTGCTATACAGTGGTTAGTTACGTAGACAACTTCTTTTTTTTTTTTTTTTTTTTTGAGACACGGTCTCACTCTGTTGCCCGGGCTACAGTGCCTAGGCGTCAGCCTAACTCACAGCAACCTCAAACTCCTGGGCTCAAACAATCCTTCTGCCTCAGCCTCCCGAGTAGGTGGGACTACAGGCATGCGCCACCATGCCCGGCTAATTTTTTCTATATGTTTTTAGTTGTCCAGCTAATTGCTTTCTATTTTTTCAGTAGAGATGGGGTCTCACTTTTGCTCAGGCTGGTCTTGAGCTCCCGAGCTCAAGCAATTCTCCTGCCTCGGCCTCCTAGAGTGCTAGGATTACAGGTGTGAGCCACCGCGCCCGGCCCCGTAGACAACTTCTGACTCAGACATCAGACTTATGAAAATTTAGTAAGACAGTGTGAAATGACATAGGAGTAGACAAAGTAATGTGCACATATGGAAACCTGATATATGACAAAGGTGGCAAAACAGGTCATTGGGGAAGGAGGGACAAGGCCATAAATGGCACTCATGATGAAATAAATGGTTTCCTACTTCACACATACACAAAAATCATTTTCAAGTGAAATAAGTACTTAAATGAGAAAAGCAAAACTTTTAGAAGAAAATATGAAAAGACTTTTATCATCTCTAAAGGGAGAAAGATTTCTTAAACCAAATTCAAAAAAAGAACCATAACACCTAAGATTGATAAATAGAACTACACTAAAGAAATGATTAAAAAAAAAACCTGAGAAAACAAGCTCCAAACTGGAAGGTGTTTGCGGCGTGTATTAATTACTTTATAAAGAATTAGTATCCTGGCTGGGCGCAGTGGCACACTCCTGTAATCCTAGCACTCTGGGAGGCCGAGGCGGGCGGATTGTTTGAGCTCAGGAGTTCGAGACCAGCCTGAGCAAGAGCGAGACCCCGTCTCTACTAAAAATAGAAAGAAATGATTTGGACAGCTAAAAATATATATAGAAAAAAAAAATTTAGCCGGGCATGGTGGCGCATGCCTATAGTCCCAGCTACTCGGGAGACTGAGGCAGAAGAATTGCTTAAGCCCAGGAGTTTGAGGTTGCTGTGAGCTAGGCTGACGCCACGGCACTCTAGCCAGGGCAACAGAGTGAGACTCTGCCTCAAAAAAAAAAATAAATAAAAGAATTAGTATCCAGTATAAAGAACCTGTAGTAAAAAGATAAGCAACTCAAGAGAAAAACAGGCAAAAGGCATGAACAGGAATTTCACGGAACAGGAAACAAGAATGGCCAGTAATCTACAAAGAAAAATGTGCAACTTCATTAGTAATCAGGTAAATGCAGATTAATACTACAGTAAGATACCATTTTACACCATTTTGACAAAAATTAAAAAATCTGACAATTCAGGTACTGGAGAGGGATATAGATACTGTTGATGGAAATAAAGTGTTAACCACTTTGGAAAATGATTTTGTATTATTTTGCAAAGGTAAATGTACATACGCTGCAACCTAGCAGTTCCTCTGGTACACCCAAGAAATCTTTGGGCATATACACAAGGAGATATGTGCAGGAATGTTCATAGCCACGTATTTGGAATAGCAAAAAACCCAGGAACAGCTCAAATGACCATTGACAGGAGAGTGGATAATTAAATTATAATGAATGCATAAAATGGAGTACTAGGTAGCTGTGAAAATGAATAAATTACAACTATATACACCATATTGTTAGACATAATGTCGAATAAAATGACTATATTTTATGCATATGTTGTATCATTTTAATAAAATTCAAAAACAAATACAACTTAAATATGTTGTTTATGAAAAATGTATAGTAAAACTAGTTTTTAAAAAAGCAAAAGGGGCCAGGTGCAATAGCTAATGCCTGTAATCCCAGCACTTTGCGAGGCTGAGGCGAGAGGATTGCTTGAGGCCAAGAGCTCAAAACTAGCCTGGATAACATAGCGAGACCCTATCTCTACAAAGTAAAAATTTTAAAAATTAGCCAAACATAGTGGCACATGCTTACAGTTCCAGCTACTTGGGAGGCTGAGGTAGGAAGATCACTTGAGCCCAGAAATTGGAGGTTGCAGTGAACTATGATCATGCCACTGCACTCTAGCCTGGGCTACAGAGCAAGACCCTGTTTATAAAAAAAAAAAAAAAAAAAGGCAAAAGAATGATAATCATAAATTCAGGAAAGCGGTTGTCTCTGGGAGGAAGGTCAGGGATTAGGAAGAGTATAGGAGCACATAGGTAGTACTTAAAATGATCCAATCTTAAGCTGGGTGGTGGACCCAAGGGTATTTGTTCTGTCATTATGGTTTACAACTTAAAACTTATGTAATATTTTATGTGGATAAAATGTTATAAAGATACTTTTTAAAAAGAAGCAATGGGGTGAAGTAGGGGCACAATTTTGTTCTTAATTCCAAAATACCTGTTTTTCTATGGAGGATGTTAGGGTTGATTAAAAAATAGTAATAATAATCTTTTCCTAGTCATTAAATTGAGAATATAGGAAAGTACATTTCAGGGCACCATGATGCCCAATTCTGTTGTATTTCATACAGTTCTGTGCTGGTTAGACAGATGAAATTTCAAACATTTATTTACTTTGAGGAACAAGAAAATATATGAAAAACAATGCTTATAGGAAAGTGTCAGGAATAACAAAAAAATCTTGAAAAGGAAGAATAAAGTTGGGGAGGGCTCACAATTTATGATTTCAGACTAACTACAAAGTTATAGTAATTAAGAGAGTGTGGTATTTATTGGTTTATGGATAGAACAGTGGAATACAATTGAGAGTCCAGAAATAAACCTTCTCTTTTATAATCAGTTGATCTTAAACAAGGGTGCCAAGACAATTTAATGGGGAAAGAATAGTGTTTTTGAACAAATGATACTGGGACAACTGGATACTTTTTCCACATGGAAAAGAATGAAGTACTACCCCTACCTCATACCATATATAAAAAATTAACTAAGTAGATCAAAGACCTAAATGTAAAAGCTAAAACTATTGAATTTTTAGAAGAAAATATAAGTATAAATCTTCATGACCTTGGATTAATCAATGGTTTCTTAGATATGACACCAAAAGCATAAGCAACCAAATAAAAAAACAGATAAGTAGATTGTGTCCTTTTGTGCTTCAAAGGACACAATCAAGAAAGTGAAAACATAACCCATAGAGTGAGAAAAGTTTTATAAATTATATATCTGATAAGGGAGATGTATCTAAAATATATAAAGAACTACTATAACCTAACAATAAAAGGACAAATAATCCAGTTAAAAATGGGTAAAGAGCATAGTAGACGTTTCTCCAGAGAAGATACACAAATGGCCAGTAAGCACATCAAAAGATGCTCAGAATCATTAGTGATTAAGGAAATGCAAATCAAAAACACTGTGAAATACCACTTCACACCCACTAGGATGGCTGTAATAAAAAAAGCCATCCTATTATTATGGGCAATAATTTGCATTGTCAAGAATGCAAAGAAACTGGAACTGTCATAAACTGCTGGTGAGAATGTAAAATGGTACGGCAGTTTCTCAGAAAGTTAAACATAGAGTTACCATATGACCCAGCAGTTCTACTCCTAGCTATATACCCAAGAGAATGGAAAACATATGTTCCACAAAAGCTTGTGCACAAATGTTCATAGCAGCATTGTTTCATTATAGCTAAAAAGTAGAAACACCAGCTTGGACAATATAGTGGGACTCTAACTCTATAAAAAATTTAAAAATTAGCTAAGTGTAGTGGTATGTGCCTATAGTCCTAGCTACTCAGGAGGCTGAGGCAAGAGGATCACTTGAGCCCAGGAGTTTGAGGTTGTAGTGAGCTATGATCATGCCACTGCACTCCAGCCTGGGAGACAGAGCAAGACCCTGTCTCAAAAGAAAAAAAGTAGAAACAACCTAAGTGCCCATCATCACCTGATGAATGGATAAACATAATGTGTATAGTCATACCAATGGAATATTATTTGGCCATAAAAGGAATAAAATTCTGATATGTGCTATAACCTTGAAAACATAATGCTAAGAGAAAAAAGTCAGACACAGGTCACATCGTATGATTCTGATTATATGAAATGTCTTGAATAGATAAATCTGAAGAGACAGAAATTAGATTACTAGTTACCAGGAATTGAGCAGAGAAAAGAATGGGGAATAACTGCTAATGGATATGGGGTTTCTTTTTGGGGTGATGAAAATGTTCTGGAATTAAAAAATGATGATGGTTGCACAACCTTGTGAATATACTAAAAAACCACTGCCTTACACATTTTAAATGGGTGATATGTGGGTTTTATCTTAATAAAGCTGGGTTTGGGTATTTTTTTGTGGTTTGTCTTTATATATATATATATATGTATATATATATGTATTTTTAATATATATATTTCTTTTTGAGACAGAGTCTCGTTCTGTTGCCCTGGCTAGAGTGCCATGGCGTCAGCCTAGCCCACAGCAACCTCAAACTCCTGGGCTCAAGTGATCCTCCTGCCTCAGCCTCCCGAGTAGCTGGGACTACAGGCATGTGCCACCATGCCTGGCTAATTTTTTTCTATATATATTTTTAGCTGTCCAGATCATTTCTTTCTATTTTTAGTAGAGATGGGGTCTCGCTCTTGCTCAGGCTGATCTCGAACTTCTGACCTCAACTGATCCTCCCGCCTAGGCCTCCCAGAGTGCTAGGATTACAGGCGTGAGCCACCGCACCCGGCCTGTGGTTTGTTTTTAAAGTGTCAGGAATGAAACTTTGAAGCATTTTTACTATTTTTGATCTTTAGAATCTACTGCTCAGCATTTAGAAATTATTCCTGTAGTTTTGACTGATCATATGTTTGCATAGGAAAGAAATGTTATGAAGTGAAAGAAAAAACCATTGCTTAATTCTGAGCTGTGGATGATATGAATTTAATATTATAAATTTCTTACTGCATAATTATGATTTTCAATTCCTATTTAGCCCTCTTTCTCTGGGCTTTAAGGGTATATAAGTAAACTGAAAAGAATGAAGGAAAAAAAATCAAGATCTTCAGATTTCTAAAACAAACAATATATTGTGAGAGAAGTTGCTGAATCTCCTTCCCTTATTTTATTAGTTTATAGCTGTGGTGCCTAGTTTATTTGAGAGCAAACTTAGAGGCAGGGAATTGGTTGGATGATTCTTTAATTTTTTTTATAATATGCTCACTTACCATTGCAGGGCTTGAAGTATAGAAGAAAGCTCATGGAATTCATTGTTGACCAGGTGGATTTTTTTGTTGTTGTTGAGGTGGAGTCTCGCTATGTTGCCCAGGCTGGTCTTGAACTCTTGGGCTCAAGCAGTCCTTCCACCTTGGCCTCCTGAGTAGCTCAGACTATAGGTGCATGCCACTGTATCTGGCAAGCTCCAGAATTCTGATTGCCTCTTTCATCCTGTGGAAATATAGAACCTTGTAAGAAAGACATTTGAATTGTCAGGATTTCTTTGAGCAAAGCTTTATGACCCTGATATAAGGGAAAATATTTGCAGAAAATGCTATTAACGTTCTTTGTAAGAGTAGCGTATGTACAGGTTTCATGAGAACCTGGCCTATCTTTAGAGACTTTCTAGTGCTGGTTGATTTCATTCATATAAATGTAAAAAAACCCCTGCATCTTGCCCTTCCTGTATTTAATTGGGATGTTGAGCCAGTGTTTATTTTAGGAATTTTTAGGCTTAAGATAAATAAGAGGTAGTTGATTTCCTTTTGTCCTAGCAGTTAAAATTTTGACTAGAAAATATACATTTTTGCTTAGTCAATATTTTTCAACCATAAATTCAAACATATGGTTGGGGAACCTATGGATTAAAAGAGACTTAGAAGTATGTCCATCAGTTTCACTTTGTAGCCCTTTTGTAACTGGATTCAAGCAAACTCTTAAAAAAATACAGACAATTGTAAATTTGAATTCCGGCTAGGTATTTGATATTGAAAAATTATTATAAACTTTAGGAGTGATAATGGTGGTCTGATTCTTTCTCTTTTATTAAAGTCTTTATCATATAGAGATACATACTGAAAAGTTTACAGATGTTATGATCCAGAACTTGTTTCAAAGTAATATGGGAACTATAAGTGGGTGGGAGGTATAGATGAAATAATGTTGGTCATAAATTATTGTTGAAGCTGGTTGATGGGTACATTGGAGGTTCATTATAGTATTCTATTTTTGTATATATTTGAATTTCTCCGTAATAAAACATAAAATTTTAAAATATATATGGTCAATAAATTGCCAGTATAATTATCATAGACAGAACTTGTTGGAATTTTTTGTTTTGTTTATTTGTCAACCTCTACAATCACTAGTCTGCTGGCTCAGTAACTGAGGGTCTAGTCTACTGAGGAGCTTTCAATTTTCTGTGAGAGTATAGGGCAAGCCACTGTTGGCCCATTAATAGCCACCTATGTACCCATTCTTTTGTGGTCTAGCTTCGTAGCCTAACTGCAGTGACTCCATCTGTCAAGTGGAACATACATTTCAGAGGGACCCATCCCATTCTGATGGTTTGGGGTAGAAAGTTGAGGCAGCCTTTTGGACCCAGTGGTGGTTGGGCTGAGCCAGTGGTGCCCACTCTCTGGCTCTCTGCCTGTTCCACTGCCCACCCCACCACCATAACAGAACAGGCTATCTCCTTCACCAAAGACTTCCTGACTGGAGGCATTGCTGCCACTATCTCTAAGATGGCCATGGGGCCCATTGAGCAGGTCAAGCCGCTGCAGCAGGTGCAACATGCCCCAAGCAGATCATGGCCAACAGGCAGTACAGAGGCATCATGGGCTGCATTGTCTACATGCCCAAGGAGCAGGGCATGCTGTCTTCATGGAGGGGCAACCCAGGCAATGTCATCCACTACTTCCCCACACAAGCTGTCAACTTCACCTTCAAGGATAAGCACAAGCAGGTTTTCCTTGCGGGGAGGATGGACAAGCACACACAGTTCTGGAGGTATTTTTGGGGCAACCTGGCCTGCGCAGGGATGGCCAGGACCTCCTCATTGTGCTTCATCTACCCACTGGATTTCGCCAGAACCTGCCTGACCGCCAACATTAAGAAGTCAGATATGGACTTCAAAGGCCTGGGACACTGTCTGGTGAAGATCACTGAGTCTGACAGGATCTGGGGCCTGTATCAGTACTTCAGTGTTTCAGTGTAGGCATCATCATCTACTGGGAGGCCTACTTCCGTGTGTATGACACAGCCAAAGGCATGCTCTCTGACCCCAAGAACACCCACATCATGGTGAGCTGCATGGTAGCCCAGACCATGACAGTTGTTGCTGACATGAAGCCCTACCCCTCAGCACCATGCAGCAGTGGGTGATGATGCAGTCTGGGCACAAAGAAGCTGACATTGTGTACGCAGGCACCCTCGCTAATCGGAGGAAGATCTTCAAAGACAAAAGGGCACAGCCTTCTTCAAGGGCATGTGGTCCAACATCCTCAGAGACATGGGAGGAGCCTTCGTGCTAGCCCTGTATCATGAGCTGAAGAGAGTCATCTAAGTGCCTCTGTCTCCCCAGTATGAGAAATGGGAACCAAAGGAATCATGTAGAATATTTAACTATTCAGGACCATTGACCTTCAAGAAATTCCAGTCATCTGTCCTGGCCAGATGATGTCTGTAGAGGACTGGGGAAGGCTCTAGAAAAGGGGCTCATTGTGATCTTGTTTGACCATTGGCAGCTGATTCCATATATTGATTATTGGGGGGAGGGAAGTCATAATATTGTGGGCCCATGAGATAGGCAGTTCTGGTACTTAGACCTAGAGTCCAGATGATTGTAGGAGTTGTGTTTAAGTATTTATTTAAAACAAAAAAATCATGTCTCCCATTTGTACTTAAGCACTAGCTCCTGTTTTGCACAGCTGAATATTGCAATTATGTTCTATGTTGGGCGTTCTGCTGCAAAACAATAAAAACAGGACACTGAGGACAAAAAAAAAGTTTAGGCAATATTTTGTTTGGATCTAGCTTAGGTATATTAGCTCTCTAAAATTTTCTATCTGGTTTTGAGTATTCTTTGTAAACCAGTAAACAGTGTTAATGATTTTTTTTAACCAAACATAATGAAATAGAGGACTTTAAAAATATTTATAAAATTATTTTTCTTAAAAATGAAAAGAAATGAAGATATTTCAATAATAATTAGCACAGTTTATTAATATTTATTCACGAATGGATCATCTTTTGAAGTCATATCATTTTCCCTTGGTGTGGGTTAGTTTTTGACCAAGTCTTCTATTTATGAACCCTGATGACATAAAGAGAAAGAAGGTAGGTATCCTCTTAGTCTCTGTGCTCCCATACCTATAAAAGGCAATGGTTGTTTAGAGAATCTATTGCATTTCTCAGATTCGACTCACTAGGAAGAGATAGCACTCTTTAGATGTACTTGCTGAATTAATATTCCTTTTTTTAAAAAATAAGAGAGATTAGCTAACAACAAATTACATTCTGACAAAATAAGTTTTATCTAGTTTAAACATGGAAAAAGACTTACATATTCTCTTGTTTTTGCTGATTTGGTGTGAGGCGATTACGTGTGGCCACTTAAATCATCAGAGTCAAGGTGATGGCCAACATAGAAGTCTTAATGTGTCTTTCATCCTTAGGTAAGACATGGGTGAACTGTTAGTGAACCTCCCCTACCCACCTATTTTTCTGTTAGTTATGGATTTGGGTGAAGCTTAAATTTTTGATGACATTAAACCT
The DNA here is from genome assembly GCA_028533085.1 of Varecia variegata. Lineage (NCBI taxonomy): Eukaryota > Metazoa > Chordata > Mammalia > Primates > Lemuridae > Varecia > Varecia variegata. The sequence continues at coordinate 40,558,099 of CM052444.1, forward strand.
GAGGTAAGTGGCAGTCTTGGATATTTTGATATCTGAGACACCATTTCTTTTTTTTTTTTTTTTTTGAGACAGAGTCTCACTCTGTTGCCCGGGCTAGAGTGAGTGCCGTGGCATCCTCCTAGCTCACAGCAACCTCAAACTCCTGGGCTCAAGCAATCCTACTGCCTCAGCCTCCCGAGTAGCTGGGACTACAGGCATGCGCCACCATGCCCGGCTAATTTTTTTTCTATATATTTTTAGTTGGCCAGATCATTTCTTTCTATTTTTAGTAGAGATGGGGTCTCGCTCTTGCTCAGGCTGGTCTCGAACTCCTGAGCTCAAACAATCCGCCCACTTCGGCCTCCCAAGAGCTAGGATTACAGGCGTGAGCCACCGCGCCCGGCCTGAGACACCATTTCTTAGACTATAATGTTTCTTTTTTTTTTTTTTTTTTGAGACAGAGTCTCACTCTGTTGCCCGGGCTAGAG
>CM052444.1:40559065-40583333 GCA_028533085.1 Varecia variegata
CATGGATAGCTTTTAATAATAATGCTTAAGTCAGGGCTATTAGTGCGCCCATCACCTGAGTAGTGTTCATGGTACCTGTTAGGTAGGTTTTTACCCCTTCCCTGCCCCTCCTTTTTTGATTTCCAGTGACTTTTACTTCTCTCTGTGCCCATTGATTAGTTCCAAATTATTAGATGGTATTTTTTAAATATTCTGAGAGAGAGATAATTTTTTTAAATCTTTTAATTTTCCCTTATTTCTTCATTTAGTATATGTCAGTTGTCTCACTATGTTTCCGAGGCTTGTATCAAACTCCTGACCTCAGGTAATCCTCCTTGCCTCGGCCCCTGAACCTCCCGAGTAGCTGGGTTACAGGCGTGAGCCACCATGCCCAGCTGGTTTTTGATTATTTGTACTCAGAGCCCACAGGGGTTTTTTGGGCCCTCAGTCTAATCACCTTACCCTATCATGTTCTGGTATTTCTTAAATATTTCTCGGTGGAATTGTCTACAGTTGAGTCAGGGGGCATTTTCTTTTGAGACATCCTAGTAGAATGGTATAATCTGTCTTCTGCTTGAATTTATATAAAAGAATGGAAAACTCCTTTAGTATTCTGAGGAAAGAAGGATTCCTTTTTTCAGGACCAACGCTGCCATTTGGCCTATATACACCCATACTACCTCCCACTCTTTCTCTTCTGGTACCAAGGTCAAAATATTGATTATATTCTTAGACTAAAAAAGGCAGTGTGATAAGGTATTTTGGGAAAAGTTGATGGAAATCTTCAGTTTAATATTTTTGGGTTACCTAGGCTAATTTCTTTTGTCAGTTTGGATACCTACTGCTTTCTTAGACTTCAGAATCTTTCCTACTCTTGGTAATCTCCGATGATCACCCATCAGTTTGGGGAAATAATGTTTTCCTATTCTAGTATTTCCAGTAAAGGCAGGGAGAATGTATCATAGGTGAGGTCATTGACTAAGATTTGGTACTTTGTCTCTCTTTTACAGCCCCAGGTACCCAGTTTGTTAAGCCGACAGTTGGAGTCCCACAAGTGTTCTCTCAGATGACCCCAGTGAGGCCAGGCTCCACAATGCCTGTGAGGCCCACCACCAACACCTTCACCACTGTCATCCCAGCCACTCTGACCATTCGAAGCACCGTCCCACAGTCCCAGTCCCAGCAGACCAAGTCCACTCCCAGCACTTCCACCACCCCCACTGCCACACAGCCGACCTCACTGGGGCAACTAGCTGTTCAGCCACCAGGCCAGTCAAACCAGACCACGAATCCTAAGCTAGGTAAGGCTTGGGAAGAGGAGATGGCAGAGCTAGTCGGGGGTGGTGGGTGGAAAACAGATGATTGTCACTTGGTCACCATAGCTCCCTCTTTCCCCTCTCCACCTGCAGTGAGCATTGCCAGCTTTGTCACTGTGAAGCGACCTGGTGTTACAGGTGAAAATAGCAATGAAGTGGCCAAACTGGTGAATACCCTTAACACCATCCCTTCCCTGGGCCAGAGTCCTGGGCCATTGGTGGTATCCAACAACAGTTCTGCCCATGGCTCTCAACGAACCAGCGGACCTGAGTCTTCAATGAAAGGTATAATAACCTGAGGAGACCCTGAGCAGCCAGTCATTCAAAGACATTATTAAATAAAGTGTTTGTTGAATCAGAACTCTATACTCTGAAATAAGGAAATGAAGTAGAATATGGTTGCTATAATCTGTTCTCCCTGAAACTTTAATGAAGTAAGTAGGATAGCCACTTGTGAAAAGTGTAACTGAATCAGCTATAAGGAATTCTGTGTGTAATTGTGCTTTGGGGATTAGTGACATGGATTGATTGATTGGAGATGGCTGGGATAATCAAAGATAACTTCATGGGAGAGGTAGATTTCTGAACAAAGTTTTAAAGTTGGCATATGGCAAGAGAGGTCTACAGGTAGAGAAGGATATGAGCCATGAGGGTTTTTAATGGTGTATTGCAGAGGTTGGTAACGTTTTTCTGTAAAGAGCCCCAGTAGTAAATATTCTAGGCATTAGGTTAGGCGAACGTGATAACCACTACACTATGGAAACCTGCTTTATTCTAGGCATTATGTACAATTATAGTCTCCGTGGCAGCTACTCAAGTGTGCCATTGTGGTGTGAAAGCAGCCATAGATAATACATAAACGAGTGAGCATGGCTGTGTGCCTCTAAAATAATTTATGGACTCTGAAATTTGAATTTCAGATGATTTTTATGTGTTGAAAATTTAATTCTTTTACTTTTATTTCAACCATTTAAAAACATAAAAACCTTTAACAAATGGTATTGGGAAAACTGTATATCCACATTGAAGAAAATGAAGTTGGACCCTTTATACCAAATACAAAAATTAATTCAATATGGATCAGAGACCTAAACATGAACTAAAACTATGAAACTCTTAAAAGAAAACATAGGGAGAAAGCTTCATGGTTTGGATTTGACAGTGATTTCTGTTTCTTGGATATGATACCAAAAGCACAGGCAAGAAAAGATAAAAATAGGTAAATTGAATTATATGTGCAATAAAGGACACTATAAACACAGCAAAAAGGCAACCCACAGAATGGGAGAACATATTTGCAAAGAATATATCTGATAAGAGGTAGTGTCCAGAATATGTAAAGAACTCCTACAACTCAACAACAAAAAAACCCAAGCAACTCAAAAATGGGCAAAGGACTTCAGTAGATATTTTTCCAAAGAAAATTATTAAATGGCCAATAAGCTCATGAGAAGATGCTCAGCATCCCTAATTAATCATTAGGGAAATACAAATCATAAGCCATAGTAAGATAGCATCTCACACCCATTATGATGGTTACTGTCAAATAAAACCAGAAAAAAAATAAATATTGGTGAGGATGTGGGAAAGTGGAACCCTTAAGCACTGTTAGTAGGAATGTAAAATGATGCAGCCACTTTGGAAAACATTGCAATGATTCTCAAAAAGTTAAAAAGTAGAATTACTCTATGCTCCAGGAATTCCTCTTCTGGGTATATACCCAAAAGAATTGAAAGCAGGGACTAGAACAGATTTTTGTACACCCATGTTCATAGCAGCAGAATTCACAGTAGCAGAAAGGTGAAAACAACCCAAGTGTCTGTAGACTAATGAGTGAATAAACAAAATGTGGTATGCACATACAGTGCTATATTGTTAATGCTTAAAAAGGAAGGAAATTTTGACACATGTTAAAACATGGTTGAACCTTGACGACATTATGTTAAGTGAAATAAACTAGTCACAAAAGGACAATTAATGTATGATTCCACTTATATGAGGTACCTACCTAGAGTAGTCAAATTCATAGAGACAGAAAGAATAGTGGTTGCCAGAGCCCAGGGGGAGGGAGAAATGGAGAGTTGGTTTTTAATGGGTGTAGAGTTTCAGTTCTGCAAGATGAAGAGTTCTGGAGATTGCTTGCACAAAGTTATGAATGTACTTAACTTCACACGTAACTTTCACACTTGTGAAGTGTAAAAATGGTTAAGATGATAAATTTTTTTATGTATATTTTACCACAATTTTTTTTTTAATCTTGTAAAAATTATTCTTAGCTTATGGGCCAAATAGAAACTGGCAGCTGGGCTGAATTTGGTCTACCAGGTGTAGTTTGTTGACCCTTGGCCTAGAATTAGAAAAACGGTGAAAGGAGTGTGCCTCAAACATAGTGATCACTCATGCTTGCTTACCCTTTGATATATCTCACAGGGAACATTTGACCTTATCGTAAAAGGTTAGTAATTTTTTTCCAGTATCACTGTATTAATCTTATAAGTTCTTCTTGCTTCTTCCAGTGACCTCTTCAGTCCCAGTGTTTGACCTCCAAGATGGTGGACGGAAAATATGTCCACGATGTAATGCTCAATTTCGTGTTACTGAAGCTCTGAGAGGTCACATGTGTGTAAGTGATATCACCTCTGATAGCGGTCCAACTTAAGTGGCTACTGTGTATAACTCCATTAATAATTGGAAGGTTGTGAAATGGGGCTCTAAAATGACTTGGAAGCTTTTTAAAGGGTCGCTTTCTCTCTTGATCTGTTTTAGAAGAGCTGTGTACTTAGGAATGTGATAGGATATATTTAAAGACCCTCAAATAGAACATACATGACCTTAGTTCCTTAGCATGATAGATTTTGAAACCACACAGGAGGACAGGTCTGTAGATAATAAGCACTTAAATCATATTGGTCTCAGTTCATTTTCTTTTTTTTTTTGAGATGGAGTCTCACTGTGTTTCCCGGGCTAGAGCGCCATGGTGTCAGCCTAGCTCACATCAGCCTCAAACTCCTGGGCTCAAGTGATCCTACTGCCTCAGCCTCCCGAGTAGCTGGGACTACAGGCATGCGCCACCATGCCCGGCTAATTTTTTCTATATGTATTTTTAGTTGGCCAAATCATTTCTTTCTATTTTTAGTAGAGACGGGGTTTCGCTCTTGCTCAGGCTGGTCTCGAACTCCTGAGCTTAAACGATCCACCCTTCTTGGCCTGCTGGGATTACAGGCATGAGCCACTGCGCCCGGCTTCATTTTATGTTAATTGTGTCATTGGATGAATCAGGAGGTATCATCTAGTCCCCATTTGTTAGCCTTTTCATTTTTTGTTATTAGCCCAGATGCAAATGTTGGAACTTCTTTTTGCTGGGGGAGCGCAGAACCAAATTACACTAGTGAGTGGTGAAGGGTTATAAGATAGGCAGGAGGAAAAAGTACAAGATGCTTCTTGGGGTGGCATATGGCTGTGGATATATGCTAGAAAAAGCAAAACCTAGAAACACTGGAAAACTGAAGGGTGAAAGCTAGATGAGAATACCTAGAACCAAACTTACTGAGGAATTGAGTGAAGTTAAGCACATTCTAGCCTCCAAGATAACCAGAATGATCAGATGTCTTCCTTTATAGTACTGTTGCCCAGAAATGGTTGAATACCAGAAGAAAGGAAAGTCCCTGGATTCAGAACCCAGTGTCCCTTCAGCAGCAAAGCCCGCATCTCCTGAAAAAACAGTTCCTGTTGCTTCCCCACCCTCTTCTACACCTATTCCTGCTCTGTCACCACCAACCAAAGTACCAGAGCCAAATGAGAATGTGGGTGATGCTGTCCAGACCAAGCTCATTATGCTAGTAGATGACTTCTACTATGGACGGGATGGTGGCAAAGTAGCCCAGCTCACAAACTTCCCTAAGGTCGCCACATCTTTCCGATGCCCACATTGTACCAAAAGGCTAAAAAACAATATTCGGTAAGTGTTGAAGAGCTTTGGAGATTACCCTGGACAAGAGAAGACTTAAATTTTTCTACATATTTAAGTCTTTCTCTTTGGAGAATGGTCCCATTATACAGTCTTGCTGGGGGTTATCATTAAATCAATAACTAGTCTTCTAGAAGGAGATATTGTGGTAATAAAAGATAATTTGGGTAGGGTAAGGGAAACCAGTGCCTCTCCTTCCACAGAATTCTCTAGTGTCAAGAACCCATTATCTTTTTGAGCTCAGAAAAGGACTGTCCCAAACAAAGGAAATTTGGGGGTGAAGGGGAGCAGATGTTTATTCTGTGATTCTACCACTGTATTTCTCAAAGGCTATTGATTTTTTATGTTTTCTGTACTTTGTGCTGTGTAACAGATTCATGAACCATATGAAACACCACGTAGAACTCGATCAGCAGAATGGTGAGGTGGATGGTCATACTATCTGCCAACACTGTTACCGCCAGTTTTCCACTCCCTTCCAGCTCCAGTGCCACTTGGAAAATGTTCATAGTCCCTATGAATCTACTAGTAAGTTTGGAAACTCTTAAACTCTAGGGGAATATACCTTGTTCTTTACTCATTGAATGGTGCTGGGGGGAGCCCATTATAATTATTTATATATGGGTAACAGTGTAGAGGAAGTACTTTGCATATTTGTAGCCAATTCTGTACTTCACTAACCCTATTTTACTATAAAACTGACTTTTGTTCTGTTCAAGCCTGGATTGAGTTTAGTTTTAGATCCTGAGTTGTTAGGGGCTTTGGTTCAGGACCACTATAGAGAAACAAATGCAAAGAATTTATTTGTTTGTTTTGAGACAGAGTCTCGCTCTCTTGCCCCAGGTGGAGTGCAGTGGCGTCATTGCTCACTGCAACCTCAAACTTCTCAGCTCAAGCAATCCTCCTGTCTCAGCCTCCTGAATAGCTGGGACTATAGGCATGCACCACCATGCCTGGCTAACTTTTCTATTTTTTGTATAGATGGGGTCGCTCTTGTTCAGGCTGGTTTCAAACTCGGCCTCAAGCAATCCTCCCGCCTTGGTGCTAGCATTACAGGTGTGAGCCACTGCACCTGGCTAGATCCTTTTATAGAAGGAGCAGTCATCTATATTTGGACTTCTGCTTTAGTTATTGCACTGATAAGTTTTATGTAGGATAAAAGATAATACTATAAAGTACTTTATCATTAAGACAGTGCTTTCAGTGTAATATATGGTGAGTTGGAGTGTTACCTATACTGTATATCTTACAGGTGAGGGAACACAAGGCTGAACACAAGCTCATAGAAATTCATTCACTTAAGAGCATACACCTCTAGTGAGGAGACATTGTGAGGATTTGAGCCCAGTCTTCAGAATATTTCTAATGTCCTTTATGGGGTTTCCAGTTTTGTTGAAAAGATAATAATATGTAAATGTAGGAAAATGGGAGAACAGGACAGTGCATTAGAAATATATGCATTATATCTGTGGTCCCAGCCCCAATACCAGTCCGTGGCCTGTTAGGGACCCGGCTGCAGAGCTCTGCCCCCCAGTCCATGGAAAAATTGTCTTCCATGAATCTTAGGAACTGGGGAGCCGCACAGAAGGAATTGAGCGGCAGGTGAGAGAGTGAGCAAAGCTTCATCTGTATTTACAGCCACTCCCCATGGCTCGCATCACTGCCTAAGCTCTGGCACCCACCCCACCCACCGTATGTGGAAAAATTGTCTTCCGTGAAATCGGTCCGTGGTGCCCAAAAAGGTTGGGGACCACTGCAGTATATGTTACCAGTGGTAGGTGAAATAGTTCAGAGAAGGGAAAAGATCCTTTCATTTTTTTTTTTTGAGACAGAGTCTCACTCTGTTGCCCGGGCTAGAGTGCCATGGCCTCAGCCTAGCTGACAGCAGCCTCAAACTCCTGGGCTCAAGCGATGCTCCTGCCTCAGCCTCCCAAGTAGCTGGGACTGCAGGCATGCGCCACCATGCCTGGCTCATTTTTTCTATATATTTTTAGTTGTCCAGCTAATTTCTTTCTATTTTTTTTTTTTTTTTTTTTTAGTAGAGACAGGGTCTTGCTCTTTCTCAGGCTGGTCTCAAACTCCTGAGCTCAAATGATCTGCCCGCCTCAGCCTCCCAGAGTGCTAGGATTACAGATGTGAGCCACCGTGCCTGGCTGGAGAAGATCCTTGTGGCTTTCACAGAAAGTGATGCTTAAACTTATAGGCTCTTCAAATAAAAGAAAGATTTAGATGGATAGAAATTAGAAATACTTTTAATTGATTAGAAACAGCATGATCGAAAGCATAAAGACAAATGCATATTATCTGGATGCATTTGCTACAAATGAAAATCCTTGACTAAAGATGAATCAAACAGTAAAGACCTCTGTTACATCATTTATCTGGGAGATCTAGAAGTGGAGCAGGCTTCAAGTTAGACCTTAACAATTCTCTTGTCTCTGGCTCATAGTAGGTGGCTGCATTAGTCATAGGCACTATGTCTAGACACAAAATTGTCTAGACAAAGAAGAGAACATACTTTCCCCTTTGTTTCTTTCCTGAATCTGTTTATTATGAGTGAGGATTGCTTTCCCTTTATATCTCCTTGGCCATAATTGGGTCATAGGCCCATTCCTAAACCGGTTATTGGCAAGGGAAATGGAATTGCCGTAAGTAGCTTAGGCTAGCGCTGGTCAATAGAAATATAATGTGAGCTTCATGTGTGATTTTAATTTTTTTAGTAGTCACTTTTTAGTAGTCTCTCCCCTTATCCAAGGTTTCGCTTTCCATGGATCCAGTTACCCTTTCAGTTACCTTCTGTCAACTGCAGTCCCCAAACAGGTGGAATACAGTGCAATAAGATATTTCGGGAGAGAGAGAAACCATATTCACATAACTTTTATTACAGTATATTATAATTGCTCTATTGTTATTTTTATTAATCTTTTATGATGCCTAATTTATGTAGAGTACTATCCAAGGTTTCAGGTATACACTGGGGGCCTTGGAAATAAAGTTTTAAGAAAAAATTGCTGATGCATTTGCTCACACCTGTAATCCCAGCTACTTGGGAAGCTGAGACAGGAGGATCACTTAAGGCCAGGAGTTCAAGACTAGTCTGGGCAACATAGCAAGATCCCCATCTCTTCAAAAAAAATTTTTTCTTTTTTAAACCAAGCAAAAATAACTTTAATGGTATATTTTATTTGACTCAATATATCCAACATATAATCATTTCAACAGCATTCTTTTTTTTCCTCATTAAAAAACAAGATTTTTTGAAATACAAATCTTAATTAGGGATTACCATATTTCCAAGTGTTCACTAGACACATGTTGCTGATGGCTGCCTTATTGGTCAGTGGAACTTTGGACTAATCATTTGGTAGTAGAATATATGTTGGAATCAACCACTGTGACACTACAGTATAGTGCCAGGGTAGCCATCTTGGTCTAGGTTAGGACCCAAAATTCTTCACTGTTAGTTATGTGAAGCTAGGGTAATCCACACCTTCCAGTGAAAACACCTAACTTATTTTTGTATAGAATGTGGTGGGTGAGTTTTTGTCATTCCGTATATGTATGGACTCCACAGAGGGAAGATAAGTTTTTCCTTATGGAAAGAAACAGACAATGTAAACCCTCGTTGATCTTTTTGTCTGGACTTTTCACTCTATTATCCCTGACTTTTAATTTTTGAGTCTCTTATGACTTAAAATTTATACTGATGAAAAATCACCTTTCCTTAGTTTATATCAGTTTTATTCTTGGATTCCTTCCTAACTGCCTTTTTTATACCCATGACAGATCCTGCATAAAAGTAGCTTTTTTTTATTGATGTATAATAGATGTATATAGTTTCAGGGTATGTGTGATAATTTAATACATTCATATAATTTGTAAAAATCAAATTGATGTACTTAGGATATCCATCACCTTAAATATTTATGTTTTCTTTGTGTTAGAAACATTCGAATTATTCTTTTCTAGCTATTTTGAAATGTACTAGAGAGTATTATAAATTATAGTTACCCTACTGATCCGTCTAACACTAGGTCTTATTTCTTCTATCAAACCCTGTATTTGTACCCATTAATCAGCTTCTCTACACCCCCCGACCCCGCCCCAATCCTTCCAAGCCCTTAACCATCAGTCTACTCTCTAGCTTCATGAGATCCAGCTTTGTTAGCTCCCACATACAAGTGAGAACATGGGATATTTGTCTTTCTGTGCTTGGCTTATTTCACCTAACATATTCTCCAGTTCTATCCATTTACTGTAGGTGGAACTACAAGGATTTCCTTTTTTTTTTTAATGGCTGAGTAATATTTCATTGTGTATATATACCACATTTTCTTTTTTCTTTTTTTCTCTTTAGAGACAGGATCTCACTCTGTCACCCAGTGCTATCATATCTCACTGTAACCTTGAACTCCTGGGCTCAAGCGGTCCTCCTGCCTTGGCCTCCCAAAGCTCTGGGATTGTGAGCGTGCACCACCATGCCCAGCTATACCACATTTTATCCATTCATTCTTTGATGGGCACTTATGTTAATTCCATATTTTGGCCATTTTAAATAGTGCTGCAATAAACATGGAAATGCAGGTATCTTTTCAAAAAGTAGCTTATTTTTTAATGTTAATATTTTGGGACCTAGCGCTTTCTTTTTAATTTGGTGGAAATTTTTTTCCTTTTATTTTCTGAAGTGTTTTTAAATTAAATTATAGACATTATGACATTTCACCCCTAAGTACTTTACTATGTATCTCTAAAAAAGGATATTTTTGTGTATATAGCCACATTCCTTTGTTAAGACCTAACAGAATTAATCAGAAATCCTTAACTATCATTTAATTTCTAGTTTAGTTTCAAATTCCTGAGTTGTCATCAGAATATCAATGGAGCATTATATTTAATGGTGATAAAAGTATAATCTTAATAGCACTGCATTTTTATTCACACTTAAGGGCAGTGCATGACTAGACACTGTGTGGCTCTAGGGTTCTTTCACAAGTTTGCTTAATGCTGATTCATAGTCTTATATCTCATATAGAGCTCTTAATCTGCTTGGTTGTTAAGTTTCCTGTGAACCCCTTGAAATCATATACAAACTTTGCATATGTGAGCACTTTTCAGGGGAGGATTGCATAGTTTTCATTAGTCTCACAGAGGTTCAGGACTCAAAAATGTTTAAGACTATTGGTTCGGGCCGGGCGTGGTGGCTCACGCCTGTAATCCTAGCACTCTGGGAGGCCGAGGTGGGCGGATCGTTTGAGCTCAGGAGTTCGAGACCAGCCTGAGCAAGAGCCGAGACCCCGTCTCTACTAAAAAAATAGAAAGAAATTATATGGACAGCTAAAAATATATATATAGAAAAAATTAGACGGGCATGGTGGCGCATGCCTGTAGTCCCAGCTACTCGGGATGCTGAGGCAGTAGGATCGCTTAAGTCCAGGAGTTTGAGGTTGCTGTGAGCTAGGCTGATGCCATGGCACTCATTCTAGCCCGGGCAACAGAGTGAGATTCTGTCTCAAAAAAAAAAAAAAAGACTATTGGTTCGTATTCCTGTTTTCCACAGTGACTATCCTTAGCTACTTTTCGTCAGATATTCTAACATTGTTCCTTCTGGCATCATTACCCCACCTCCTTAGTACCCAATTAAAGGTAACAAATATAGGTTACTCTTCTAATCTTTCAAAAAATCTTATGTTGGTGGAAAGGAGAAAATGGTAGACTGAGGAAGAGGTAAGATTGAGAGAAGGATACTTTAGGGGGCGGGGGCTTAACCATGTTCAGGTGTCAGGAGGAGGAGCTTTTGGAGAAAAAGAGTCAAGAGAGGGAGAACTAATAATAGATTGACAAAGTCTTGGAACATGGAATGATGAGGTTGGATGAGCCTTAGAATGGCATAAGGGATCTATCCTTCCATAATTTGAAAAACAGAAATCTGCAGAACTAGGTCTGAATGTAAAGAAAAAGAAAAACAGGAAGCAGAAGCTGTAGTAGTTCATGCCTATTTTCTCAAAGTAGGAGACTGTGTTAGGTGTTAAGGAGGTGGCAGGGGGTGATGGTACTCAGAGGGACAGTTTTAGGATAGCCACTATGCAGAATCATTTAATTCTCCCCTCCTTAATCTTTTTCTATATTACCTCTTTCCCATACACGATTGATCTGTCAAAGGTAACTAGAGATCTCTTAAATCACCTGATACCTATCTTGAGTTCCTACCTCACTAATTTTCTTGGTATGAGTTAATACATGTGAATGTTAGCATGGTGCTTGTGCTTACTGTCGTTTTTATTATTGATGTTGTGTGACAGCTGTGGCAATAAAGCTGAAACATAGGTGGGTTGTAGGAAAAGCCTTTGAGGTTGAATGAGATTGCCCAGGAAAATCATAGAATAAGAAAAACCTGGACAGAGGGTCGGAAAGCACCAATGCTTAAAAAGATGGTCTAGAAAAGAAAAAAAAAATTAATTAAAAGAGATAAGTGAATTGGGAGAATTAAAAAGGAGAATATATTGTCATGCTGCTGTCGTGTTAACTGTTTCCCAAACGTCATGAACTTTTCATGCCTACGTGCCTTTCATCTTGACTTCCCTGTCTCTCAAACCCCCATTCTTTGAAGATTCAGCTTATATGTCTTCTTAAAGCTTTTCCTCATTCCTCTAGGCAGAATTTATTTATCTGTGGCCTTGTAGCACCCAATGTACCGCTAGGCAGTGGTTCTAAATGGGATTGCAGACTCCTTTGAAAAGAAACACAAAATATGTGAATCCTCTTCTTAGAAAAATACACATTTTACTCTTTTGCAAATAATTTCAAGGGATACCTGGTTTCCCTGAGGCCTGTTCCATGGACCCCAGATTAAAAACTCCTGGCTTTTATCTGTTTGTTTTACTTTAAGGAATTACTTCAACTTTACTCATCTTTTTTGGGGGGGTGGCGGGGATTAGACATTGTACAATAAATGCTTAAAGCTTTAAGTTTATAATTTTCATATTTACAAAAACTTGAAACTAATTCCAGTGTAAGTAACAAAATACAAATAACTATCTTATTTTTGGCCATACAGTATAATTGAAAATATGTAGCAATTAAAATTTCTACCAAAAATTTAGAATTGCAGACTCATAAGCTTGACAAATGGACAATTTCAAAGTATAATTATCTTGAATGTGTTACTGTTGAAAAAAATGATATCTCTTATAATAAGGTAAGAACTTTTCCATTCATGATTGTTGGTCTTTTGAGGGAAAATTCTTATTTATACTCACTTAGGTGTTCAGTAAATGTTTGTTGAATTATTTATAGGAGATAATTTTTGTCTGTCCTTGAGCAGAGGAATGAAGTCATGTATTTAAAAGAATTCATTTGGCAATGGTGTGTAAAGAATAATACTATGTATGTTTGTTTATTGGAGAGATAAAGGTGGTGTTGGAAGCCAGCTGATTAGCAATAGGAAGTTATATGAACGTCTACCAAGTTTTTGCTTATTAGAATAGAGAAGCAACAATTCCTAGATACACTTTGAAATAATGGTGACAGAATACACGGTTTGGGTCTAAGATATTGCCTAAATTTTGAGTTCAGGAAGAGATGGGGAAGTAAGAAGGGAAACAATGGTAAGCAGGAAGATGCTGAATTAAGTTAGAGTTGATGATAGAATATCCAATTTAAAATGTCTTATAGATAGTTCAAAATCTACAAATCCTTCGTAAGAAATCTGAGCTAGAGACATAACATTATTTGTTACGAGCAACACAAATGAAGTTATAGAAGTCAGAAAATTAAGATGATGAGTCAGCAGGACTTTGGTCTTATTTTTAGGTAGATTTATTGATTATTTTTCTTCTTACAGCCAAGTGCAAGATCTGTGAGTGGGCATTTGAAAGTGAGCCACTGTTTCTCCAGCATATGAAGGATACTCATAAACCTGGAGAGATGCCTTATGTTTGCCAGGTATTGCCTTTTTTCTCCAGGAAATTTTAGCCATTTTGCTCTCAGGTTGAATACAAAGAATCTACCAGTGAATATTGCTAAATACCTACTGCTTGCACTCAGTTTAGGAACTCTGAGGGAGTACAGAAGAAATAGTAAACACAGTTTCTATCTTCAGGATTTTCCATGTAGGAAAAAAATAAAAAAGAACATATCCTCAAGTATAGTACTTACCCAGCCAAGGAACATGTATATGTACTAAAGGAGTGTCTGTCTCCTGAACTTGCCCATTGGAGACGGACAGAGAAAACTTTACTCCTCTTGGTTGTAGAATATGGATTGTTCTCAAACTTTCCTGTCTTTCTTTATTTTTATCCTAAGGCAGGTAAATTTATCACAATGTAGCCCTGCATTACAAAGTCAGAAAAATGATTTGATTTCTGTGCATTTAGGGAAATTTTTTTTCCCCCATATTTTAAAATTTTTGTTGCTACCTCTCTTAAAGCCTCAGTTGTTCACTTCATTCTTAGCCTATTTTCCCTCTTATGTGACTCAGGTGTGTCAATATCGCTCCTCACTCTACTCTGAGGTAGATGTCCATTTTCGGATGATCCATGAGGATACCCGGCATCTGCTCTGTCCTTATTGCCTGAAGGTCTTCAAAAATGGCAATGCATTCCAACAGCATTACATGAGGCACCAGGTACTAGGCACCAAGCAATTCCCATATTCCCCCTTTTTTTAAAATTATGGATGCTGGGCTGAGCTAGACAAATAATTTTGATAAGATAATATGCATGTGTTCACAAAAAGTTATTTAGTTTCAGTTACGTGCCATGTACTAAGCTAGGTGCTAGAGATTTGGTAAGCAAGACACACAGTAAAGCGTAAAGAGTATTGTGTTAGTGGGAAATACAGGATATAGAAAAACATATACCTATTCTGGGTGCCTGGTAAGATTTCTAGGAAGACAATGGTGTTTAAGACCTGAAGGATGAATAAGAATGAGCTGGATGCAGTAGGACAAGAGAACAGTGTGCCTGAGGCACAGAGTAAAAGTATGGAGGTTCAAGAAATTGAGAGAGCTGTTCAGTGTAGAGCGTAGGGTACAAGGGGGAGGGGGAGTTGGAAATTAGGGACGAATCATGGAGGATCTTGTAAGCCATGAAAAGAAGTCATTGGGAAGCCATTAAAGGAGTATTAATGTGTTCAAATTTGCTTTTAGTTAAGATTTTATACTGGCTGCATTTAAAGGAGATTAAGACCAGAGTTAGGGAGACTAGCCAAAAGGCTTTTCAGTAGGTTAGATGACAGATGATAGTGGCTGGGTATTGGCTTTTGAAATAAAGAAAAAGGGGGTAGAGTTGACATATACTGAGAAGATATGTGATATTTATGATTTAGGGATGGATTAGAGAAGGTAGCACGGGAGTAGTTAAGAATAGTGCCTAAGATGCTGTCTTGGGCAATTGGATGAATGATGGGACTATTTTCTGAGATAGATTTCTATACTGGAGAAAGTGAATTTAGGGGGGCAGTACTACAAGTTTGGATATTCTGAGTTAGCAATATCAGTAGACATCAATTGTAGCTGTTGGATAACAGGTCTGAAGCCTGGGAAAGAAGTCTGGGTTATAGAAAAGCTGTTTAGTAATCATCTTTGTATAAATCTAGTAGATTTTAAACTACTTGCGTGTCATGGGCCTCCCAACCCTGTTGAGAATAAAATTAAGGCTTAGGATCCTCTCTCTGTCCATGTGGATATAGTCTCTATCCATAAAGGCAGCACTGTAGACATAGGAGGAAAACCAGAAGAGTCTTATGTCAAGGAAGCTGAGAAAAAGAAAGTGATTTGAAGAAAAAGATATGATCAAAATGTCATATGTTACAGGAAGGTGTCAAGCAAGATAGAAACTTAGAGGCAGACCTTTAATTTAGCAACATTGAAGAGAGCTGTTTTGTTGGTTGGTAGGGTAGAAGTCAAATGTCAGCAGAACAAATGAATGAGAGGTAAGGAAATGGAGACTACTTATTTAAAGAAGTTTGCTTATGAAGGGGAGGACCCAGGGGAAGAAATAGCAAAGGCTAAGTTTTTTGTTGTATTTTATTTATACGATGATATATTAATAGATATGACTTTGTTTTAAAATGCTACAAGAAAAGATCCTCTAGAGAAGCAGTCCCCAACCTTTTTGACACCATGGACTGGTTTCATGAGAGACAGTTTCTCCACAGCGGGGCCACCTCGGCTCTACCTCAGATCACCAGGTGTCAGATTCTCATGGGGAGCACAACCTGGATCCCTGACATACACAGTTTGCAGTGAGCTTCGTGCTCCTGTGAGGGTCTGATGCCACCGCTGATCTGATGGGGGGGTGGGGCTCAGGCGGTGATGTGAGCGATGGGGAGGTGGGTGCAGGTGGGGCTTTGCTCGGTCACCTGCTGCTGGCCTCCTGGTATGCAGCCTGGTTCTTGGTGGGCCGTGGGACTGGGGCTTGGGGACCGCAGCTCTAGAGGAGGGGAGTGAAAGTATATAAGAGAAGATACAAAATGGAGGACAAAATGGGTGCACATGCAGTCAATGTTCACACATATACCCACACAAATATGCATACCCTTTACACTCACACTCTCCTCTCCTTTGCTCAGTAGTGACTGCTGGTAATGCGCCAGAGATGTATTTCCAAACAGGAACGTAAGAATTGTCACTTGGCCTCAAATTATAGAACTTTGCTATCCTAGCAAAGAAAATCTTAGAAGTGGGTGTTACTTCAATACTAGGCATACTGAATTCTCAAAATGATCTCACAAAGAAACATATCTGTATATATTGATACATTAAGTGAAAAAACAGCAAAGTATACACAAGTACTATCATTTGTGTTAAAAGGAAAACAGGGAGGTAGTGATAAGATATGAATGCGTTTGTTATATAGTTACACATCTGTATAGTAGACTGTCCGTGAAAGGATACTCAAGAAACTGGTAACAAGTTGTTTCTGTGAAAAGGGACTGAGGGTCAGAGTTGAAGGCACATTTACATGAAAGAGTACAGAATAAAAAGAATTTTTTTTTTTTATCATGTACCTTGTCTTTTAAAAAAATTAAAAAAAATAATGTCCAGGAGTAGGTAGCACTGTCTGCAATGTGTAAAGATACAGTAGGGGCAAGTAAAGCTTAGGTCACTCATCCAAATTGTTAAAGCAAGTCAGGTTGAGAACCTAGTCACCCTGGCCTGGAGTTCACCTTAATTTGGGAGCATGGGAGGTGATAATTCTCAGTGATGAGTTTACAGTTGTGTATTTCTTTCTTACTCTCTTAAATTATCAACAGAAAGGTGGGAAGAATGGTAACAGTAGGCATTGATCTACCTGCTCCTCAAAGAAGAAAATTTATTGAGAAGCTTTTAAGGGATTTTGTCTCTCTTTTTTTTTTCTTTTGCCCCCTTCAGAAGAGAAATGTTTATCACTGCAACAAATGCCGGCTGCAGTTTCTCTTTGCCAAGGACAAAATAGAACACAAGCTTCAGCACCATAAAACCTTCCGTAAACCCAAGCAGCTAGAAGGCTTGAAACCAGGCACCAAGGTAAACAGTTTGCCACAGTTTCTTTTATAGACCCAGGGAGAGGAGGAATGGGGATTTTCAGTGTTCTGAGGTTTAGTGTGAGTAATGTCTAATTGTTCCTTCCCTCAACCCTCAGGTGACAATCCGGGCTTCCCGAGGGCAGCCGCGAACTGTTCCTGTATCCTCCAATGATACACCTCCCAGCGCCTTGCAGGAGGCAACACCACTGACCTCCTCAACGGATCCTCTGCCTGTCTTCCTTTATCCCCCTGTCCAGCGCAACATCCAGAAGAGAGCTGTTAGGAAAATGTCAGCGCCGCCTTCTAAGTGCTGGGCGGGTGGGGACTGGGTGGGCAGGATTATTTCTAATAGCCAGTGCCATCTGGTAGCCTTTTAGTAGGATCTGTAGTCTAAAATCCTACAATATGGGGACCTCTGAAGCAGTATTGAGAATCTTCTCCTTTTTTTTTTTTTGACAGGAGTGTCATGGGCCGGCAGACGTGTCTGGAGTGCAGCTTTGAGATCCCAGATTTTCCTAATCATTTCCCTACTTACGTACATTGCTCTCTGTGTCGCTATAGCACCTGCTGCTCTCGAGCTTATGCCAACCACATGATCAAGTAAGTTGTGATTAAACCAGTGTTTCTACTTGGGAGTTCAGATTCTCAAGAACTCATTTTATTCCCTCCCCTGCTTCTAGTATGTTTCCTCTTTTATTAGTAACTCAGAGCTTTTTGTCCATCTCTCCTAGCAGGGTAAGAGGCCCAACCCCTGTTCATTTGATTTTGATAGTCTGTGCTCTAATTTTGAAGGACCTTGCTACTCAAGCATTCATACCAGCAGCATTTAATGAGAGCTTGTTAGAAATATAGACTCTCAGCCCCACCCTAGGCCTCCTGAATCAGAATGTGAATTTTAATAGATCCTCGGGCAATTCATAGTAAGGTTTAAGAAGCATGGTGACAGGAAAACTGGCTCGGGTTGAGGTTAGGATTGATTGAAGAGGCATTTCTTTTGTTGAGGGCATTGTCATTGGCTGGTGATTTCTAGCTTAGCCAGAAGAACACTGTAACTCTTACCACTTTGTCTTTCTCAGCAATCATGTTCCACGGAAGAGCCCCAAGTATTTGGCCTTGTTTAAAAATTCTGTGAGGTAAGAAAAAATTTATTGGTAGTCTCTTAATTTTTCTAGTTTTTGCATTAAATCCTTGTAATTTTTTGGGGGGGTGGTTATGTGAATCAATTTGAGAAGCAGGAGAAAGAAGAGGTACTTCTCTTTTTTATTAAGCCTCAAAGCTTGACTCTGTCGGATGCCACTGCTGTATTTGTCTAACATGTACTCTTGATTCTTTCTTAGTGGAATCAAGCTGGCGTGCACTTCATGTTCCTTTGTTACCTCTGTGGGAGATGCCATGGCCAAGCATTTGGTATTCAATCCCTCTCACAGATCCAGCAGCATCCTGCCACGAGGTAAGCAGGAAAGATGGGAGTTAGTTACGCAAGTGGGGAGAAAGAGTTACAGGTCATACTGTGAGTCAGGAGCGTCGCTGTCTGGCCTTACCCATTCACCGTGGCAAACTGGAAACATGCTAACCTGAAGTTTACAGAAGACTGGGAACATTGGTCACTGTGAAGGGTGTATTTTTGTATAATAGGTTGAAATTGCAGGACACTGTCTTTGGAGGGCTTGTTTCTTCACTGAGCTAACTTTTTCTTTTTTCTGAGACAGAGTCTCGCTCTGTTGCCCAGGCTAGAGTGCCATGGCGTCAGCCTAGCTCACAGCAACGTCAAACTCCTGGGCTTAAGCGATCCTTCTGCCTCAGCCTCGAGTAGCTGGGACTACAGGCATGTGCCACCATGCCCAGCTGATTTTTTCTATATATATTTTTAGTTGGCCAGATCATTTCTTTCTATTTTTAGTAGATACGGGGTCTCGCTCTTGCTCAGGCTGGTCTCGAACTCCTGACCTCGAACGATCCTCCCGCCTCAGCCTCCCAGAGTGCTAGGATTACAGGCGTGAGCTACTGCACCCGGCCCTAACTTTTTTTTATTGTTTCCTTTTCCATAGGACTCACTTGGATAGCTCACTCAAGGTAACAAAAACTCTCACTTCATGGTTTAATTTGTTTTACAGTGTGTTTGCTGTTTATTATTATTATTACTATTCTTTCAATTTCCTAGTTTAACTGAGCTTTCCTTTCCTCTCTTTGCTCCCCACCCCCACCCCTTTAGGCAGGGCCAGACTCGTGACCGAGTGCATGACCGGAACTTGAAGAATATGTACCTGCCTTCTTCCTTCCCCCCTAACAAAGCTGCCACTGTGAAATCTGCGGGGGCCACCCCAGCTGAGCCTGAAAAGCTACCAACTCCCGTAGCCCAGGCACTCCCATCACCAGCCTCAACTGCAACCCCACCACCAACACCCACTCACCCGCAACCTTCAGCCCTTCCACCCGCTACAGAGGGTGCCGAATGTCTGAATGTTGATGACCAGGATGAAGGGAGCCCAGTTACCCAGGAACCTGAGCAAGCATCAGGTCTCGGTAGTAGTGGTGGGGTTGGCAAGAAGGAGCAGCTGTCCGTGAAGAAGCTTCGAGTAGTACTGTTTGCCCTGTGTTGCAATACAGAACAGGCAGCTGAACACTTCCGAAATCCCCAGCGACGTATCCGGCGTTGGCTTCGTCGCTTCCAGGCCTCCCAGGGGGAGAATCTAGAGGGCAAATACCTGAGCTTTGAGGCAGAAGAGAAACTGGCTGAGTGGGTGCTGACTCAGCGAGAGCAGCAGCTACCTGTAAATGAGGAGACTTTGTTCCAGAAAGCCACCAAAATAGGACGTTCTTTGGAGGGGGGGTTTAAGATTTCCTATGAGTGGGCTGTGCGTTTCATGCTGCGGCACCACCTCACTCCCCATGCTCGGCGAGCTGTGGCCCACACCCTACCTAAGGATGTGGCAGAGAATGCAGGACTCTTCATTGAATTTGTGCAGCGGCAGATCCACAACCAGGACTTACCTCTGTCTATGATTGTGGCTATTGACGAGATCTCTTTGTTCCTGGATACAGAGGTGCTGAGCAGTGATGACCGGAAGGAGAATGCCCTGCAGACAGTGGGCACAGGGGAACCTTGGTGTGATGTAGTGCTGGCCATTCTGGCAGATGGCACTGTCCTTCCCACCCTGGTTTTCTACCGAGGACAAATGGATCAGCCTGCTAATGTGCCAGACTCCATATTGCTGGAGGCAAAGGAGAGCGGCTACAGTGATGATGAGATCATGGAGCTGTGGTCAACCCGGGTGTGGCAGAAGCACACAGCTTGCCAGCACAGCAAGGGCATGCTTGTGATGGACTGTCATCGCACTCACTTGTCAGAAGAGGTACTGGCTATGCTTAGTGCTTCTAGCACTTTGCCTGCAGTGGTCCCAGCAGGCTGTAGCTCCAAAATTCAGCCATTAGATGTATGCATCAAACGAACTGTCAAGAACTTCCTGCACAAAAAATGGAAGGAGCAGGCGCGGGAAATGGTGGATACTGCATGTGATTCCGATGTCTTGCTTCAGCTGGTGCTGGTCTGGCTGGGTGAAGTGCTGGGTGTCATTGGGGACTGTCCAGAGCTAGTTCAGAGGTCTTTCCTGGTGGCTAGTGTTCTGCCTGGCCCTGATGGCAACATTAACTCACCTACAAGAAATGCTGACATACAGGAGGAGCTAATTGCCTCCCTAGAGGAGCAGCTGAAGCTGAGTGGGGAACAGTCTGAGGAGCCCTCAGCTTCCACTCCCCGACCCAGATCATCTCCTGAAGAGACAGTTGAGCCTGAAAGCCTTCACCAGCTCTTTGAGGGTGAAAGTGAGACCGAGTCTTTCTATGGCTTTGAAGAAGCTGACCTAGATCTGATGGAGATTTGAGTGTTGGGGTCAGGAGAGGGGGAGTGGAGTGGGGGTGGGAAAGTGTGAGGGAGGGTAGAGGGATTTAGGGAAAAGGGGGTATACCAGGTGGGGTATTTGGTTTATATTTTTTAATTTTATGCCACCACTCCCCCCTGATATTGACTTACACTTCCCTGTGGATTTGTGGATTATTAGGAAAACCAATAGTGATCACATCTGAGCCGAAGAGCTGGCCCATTGTTCATTCACTTCTGCTAAGAACAGGTTTTTGTGATTTTTTTTTTTTTAAATTTTAATCACTGTGTTTGGTATTTTTCTGACAAAATCAAGAAAAAGAAAAAAAAATCCTTTGTGGGCGAATGTTAAATCTTTTTGTTTCCCCATTTACCTCAATTGTATCATAGTACTTCTGGGTTTTTTGTTTGTTTTACTGTGTGGCCAATGTCTTTGGGCATGATGCTATCTAACCATTGTCAATGTGAGAACATTTCTGAAGATGGGAAAGACAAAAATATGTAGCCCACAAAACTGGTTTCTTATATATATGGATAAAAAACTTTTTTCATTGTGGTCTTAACACTTTTATATAAAAACGAAAATGGAAAAAAAAAATCCCACTGAACTCTCTCTTCCTTCTCCTCTTCTTTCCTTCCCTCTCCAGAGATGTTGGTTTCTACAGCAACTCTAGATATAAAATTGTGGCTTTAAAAATGCATGAAACCACCTTTAATCATCCAGATGATGAATAGATTTTGTCTTCTCCTTACCACCCCCCCCCCCAACAAACACACAACAAAAACAGTGGTCTTTGCACTTGGTGATCCTTGGCCCCTTTCCCCCTTCTCACACTGTTCATCACTCTGGACAAAGGATCATACACGTGTCATTAGCAAGCAAAAGATACTGAGGTGATCAATCAGTGTTAGGGTGGAAGCCATTCCCATTTTGAGTCTTCATACTGCAAGCCCCCAGGGGCAGTCCCTGCTTTACTGAACTTCATCCTGTTAAGTGGAGAACATGCCTGTTCAAGAGATCACAGGTCCTACAGCCAGGAGCTAATTGTGCAAGAAGTTAAGTATTGAAAAAGAAAAGACCACTTGTTGAAATCCAGCTTACCCTGTGGCTTTCCCCTATTCCTCTTAATGCTTAGAGAAGAATCTGACATGAAGAAATACACTGGGGTATGCACAAAGGAAGACATGAATCTTTATTTTTCACTGCCAGCTTCAAGGAAAGAAAATTTTTTTCTATAATTTGCATGAGGGATTTTTTAAAATTGTATGTACTCATGTTTGTAAACCAAAATGTACTGTACCGTACAGAGAAAAGGAGCTAAAAACCAAGTCCGCTTCTCTCACAGCTACACCTCTCTTTGTCCATCCTGAGGCTTTCAGCAACGTTTCCCCTCCTGTGAGCCAAGGAGGCAGCCTGCACAAGCTTGTAAATGGTTCATCTTTAAAAATGTACATAAGTGGAACATTTAATAAAGTGAGGGGAAATGGATTTATAAACTTGTTTTTTTTCTAGGTGACCCTGTTTAGTGGGCTTTCACAGACTGGGAAATGCTCAAGATGTGATGGGCCTGGTGGTACAGGTGTGACATTTGTTACCACCCATTTCTCCCCTCCCAACCCATTTTTTTGTTTGTTTTTGTTTTTTAACCTCCCCACCCCAGGACACTATAATACAGTGAACTGGAGTAACCCCTCCCAGAAACAGCTTGGCCAGCTTTGTGAACCCGTGGTATCTGAAACCAAACTAAGGATCCATCTGGGCTTCTCTTCCCCAGCTTCTTGCCTGATGCCATTTTGTTGACAGACTATGGACTTTCAAGTCAACCCTTTGCCTTTGAGAAAGTTCAAGAACGTGATTGGTTACTTCTGTCTACAACAACCTAATCCTACTCTTTGGTAATCTCTGCAGCAGCCACAGCCTTAGCAGAGCTGGGTTCCTGTCCTCTGCACACTGATTGACTTTCTTGATGGGTGATGTTTTTTAAGATCATAATACCAACAGTGGATCAGCTGGGTTTTGGTCAGGAAGTTGTCTTTGTGGACTCTGCCTGCATGGCTTAGTAGTAAAAGGAAGGTTTTTTTTTTGTTTGTTTTTTATAATTCAGTTTAATCAATAAACATGTATTTATTGACTACTTTCTGCGTTGAGACTGAATGTGTGGATGTTTCCAATTGAAAGCTGATAGTTTTGCTTAAATTTACAAGTTAATTGTGATCATGGACAATACAAATGGAGGGATGGTTTGATGTCTCCCTTAGTTCTCTCACCACATTGAATTTCTATAGTAGTTTGCTGCCTATACCAGTTTCTCAAAAAGAGGTTTGGAGAAAATATGTATCAGAATCTCCTAGGGTGTTCATTTTGAAAATTCAGGTTTAGAACCACTCCATGGATGGCTAACAGCCCAACTCACCTAACTCACACCACAACTTGGGACTTTCTAATGAACACACAATACTTGCAAAAAGTTTTCTGACAGTGCTAAAAATTTAGTAGTGATTTGGACAATAAACATTTAAATGCTTAGGCCTGGTGTGGTGGCTTATGCCTGTAATGTTTGCATTTCGGGAGGCCAGGAGTTCAAGACCAGCCTGGCCAACATAGACTGTATCTCTACAAAAAACAGAAAAATTAGCCAGTCGTGGTGGCGCACACCTGAAGTCCCAGCTACTCAGGAAGCTGAGGCAGAAGTATCACTTGAGCCCAGGCAGGGGTTTTGAGGTTGCAGTGAGCTATGACGACACCACTGCACTCAAGCCTTGGCAACAGAGCAAGACTCTCTCAAAAAAAATAAATAAAAAAAAAAACATGTTTGCATTACTTAGTATTCCTTATATGAAAGGTAAGGATAGACAGCTGGATTGAGACTCAGTTCCAGGTTAAGCCTTATATAGATCAGCTCTACTAGATGCTACATTTGTGGTTTTTTTGTTTTGGGACATGGTCTGCTGCTGTTGCCCCAGCTGAAGTGCAGTGGCATAATCATAGCTCAGAGAAGCCTTGAACTCTTGGGCTGAAGTGATCCTGCTGCCTCAGTCTTCCCAGTAGCTAAGACTACAGATGCACATCACCACACTCATCTAACTTATTTTCTGTAGGGATGGGGTCTCACTATGTTATCCAGGCTGGTCTTTAACTCCCGGCCTCAAGAGATCCTCCCACCTTGGTCTCCCGAAGTGCTGGGATTACAGGCATGAGCCGCCACATCCAGCCTACATTTCTATCTTTGAAATGGTGTTATAATGAAAATCATTTAGCCAACATTAACCAGATCTGTGTTCTTTTAGAACCCAGTGCAGTGGGGTAAAATGCTGAAGAAAAATTTTAAACACAAAAGTCAGTTATGTTCATTCCAGGCAGTTTATAAAAAAGAAAAAAAAAAAAAATAAACAAAAAATAAATAAATAAAAGTCAGTTATGGGCTGGGCGCGGTGGCTCACGCCTGTAATCCTAGCACTCTGGGAGGCCAAGGCGGGTGGATCGCTCAAGGTCAGGAGTTCGAGACCAGCCTGAGCAAGAGCGAGACCCCGTCTCTACTAAAAATAGAAAGAAATTATCTGGCCAACTAAAATATATATAGAAAAAAATTAGCCGGGCATGGTGGCGCATGCCTGTAGTCCCAG
>CM052444.1:40583433-40599714 GCA_028533085.1 Varecia variegata
TGGCAGTTTTGCTCTAGGTGTGACTCAGTCAGAATAAAACCACTCAGCAGACATTTTGAAGGATTTATTTAATGTACAAAAGAAAAGACTACCTTTGAACCAGCCAAGTTCAAAGTTAAGGGGAGGAGTTTTAACTTTAGTTCCGGAGAATGCATCTGTATTTCATTCAAAGCCACTAAAAAAGGAAAAGAGAATAATAAAATTGGGAAGCGTAAAGGGATCAATTCCTAAAAACAGCTCTACCCTCCATCCAAAACCCCCTCCACCCAGACAATTTTTCTGGTTGAGCCTGCCAGAAAAGCCCAGCTTGGTGCAAGCCAAGGGACCTCCCAACTCTTCTACCACCTATATTTTCCCACTGTAATTTTAAATCACCTGATCATGTGGGCAATATCCCAGTTGGTCTCTGCAGACACTGGTCCCTCTATTTCAACACCTTTTTCGGTTACAGTGGCAATTTGAAACTGAAAGAAAGCACAGCTTTCTATGATTATGCCCACCCTTAAATGAAGCAAGTCCCTAGGGCTTGGTCAAGGGTCAGATAGAGGTCTTCCCCGATCTGAAAATGGGAGACACAGAAGAGAACCAATCTGTTCTTCAAAGCACAGAGCCCCAGGGATTGCAAGTATCCAGAGCCTGCAAATTAGGTCCCTGGCATTTTTATTCTTCACACCCCTCACCCGGTTGTAAGAACGGGCATCTCGATAGTACAACACTCGCATGCAGCGTTCTACTAGCTCGCGGGCCTCAGTCTGGCTCAGCACTGGCTGCTTCTCCAGAACTTCTCGCAGCAGAGGCTAGGGAGATTGAGGGAAAAACCATGGGAGATATCAGGGGCTGAATAACAGGCTAGTTATCTCCAATCTACAAAGTAAAAGACAAATGAGTGAGAAGATAGCATTCTACCTATTGCCTCACCAGAATGAACTCTACTTACTTAGCTAAGACCCACTTGAAGGGGAAGTTCTCGAATGTTCTCTCTTTGCACATGTCTGACTCCCATACGTGCCACCTTTTCATTGGAATCTAAATGTCAACACTAACAGCCTCCAGACTATAAAGAAAACCATTTGTCCAGCAGTAGGGATCCCAGCCTGTCCCTCATGACAGAGGTCCAGGGGAAGAACAAGCAGACAACCACTAAACCCATTTCCTTTTGTCTCCCCTTTCCCACCTCTAGACTCACTACTTACCTGAGCCAAGTATGCACCATAACCAGTGGCCAGCGAAGGGGCTTCATAGGCTACACCAAGCATGTCCACGTAACCGAGGAAGCTAACAGGATACAATGGGTCAAAGAACTCATTTCACCTTCTACTTCCTATCTCAGCTAAAGAATGGGGACCATGGGTCTGAGTTAGTGGTATTCACTTGGGGAGAGGAGATAAAAGAGACACTACACAGGCACTAAGTTGGGGAGTCAAGGAAATAAGTTATTTGTATTCAACCTCTCTCCATCAGCATAGCCTCCAATGACCATGGTGTTCCACAGAGGGTTCATCTTGGAGCGGCGGCTGTACATGGCCCTGGTCAGCCATGAATGAATAGCTTTAGGACTATAACTGTGTCCATCTCCCAACAGCTCCTCATCAATCCTTAAAAGGAATTGGTTGTGAGAAAAGGGTGAGAAAGCAAGTCGGGATCTCCTCCCATCCCCCAAAGAAGTTACCATAATCTTCCCCATTTTATACCCCCTAAAACCGAAAACTATTTATTGCCAGCACTCTCACATCTTACACCCTCAACAATTCTCCCAGTCGGCTGCTGCCTCAAGTACCCCCGTCTCATCTAAGGGAATAAAAAAGATGGGATCCCCCCCCACACTTGGGATCTACTTTCTATTCTCTAGATGTCTTACACCATCTGGCCGAGAACTTGCTTCAAATACTGGAAATCAGCGTAGTCTCCGGAAGCACCCAGCATGGTACTGTTGTTGACTCGCATAATGCGAGAGATGTTGCGGAAACGAGCCAAGGACCCGTAGGAACCCAGCATGTCTGCGGCAATCACCACTCCGCCCTCGAACTTAACGCCGAGGACTGAGGTCCCGGTCACCATGGGGTTCCTGGAGGGAGAAGAAGACGGCGCAGGCGCAGGGGAAGGGTCTGCGCCCTCTTTTCGCGCACTGGTTTCCGCTTCTGATTTTCTATAGCTCCTTCCAATTATTCCGCATTCTGCAGGACTCCGCGCCCCGAGCTCCCCTGCGGTTCGCGCGTCCCCAGGGTCCCCGCCTTGCTTTCTCCGGCTTTTTCATAACCGGCCGGCAGCACCAGGCCCCTCGATCCCTCCCCCTACGCAGGCTAAGGCGCCAGAACTTACTGGGTCCGCGTGATCGGACCCCCGTAGAGCGAGGACACCGGATCTATGCAGGAACTGGGAGTGGATGGGATGCGGTAAAACTGTCCCGGGGCCGGACCCCCGGCCCAAAGTCCAGACCGCGATTCCAAAAACGCTTCCATCTTAGTCACGGTAACAGAAGAAATGAAAGTGCTTACGCCAACGGAAGCGGAAGTGATTCTGCAGTGCCACAGTTTTCTTCTTCCTGCAAGCAAGTGCCGACAGCCATGTTGATGAGGTCATAGCCTAACAGTATTGTCCTCGGTGTTCGCCAACACTTGTTTTTCTCCCAGCAGACAAACAGTTTACATGTCCAGATCTGTTCCGTCTGTTCCTCTGACGTCCACCTCCAGAGTTCACGGAACTGCGTAACTCCAAGTTCTAGAATGGGTGGAGGAAATTTCATGCTCAACCTCCATACCCTTCCCAGGCCAGTGAACCCTTTCTGTTATAAAAACTGCAAGGAGGTTTTGGCCTAGGTCTAGTTGCTCACCACACAAAGACACAATTATTTAGACAACGAGGATTGCCAAGAAAGAAAGGGATTTTTTTTTTTTTAATACGGAAGACATCTCATCGGGAAAACCTGCCTCAAATCTGCTCTCCTAATGGAGAATATGGGCTTTTTAAGAAGGGGCGATGTGCTTTGGGACAGGTTGTGTTGAAATTAGCGAGGGGCTGCGTGCATTGGGGCCTGTTAGTGAGGGATGGTGAGTCTTGGTGTCAGGAAGTCTGCCCAGGGGCTTTCAGAATCTCCGTCCGCTCCTTTGTCTTCCAGAAATCCTGTCATTTCTGGGAGACAACTCAGAAAGGTCATCGAGCCTTACTGGACTGAGAATCTAAAACATGAGAGGGAGAGGATTATAAAAAACATAAGGATCATTGAAATTTGTTCATAGAGCCCATTACAACTCCCTCCAAGCAGAGACTGGCAACTAAAAGGGCAATTCTGAGCCTGGCATGCTTTCTGCCAGGCTCCAGAGTCACTGTCCTTCTTTAGGGTAGATTAGAGTCAAGTTTTATACCTTTAGGCAAAGGTCACTGAGGCTTGAGGCAAGGAGAGTATAAGAAAAGCAAAGTTTAGGCTATTATACATATTTGCAAACACAGTAAAATATTAGCAAATTGAGTCCAGCAGAAATTAAATAACAATCCATCAGAACCGGCGGGGGTGGGGGGGGCGGGGGCGGGAGGGGGGCGCTTAGTGGCTCACCACTGTAATTCTAACACTGTGGGAGGCCAAGGCGGGCCCATCATTTCAGCTCAGGAGTTTGAGACCAGCCTGAGCAAGAGTGAGACCCCGTCTCTACTAAAAAAATAGAAAGAAATTAGCTGGACAACTAAAAATATATAGAAAAAATTAGCCGGGCATGGTGGCGCATACCTGTAGTCCCAGCTACTCAGGAGGCTGAGGCAGTAGGATTGCTTGAGCCCAGGCGTTTGAGGTTGTTGTTGTAGGCTAGGCTGACGCCTCGGCACTCTAGCCCGGGCAACAGATTGAGTTTCTGTCTCAAAAAAAAAAAAAAGAAAAAATCCATTAGGACCAAGTAGGGTTTATCTCAGGACTTTAAGGTTAATTCACCATTAGGAAATTTATCAGGCCAGGTATGGTGGCTCATTCCTGTAATCCCAGCACTTTGGGATGCCAAGGCAGGAGGATCACTTGAGACCAGGAGCTAGAAGCCAGCCTGGGCAACATAGTGAGACTCTGTTTATACAAGAAACTTTTTTAAAAACATTAGCTCAGTTTGGTGGCATACTGTAGTCCCAATACCTGGGAGACTGAGGCAGAAGGATAGCTTGAGCCCAGGAGGTTGAGGCTGCAGTGAGCTATGATCCTACCACTGCATTCCAGCCTAGGTGACGGAGTGAGACGCTGTCTCAAAAAAAAAAAAAAAAAAAAGGAAATTTATCAATGTAATTCACCAGATTAAAAAGAGAAAAGAGAATATATAATTATTTCAGTGGAAGCAGAGATAGAATTTGATAACATTTAACAGCCATTCATGAAAAGAATGTAAAAATTTTTAACAAAATTTTAATAGAGGGAGATTTCTTTAACCTGATAAGGATTGTCCACCAAAATCCTACAAGAAACATTAGTTAGTGATAGGCCAGGTGCAGTGGCTCATGACTGTAATCCCAGCACTTTGGGAGGTGGAGGTGAGACGATCACTTGAGACTAGACATTCAAGACCAGCCTGAGCAACATAGTGAGATTCTTGTCTCTACAAAAAAAATTTTTTTAAAAATTAACCCGGTGTGGTAGCACACACCTGTAGTCCCAGCTACTCAGGAGGCTGAGGCAGGAGGCTCACTTGAGCCCAGGAGTTTGAGGTTGCAGTGAGCTATGAAGATGCCACTGCATTCCAGCCCAGGCAACAGAGTGAGACCCTGTCTCAAAATAAATAAATATTTAGTGATAAAACCTTAGATGTAGTCCCATAATGTCCTTAAAGAGCAAGATAAAGAAGACCATTATCACTGCTTCTGACAGACTGACAATGTTAGCCTCATAAATCAGACAAAAGAAAGACAGGAAGGAAGGAAGAGGGGGGAGAGAAAGAAATGAGACTTATAGAGATGGAGATGGGGAAAGAAGAATAAAAAATTGTGGATAGGCAATATACTTGCCTACATAGAAATTCTAAGAGATTAAATGGACATGTTATTTAAACTAATGAAATATAGAGTTCTATTCAGAAGAACATAAAATATTAAAGAATAAAGTTATTATGAAAACTAAATAATTCAGCCTAAGATAAAATTCAAGAAAGTAAACCATACATCTATACAAACTGATATAATGAGAGAGCTGCAACAAAACATGTATAGACAAAAGTTTTTTTTCAGTATGTAAATCTTTGGGTTCATTACTTTTTTGTCATAAGTTAAAGATAAAAATACCATTTTCACCACATCCCTGCCAGCAATAGCTATAATATTAATAGTTCTTTTCCAATTTTTGCCTGACAAGGTGAAATATGATTATTTCATTGTGACTTTACATTGCATGTCCTGGACTACATGTGAATTTGCTCATCTTTTCATAGTTTTGGGAGAGAATTTTCTCCTTTGTGCATTGTCTATTCATATTATTATTTGTCCATTCTATTGGATTGCATGTCTTCTCCTTACAAATTTATAAAAGCTTTTTGTATATTATAGATATTAATTCTTTGTCTTCCTAAGTATTTATTCTTCCTTTAAATTTTAGGATCATATTATCCAATTAAAAAGAATACCAGGGCACAGTGGGGTAGGTCTGTAGTACCAGCTACTCAGGAGGCTGAGGTGGGAGGATCGCTTGAGCATAGGAGTTAAGACCAGCCTGGACAACATAGAGAGACCCCATCTCTAAAAAAAAAAAAAAACCACAACTAAAAATAAACAAAAAAAGAATAACAGGCCGGGCACAGTGGCTCACGCCTGTAATCCTAGCACTCTGGGAGGCCAAGGTGGGCGGATTTTTTGAGCTCAGGAGTTCGAGACCAGCCTGAGCAAGAGTGAGACCCTGTCTCTACTAAAAAAAATAGAAGAAATTATCTGGCCAACTAAAAATATATATAGAAAAAATTAGCCGGGCATGGTGGCGCATGCCTGTAGTCCCAGCTACTCGGGAGGCTGAGGCAGGAGGATCACTTAAGCCCAGGAGTTTGAAGTTGCTGTGAGCAAGGCTGACGCCATGGCACTCACTCTAGCCCGGGCAATAGAGTGAGACTCTGTCTCAAAAAAAAAAAAAAAAAAAAAGAATAACAAATTATATTGGGATTCCCATTGGGATTCCATAAAATGTATGTATTGATTTTAGGAGAATTAATAATTTATAATATTAAATAAATTTCTAAATATGGTTCAAACTATAAAGGAAATGATTGATAAATTTGATAATATTGCATTTTTTAAAAAAATTATGAATCAAAATATCATTAAAAAGTAAAATTACTAGTGACAGGGAAACAAATACTCCATACAAAGATTGGAATTCAGAGCACTTTTGAATTAGTAAGAAAACATAACTAATCCTAAGAAAATGAGCAAATAATATAAATAACAGTGTTTAGAAAAAAATTCAAATGATCAATACAAGTATAAACAATGCTCACTTCACCAATAAACAGAAAAATGCAAACTAAAACTTTAAGACACTATTTTTTCATCCATAAAACTAATAAAAATGAAAACATTTGGTAATGTCAACTACGGGAGAAGATACAGGGAAATGTACTTTTCTAGACTGCTGATGGGACGGTAAGTGGATGCGGCCACTGGGAAAACCACTTGACAGCATCGAATAAAATTGAAAAATATGCACACTAAATGATCCAGGAAGCCTATAACCTCAAGACACTTACATAGACATATTAGGAAACAGATTCAAGAATGTTCATCAGAGCATTGTTTATAATAGCCAAAAACTGGAAACAGTCTAAATGCTCATCAAAGGGAGAATGGATAGATAATATGCAGTATATTATTACAAAGGAAAGAAAAAAACCCAACATATCGAACACACTGTTGAGTGAAAAGGGCAAACCACAGAATGATATATATGATATGGTACCCTTAGTGTTAATTAAAACACACAAAACAGCACTAAGAATGTGTGTGTGTATATGTGTGTGTGTGTGTGTGTGTGTAAAATGGGCTCATGATGGTAGTTGAAAGTGAGTTTTATATAGTCTTATTTATAATGACACTTTGGGGGGAAAAAATCCAAGGAACTTCAGAAACATTTTCCAGCAATTAAAAAAAAATGATCAACAAAATTTGCCAACTGAAATGGCATTAAAGCAGGAAGTATGGCTTTCCTGGGGAATGGGGAGTAACTTGGTCCCTGGAGAGGGAGATGGGGAGTTGAGAGAGGTTATAATGGGATTTTAGCTTTACTATAATTTTGTTTTTAAGAGATGAGGTCTTGCTACGTCGCCTAGGCTGGAGTGCAGTGGCTACTCACAGGTGCCATCATGGCTCACCACAGCCTCAAACTCCTGGGCTTGTCTGGGCACAGTGGCTCACGCCTGTGATCCTAGAACTCTGAGAGGCCGAGGCCGGAGGATCGCTTGAGGTCAGGAGTTCCAGACCAGCCTGAGCAAGAGCAAGACCTTGTCTCTATTAAAAATAGAAAAAATTAGCTGGGTGTGGTGGCATGGTCCTGTAGTCCCAGCTACTCGGGAGGCTGAGGCAGGAGGATTGCTTGAGTCCAGGAGTTTGAGGTTGCTGTGAGCTAGGCTGATGCCATGGCACTCTAGCCTGGGCAACACAGCAAGACTCTGTCTCAAAAAAGCAACAACAGGTCGGGCGCGGTGGCTCACGCCTGTAATCCTAGCACTTGGGAGGCCGAGGCAGGCGGATTGTTTGAGCTCAGGAGTTCCAGACCAGCCTGAGCAAGAGTGAGACCCTGTCTCTACTAAAAATAGAAAGAAATTAGCTGGCCAACTAAAATATATATGTGGAAAAAATTAGCCGGGCATGGTGGCGCATGCCTGTAGTCCCAGCTACTCGGGAGGCTGAGGCAGGAGGATTGCTTGAGCCCAGGAGTTTGAGGTTGCTGTGAGCTAGGCTGATGCCAAGGCACTCACTCTAGTCCAGACAACAAAGTGAGACTGTCTCAAAAAAAAAAAAAAAAAAAAAAGGCAACAACAACAACAACAAAAAAAACTCCTGGGCTCAAGTGATCTTCCTACCTCAGCATCCGAAGTATTAATAGCTGGAACTACAGGTTCACACCACTGCACCCAGGTATAATTTTTTTAAGAATGTATATATTAATAATTATTGCTGTGTAGTTAAAATTTTTTATTTGTGTAGTTAATTTTTAAGGGGAAACTTTTGGTTTTAGGATTGTGGAGCAAATTATGTATTTACCTCCTTATCATCTTGAAAAATCTTAGAATTTGTAGGCATGGGGTACCTTGGAAGGTTGGGCTGAGGTAGGGGTGCTGAAGATTCAGAGACTTAAATATAAACAGGATCACCAGGGATCTCCAGATATTTGAGGGAAGTTTTCACCAGGAAAGAGAAAGAAATCCCCCACCTCAGTCAAACAGAAAAAGGTATGTCACCATTCCTAGATATTTACCCAAGAGAAATGAAAACACATGTCCACACCGAAACTGGTACATGAATGATCATAGTAGCACTACTCATAATACCCAAAAAGTAGAAACAATCCATATGTCAATCAACTGATGAATGGATAAACAAGATTGGTATTAATATATCCACACAATGGAATATTATTCAGTCATACAAATAAATGAAGTACAGATATAAGCCACAACATGGGCAAACCTTGAAAACATCATGTTAAGTGAAATAAACCAGATACAAAAGGTCACATAATGTATGACTCCATTTATATGAAATGTCCAGAATAAGCAAATCTATAGATTAGTGGTTGCCTAGGGCTGAGGGTGGGGAATGGAGAGTAGCTGAAAATGGATAGGGGTTGTTTCTTTCTGAGGTGATAAAAATGTTCTAATTAGGTTGTGTTGGTGATTGCACAACTCTGTGAATATGCTAGAAACCACTGGCTGGACACTTTAAGTGGGTGAATTTGAAGATATGTAAATTACATTTTAATAAAGCTATTTAAAAAAATGATCTGAGACCTGGGCGGTGGCTCAAGCCTGTAATCCCAGCACTTTGGGAGGGTGAGGCAGGAGGGTCACCTGAGCCCAGGAGTTCGAAGCTGCAGTGAGCTAAGAATGTACCACTGCACTCCAGCCTGGGTGACAGAGGGAGACCTTGTCTCAAAAAGAGGCGGGCGGGGGGCTGGGCGTGGTGGCTCACATCTGTAATCCCAGGGCTCTTGGAGGCCAAAATGGGAGGATCGATTGAGGTCAGGAGTTTGAGACCAGCCTGAGCAAGAGGCAGGAAGATCACTTGAGCCCAGGAGTTTGAAGTTACTATGAGGTAGGCTGACTCTGCATCACTCTGGCTCGGGTGACAGACCCCCAAGACTCTGTCTCAATTAAAAAAAAAAATCTCAGAGGAAGCAGAGATCATGAAGGGCATTGGGGGAAACTTCAGCCTCTTCCTTTCATGTTTGGAACAAGCTCTACTTGGGAGAATTGTCTCTGCAGCCACATTAGTTTTTTTTTATTTCTTACACTTTGCATTCTTACTAAAATAATTTATGATGTAATTGCCAGACTTGTTTTAATGACTGTCCTTTCCTCCTAAGTCACTCTCCTTTTTGGGTCCCTGGCCTTGAGACAGTACTCTCTTTATGGACTTTATGAAATAATCTGCTTAGACCCAAAAATTAGTTTTAGAAAGTATATAAAAATACCTATTTATTGTTAGAAAAACACATATACAAAGTAAAAATTATCCAATTTCACTCTTTTTCCAAGAAGTAACCTTCATTTACATTTTGTTGTGGCTTTCCAGACTGTTTTTATCCACATGCAGACAGAGTTGTTTATTTATTTTATTATTATTTTTTTTTTTTGAGACAGAGTCTCGCTTTGTTGCCCTGGCTAGAGTGAGTGCCGTGGCGTCAGCCTAGCTCACAGCAACCTCAAACTCCTGGGCTCAAGTGATCCTCCTGCCTCAGCCTCCCGAGTAGCTGGGACTACAGGCATGCGCCACCATGCCCGGCTAATTTTTTCTATATATATTTTAGTTGGCCAGATAATTTCTTTCTGTTTTTTAGTAGAGACGGGGTCTCACTCTTGCTCAGGTTGGTCTCGAACTCCTGAGCTCAAACTATCCGTCTGCCTCGGCCCCCCAGAGTGCTAGGATTACAGGCGTGAGCCACCGCGCCCGGCCCAGAGTTGTTTATTTTTTTAAATGGAATTGTGTTATACAAAGTTTGGTAGCCTAGCCTGCTTTTGGCACTCAGATATCTTGGCTCTCTTTCCAAGTAAGCCTGTGTAGTCTACGCTACTTGTTATAATTGCTTCATAGTATTCCACAGCACAGAGGTATTATAAACTATTTAACCACTTTCTTGTTAATGAAAAGTTTTCACTATTACAAAATAATGCTGCAGTGGACAGTTTTGTATCTTTATGTACCTGTCTGAGTAGCTCTATGAAATAGAATCCCACAAAAGTTGAATTTTCCGTCAAAAAGTATGACATTTCACATTTTAAAAGTTACTAATAGCGTTGCCCTGCAACAAGGGCATTTCAATGAATATGCCATTAAGAATGCGTGAATATCCTTCTCTCATGCCTCTCCAACACGGGATATTATCAACCTTTCTAACTTGTGCCAAACTAACAGGACAAAAACTTTTTGCTGGCTTGAACTGGCTTGTGAATCCTGGTCGTGCACATCTCTCCCCAATTCCATTTTGTGATGTCAGATTGTTAGCATGAAATCAGTCATGGTGGGAGCATCATACCACAGAAATTGGCAAATACTACAAATTAAACACACATACACACACAGAATAAGGAAGGAAATATGAGTAGAAATTACTGTTCCTTTTTTTTTTTTTTCCCTCTTTTTGAGACAGGGTCTAGCTCTGTTGGCCAGGCTAGAGTGCAGTGGCGTCATCAAAGCTCACTGCAACTTCAGACTCCTGGGCTCAAGCAATTCTACAGGTGCGTGCTATCGCACTCGGCTAATTTTTCTATTTTTTGTAGAGATGGGGTCTTGCTATGTTGCTCAGGCTGGTCTTGAACTCCTGGCCTCAAGCGATCCTCCCGCCTCGGCCACTCAAGGTATTAGGTGTGAGCCACTGTGCCTGGCACTCTTTTTTTTTTTTTCCTTGAAGTGAAAATGCAGCTTCTGTTTCAATAACTGATGCAAGGGATGAGTTTTATTCTAAACTAATTTTTTTTAATTTTCCAAAATTCTAAGTAGACATAAGCATGTAAGACACAGGATTTTTTGGCAAAGGCCACCTCCACCCTGCCATTGTTCTGTCAGCATCCACAGCCACTTTGTCAGATCTGCATCATTTCTGTGCATCCTGCCTTGTCCACCAAGTAAAAGGCTCAGCACATTTTTAGAGGGCAGGTTAGGTCTTAAGTATTTGTCTGCCTTCCTCCTGAAGTGCAGGTGCCCTGAGCCTGATTTTAGAGAGTTCTTCTGTCACTAGTCGGCTCCACACAGCTGCAGGAAGACAGCACAACCAAGAAAGCCTGGGACTGAGTTTTGTGTAGCTTTCACTGCGTGACTGGATCTTGAGGTCAAAACTGCTGATCACTGCAGATCATTGCTCCACCCCTCCTGGTTCAGTGGTGGTTTTAAAGATCACAGTCTGCGTTTCCAGTGTGGGTGAACAGAAGCCACGTCTCCAGCAGCAGCAAGACGCGATGGTGGGTCCCCATCGGTTCTCTCTCTCTTTTTTAAACAAGCTCTTATCATTTTTTAATTAAATTTTCTATTTTGAGATAATTATAGATTCCTATGCAGTTTTAAGAAATAATAGGCCGGGCGCGGTGGCTCACGCCTGTAATCCTAGCACTCTGGGAGGCCGAGGCGGGTGGATCACTCGAGGTCAGGAGTTCGAGACCAGCCTGAGCAAGAGCGAGACCCCCGTCTCTACTAAAAAAATAGAAAGAAATTATCTGGCCAACTAAAATATATATGTAGAAAAAATCAGCCGGGCATGGTGGCGCATGCCTGTAGTCCCAGCTACTCGGGAGGCTGAGGCAGTAGGATTGCTTAAGCCCAGGAATTTGAGGTTGCTGTGAGCTAGGCTGATGCCATGGCACTCACTCTAGCCAGGGCAACAGAGCAAGACTCTGTCTCAAAAAAAAAAAAAAAAAAAAAAAGAAAAAGAAATAATACAGAAAGTTCCAGTGTACCTTTTACAGAGTTTCCCCCAAAAGTAACATCTTGCAAAACTATGGTACATCACCCCAACCGGGATGTTGACATTGATACAGTCGAGACACAGAACAGAGCTAGGCGTGGTGGTACTTGCCTGTAATCCCAGCTACTTGGGAGGCTGAGATGGGAGGATCACTTGGGCCCGGGAGTTCGAGTCCAGCCTGGGCAACAGAGCGAGACCCCATCTTTATAAATAAAGAAATAAAATAAAAGATACAGAACATTTCTGTCACCACAGGGATCCCTCATGTTGCTCTTCTATAATCACACTCATTTCCCTACCTCCCACACATGCCCTTAGCTCCTGGCAACCACTATCTGTTCTCTATTTCTGTGATTTTTATCATTTCAGGAATGTTCTATAGATCTGCAGTTCCCAACTGGTACCAGTCCATGGCTTGTTCGGGACCGAACCACAGAGCTCCACCACCCTCCACGCCTGTTGGTGGAAAAATTGTCTTCCATGAAACTTAGGAAGGGTGGGGGCCACACAGCAGGAGGTGAGAGGTGGGCCATTGAAGGAAACTTCCTCTGTATTTACAGCCGCTCCCCATCGCTTGTATCATCGCCTGAGCTGCCCCCACCCCCAAAAAATTGCCTTCCATGAAGCCGGTCCCTGGTGCCAAAAATGTTGGGGACCACTGCAGATGGACTCATACAGTATGGAACCTTTTGTGATTGGCTTTTTTTTACTCAGCATGATTCCCTGAAGATTTATCCAGGTTGTTGCATGTATCGATAACTCATTTCTTTTTACTGCTGAGTAATACACCATGGTGTGGATTACCACAGTTAATTAAATCATTCACACACTGAAGAGCACCTGGGGTTTTTTCTTTCCAGTGTTTGGCTATTACAAATGAAACTGGCATAAACATTCCTGTACTGGGTTTTATGTGTACCAGTCTCATTTTCCCAACCGATCCTGAGGCTGTAGCTGGCATTTACGACTTTTCTCTTTTAACTTCTCATTCCTTTGCTTAATAATAGCTAACAATTATAGAGTGTTTATTACATGCCAGACCCGGTTCTAAGTTCTTTACAAGTATTACTCACTTAATTATCTAAATTACCATTTTAGATATAAATTATTATCATCCCCATTTTACAGATGTGCAAACCGAAGTAGAGAGAAATACACAGCCAGCATGTGTTAGCAATCAGATTTGAACCAGGTAGTCTGGTATGAGAGCTCAGCCTCTTAACTACTATGTTATACAGCCAGGACCAAAGATGGTCGAGGTTCTTTCCCTGTGGAGTAACCTAAACCATCACTCCTGGAGGATCTGAACTCTTAGTTATCTCACTTCAGCTGCATTCGTCTTCTGTTAACTTTAACCATTGGACATTGTGGTACAAGATATTCCTGGGGTTCCTCTTCCCTGACCCTGTTGTATAACAGCAACCCTATTTCCCGTAAATCATCAAGATGTCAGGGTCAATCACCCCAGCTAACATATTATCCCCCTTTTCTTCCTGTTCACTCAACGGTCTAAAGAGCCCACAATAGCCAGGCAACTGTCTCAGGTTTCAGTTCAGTGGAAATATTGGTGTGTCCTTTTGTGGAAGCAAATCTCCTTGGGATACCAAACCTCTAAACCAGCAGAGCCCATAGTCACAGGACTACAAGCAAAAATGTTGTGAATGGGTTCTCAGGTATAACAGTGGGTGGCCCCGCTCCCATTTCTACCTCTCTGTCCCTGGGCCCATCACGTATTCTGGCTGAGAGAGAAATGACACCGTAGAATGGCTGCTGCTTCAGAGCATAAACTGCATCCTGTGGCCGGCACTCCAGCCTCACAAGGTTTTCTCATAACCGAGTCTTCTATTAAATATAAGGCCGGTTGCTGCTGAGGGATGAGGGATGGGATGAGATCCTTGATGCCCATGGGCCTCCGTGGGGTGGGTAAGAGCATGGACTCCGAGCCAAACTGTCTGGGTTTAAATATAGGCCTCACTACTCAATTCCCGCTGTTGCCTTTAGGCAATTTACAAAGCATCTCTGTGACTCAGTTTCCTTATCTGAAAAACGGGGATAATAATAGTATTAATATATGATTGCTGTGAATATAAGAGGAGGTAATACTTGCAGAGTGCTTCACAGGCTAGGCATCGTTACCAGCCTTTCACTGTACAGTGAGGCCCTGGGGCAGAAGCTACACGGTGTGGGGCACTACGATAGTGCGTGAGCCATCCAGGATGCCCACAGATGGTGGTGGCGGTGGCAGAAGTCTGGGATCAGAGAAAGCAAATCCAAATCCAAACGTATGAAATTGCCTTCTAGGAAGAATACAGTTCTGCTCCCTCCATGTTGGAAGAGAGCTAATGTGAGCAACTCTTCACCAGGTGGTAGCTCCTGTGTGCCAAGCCGTCCTCCAGCAATAGCTCCAACTGGGTCTGACTTGGAAAGCAAGGTCCGTGCTGTGAAGGCCACGTGCAGCCTCTGCTCCTTCCACCACGACCTTTTTCTTCACGGACTGTCTGGGGAGGAAACAGAATGGCATCCACGGCGCAGGTTCCCCTCACCCCAGTCATCAGGAGCAGCCTCCAGGGAGATGCTTGAGGGTGAGCGGCCACACTAGACACAGATATTCTGTGAGGTCCATTTGTAGGCCTTTTTCCCAATCCCCCTTTCCCCAGCCCTCAGATGTTGTTCTCTCCAAGTCTGTCCACACAGCAAAAGCACTGGCCACGTGCAGGAATCAGTGTAGATCCCCAGCCTGTGTCTCCACCAAGGCAGCACAGCCAATGCAAGGACATGTCCGACTTCAAATGTTGCCCATTGAAGGATTTTCCTTCCCCACTATCTTCCAAGCCCATCTTCCAGAAAGGCTTTATTTTTTTTTTTTTTTAATAAAGAGGCATTTATTAGTTATCCACAATTTAGTAAAAAGACCACTCAATTTCTAGATTTGAAAGTGCATATCCTAACTATAAAATTCTATGTTTTAAAACTTCTGTTTTCATGTCTTACAACCTTTTTCAATTGTGGTCAAAACACGTAACATTAAATTTACCATCTTAACCATTTTAAGTGTACACCTTAGTAGTGTTAAATGTCTTCACATTGTTGTGCAACAGATCTCTAGAAATTTCTCAGAAGGGCTTTATTGCCGCAATAACAATAACGCTTAGTGCACGCTAGCTTCCGGGTGCTTTTCTAAGATCTTTACATATACTGTCATTTAATTTTCAAAAACAACCTATGAGGGTAGATATTTTCATCTCCCTTTAGAGATTAGGAAATAGAGACAGAGAGATTAAATAAATTGCCCAAATTCACAAAGCCACTGGGGGAACATGCAAGTTAAGTTGTGGAACCAGAATTCAAACACACACAGTCTGGTTCTAAGATGTTTTTTTCTAGAATGTTTTTTCTTTTCTATCTTTGTTCTCTATGTCTTCCCAGAGCAGCTTCGCTCTGAGGGATATTCTCAGGCCTGTCCCCCTTCGACTTGAGGGTGAGGAGCTCCCGGGCGTGGTCCTTGGGCCGGCTAGCTAGATCAGGTAATCCCCCGTTCACAAGGAGGCGTGAGTCATAAGGCCACCTGGTGTCCCATGATCCTGTGTTTGATTTCCGTTGGGACTCTGGAGCTCACAAGAAGCTGTTTATCAGGAGAAGAACTGTCACTTGCTGAAGTGGGCTGGGCTCAATCCCCTTTGGGCCATTCTGAGGACTCTCCTTCTGGGTCTTGCCCGCCACAGCCTCATGGATCACCCCAGTTTGCCAAGCACCGTTGGAGTCGCTAAATCATAAGGCCCCAGTGGCAGCTGTAGTTGCAGCCAGAGAGCGTTTCCTTGTCCTAGATCCCACTCAAAGGACACTGCCTCGGTCCTCAGATTGCATGTACTGCCCTGGCACCAGCAGCAGCGCTGGACCCTGGGAGCTTCTGCGGCGTTGCCATCCACCCACACACCTGCCCACCGGCATCCACCAAAGCCCACTGTTCCTACTTCTTTGTGTTGGAATTGTTGGTAGGCACACCTGGCCGTGCCCAAGACCAAGTCATATGGTTGCTCCTGGCTGCAAGGAGGCCTGGGAAGGTGAGTATTTGGCCTTTTGCCTCCCACCAAATATAGAAAGGGCTGTACGTGCTGGCCATCCCTCCATATGAAGAAAGGCACAATCTGTCTCAAGGGGCTGCA
>CM052444.1:40600214-40613504 GCA_028533085.1 Varecia variegata
CGGAGCTAAGTCCAACCCTCTGCTCAGGATCTGCCCAGAGCTGAGATGAGGGGCAGGAAGCTGGGATGTCCCCAGCCAGCATCCCTTGCTGTGAAGCTCTGGTTGGCCTCTACCTGGAGATGGCAGATCAGACAGAGGAGGGAGCCCTTAAGCTCGTAAGAGGCAAAATCAGGAGTGCTTAGGAGATAATGATGCTGATTGGGGTGCAATTCTCCCCACCTATTGTGGAAACCCAGGTTTTGTCTGTTCAGAGGAAGCACAGGTACCATGGGGCGCTTCTCTGTTATCAGCCTGACCCCTCTCCCTGGACCACCTCCATCTGTAGCCCAGACTGGGACAACTTTCCCCAACCACCTTGCTGGCTGTAGAGCAGGGTTCAGGCAGAAAGCTGCAGGCAGAGGTTGGGGGTGCCATGGAGGAGCCACAGAGACCAGCCAGGTAGGGCACAGGGATATGAAAGAACTATAGTCAACTACAGATTCTAGAACAAACAAAATAACAGCTTTTTTGGAGTTAATGACTCAATAACTTTTTTTTTTTGAGACAGAGTCTCACTTTGTTGCCCAGGGTAGTGTGCCATGGCGTCAGCCTAGCTCACAGCAACCTCAAACTCCTGGGCTCAAGTGATCCTTCTGCCTCAGCCTCCCGAGTAGCTGGGACTACAGGCATGCGCCACCATGCCCGGCTAATTTTTCTACATATATTTTTAGTTGTCCATATAATTTCTTTCTATTTTTAGTAGAGGTGGGGGTCTCACTCTTGCTCAGGCTGGTCTCAAACTCCTGAGCTCAAACGATCCACTCGCCTCGGCCTCACAGAGTGCTAGGATTACAGGTGTGAGCCACCGCGCTAAGCCTCAATAACTTTTTTT
Organism: Varecia variegata; assembly: GCA_028533085.1. NCBI lineage: Eukaryota > Metazoa > Chordata > Mammalia > Primates > Lemuridae > Varecia > Varecia variegata. Next base: position 40,601,086 of record CM052444.1, read on the forward strand.
GTTCGTTTGTTTTATTTTTTTTTATTTTTTCTTTTTTTATTTCCTGCTGCTCCATGTGTTGGAACTTTTTTTTTTTTTTTTTTGAAACAGGGTCTCACTCTGTTGCCCAGGCTGGAGTGCAGTGGTGTCATCATAGCTCACTGCAGCTTCAGTCTCCTGGGCTCAAGCGTCCTCCTGCCTTTAGGCCAAGCCACCACACCCAACTAATTTTTCTATTTTTTTGTAGAAACAGATCTCACTCTTGCTCAGGCTGGTCTCAAACTTCTGCTCCTCAAGGAATCCTCCTGCCTTGGTATCCCAAAGTGCTAGGATTACAGGTGTGAGCCACTGCACCAGGCCAAGAACTTTTGATAAGAGGGGGAGAGTTTCTTTGGATGGTGGGCTACCTCAAGCCAAAAAGCAGGAGAGTAGAAATGAGGTCAGAGATGGAGATCTCAGGAGAAGGAGGGGCAGGAGGGTGGAGGCAGGAGGGTGAGTGGAGGTAGCCAGGGCCCAGGGAAGCTGGCAAAGGCAAAGTGGCAGCCTTTGGGGAGGATTACTCTGATGCCTGGCAGGCTGGTGCAATGGTGAGGACAACAGACATAGGACAGAGCCAAGAGGGTTGAGTGACATTGGGAATAAAAGAAGACTCCTGCCCTGGCAGCCACAGAAGGTCTTCCTTAATGGACACATGACACTGACGGGAACCGGGAGAACAGATACCCACTGCACCAGGGCCCAGTTCTGCTCCCCTTCCCTCCACTCTGGTTTGGGAACCTCGTAGCTCTTTCCACTGGCAATCTCAAGCCCAAACTTCATCTATTTTCCTGGCCAATAAAAACTGCATCCAAGGAGATGAAAATGGCTTCTGCAGACACAGTCAGCAGGTTCCTAGAAGAGTGGAAGGAGTTGATCGAGGCAAAAAACCAAATCTGAGGAAAGAGGGGGACCCTTATCTTTAAGACGAGACAAATTTGAGTGGGTTTCACTGACCCCTCAGTTATCCAGCCCTTTAAATACTGGCTTCGCAGTGGCTTCTCAGGGCGAGGGCAGTTCCTGAGGGAGTAAATAGGATCCATCCCCAACCCTGCTTTGAATAACCCTGCTTCAAGCTCTTCAGCAAGCAGTTAGCATTTACCTGGAGGCCATGGCATGTCCGGGGATGTTATATTAGTGGGCTCAGAAGTCCTGGAGAGTCATCAAATCTTCCAGCTGGAGGATTCTCTCCCAATAGATAGAGACCCTGAGAGTTTTATGACTTGTCACAGGCCAGCAGCATGTTTGGCTGCTCTGGGCCCTGCCACCCTAGGAGCCATTGAGGTACAGGCTGGGAGATGAGGCGGAGGCCCTCCGCTTTCACCTCCTGAGGCCTGGGAGGGTGGTGGAGAGCAATAATGGGCGAGGCCGATGTCCCTTCCACTTCACAGCCGGGAAAAGTGGAGCAGGACACACTATTCAACCTGGGTGCCCCAGGGCGACTGTGGCAGGAAGACATGGCTGAGGAGTCCTTGGGTGAGTAGGACTGTGCCTTTTGGAGCACGGGTGTCCGGAATAAGAGGACAACCTTAGGAGAAAGCTGACCCTGGCTGTGGAGGTAAGAAGAGATGGGCCCGCAGCCCTGGGTGCCCTTAAATGCCAAGAGACAGGTCCAGGGACATAGATGAGTATTTGGAGGCCCAGAACATGTGCATGCACGTGGCTACACAAGCACGCACTCACCCGCACAGGCACACACCGCACAAACACAGGCACACACACACATGCCACACAGGCGTAAATACTCTGGCAGGCACATGCTCACATGCTAACATTCACAATTCCAGACATAGGCGCACACACACACACACACACACAAGCACATGAGCACACTCACGGGTACACACTCACACACAGGCAGGTACACACTCAAGCAGGCACACGCATGGGCAACACATAGGTACACAGGAACATGCACACACCCAGACAATCCCATGCTCATACCCAGGCACCCACTAAAGAGCACAGGCTCACACACACATACACACAAACACACATACATAACCCATAACTCAAACACCAGCTGCCCAGGCCCCTTGAGAGCCTGCTGGCTGGCTGCCCCAAGTAGTTTGCCCTGGGCTGCAGACCAGGGCCTCCCCCTGCCCCGCCCCACGCCCAATTGGCTGTATAAATTCCCTCCCTTTAACCCTTCCCCGGCATAGCTGTTCTGATACCAACACAGCTCTCTCATTGCCTCTGCCTGCTCCTAGCAAACCCATCCGGACCAGAGTGTACCAGCCAGCAGCATGGGTAAGGAGGGTGCTTGCCGGCACGTTGCCCACCACGAATTTGGAGGGCCCTCCCACCAGGAAAGATCAGACAACCCTGAGAGGCAGCTAGGGCCCTCCCTCTAGGAAAGGACAGACAACCCCGAGGGGCAGCTAGGGGAGCGGACACCCCCCCTGCATTTCCCAGCTTAGCCAAAGTTTCTGAGGAAGGAGCACAGAGGGACTGCTGGGAAGGGAGGTCCTGAGCTCCCACATAGCTCCACCCGGCAGGGGCTGGAGCCGGGGTGCCCTTCTGCAGCTGAGACAATCAGGTGGGGGGTTCTTAGTCAATGCTTCTATGTCCCTGGCCCTGACCGTAGGAGAGAGACAACCCTGATTTCTTACAGCAGGGAGTAGGGAACCTGAGCCTTCAGGACCCAGGTCACTCCCTAGCTACCCCACATATCCAGTCTCTTTGGGAGGGAAATCAGGGACCTCCACTCTCTCACTGGGGACCTGTTTCAGTGCCCCCACCCCTCAAGCCCCCAGTCCTCCTACCCCTCCACCCATGAGCTCCTGGAGTGAGCTCCGGGAGGAGTCTGAGCAAGCTGAGGAAGAGTCTGGGTTGGGCTGGGAGCGTTGAGATCCCTGCTCCCCTGGAGCTGGCTCTTCCTTGGGCTGGCAGAATGCCCAGCACCAGCCTGGCCTGGAAAACCCAGCTGAATCTGGGCACAGTGGTGCACACCTGCAGTCCCAGCTGCTGGGCAGATCACTTGACCCCAGTGTTAGGGTGGAAAGCCCAGTAGGTGCTCACAGTGCAGGTGGAGAAAGATGTCTCATGCAGAGATGAAGATATATAAAAGTTAGAAAGTTTATTTTATCTTCTTAGGAAGAGAGAGATTGAGAGAGTGAGAGAGACAGAGGAAAGAGAGGGAGAGCAGGGAGACGGCATGGCATCCCAAAAACAGAGGAGGGGGTGCCAGCACTGAGGCCAAGTGGCTTGCTGATTTTATGGGGACAAAAAGAAAGAAAAAATATAGTGATTGTCGTCAGATGAATCAGTTGAAACAGAAGTGGCTGCTGCGAGATGTCTGGTTGTCCCTCTTTCTTGTTTTCTCTGCTCCTGGAGACTTGGTTATCTCTTAAATGTAGTCAGGCTTATCCCAGGGGATGTGATTTTGCCCCTGAGATATGGTTTGGGGCAGGAAACTGAGGCCTGGAGTTGCTCCTCTGCTGCCCGTCCTGGGGCTTCTCAGGATCTCCTGGAGGCTATAGAGCCAGGGAATGTGAAGAGAAAGGTTTCTGTCTCTTTTCTGTCTGTTGGCCTCCTTGCCGGTGTTTGTGAAAATGGAACCCTGCAGGATGTCTCCCAGCTGGGGAGAGAAAAAATTGGGGAGAGCTCAGGATTGATCTTTAGTTGTTATTAGAAAATTGGGGAGGGCTGGGCGCGGTGGCTCACGCCTGTAATCCTAGCACTCTGGGAGGCCGAGGCGAGAGGATTGCTCGAGGTCCGGAGTTCAAGATCAGCCTGAGCAAGAGCGAGACCCCGTCTCTACAAAAAAAAAAAAAAAAAGAAGAAGAAGAAAATTGGGGGGTTAGATATTTTCCTGTTATTTCAGCAAAGCCACCCATTTCACCCAGGAGTTTGTGACCAACCTGGGCAACATGGCAAGACCCTGTCTCAAAAAATGAAACAATTGAGTTTTCCCTGGGTTTAGCTCAAACCCACAGAAGCTCAGGGACTTTGCTTGAGATGCTTAAGACAGGCGGGTATTTCCCAGAAAGAGCAACGATGCTCCCTGGGACGGAGTGGCAGGAAGCTCCCTGGCACGGAGTGGCAGGCAGCGCCAACCCTAAGCAGTGGGGGGTCAGGGAGCTGGGCCATAGACGCTGTGGACTGGGCAATATCTCCTTCCACCTGTATCTCTCTCTCCGTCTCTCTGTGGCTTTGTGGTGTTTGTATCTCTGTCTTGATGTCTTGGAGTTTTTTAATCTCCTTCCCCTTCTGTGTCCAGCAACCTCCTCCCCCACCCCTTAGCATCTGTGCCAAGCCCTGATACAGCTAGGTTGTGTAGCAGAACGAGTCCCCTTAATCCCTTTGGACTGGGCCTCTGTCACCCTGCCCCTACCCCAGCCCTCTCCTGGGGCACCAAGCACAGCCTGGTGTTCTCCCTCCTCTGGCACAGCCCTACCCATATTTATGCAACACTTCGCCTTGATGGAAGTGCTTTGGAATACATTGTTTCATCTGCCCCATACTTATGCAACACTTCCGTGAAAGTACTTTCGAATATGTTATCTTATTTGACTTTCTCATCTACCTAGAGAAGTAGGTAGGATGTTACTATTACCTCCTTTTAGCAAATGAAGGGGAGAAAATGGAGAGTGGCCATTTTCTTGAACTTGAAACCAGTTTTCCAGACTCTCCAATGCTGCTGTTGCCTCTCAGCTTCCTAAGTCAGTTGGCTGCTACGAGTGGGGGTCGGGCACCAGTGGAGCCTCCACTCTGGCTACTCCGGCTCCCCACTTGCAAGCCCAGCCCTGGACGGACCGGCGCGGGACAGGGCAGGGGGCAGTGCCCAGGCCTGTGAACTCCACGCGAGGATTTCTTGCAGCCTGCAGCTCCCTCTGGGCTATTCTTCAGCCCTTCCCCCCAGCAGGCCCCCAACTCTGATGCTGGGGTCCTGGCAGCTGTGACGTCCCAGCCCTCCTTCACAGCGCTGACTTTGGCCCCGTGGATTAGTGTGATCTTTCTTGCCAGATTGCAGGGACAGGGAGGGCCTCTGAGCTCTCCAGAGTTGGGCCAAACTCTTACTTTACAGATAAAGGAAGTGGGGCCCACCCAGAAGTAGAAACTGGCCTAAGGACACCCAGCTGGCCCTGGCTGGTAGCCTGGGATCAAGACCCAGGGAAGAGAAAAGCAAGAAGTGTCCCAGCCCCTGGACAGTTTGGTGAGGGAGCGGAGCAGGCCCCACTGCCACTCCCTAGGAGCTGTTCCCCAGAGCAGGCCGGGCTTAGGGGGCTTCTGTCAAGCTGGCGCAGTGCTGCACAGCTCACAGCCCCTCTTGCCTGTGTCTCATAAAGGCCCACTGTGGCATTCGGATTGTCCTCTTTTTACAGAGGAGGCAGAGATTGAGGCTGGGGTGGGGGCCGGCTTGAGTACTTTGCCCAGGTCCCCATGGCTGGTCCTTGGCGGGCCGAGGTCAGGACCCAAGTCGGTGTCATGACCACTGCACCGCACAGCCCGGGCTGCACTTGCCCTCCTCCCGCCCTCCCCTGGGCCCTGCCAGAGTGTCTGTCCACTGCAGGTCATGTCTGTCCAGCTCTTCCTGCCACACCCTCACATTCCCCTGGGTTCTGAGGGGTCCAGAGTGAGGGGGCGGAAGAGGAGCCCTGCCTGGCCCACCAGGGCAAGTGCTGCGGGACGTAGGGAGGGAGCCTTCAGCCTCTGGAGCAAAGTCCAGCCAAACTACTCCTATTGTTTCTGCAGCTACGAAATGTGGGAAGTGCGGACCTGGCTACCCTACCCCTCTGGAGGCCATGAAAGGTAATCGCCGAAGGTCTGGGAGCCGGCACCCCTCTCCTGAGTCCAGGGCTGGTGGGGTTGGGAGTACCTCAGACGTGGCCTCCACCCTCCGGTACACCCAGAGCCGCACCTGCCATTCCTTCCCACCCTGCCAACCCCATTGCCTACTTTCTACCCTCCAGGACCCCGGGAGGAGATTATCTACCTGCCCTGTATTTACCGAAACACGGGCATTGAGGCCCCAGATTACCTGGCCACCGTGGATGTTGACCCCAAATCTCCCCAGTATTGCCAGGTGAGGTGAGACTTAGGCACCAGCTACTTTGAGACCCCTCTAGCCCTGGCCCTGGGGCTGCCCTTCCCCAGCTCCATCCTTCCTGGCCCTCCCTGGGTATGGTTGTGTAGGCTGTGAGGGGAGTGCTGAAATCCAGCCTGTGCTACACTGTCAAACCAAATGGGTTGGGGGCAGGGGGCGCCTCTTCCAAAAGCAGAGAGGCACGGCCTGGGTGAGCACCACTCCCTATGTCCCCATCCTAGGTTATCCACCGGCTGCCCATGCCCAACCTGAAGGACGAGCTGCATCACTCAGGGTGGAACACCTGCAGCAGCTGCTTCAGTGACAGCACCAAGTCACGCACCAAGCTGGTGCTGCCCAGTCTCATCTCCTCCCGCATCTACGTGGTAGACGTGGCCTCAGAGCCCCGGGCACCAAAGCTACACAAGGCACGTCCTCTGCCCTTGCCGGCTCAGAGACCCTGATGCACCTGCAGCCCTCGGCAGCCTATAGGCAGGAAGCCAGCCCTAAACCAAGTGCCTCCAGCTCTTGCACAGAATCTTGTTCAGCAATGGGGAGGGGACTGAGACTTCACAGGAGAGTTACCTGGGCTTACTGGGTTGTCACCATCCAGCACCATGGGCCAGGATGGTGAGAAGAGAGAGAAGAGGGAGGCGGCTTCCTATTTCACTCTCGGAGAGGGAGGGAGCCATTTTTTCCCACCCAGTTGTGAGCTCAGGACTTCCCTTAGGCAGGAGTCTCCAGCCCTTCCTCTTAGCACTTTGTTCAGTACCTTCTTGGGGCCAGGCACTCACTGTTGGCTGCTGCTGATACAAAGTTGACACTGGCATCAGCCCAGCTCAGAAGGAGCTTATGGTCTCACAGGGCTGCGAATGTCTTCAGGACAGACAGAGGGAGAAATCGGTGCTTCCTGCCTGGCGAGTTATTAACAGTCTCTGACTTTCCCTTGGTGCTCTGTGGAAGTTACCAGACTGAATCTCTGCCATATCCTCATAGGGAGAGTTGTGTCCATGTTCTGAAGGAAAAGAGGACAGGCTTGGCAGATGGAAGTAGGGGACTGTGGGGGTGAAGGGTGGGGACTCTCAGCCCTGTAAGATTCTCATGCCGTTCCCCACCCCTGCCCAGGTCATCGAGCCCAAGGACATCCACGCCAAGTGTGGACTGGCCTACCTCCACACCAGCCACTGCCTGGCCAGCGGGGAGGTGATGATCAGCTCCCTGGGAGACCCCAAGGGCAATGGCAAAGGTACCCGCGGCTCTGTGTGCTTGTGAAAACTTCCACAGCTATGAAAGGAAGGAAGCATCTGTCTGCAGGAGGAGCAGACCGCAAGCTGGGGGAGGAATAGAATGACCTCCCAGGGAAAACCAACAGCCTGGGTCCCATCCAATACTTAACATGTTAGCAAATAGCTTCAGTTGTTTTGATTATTTCTATGGAGATGAGCCTTGACTGATTAATTTGTTTAAAAGTTGTAGTCAGAACAGTCAGCCATGGGGAATGTGAGTACAGACAGACATGGCCCCAGAAAACACATACATTTAGTATCAGCCTTTGTGATTTATGAGCATATCTCACAATCTTTGGGATTCTTAATCTCCACATTTGCTAACTCATTACAGTGTGATCAGAGCTGACACTTATAACATGTCTACTGTGTGCTAGTATAACCCCTGTTTTGCAGATAAGAAAGCTGGGGCACAGACTGGTTATATAACTTACCCAAGGTCACACAGCTAATAAGTCACAGAGCTGGAACTCAAACCCAGCAATCTGCGTCCAGAGTCTATGTCCTGCTTCTCTCAGAGCCTCATCTATTTCATCAGAACCCTCCCTCTGAGGGCTTGCAGTGGGCCCTCAGCTAAGGTCATCCAGCTCGGGTTACTGCACTAGACTCCATACGACTGTTTTGGAGTCGGGAGACAGGAGGAGTGTGACATTCCTAGACTTCCTAACAGAGTAGACATCTGGCTGTATTTGCAAGGATGTAGCAAGTTGTCATAACACACTCACTCAGCAAGGGAGCAACATATTAGGCATTTGAGTTGAATTACAAATAAATATATTTTGGCTGTCCTATTAAAAAAATGTAGTGAGCAGAATGGAGCTTAGACTGTGGGAAGAACGCCACTCCAGAAGGACGAGACTGGGCAAGGGTGCTGAGTCCTAGATCTCTTGGCTCAAGGGGAGAAAAATTTCCCCTGTGGTCTGGCAGAGCGATGAGGTTGGTGGAAGATGGGGCACTACAGTAAAAGCCCCCACCTCCCACCTGGCCCTCTGGGTGGGACCCCTTGGAAACCTGAATTTAAGGAGCTGGCAAACCCAGTGGCGGGAGGGGCAGGCAACGGGCTGAGGGGCTCCCGGACATCCCGGGGAGAGGGCTGGGTGGGGTTGTGTCTCCACCATCTCTACCTGCCCCCCACTTCCTTCCCTGCTCAGGGGGTTTCGTGCTGCTGGATGGGGAGACATTTGAGGTGAAGGGGACGTGGGAGCAGCCTGGGGGTGCTGCGCCGATGGGCTACGACTTCTGGTACCAGCCTCGACACAATGTCATGATCAGCACCGAATGGGGACCTCCCAATGTCCTTCGAGATGGCTTCAACCCCGCTGATGTGGAGGCGGGTGAGAATCCCCCCATGCGTGGGCAGGAACCTTGGGCCCACACCTCCTGCTTTCTGCACTGAGACCCCACTCCAAACCTCCAGCCCCCTCACTTCCCTCGTGTGGCCCCGGACTCAGGGTGATGGTATAGGACGTGCTGCACGCTCAGACTCGCCCACGTGCCCTTCTGATCCCTCCCACCCGTTTTTCAACCTCCTGCCCCAGCCCTTGCCCCTGCCCTCCTGTCCTGATCCTGAGCCCATCCTCTGGCCCCACCCACCCCAGGGCTGTATGGGAGCCACTTACACGTGTGGGACTGGCAGCGCCATAAGATTGTGCAGACCCTGCCTCTGAAGGACGGGCTTATTCCCCTGGAGATCCGCTTCCTGCACAACCCAGACGCTGCCCAGGGCTTCGTGGGCTGTGCCCTCAGCTCCAACATCCAGCGCTTCTACAAGAACGAGGTGACGTGTCCTCTGGCCCTCTGCTCCCAGCAGTCGTGTCAGCACCCCTGCCCGGGCCCCACCAGCCCAGGCTTCTCCAGCAACAAAAACATGAGGCCACCTGCTCTGCCTCTCTTCTCTCAGTGCTAGGCCAGCTTCCACCTGAACCCTAACTGGCCATGTTTATTCACTCATTCAGAAGCTATTTAGTCAGCTTCTTTCTGTGCTGGGTACTGTGCTGTGTGCTGGGAATGCAGGGGTGCATCCCCACCTTAAGGGGCCTGGGTACTGTGCTGTGTGCTGGGAATGCAGGGGTGAAGCAGGCACCATCCCCACCTTAAGGGGCCAGCATGCAGTTCGACCCTACTGGCAAGAAGACCCGATGTGACCCCTGGCCCCCAATTCTGATAAGCTCACCTCTCTGCCTCCTGTCCTCACCCTGCCCCTCTTCCCCCGATGTAGGGAGGTACTTGGTCAGTGGAGAAGGTGATCCAGGTGCCCCCCAAGAAAGTGAAGGGCTGGGTGCTGCCTGAGATGCCAGGTGAGTGCCTGGGGAATCAGAAGATTGGCTCCTGGCCTGAGAAACAAAAGTCCTTAAAGGCTCTGACCTCGGTCACCCCCCTCCCCCCAGGCCTGATCACTGACATCCTGCTGTCCCTGGATGACCGCTTCCTCTACTTCAGCAACTGGCTGCATGGGGACGTGCGACAGTATGACGTGTCGGACCCGCAGAGGCCCCGCCTCACTGGACAGGTGGGAGCAGATGTCAGGGAGGAAGGAAGGACAAGAGGCTGGGGATGGGGCAGAGGGTACGAACTGCCTGGGGATGACAGAGGAGGTGCAGGAAAAGCAAAAGATGGCCAGAGGGACAGTGCAGGCCCAGGACTGCGGGGCCCAGGCCAGGCTTGGGGAAGGTGTCTGGATGGAGGGAGGGATCCTGAGGCGGGCTGCTCTGGCTTCCACACCTCCCACCTTGTCCTCCTCTGTCCTCTGCCCCTCCCCACCAGATCTTCCTCGGGGGCAGCATTGTTAAGGGAGGCCCTGTGCAGGTGCTGGAGGACCAGGAACTAAACTCCCAGCCAGAACCCCTGGTGGTCAAGGTAAGGGCCTCTTCCCCCTACTCCCAGGACCCCTCGGACCAGACTTGAGGAATATGGGGGCAGCATCTAAGCAGGCTCAAGGGATTGGGGTGGTACCTGGGACCCGCTCCTAGGATCTGTGTGTCACCCTGGGATCTGACGCCGGGTTTTCTCAAGGGGAAATGTGTGGCTGGAGGCCCTCAGATGATCCAGCTTAGCCTAGACGGGAAGCGTGTCTATGTCACCACATCGCTGTACAGTGCCTGGGACAAACAGTTCTACCCCGATCTCATCAGGTGAGAGGCAGACTGCCGGGCCCACCTTCCCAGCCCTCCTCTCCCAGAGGGGTCATTTGGCTTTCTGAAGACTCCTCAGGGACCCACCTGTACCTCCCCGTACAGATGGCCCCTTCAGACCCTGTTCCGTGGGTTCCTTGGGAACCCACCACCTACTCTCACAAAATCGAGGGAAGGGGGTGGCCACCTCTGACCTCTCCTTTACCCCCTTCTCCTTTTCCACCAGGGAAGGCTCTGTGATGCTGCAGATCGATGTAGACACAGTAAAGGGGGGGCTGAAGCTGAACCCCAACTTCCTGGTGGACTTTGGGAAGGAGCCCCTCGGCCCAGCCCTGGCCCATGAGCTCCGCTACCCTGGAGGTGACTGCACCTCTGACATCTGGATCTGAAGTGCACCCCTCACAACCCATGCCCCACATTTGAACCCCTCACTTCTTCAGGGACCTGGCTTCACTGTGCTTTCTCTTGACCCCTGGCAGCTTGTCCCACCAAAGCCAAACTGAGCCCGTTGAAACATAGTAAGTAGTATCTCCATTTACTGACCACTGCTGCTTCTTTCACTGTGCTGTTTTTACATGAGCTCTTGGAAGCACCAAGGAATAAACAGATGAACCTATTCCTCGGACTGCTGCCTCATCTTTGGGGGTGTGGGGCCCATGATTCCTCCTCTGCTGACTCTTTGTGTCTTGTGTGTGAAAGGGATGAAGAGGACTCTGGGGGAGGGTTATGGTGACTAGTTCAAAACAGTGATTCCAACATGATGCTAGTGATGCCCAAATCTCACTGCTGTGGCCAGACAGAACCTGAAGATTTTGGGGGTGATTGTCACAAGGAGACCTGGGGGAAAGAATGTAAATCAGTGTTTCTAAACTTCTTTAAAAAAAAATGTTTTTTGTTTTTTTTTTTTTTTGAGACAGAGTCTCACTCCATTGTCCTGAGTAGAGTGCTGTGGCATCATCATAGCTCACAGCAACCTCACACTCCAGGGCTCAAGCAATCCTCCTGCCTCAGCCTCCCAAGTAGCTGGGACTACTGGTGTGCACCACCACACCCAGCTAATTTTTCTATTTTTAGTAGAGACGGGGTCTCGCTGTTGCTCAGGCTAGTCTTGAACTCCTGATCTCAAGCAATCCTCCCGCCTCAGCCTCCCAGAGTGCTAGGATTACAGGCATGAGCCACCATGCCCAGCCAATGTGTGTGTGTGGTTTTTTTTAATTGAGATGGGGTCTCGCTAAGCTGCCCCGGCTGGTGTCAAACTCCTGAGCTCAAGTGATCCTCCCATCTCAGCCTATAGGTATGTGCCACCTCACCCAGCTGTGCTTTTTTTTAAACAAACGTAAAATCTCACACATAACCACGAGAATATAATCCTCTTACACGTAGGAGACCACCCTTGATGCGAATGTGAAATCTATTTCCACTGCTGATGAGACTACTGGGAGAACACAGTTGTTGGGAGGTTAAGTGTGTCACCTTCTACCTGGAAGGCAGAAACATGCAGGAGGCTGGAAACACCATGGTGAACCAACCCAACATACCAGGCCATGGTACTCTTATCTCCTCACCCGGACAGTGTCTTAGAACCTTGCCCAAATCAGGGATGTCTCCTTTCCCTGTGCTAGGTCTTCAATTCTTTTTCTTTCTTTTTTTTTTTTTGCGACAGGGTCTCACTCTGTCACCTGGGCTAGAGTGTGGTGGCGTCATCACAGCTCACTACAACCTCAAACTCCTGCCTCAAGCTCCTGCCTCAAGGAGGAGGCTCGAGGTCCTCCTGTCTCATCTTCCTGAGTAGCTGGCTCTACAGGCACGTGCCACCATGCCTGGCTAATTTTTTTATTTTTTGCAGAGACAGGCTCTCGCTGTGTTGCCCCGCCTGGTCTCGAACTCCTGGGCTCAAGCCATCTTCCTGCCTTGGCCTCCCAAAGTGCTGGGATTACAGGTGTGAGCCACTGTACCCAG
>CM052444.1:40613604-40661911 GCA_028533085.1 Varecia variegata
TTTTTTTTGAGATAGAGTCTCACTTTTTTTTTTTTTATTTAGTTCTTTTTATTTATTTATTTATTTTTTTGAGACAGAGTCTTGCTTTGTTGCCCGGGCTAGAGTGAGTGCCGTGGCGTCAGCCTAGCTCACAGCAACCTCAAACTCCTGGGCTTAAGTGATCCTACTAGTAGCCTCAGCCTCCCGGGTAGCTGGGACAACAGGCATGTGCCACCATGCCCGGCTAATTTTTTTCTATATATATTTTAGTTGGCCAGATAATTTCTTTCTATTTTTAGTAGAGATGGGGTCTTGCTCTTGCTCAGGCTGGTCTCGAACTCCTGAGCTCAAACGATCCGCCCGCCTCAGCCTCCCAGAGTGCTAGGATTACAGGCGTGAGCCACCGCGCTCGGCCCCAGCCTTCAATTCTTTATAAAAGGAATCTGATAGAAGTTACAGGATCCTTAGAGAACACAGCTAAATAGTAATTCTATTGACTCCTTTATTTTCTACCCCAGATAATATTAAGCAACATTCAGATACTGACTCACATTCTTTTCAGTCATCTCCAAAGATGTCTTTGTTTTAAACACTGGGGCAGTCTAGGACCCCCAGGATGGCCTGGCCACCCCAAGAATGCAGCATTCTTTCCCGGTGAGGTCTTTAAACATGCTCACTGAAACATCTACCTCAACTAGAGTCCTGATCCCGCCCCCCAGCCCCAACGCCTTAACTGCCATCTGAGCCCGGCTGTCACGTCCTCTGGAAAGCCTCCTTCCCTGACCCGTACAGCTCAGAGGCCCTTCGTAATGTCCACGAAGCCTCCGGCACTTAACCTCAGCACGCACACGTGCCACTTTGAATTGAAACTCCCTGTTAACGCCCAGCACCTAGCTTGGATATCAGCACTTAGCAAGCTTTAATGAATAAGTGAACATAAAGGAAGTGCTTGAGGTGAGTAAGGAGTTACAGGGAGCCGTGGGATTTACTGGGCCTTACCAGAAGTCTCTCTCCTAGGTCTCTGTCCTGTCTTCTTCAATAACTAAACTTCTGAATGAGAAAGGATAATACAGTTCTGCATCATTTCTCTATTTTCCCAAAAGCTTAAAATTCCCTTCAACAGGAGGAATCTTGAGCACTTGTCATACCAGAAGGCAAGGAAACTATGGAAGACAACTGGGGCTATGTCTAAAGGACACATGACATATCTGACAAAAGATTTGTATCTAGAATCCATGAAAAACTCTCTCAAAACTCACAGTAAAAAAAACAAACACTCCAATTAGAAAATGGGCCAAAGACACAAACAGACATTTTACCAAAGAGTTTATATAGATGGTAAATAAACACATGAAAAGATGGTCAACATCATTAGCCGTTAGGGAAATGCAAGCTAGAACCATAATGTGGGCTGGGCGCGGTGGCTCACACCTGTAATCCTAGCACTCTAGGAGGCTGAGGCGGGAGGATCGCTCGAGGTCAGGAGTTCAAGGCCAGCCTGAGCAAGAGCGAGACCCCACTCTCTACTAAAAAAAAATGGAAAGAAATGATCTGGACAAAAAAAAAAAAAAAGAAATGATCTGGACAGATAAAAATATATAGAGAAAAAAATTAGGTGGACATGGTGGCACATGCCTATAGTCCCAGCTACTTGGGGGGCTGAGGCAGAAGGATTTGCTTAAGCCCAGGAGTTTGAGGTTGCTGTGAGCTAGGCTGACGCCATGGCACTCCAGCCCGGGCAACAGAGCCGACTCTGTCTCAAAAAAAAAAAAAAAAAAAATAGAACCATAATGTGATATCACTACACACCTATCAGAATGGCTAAATAGAAAATAGTGATAACGTGAAATGGCAAGAATGCAGAACAGGATCATTCATAGAGTGCTGGTAAATGTAAAATGGAACAGCCACTGTGGAAAACAGTTTGGCAGTTCTTTGTAAAATTAAACATGCACTTACCATAGGGCCCAGCAGTTGCACTCTTACTCATTTATCCCAGACAACTGAAAATATATGTTCACATAGAAACCTGCACACCATTGTTCATAGCGGCTTTACTGGTAATAGCCAAAAATTGGAAACAACCCAGATGTCCTTCAGTGGGTAAGTGGCTAAACACACCACGGGTACATCCACACCGTGGGATACTACTCAGCAATAAAAAGGAATGAGGCCGGGCATGGTGGCTCACGCCTGTAATCCTAGCACTTGGGAGGCCGAGGTGGGCGGATTGTTTGAGCTCAGGAGTTCGAGACCAGCCTGAGCAAGAGCGAGACCCCGTCTCTACTAAAAATAGAAAGAAATGATCTGGCCAACTAAAAATATATAGAAAAAATTAGCCGGGCATGGTGGCGCATGCTTGTAGTCCCAGCTACTCGGGAGGCTGAGGCAGAAGGATCGCTTAAGCCCAGGAGTTTGAGGTTGCTGTGAGCTAGGCTGACACCAGGGCACTCACTCTAGCCCGGGCAACAGAGTGAGACTCTGTCGCAAAAAAAAAAAAAAAAAAAAAAAAAAAAGGAATGAATAGTCGTTGATACACACAATTTGGATGGATCTCAAGGGAATTATGCTGAGTGAAAAAAGTCAGTCTCAAAAGGTTACATGTAGTATGATTCCATTTGTGTAACATTCTTGAAATGACAGAATCATAGAGTTGGAGAACAAATTAGTGGTTGCCAGAGGTTAGGGATGAGCATGGGGTTGGGGAGGTGAGTGTGGCTATAAAACAGTAGCATGAGGGATCCTGGTGGTGATGAAACTATTCTGTATCTTGACTGTGGTGGTCACAAACAAATTTACAATGTGATACAATTACATAAAACTAAATACACATACACACACAAATGAGTGTGTGTAAAACTGGTGAAATCTGAATAAGTCTGGTGGACTTTATCAATGTCAATCTCTTGGTTGTTCTACTGTACTCTGGTTATGCAAGATGTACCACTGGGGGAAACTGGGTAGAGGGCACATGAGATCTCTCTGTATTATTTCTTGCAACTGCATGTGAATGTACAATTATCTCAAAATAAAAAGTAATATTGGGCTGGGCGCAGTGGCTCAAACCTGTAATCCTAGCACTCTGGGAGGCTGAGGCAGGAGGATCACTCGAGGTCAGGAGTTCGAGACCAGCCTGAGCAAGAATGAGACCCTGTCTCTTCTAAAAATAGAAAGAAAGCAGCTGGACAACTAAAAATATATAGAAAAAAAATTAGCTGGGCAAGGTGGCACATGCCTGTAGTCCCAACTACTTGGGAGGCTGAGGCAGGAGGATCACTTGAGCCCAGGAGTGTGAGGTTGCTGTGAGCTAGGCTGAAGCCAGAGCACTCTAGCCCGGGCAACAAAGCGAGACTCTGTCTCAAAAAAAAAAAA
This sequence comes from Varecia variegata, assembly GCA_028533085.1. NCBI lineage: Eukaryota > Metazoa > Chordata > Mammalia > Primates > Lemuridae > Varecia > Varecia variegata. The sequence goes on from CM052444.1 coordinate 40,616,956, forward strand.
AGATCAATAATTGAAATGAATTAAAATACAACAAATATGTTAAAATACAAACATTTATGATAATACACACATAAAACCCTAACTGGTCATGTTTGGAAGATGGTAGGATACCATCTCATTATTCTGAAAACTGGAAAATAAAGGAAAAGAATCAAGGATTTATCTTGCTTTTCCTCAGGAATTTGCTTCAGGATAATGAAATAGTTGACAAGGAAAAGTTCTTTATAGAATTCCAGGTAGTAAATTCAGAAGGAATGATGAAATTTGAATAGCACCAATTTGTTGTTTTTTGGGGTTTTTTTTTGAGACAGAGTCTTGCTCTTTTGCCCCGGCTAGAGTGAGTGCCGTGGCATCAGCCTAGCTCACAGCAACCTCAAACTCCTGGGCTTAAGCAATCCTTCTGCCTCAGCCTCTCGAGTAGCTGGGACTACAGGCATGTGCCACCATGCCCGGCTAATTTTTATATATATATATTTTTAGCTGTCCAGATAATTTCTTTCTATTTTTTAGTAGAGACAGGGTCTCGCTCTTGCTCAGGCTGGTCTCGAACTCCTGAGCTCAAACAATCTGCCCGCCTTGGCTTCCCAGAGTGCTAGGAATACAGGCGTGAGCCACCACGCCCGGCTGAATTTGTAACCTCTAATGACAAATGGATCTAGGCTATAATCAATGGCTGCTAAAATCATTAAAGGAGACTGGAATGGAACCTTACAATGTACAGATCAGACTGACAAAACCTGAACCCACTAATCAATTTTTACATCATAAAAGGAGAGACAACTAGGCATTCTGTGCTTCCTACTGTGATGCAACAGGAAGTACACACCACCACCTATGAAATATTCTTGTCAAAAAATCAAAATGATTAGACTGAACAAGAGTGAGACTCTGTCTCTACAAAAAAATAGAAAAATTAGCCGGCATGGTGGCGTGCACCTGTAGTCGCAGCTACTTGGGAGGCTGAGGCAGGAAGATCGCTTGAGCCCAGGAGTTTGAAGTTGCAGAGCTATGATGACACCTCTGCACTATATAGCCCAGGTGACAGAGTAAGACCCTGTCTCAAAAAAAAAAAAAAAAAAAAAAAACAATCTGATCAAGCCTCTAGATCTTACATCAGTTTAAAGGAAATATAAGGAACAGAAGAACAAGTTTAAAAATACTATAAAGATCACACCTAATGGGTGTAGTGTGCACGGTCTGGGTGATGGACCTGCTTGAAGCTCTGACTCGGGTCGGGCAAAGGCAATATATGTAACCGAAATATTTGTACCCCCTGTAATATGCTGAAATTAAAAAAAGAAATATTTTGAAAAAAATACTATAAAGACACAAAATCCAGACTGTGGGAAATTCAATAGACCAAATGACCTTTTCCCTGAACAAATAAATTAAGAGAGAGAGAGAGACTATAGATTAGAAAGAATTAAGAAATACATTAAACCAAAACCAAATGCAATGCAATGTGTAGCCTTTGTTGATCCTGGCTTCAACGGACCAATGGCAAAACATATTTTTTTAAGGAAACCTGGAGTAATTTGAACACTGACTGGATGTGTGAGGATATTAAGAAATAATTTTTAATTTTTTAGGTGAAATAATGGCACTGGGACTTGTTAAAAGAGAGTCGTTATTTTTTAGTCATACTGACATGTTTACTGTACATTCTGAAGTATTTACAAATAAATAACATAATGAATGCCTTTATTATAGTAATTTAGACTGGGTGAGTTGGAGATTAGATCAGATGTTGACAATTGTTAAAGCAGGACGATGGGTGTGTGTATGCGGGGGTTTATATACTCTTCCTTCTCCTCTTGTATGTTTAAATTTTTTCAATAGATTTTAGCTGCTCTTGCCACAAAAACAATAAAAATGAGTAACTACGTGAGATACATATTAAATATATGTTAATTTGCTTCACTATAGTAATATCATGTATATCTTAAATATACAGAACAAAATTAATTTTTTAAGAAAGAAAATTTTCCATAATAAAAACTAAAAAAAAAAACAACCCTATTCACCTTTATCCTGATCCTGGCCTCCTCTCACCGTGTCTGATCCTACATCACTAAAATAGACGCTCCTAAAACAAGAGAGGGCCTCCTGTCACAGACAACCCAGACACCAGCAATCTGTGATCCATGCCGTCCCCATGCTGACACCTCTCTCCGCTGCATTCACAAAGATTCCACCCCACACCCCTGCACCAGGTTAGATGGGCAAAAATAGCAAAGCTGCGTGCACCATGGGAAAAGTCTCAAGTATCATCTAGGCTATCTCCTGCCAGCACCCTGGCCAGCTCCACACATTGGACTACAAGGCCAGGCAAAAGGTTCTAGAGAATCTGCTGAGCTCAGGGACACCCCAGAAAAGCTACAGTCCCAGTCCACCAGGACAAAGGATGTGAGAGAGTGTTGAGAAATGTTCACCCATCATTGGTCTTTCAAGTGTGATTAGCCCTGTCAATCCAGGAAGTCTTCACAGGTAGCTTCAGGCAGTGGCACTCATCTGAGGGATTAGTGAGGTCCTCCTTCTTCTTGCCTCCCTGCATCCTACCCTCCCTACCTCACCTTCCAAGCATTTGGTTCCCTAGCTCCGTGCTGGGAATATCTGCTCCTGGCCGCCTCTGGCACAATATTGGGAGACCTTCCCTGACCTCCTGATTTCAATGCCCAGCAGACTCTCTGCTGTCAATACTACCGGACCTAAAGGAATATGTACAACATATGGTTAAGTGGAAAAAGTCATCTGTAGAGTTATCTGTATAATCCCCATTTTTAAGAACAAATTCAACCACAACAGCAACAAAAACCTCTATTTAGGTGGACATATGTTTCCAAGGACATGAAAGTGAGTAGCGAAAGATACTTACCAGAACATATTTATTACCTCAGAGGAGTGAAGGTTTTTTATGAAATGTGACAAGCCGCTTCTAAAACTAATCTGGAAATGTAAATGTATAGTGTTCCAATTATCTAGTGCTGTGGAACAAAGCACCCCAAAACTTAGTGGCTTAAAGCAATGATTATTATTTTTGCTCCTAAATCTGTACTTTGGACAGGGCTAAGTGGGAATAGCTTATCTCTGCTCAGTGTGAGCTGGGGCAGATCAAAGGCTGGGGGCTGGAGTCATCTGATGGCTCACTTACATGCCTGGCGACTCATGCTGGCTGTCACTTGGAACCTCAGCTGGAGCTCTGGCCAGAACACCCACACGTGGCCTTTCCATGTGTCTGGTTGGCTCCTCACAACATGGCGGCTGGGTTCCCAGGGTGAGTGTCCCAAGAGAAAGAGCAAAGAGGAATCTGCAGCACCTATTCTAACCTACACTTGGAAGCCAAGCAGCGTCACTTCCACCACATTCCAATTATTGAGGCAGTCACAAAGGCATTCCTGGGTTCAAAGGGACAGGAACCAGACTCTACCTCTTGATGGGGAAGTGGTAAGGTTCTGAAACACTGTGTGGAACCAGAAATGTTGTTGTGACCATATTTGAAAAATAAATCTTCCATATATAGGAATAATTTTTTACTTAATAAAACTAATAATGGAAAACTTTCAGCATTAGAGACCAAAACATACTATATAATTACATTAATTAAAACAGTGTGTTATGGGTAGAGGAATAGAAAAATAAGAATATGGTCCAGAAACACAATGAATTATACAAGGGAACTTAGCATATTATAAAAGTATATGATAAAACTGTAAAAGGAAACTTGGTTATAATAAGAAAATGATAAAGATATTGAAATGACTGGCCATCCACTTGGAAAACAAATTAAATTAGATGCTATGGAAGATGTTCTTGATTGGCTGCTGGACAACCTCTTTTCCCTTGACTACCATAAGTAACTTCTATACCTAATTTTATGTAATAATTCTATTGCTTTTTATTACTTAATTTTTTAACCACATGTTTTTATCCATAAACAAAATATTGTTCAGTTTTGCCTGACATTAAATATTTATAAATTGCATTGCACCGTATATTTTCTTCTGTTTTAGTTCTTTGAGTTTCTGAAGTTCATCCACATGGATGTGTATAGTTGCAGCTCATTCCTCTCCCCTGCTCTATGACATTCCATCAAATGAATATATCACAACTTGATGGACACTGGGTTGTTTCCAGTTTGTGCTAATGCAAGCAGCGGGACTATAAACTTTACTACCTTTGTCTTTAGGGCATATCTCTAGGAATAGCATTGCTGAGATATTAAGCATATACTGAGATACTCACCTATTCAACTTCACCAGGTAATAAATTATTTTCCAAAACAGCTTACCAGATTATACTCCCATAACAGTGAATGAGAGCTCCTGTTGACCCATAACCATACCAATACTCGATATTGCCAGATTTTTTCTTTTTTTTAAAACAGTCTTGCTCTGTCACCCTGGCTAGAGTACAGTGGTGTCAGCCTAGCTCACAGCAACCTCAAACTCCTGGGCTCAAGTGATCCTCCTGCCTCAGCCTCCTGAGTAGCTGGGACTATAGGCACATACCACCATGCCTGGCTCATTTTTCTATTTTTAGTAGAGACGGGGTCTCACTCTTGCTCAGGCTGGTCTCGAACTCCTGAGCTCAGGCGATCCTCCCTCCTCAGCCTCCCAAAGTGCTGGGATTAAAGGCATGAACCACTGTGCCTGGCTCTTTTTATTTTTTATTTGTAGGAGGTATTTATAAATTCCAGATAATAATCCTTTGTCAGTTATGTCTTAAAAATATCTTCTCCTAATTTGTAGCTTGTCTTTGTATTATTTTTATATTTTTAAAAAGTGAATTTAAGTTTTTAATATTAATGCCTCTGAATTTATCAATATTTTCCCTAATAGTTTGCATTTTTGTGTTTGGTTAAGAATTTCACTCCCAATGTTAGTAGGCAATGTATAACAGTGCCTAAGAGTAAATTCTGAATCCAAAGAGCCTAGGTTCAGATACTGGTTCTATCACCTACTAATTTTGTAACCTTGGGCAAATTATTAACCTCTGAATTCCTCAGTCTTCTCATCTGCAAAATGGGGATAATCATAATATCTATCTGATAGAGTTGCTATGAGATAAAGAGGTAACATATGTGAGATCCTTAGAACAGCCCACAGGACATATTAAGCGCTATGTAAATATTTGCTGTTATGATAATGTTTATCAGACAATTTTCATTGTTACTTCTCAGGGCAAGGACCATACCCTATTCAGCTTTGTATCCCTAGCTCTTAGCACAATGCCTGGTGTAAATTAATAGTTCCCTTTTTTCCCCATCTCTAGCCTTTTTCCCCACTCAACCTCACCTTCTACAGTGTTGTCGAAATCATCTCCCGTACATAGCTATGATACTGTCTCTCCCCTCACTGAAGCTTCCAATTATTTCCTGTTACCTGCACTTTTTTAAGCCAGCATAATTTACCCAAAATTCTGTTTCCAATCAAAGTGCTCTGGATTCTCCTTTATACCAAACAATGGTGTTTGGGTATCTATCCATCAATCTACAAACATGAGTACAAACATGAGTGTCTGCAAATATGTATCCATGCAGTCCGGGGCAATGTTCAAGAGAATGGCCTCTGAAGGCAGATTGCCTGCCTTTGAATCTTTTTTGTTTTTTTTTTTTGAGACAGAGTCTCACTCTGTTTTCCGGGCTAGAGTGCCGTGGCATCAGCCTAGCTCGCAGCAACCTCAAACTCCTGGGCTCAAGCAATCCTTCTGCCTCAGCCTCCTGAGTAGCTGGGACTACAGGCATGCGCCACCATGCCCAGCTAATTTTTTCCTCTACATATATTTTTAGCTGTCCATATAATTTCTTTCTATTTTTTTAGTAGAGACGGGGGTCTCACTCTTGCTCAGGCTGGTCTCGAACTTCTGACCTCGAGCCATCCTCCCCCCTCAGCTTCCCAGAGTGCTAGGATTACAGGCGTGGGCCACCGCACCTGGCCTTGCCTTTGAATCTTGATTCTAGCTCTTACTACAGATGTGACTGTGGACAAGTTCCTTCACCTTTCTAAATCTGTTTCCTCATCTGTAAAATGGAGACAGTAATAGTACCTATCTCAGAGAGCTGCTACGAGCATTATGAGGTGTTTAGCATTTGGTATGGTGTCTGACACACAATAAACATCAAATAAATTTTAGCTATTTGCTATTTAGCTATTTAGACTGCAAAACCAAGGGGATTAGAAAACCTTATTGCCAATGCGTCTATAATCCCCAAACCCCACAATCCACTGGGTTCCTCCAGTGCTCACAGAAGCTGGTGGTAAGGAAATGGAGGCTGTAAAGTGCAGTGGTGATAAGGCAGCACTGCTATCTTCTTCACAAAAGCACACTGATGATAAGCCTGGAGAACATACTAGAAGTCAGGGCGGGCACATACAGTTTTGCGTGTAACATGTGCTGTGCAAAACAAAATACATCCATTTAAGAGATTGGCAACCTGTAGTCCATTTCCACTCTCTAAAACTAGATGCAAAACTGGGTCTGTATGTGCATTTTTCATGGCAGAGTGTCTATTGCTTTCATCTGATTCATGACCTAAAAGAATTTAAGTAAGAGGGTCCAGAACCCATGCCTTACTCGGTATAATGTTCTCTGAGGGTAAAAAGTTCATGTGGACATCCAGCACCCCGCGTGGCAGTCAGTCAAAATTCCAGTGTTCACTGACTGCAAAACCAAGGGGATGCAAACGCATTAGCAACTCCTTGGAAGGAAAGTATTATACATGTGGGAAACCAAGGAACACTAAGGGGGATAAAAGCATTTTTATTTAAATGTGGTACAACTGTTGAGGCCTCCATTAAGGATAAAGGAGCGCCCCCTGATTGCAGATTTGTTGTGAGTGTGTCTGCAGGTTGTATTGCATGAGGATGCAGGGGTGGGCTATAGGAGCTTACAGCGAACTTCCATCACTACTACCCATAATTTTCGGTTATTTTATCATCCATTGATTCTTTTCTTCCGGCATCTCTTAAGACAAAACTGAAACACAAAAGGAGAGGGCAAAAGAAAAGAAAGCTCCAAAAGAAGCCCAGCGCCTCGTCTCTCGTCCTGCGGTCCCTTTAAGAGAAGAATCTCTCGGGACCTGCAGTCCCAACCGACCCCAGTTTTAACCGAAACCTAACCCGGACTTCCCCCTCTCGACTCAAATAAGACCAACTTTGGATTTTCCCTCCCCTATTGACCAATCAGATTCTGTTACCAGGCAGACTTTAGCTGCCGCCGGTGCGAGCCTGGCGCCTTCTGTCTCCGGGTGGCAGCAACGACCAATGGTAGAGCAGGCTGTCCGTGTATCTAGGCAGATCGCGGCTGTTGCAACCATTCAGAAAAAGGAAAATAAAGCAACGCACGAGCCGGCCAGGACCGAGGGGCTGGGCTGGAGTGAAGGTGGCTACGAGGTAGTTTCTCTTTCTCCCCTACCTTGATTGTTGCTTGTGTTGGAAGGCGACTGACTGTTCAGAGGTAGGGAGGGGCAATATCCGTTGGGAGGAAAGCAGCAAGAGATTCTGGCTGTATTTTCAACAGCTTCCTCACCCATGTGCACGTGCCCCGAATCTGGGACCCCATTCCGCCTACCGGGTTTCCTACGCCCAGCCCATGAGTTCCGTTGCCCTGAGCCCCCCACTTTGCAGCAACCAGGGATTGAACGGAGGGGGCAGGGAGGGAGGTGGGGGCGCGCTTCGGGATGGGATGTTGTGGAGATGACGTAGGGGCCGGCGACGTGGGGAGGGGGAGCGGCGGGGGAAGTCGTGGCGAGATTAAGTAATGAGAACTTGGGCCCAGTATTTTTTCCAGCCTGGAAGGGCACACAACATGTTCGTATCCTTTCTGACCTCCCAGGCATATTCGATGGTGAGGCGTATATTAGAGAATTTAGAGAACTTTGTTTTGTGGCTTGTTATTGTTGTTTTTGAAGGGGAGGAGGGCAGTTTGGGGTCAGAGACAGAAATGAAAATTTCGTTCTAACATGGATTCCCCATCCCCCTATCTCTTCCTTTACAGTTTTCCAGATTTAGGAGACTTCAGAAAGGTGGGGCAGATAGAATGGAGATGGCAAAGATCTCTTTGGGTATATATGGGCCTGGCGAAGTAATGGAATAATTTCTAATTTTTTGGAGAAGGCAAGTGGTGAGAGAAAGACCACTGGGGAAATTCAGAGGCTTTATTTCTGTTTCTCTGTCTTTTTGGGTGGAGAGATGAGGAGTGCCCTGGGGTCTCTGGGGGAAGAGGAGGCCAGTGTGGGTTAAATCTTCATGCCCTGTCCCCTTTCAACTCTAGCCCTCATGCCGGGATGGCAGAAGATGAGCCTGATGCTAAGAGCCCCAAGACTGGGGGAAGGACCCCCCCAGGTGGTGCTGAGGCTGGGGAACCTACCACCCTTCTTCAAAGGCTCCGAGGTACCATTTCGTAAGTACTCATCACCCTCTCCAGAATCCTGTTCCAGACCCTGTAGCACTTTGCTTCCTCAAGTGCATCTGAGCAGGAGGAGATTCTTGGTCATGGTAGCAATTCTTGAGTACCTGCTAGGCATTTCGGTCCTTTTCCCTCCCTAGCAATCAGACAAAGGGATGGGGAAATCTCTTGTATGACCTCTAGCTTTCTCCTCTTCCCCACAGCAAGGCCGTGCAGAACAAAGTAGAGGGAATCCTGGTAAGTATGTTGGGGAAGAGGGCAATAGAGAGATGGGAATGGTGGGGAGTAATTTCTAAGGCCCCTTTTTGGTCTGACAACCTCTAAGTCAGCTAGACTTTGTGGTAGGGATCAGAGGGTCCTACAATGGGTCCTTCTTGGCCTTATTATTTCTCCTGCCTCTGTTCCCCACTACCTCAGCAAGATGTACAGAAATTCTCAGACAACGACAAGCTGTATCTCTACCTTCAGCTGCCCTCAGGGCCCAGCACTGGAGACAAAAGGTAGGTTTGATGGTAGAAGTTTAGATGTCAGAGGTTCTGATTCTTAGAGAAAGGCTCACTGGGGAGGGGTGAAGTGAACAGGAAGACTCATGACTGCTGTCTTTGATCAGGAAGAAGGGTCCTTCCCTGGCTTGGTTTACCAGGGAAAGGTAGATTCTGGATGGAGGTATTTGGTCCAGCACTATTGAAGTGTTTGTCTGGGAAGAACCGGGACAACTGTTAGGGTCTTAGTAATGTTTGTCCCTTTTATTTGTCCTGCAGCTCAGAACCAAGTACGCTCAGCAATGAGGAATACATGTATGCCTATAGGTGGATCCGCAACCACCTAGAAGAGCACACTGACACCTGTCTGCCAAAGCAAAGTGTTTATGATGCCTATCGGTGGGTAGAGGGTTTGGGTGGGTGGGTGAGTGTGTTGGTAGGCACAGGACCACCCCCTCACTGCTGGAGAGCTCCCTGCCTTGATAGAGTCTGCCTTCTTAAAGGGTTCCTGATGCCTGATCCCTAGGAGCCCTGAGTTCCTCACACCTGATCCCCCTGATCCCATGGCCACCTCTTCCTCTGAGTAGCTTCCTACCCTGCCCCCCTCACTCAGAAAGTACTGCGAGAGTCTCGCCTGTTGCCGCCCACTCAGCACAGCCAACTTTGGCAAAATCATCAGAGAGATCTTCCCTGACATCAAAGCTCGAAGGCTTGGAGGCCGGGGCCAGTCCAAGTATCCTTGACTGGAGAGGTTGGGGCTGGAGGACCTGGGGAAGGAAACCTAGGGTGCAGAGAGGCAGGAGCAGAAATGGCTTAACTTGCGGGTGGGGCTTGGAGATCGCCACGTGTTGGCTGCTCCTTAACTTGCATCAGATACTGCTACAGTGGCATACGAAGGAAGACCACGGTATCTATGCCATGCCTGCCTGGACTTGACCTCAAGGGTTCTGAGAGTGTAAGTAACAAATAACCCTCCAATTCCACTCTTCTCTCCCAGGTAAAAGTCAGAGGTCTCTGGGACATGTTTTGAGAGCTGACACAGTCTTGGTCATTATGTACATAGCTTCCGGGTATATAGGATATGCCCTTCTGCCTACCCTATGGCTGACTCAGAGGATAAAGGGAATTTGTGGGTTTGGGGAACTGGATGGGTAGAGGCTACTCCCATCCTTAGTCTGGTCTCAGCTTTGGTCAATAATAGTGTCAGAAAGGGGGAAAGAGCCCTTAAGTTTGGAGGGTGATTGGGCATGTCCTTCCCCACTACAGCCAGAAATGGGCCCAGAAGTAACCCCAGCACCTCGGGATGAACTGGTAGAGGCAGCCTGCGCTCTGACCTGTGACTGGGCAGAGCGAATCCTGAAACGGTCTTTCAGTTCCATCGTTGAGGTCGCCCGCTTCCTGCTACAGCAGCATCTCATCTCTGCCCGATCTGCACATGCCCATGTGCTTAAGGCCATGGGCCTCGCTGGTGAGTGGACGTTGTCTTATGTCTGAGAAGCCCTCAGCCACTTTGAACTTCAAAGGCCCCCCCACTTGCTAGAATAAAGACACCCCGTATTTGCCTCCTACTCATGGAGGCCCTTCTAAGACATGCTTTAGACACACCTCTTTCCAATCTCTACCCATCAGTCAGTCAGAATCACTCCTGTGTTCATCAGTTTCCTCCTTATCCTCAGTTTATTACCTTTTCTGGCACTTCTACAGAAGAGGACGAACATGCCCCTCGGGAACGGTCATCTAAATCCAAGAATGGGGTAGAGAACTTAGAGGGTGGAGCCCATAAGAAACCAGAGAGACCAGCCCAGGTAAGAAGGTTAATGTCCCTGACTGCCGTCCTGGGCTGGGAGCTTACCCTTCTGTTGGATCTCGTACTTTCTTACCTCCTGTGCTTCTGGTGCTTATGTTTCCTCCAAAATTCAGTCTTTATGCCTTACTGTGTTCTCCTCTTTACTTTTTAGCCTCCTAAGGAGCTGGAAACCCGGGCTGGGGCTGGCCCTCCAGTGCGTGGAGAACGGAAGAAGAGTGTAGTTGAGAGCCCTGTCCCAGCAGCCAGTAACCCGCAGGTTAATGCCCTAGTGGCCCGGCTGCCTCTGATCCTTCCCCGGGCCCCTCGCTCACTTATTCCACCAATCCCAGTCTCTCCACCCATCCTGGCCCCCAAGCTTTCTTCAGGTGCCCTGAAAGTGGCTACACTGCCTCTGTCCAGTAGGGCTGGGGGACCCCAGGCAGGTGTGCCCATCATTAACATGATTGTACCAACTGTTCCTGCTTTGCCTGGACCTGGGCCTGGGCGAGCTCCACCTGGGGGACTCACACAGCTCCAGGGAACAGAGAACAGGGAGGTAGGCATAGGTGGTGACCCAGGACCCCATGACAAGGGTGTCAAGAGGACAGCTGAAGTACCCATTAGTGAGGCCAGTGGGCAGGACCCACCAGCTAAAGCAGCAAAGCAGGATATAGAGGATACAGCAAGTGATGCCAAAAGAAAACGGGGGCGCCCTCGAAAAAAGTCAGGTGGAAGTGGGGACAGGAATTCTACCCCTGAGAAGTCTGCCATGGAGTCTGCCCAGTTCTCAAGGTTACCAGGGGAGATGTGGGGCTCTGGAAGGGTAAGCAACTCAGCTGGAGGACCAGAGAGGCCAGGGCCAATGGGAGAGGCTGAGACGGGGGCAGTGCTCACCCAAGGTCAGGAATATGGTGCTGTTTCCAGAGGAGGAAGGGGCCCCAGTTCCCGGCATGCCAAAGAAGCAGAAGATAAAATTCCTCTTGTCCCCCCAAAAGTGAGTGTCATTAAGGGTAGTAGAAGCCAAAAGGAAGCTCTTCAGTTGGTAAAGGGAGAGGTAGACACTGCAGCACAGGGTCATAAAGACTTAAAAGGGCATGTGCTTCAAAGTTCCTTATCCTGTGAGCATAAAGACCCCAAAGCAACACCCCCATGATAGGTCTGTAGGGAGGAGTGTTTATATCCCATATGTTAACTCTACCTGTCTGCCTTGTAGGGGCCCTTTTCTGCACTTGCTTCTTATTTGGCTATTCTTTTCCAAAGGGAGCCCATTCTCCTCTGTGTAGACAGCTGAGTCACCCAGTCTCACATAGTGCCTAGTTGCTGCCTCTGACCTTTTCAGCTTGATACCCTTGGCTTTAGTGTAACCAATAAATCTGTAGTGACCTTCTTACCTGGATCCCTGTGCTATCCTGTGGGAAGATAGGGATGGGGTAAGTATGATGAATGTATAGGTTAGGGATCTTTTGAGTTTAAATCACAGAAAAACCTAACTCAAACTGGCTTAAAATAAAAAGGATTTATTGGCTCATGTAACTGGAAAGTCCAGAGATGATAGTGCTGGCTCCAGGTGAAGCTTGATCCAGTGGCTCCATATGTCTCTAAATACTTTTCTCATTGCTCCACCTTCTGCAGGATCATCTTAAGCCTGGGCCACCTCATGTCGACAAGCATTCCTAGGGTTATATGTTTCCCCATTTCTGTCCAACCAGAAAGAGAAGGCATCTCTGTGCCAGGAATCCTAGCAAAAGTCCCAAGATTCACTCTCATTAGGCAGCCTAGGTCACATGTCCACCCCTGACCAATCACTGTGGCCAGGAGGATGGCATATGTTAATTTGCTTATTGTACATCATGGACTACACCTTTGGGGAAAAGGGTGGGATCAGCCTCCTCAGAATCACATGAATTCCCCAAATGGAAACTGGGAGAGGGGGTTGCTGGAGGAGCAGCTGACACCCACTGACACCCAGCTACTACTCTGCAGTACAGGCACTTTTAGCTTGCTAGGTTGAGATCAGCTAGACCTGCTTCCTTTTTTCCTCAGTCATGCATTTCCCTTGCTGCAGCTGTACCCTCTTGATCTCAGAAGGAAGGAGAGGGAAGTCACTCTCCTGTGGGGACTTGCTCTTTAGTCTCATTTAGATGACAGTCCCTTTTTTTTCCTACCTACATCTCAGAGATGGAGCTCCTTCCTTTTCCTGTTTCTTAATTTTCATTTTTTCCTCATTCTTGCTTCCCTATCCCTCACCTTATTGCCGCTTTCACCAACTAAAGTGAAAGATTTGCCTCCTAGTCATTTCATTAAATTCATTCTGTATCCACCAGGTGTCAGTCTCTTGTCATACATGTGTGAAGACTTGGCCAGCACTGTGGGGTTTAGGCTAGACGTATGGAAGGAGGTAGTTCTGCATGTCAGGGAGCACCAAAGGGAAGGGACTCCAGACCCCCCAGATGTGTCTTTGGGAAAAGCAGTAAACAAAGCAGTATTTATTGAGGATCTACTTTGTCCTCTACATAGGGTAGCTTCTGTCAGGGAATCTTGGTTCTTCCCAAGAAATATAGATCTTCTTTCAGGGAGACTTCATTTGTTCATTTATAATTTCCACCACAGCAGATTTTAAGAAATTATAATATGTAATATTTGATATCTATAAAGAATATATGTAACATGAATAAATTATGAAGCATAATAATAAAATGAGTACCTATGACCATCATTCAATGTACGCATTAAAACATTAGAAATATCACTGAGTTTGTGTTCCTCCCTATCCTGTCCCCCTTCCTCTTCTTAGAAGTAACCACTGTCCTTAATTTTGTGTTTATTCTCTGATGTGTATATATATATATTTTTAACCACATATGTATGTATTCTTAAAAAATGTTTAGTTTTGCCTGTTTTTTAAGCTTTACAAAAATGTTATACTCTAACAGTCGCCTGCAGTTTGCCTTTTTTCACTTAACATTTTTTCTAAGATTCATCTATGTTGTTGTAGATAGTTATGATTCATTCATTTTCATCTGTATCATATTCCATCAAGTGCATAAACCACGTTATTTATTCACCTATCAGTGGATATTTGGGCTGTTTCCAGTTTTTTGCTATTACAAATAATGCTGCTATGAACATTCTTATATGTTAGTGCCTTTGTTTTTAGAAGATTTCTAAAAAAGTTTCTAAGATGGTCCTTTGGTTTATTCACCCTCCAAGTTGGGGACTGTTCCCTCTTGTCTTATTCTCTGGAAGAGTTTATATCTGATTGAAATGAACTGTTCCTTGAAAGTTTGGTAAAACTCACCTGTAAAGCCATCTGAGCCTGGTGTTTCTTTGTGGGAATAATTTTAACTACTAGTTTAATTTCTTTAATAATTATAGACTATTTGGACTTTATAATTTTTTTTTTATTTCTTTTTTTTAGAGACAGAGTCTTGCTCTGTCAGCCAGGCTGGGGTGCAGTAGTGTGATCATAGCTCACTGCAGCCTCGAACTCCTGGGCTCAAGCTATCCTCCTGCCTCAACCTCCTGAGTAGCTAGGACTACAGGCTTGCGCCATGACGATGCCTGGCTAATTTTTTAATTTTTTGTACATAGGGTCTTGCTACATTGTCTAGGCTGGTCTCAAACTCCTGAGCTCAAATGATCCTCCTCCTGCCTCAGTCTTCCAAAGTATTGGGATTACAGGTGGGAACCACTATTCTTTTTTTTTGAGACAGGGTCTCCCTCTGATACCCGGCTGGAGTGTGGTGGCGTCACCAAAGCTCACTGCAACCTCAAACTCCTGGGCTCAAGCCATCCTGCCTCAGCCTCCTGTGTATCCGGGACTACAGGTGCATGCCACCATGCCTGGCTAATTTTTCTATTTTTAGTATAGACGGAGTCTCACTCTTGCTCAGGCTGGTCTCCAACTCCTGGCCTCAAGCAATCCTCCTGCCTCAGCCTCCCAGAGTGCTAGGATTACAGGAGCAAGGCACTGCTCCGGCCCTCTATTTCTTCTTGAAGTAGTATAGGTAAAATGGTTTTCTAGGATTTTGTGTATTTCATGTCTTTTATTACATGAAGTTCATATATTTCTTGATTTTCTTTTTTGCCTCTATTCTATGGGTAGACATATTCTCCTTTTCATTTTTAGTGTTTACGTGTGCTCTCTCTCTTTTTGTTCCTTGATCAATTGCATCAGAAATTTGTTTATTTTACTTGTGTGTCTTCAGATACTACTTTGGGTTTTGTCGATCCTCCCCTTATATGTCTTTTCCATTTCATTAATTATGTGTTTTATCTATAGTATCTCCTTCTGCTTTCTTTAGGTTTAATTTTATGTTCTTTTATAACACCTTGACACTCAGCTAATTGATTTTCAGGCTGTGTTTTTTCTAAGTTAAATTTTCAAGAACCTGCTTCCCTACATCCCATAAGTTTTTCTGTGCTGAACTAGTATTTTGTTAATCTGTCTTTACTTTTTACTATCTTTACTATTTTAAGTTTTCAAGAACCTGCTTCTCTACATCCCCCAGTTTTCTGTGCCGAACTCATCTGTTCTTTTTTTTTTTTTTTTTTGAGACAGAGTCTCACTCTGTTGCCCGGCCTAGAGTGCCGTGGCGTCAGCCTAGCTCACAGCAACCTCAAACTCCTGGGCTCAAGTGATCCTCCTGCCTCAGCCTCCCAAGTAGCTGGGACTACAGGCATGTGCCACCATGCCCGGCTAATGTTTTCTATATATATTTTTAGCTGTCCATATAATTTCTTTCTATTTTTAGTAGAGATGGGGTCTCGCTCTTGCTCAGGCTGGTCTCCAACTCCTGAGCTCAAACGATCCTCCCACCTCGGCCTCCCAGAGTGCTAGAATTACAGGCGTGAGCCACCAGCCTTATCTGTTCTTAATCTATGAAAATCCTATACCCTAAATTGGGGGTACTTCCCTCCAGAGAGGATGTGCATTTGCTTCTGCTAGGAGCCAGGGGATGCTCCTGACCTGGGACTTGTGTTAGTCCCTATAAGAGTCCAGGTTTAATTCAGGAATCCCAGGTTTTTCTCCCTTCCTTGGCTAGGCCCAAGGTTTAGACTCTGTTCACAGTGCTGATATGGGGATTTGTCCTTATGGCAAACCTGCTTCTACTACTGCTCCATGTTGCTCATCCTTTATATAGGTCTCAGCTTTTGTATTTTGAGCCAAGGTTGCTGTGTTGCCCAGGATGGTCTTGAACTCCTGGGCTCAAGTGATCCTTCCATTTCAGCCTCCTGAGTAGCTGAGATTATAGCTGTGCAACATTGCACCCAATTTGATTTTTTTTTTTTTGAGACAGAGTCTTGCTCTGTCACCTGGCCAGAGTGCAGTGGTGTCATAGCTCACTGCAACCTCAAACTTCTGGGCTCAAGCGATCCTCCTGCCTCAGCCTCCTGAGTAGCTGGGACTACAGGAGTGTACCACTATGTTGGCTATTTTTTTCTGTTTTTAGTAAAGATGTGGTCTCACTCTTGCTCAGGCTGGTCTCCAACTCCTGACCTCAAGCAATCTTTCCAACTCAGCCTCCCAGAGTGCTGGGATTACAGGCATGAGCCACTGTATCCAGCCTCCCTTACTTTCTAATGAACCCTGCAATGTACTAAAAATTATGTTGCTGTAATTTATTGAGGATCTAGATGTATTTTAATGAGAGAGCCCTTTCACTTATCCATGATGCCAGAAGTAGGAGTCTATTACTGTGGTTTTGATATTTTCCCTCTTGTTTTTTAAGTATCGGGCATTTGTTAGAAGTTGGTTTACTTAGACTCTGTCTTCAAACATTCTAGTTGGAGAGACAGACAAGTAAATAATGGTCACAGCACAGTGTGAATTATGTGAATAGTAAGCACAGAGGAGCAGCATATAGGTCAGACAGGGATCAGAGATGATTTCCCTGTAGAGGTGAGTAGGAGTTAGCTGGACAAATCTAACTCATAAAGCAAGGACAAAACAACATAAGACGTACAGTAAAAAGAGCGAAGTCATGATACTGTACTGTGTAAGAGCTATAAATTCAAAGATATAAGTTTGGGCTGAGTAATTTGGGAAGGCTTCATGGAAAAGGCAGGCTTGAATTAATAAGCCTTTAAGGTAAGTAGAGCTTGGGTAGGTGAAAAAGAGGAAGGCATTTCAGAAAAAGCAGAGGTGTGGATGTGGCATGGCAATACAACCTAGTAAAGAGACCTGTTAAGCAGAAGAGATGTATATGAACAATAGTGAGAAATAAACTAGAAGAAGAACACACAACCATTGTAGTTATCTGTTGATTGAATAAATGAATGAATAAAAGGTATGAAGTTTGTATTAGAGGATGGAGGAACTGGAGTCTAAGGAATGAGCCAGGCAGCTGTTGCCTTTATCCACATGGGAGATGAGAGACTGGACCAGGCTGCAGACAGATTAGAAGTAATGGGCATATGGAAAAATAAACCACTGGTGATAGATAGATAGATAGAATCATCCAAGGAAACACTGTCCCAGACATTGGGGATATATTCATTAACTTTGGGATACCAGACCTCCAGATGACTTTTTGAGATTTGCATATTTTAAAATGTAACATGAAACAAGTTATTCTTCTGTAGTTCAAGCAAATTTCACTTTATTAGGTGAAGGGCTAAACTAAGATTCACGGGAGTACCTACTGTTTCCTCTTTACCATTCCTCACTCTTCTCCTTTCTCTACAATCCCCCGTTCTCCACTCCTATTACCTTCCTCACAGTGTTGTCTCTTCTCATTTTATTTTTTTTCTTTTCTTTTATTTTTATAGCCCCACTGAACTCTGAGGAATCTCATTTTAGCTCTACCATAAACTTATTAAAATTTGAAATAATCTTTTGCTATTAAACTAAGACAAACTCTACATGTGTAGTCAGTCTATAGCCCCAAATAAACTAATCTGTTGTTTATTTTTGTGGTTAACAATCAGCTTTCTTTAGAAAATAAAGCAAACGCTGCATTCACAAAGCATACTAAATAGGGGAATTAATATCATCCTATATGTGTCAAAGTGTTTTGTCTCATGTTATGGTTCCTCAGTAGGCCTGTATCTTTGTCTGAAAACATCCTGCTGATTCCATCCTATGAGATGAAGCTAAGCATTTTAGATAGGTAGGTAGGTAGGTAGATAGATAGATAGATACATCTATTTCTCATAGTATTTCTTAAGAAATGTTCATAGAGAGACATTTGTTTACTGGAAAGAGCATGAGTTAGGTTCAAATTAGCTGATTTTGAACATTTCTTTAGCCTAGTTTTTTCAAACTGTAGATTGCAAACCATTAGTGGGTTGTGAAATAAACTTAGCAGAATGCAAAACAGCATTTTTAAAAAGTGAAATAAAATAGAATCAAAAATATCAGAGTGGGCCGGGCGCAGTGGCTCACGCCTGTAATCCTAGCACTCTGGGAGGCCGAGGCGGGTGGATCGCTGGAGGTCAGGAGTTCGAGACCAGCCTGAGCAAAAGCGAGACCCCGTCTCTACTAAAAATGGAAAGAAATTATCTGGCCAACTAAAAATATATATATAGAAAAAATTAGCCGGGCATGGTGGCGCATGCCTGTGGTCCCAGCTACTCGGGAGGCTGAGGCAGTAGGATCGCTTAAGCCCAGGAGTTTGAGGTTGCTGTGAGCTAGGCTGACGCTACAGCACTCACTCTAGCCCAGGCAACAGAGCGAGACTCTGTCTCAAAAAAAAAAAAAAAAATCAGAGTGCATTGTACATAGTAAGACTAAGTATTGTTTCGTGAAATTTTATTTCAGTTAACACACATAATGTGTGTTCTTCAGTGGTCATGATAGAAAATGCATTTCTTATTGTGGGCTGAAGTAAAACAATTTTGAAAAACAACCACTCTGAAGCTCAGTTTCCATAAAGTGGAATAAAATCTCTTTCATGGGATTGTAGTGAGAAATAAACGAGATAATATTTTTATTCATACACAGTAGGGGGCTCAAGCAATAACTGCTAGCTTCTTTTTCATTTCCCTGAAAAGAAGCCCATAGTATCTACATATGGTTCAGGAAAAAAATTCAATCTTTTATAGAAAGTTCTTTACCCACAAGGTATTTAAGATATAGCGAGACACAGGTCCTCTGGTTTTACCAACTTTTGAATAATAAGCCAACTTCTTTCCCCAATTTGATGAAATTTCAATAAGACAAATAAATGACATTATGTTACCCTGCTGGTACTTTCCTGCCCTCCCCACGCTCCAGTGTGCCACATACATACATACTTTCCCACCAAAGCAAGAGACTTCATGTGCACACAGGGCAGCATGGATTCCCATAGGGTCACCTGTCATCCATGTGCAACCATCCCTACCTGCAGTGGCTCCCTGAGATCTAAGATAGAGGTGAGTGATATTTGTTTCTATCAAAAGAGAAAAAAAAATAGGTTCAGAGGAATGAGGAATTTTAGGGAATACGACAGATATTATGCTTTTAAATTTAATATGAGGAAAAGAATAGCATTCAGTTTTATAATTTTTTTTTTTTTTTTTTGAGACAGAGTCGCTCTGTTGCCTGGGCTAGAGTGCCTTTGCGTCAGCCTAGCTCACAGCAACCTCAAACTCCTGGGCTCAAGCAATCCTTCTGCCTCAGCCTCCCGAGTAGCTGGGACTACAGGCATGCGCCACCATGCCTGGCTAATGTTTTCTATATATATTTTTAGCTGTCCATATAATTTCTTTCTATTTTTAGTAGAGACAGAGTCTCGCTCTTACTCAGGCTGGTTTCGAACTCCTGAACTCAGATGATCCTCCTGCCTCGGCCTCCCAAGTGCTAGGGTTACAGGCGTGAGCCACTGCGCCTGGCCCAGTTTTATAATTTTACAATTAAGGAGACTGAAGAGAAAAGAATTGAGGCAAATGGGGGAAGAAAATTTAGTCAGAATATTTATTTTAAAATATTTTTATTAATTCATTTTTGAAAAATACCTTTATTTTCCCAAACAAAAAAATCAGTGAGACAACTGGCATTGTTTTAGGATTTTGGAACTCTAATGCCTGACTGGATTCTTATATCTTCTTCTGCATTCAATCTGTTGCTATATCAATAAATACTAACTTTTTTCCCCCCTGTGGTAGAAACTAGGGATACAGCTAGATTACAAAGATGAGTCCTTTCCTGCCTTGAGGAGCTCAGGCTAGGGAGGACTAAAGGCTGATAGAAATAGGGTGATCAGAAAACCTCCAGAAACAGGCAAAAAGACAAAGTCACAAAGAGATGCAAAGAAACTTACATATAGCCCTTAGAGCTATAAACAGAAAACTTGAAATAAACTCTTCTACTTAATACTGTGTGTGTGTGTTATTGAGGGGTGGTCTCACTTGGTTGATAAAAAACTTACAACTGACTGTAGCTAGAAAAAGTTCCTACTTCAAGTTTGAATAGAGATATTCCCGAAATTTTGTTTTTTTGTCATTGGAAAATAGGAAAACTTCCTACTATAAAAAGGGCTGTCACATCTCTTTCTACAATGTTACAAAGAGCTAGTTTTGTGGCCCCTTTGGAAGCTATCCTTTGAGGAGATGTGTGACATTTTAAACTCTAGGCTAATGCAGGGTCATTGCCTCCTGTTACTTGTGGGACAGCTGGTTGGAAGCTGGCCCAAAGCTGCTAGGCCTGACAGGTGGATTGGTGATTCTCCACAACAGACCAGTGGTGACAAATTTAAACCATCTTTGGCACTCTTGTCCTCTTTCTCTGCTCATCTTTCATTACTGTACTCCTGCTTTAACCGAGTTTATCTGCTTGCCTGCCCTTTTCCTCCTCATGATTTGAGCAAATTTCTATACTTCAACATACAACTTTCTAGCCTTCAAAATCCTCTCTCGTCTTTTTTATTCTGCTGGATCATATCCAATATCTCTTCTAAGACCTGGTTCACAATATTTCAAAGAAGCCTTCCATTTATTCACCATATATTGACTGACATATATATCATATATATGTCCATATACATATAGGCCTTCTGTATAATTTAACTAAACTCCACTATATTCCTTCAGGAATTAGGTACCTCATTTGTTCTACTTTTGTACATACTGCATGTTTTATGCAGGCATTTTCAAGCTATTACTCTTCATTCTGCCTCCAAATTAAACACTGTAATAGTTACTCTCTTCTTTCATCCATCTATCCTATATTATTGTCCCAATAATAGTAACAATACTATAGTGATCTGTACTCTCTTGATCCTCACAAAACCCTGTAAGGTGTTAATATTACTGCATACACTTTGCAGACATAGAAAATGAGGTTCAAAGAGGTTATCCCAGATCAAACAGTGGCAGAGAAGATGACATCCAAGATCTGGGATCAAATAACTAGCCTCAATGAAGAATATTAAGTAAGGCCCTATGAAGGGCGTTGAATATTAAGCCCTAGTTAAGGCATTAGGAGAGAGGTTCCGAGGTAGAGGGCTCTCAATCAATATGTTAACAGACAAATACACAAAACTAGTACCAGAGGCCCTTTTGCAAGGCGTGTTTTTGCTTATTTGTTTAGTCTTATATGGTTTGGTTTTGTTTGGAAGGGATTATGCCCTCCAAGCCTTTGTCATTGAGCTCACCTCTCCCAACCTGGCCCAGCCCAGCCCCTCTCTGGAGGACTCCGCGTCTGGATGCTGGAGGCCAAAGGCTGCCCAGGCAGGTGGTAATCTTGGAGGCAGAACCTTGGCCTCCAGTCGGCCGGCTAACGACGCGCCTAACGACGAAAGATTGACGTGGTTGGACCGCGCCATCCGCGAAGCGACAAGGGACGTAATCTTGGCATCGTTCTTAAAGATGAGTAGGAAAAGAGTAGTGAGGGTGACTGTCTTCCCTGCCGGCCATCTCTTTCTCCTCTCCCTTCTGGGCCCCCAGCGTCCATCCCACAGCCTGATTTACTACGGAGTAGTGTAGCAATGGGGAGGGGGAAAAGCCACTGAGTAGCAATTGTGGTAACTCGGTTGCTAACTCAAACGGGCTCATTTACATATAAGCTGCATGTTAATGTTCTTTTGGAAGTACGCAGTATGTCCATAGTTCTCTAACAGGGCGCCCACGCCCGCCTGCCCACCCGCCCTGCCACTTATCCAGCAAATTTTACTTCCTTCTCGGCTTCCTTAGCCTCGCCAACGCTATCTCCTAGGTCCTCCTCTCAAAGGTTGGCCCCTCCTCCCACCCGTAAGTTCCTCCCCTCGCCTTCTCCTCCCTCCCCGGCTTCCAAATATCTTTTCCCCGCCCCCTTTTCTATTTCTGAACAGGCATGTTCCAGGCAGCTCACACGACTCCTTAGATTACTATGGCATCGGTAGGGTCCTGAGCGTCGGGGAAGCCGGAAAGCATATCCTGGGGAAAAAGGCTTGGACGCAGGAGAATAATTTTACATCGAGATCTTCTGGGGAATTTATTTATTTTTGGTCTTGGTTGTACCGAGAGAGGAAGCGGAGGGTGTGTGGGCCAGTCAAACCTGAGGCAGCCTGAAGGCCCCCTCAGGCGGCGCCGCGGGCAGCCCCGCAGCCGGGGCCTGGTGCAGCCGCCGCGGCCGCTGTCAGGGAAGCAAGCGCAAGCGGCCAATGGAACCCGGCAGTGGCCGCTGCTGCTGAGGCGGCGGTGTCGGCAGTCCGACCCCGACCGCCCGCACCCCCTCCGCGGGAGTCCCCCAGAGGTAAGCTATTCCTCCCCCATGAGTCACCTTTGCCCTGCTGGGGGGGGTGTTCTTCTACCCTGTCCTGTACAGCCTCCCCCAACCTGGGTTCGACTACAAAACTGCCCTCCCGGTGGCAGCTGCACCCCGGGTTCCTTCTCCACCCTTTCCTCTCAGGCCTGGGGTCCTCCTCTGTTTTCTGGCTTCCTCTTCTGTTTAGCTCCTCCCTCTGCCCCGGGGATTCCCCCCTCCCTCACTGTTATCCCTGTTGCCTCCGTCTCGAATTATTATTTTTAAGTCATGAACCCTTTCCACGTTAGAGTTCATATATGTTCATTCTTGTCTGTCCTTGTCTGAGTTCCTGTCCCAAACCTTTCCCATGGATTTCGCCTTTATCTCTTTCCCTATTTTGCCCCTTTCCTCCGAGGTCTCTGCATCCCCAGCACGGGGTTTCCATTTCCCTGAACTAAAGACTGTATCCCTCCCTTCCTCTCCTTCTTCTGATTCTATTACCTCACCGTCACCCACCCACCTACCTAACTCCTGGCTTCCAAGAACCGCCTAGTCCCTCCTCTTTAAGGGATCTCAGGCCCTTGTCATCATTCCTAAAGTACCATTTACATTCTACTTTGACCCTAGCCTCTCCCTTCTTCTCTGGGGTGCTTTATGATCCCTATAACTTTCTTTAGCTTCTCTTTCCCCCTCCTCAGTCCCCCAACCCTCTGGAGGTTTGTTTCTGTAGGAGAGAGAAGATCTGACAGTACCCCTTCCCATTCAGGATTTCCAGCTTTGACACCTCCATCAAGTTTCAAGGATTTTGCTGATCCTTGTGACACTTGGTTCTGTTTTCCCTATCTATGGTCTTTATGTGTTCTCTTTCATACTCTTTATCTCCTCATACCACTTATTTCAGGATCAGCTAAACCTTGAACTAAGAAGAAAAATGTGTTGGGAGGAGGCGGAGCCTCAGCTGTCTCAGGCTTTTTGGGATAGAAGAGTATTTCTGAAGGATGGAGCAAATTTTGAAGAAGTCCCTATCAGATTACACTTTGCTGACTTGCTGACTCCTCAGGAGCAGCCACTAGGAGGGTTGAGCAGGCCTGCATGGAAACTGAGGTTGTGCAAAATTTTGTTTCAGATTATTTAATTTTAGGCTTGTGTTAAAGGAATTACAGAATAGAATGTCTTCTCACCCCTGTCCAGATGCAGAAGACTCAGTTTACTGTCTGTGGCTTACTAGAATAGTTTTGGTTGGTTCCATAAGAGCTCAGGCTTTGGGTGGAGTGCAGAGGTGGGTAACTGGGAAAAGGAACATGAGACAGTGGACAGAGCTTGTACATTCACAATCAGGACTCCTGGGTTCAGCGTGTAACTTCTTCACTTGACCTCTAGAGCAATCTTGGGAAAATGGTCCACTCTATAGTCATCATTGCAGTAGTAGGCTACTAGCAGGATGTAGGTTGAGGGAAAAATTAGACTTGGTTTATTTGTTTACAAAAGATTCTGGGTTTCTCAGACAAAAGGTATTTATTAGTGGTGGTTCAGTCATCCTGAGAATTTTCCTTCATCTTGGTCTTTCAGTTGGATCTTTCTAGTCTACAACCAGGGATGTAAGTCATTTCTAAAGACAAGCTTCAGTCCGGTTTCTTTCATCTGCCCTGTTTTTTTCCCCAGTGCATTAAGTTGCTGATCACCTATGCTGTTCTTCCCATACCTGATCTATAACTCCAGATTCTACAGGTGGGAAGTATGTTTATTGGAAAGCCCTTTGAGGAAGATGGCTGGAAAAGAGAACTTGGAATGAGCTGGGACTTAGGAATCTAGTTGTTGCCTTGTATGCCATGTCTCTTTCTTGGCCTATGATAGCAAAGAAGGTATGTGAAGTTCCATTCATATTCCGACTCTAGGCCTGTTTGGAAGTAGTTATGCCACCTCGTCCCACTTCTCCCTTCTCTCTCATCATTAGCCAGAGTGCAGCCTTTACATAATCCTCCTTTTTAGGAGAAGCTTCACTCCTTGGAGGCACCCCCAAGCAGAAATCATATTTCCCCTGGTTTCCCTGCTTCCTTCTCAGAGCTGAGCCCACACTGCATGAAAACAAGTTTGTTGAATGCCATCTGAAGCAGAAAGTTGAGATTCTTTGATTTGGGGAAGAGGTTTGGGAGGAACCTTTCAATAATTGACATGAGACAAGAGAAGGCCTAGTTCAAGCACATTTGGGACTTGCAGTGGGGAGGAACAGTTCAGAGAGGAGTGAACATACAGGTTGCTTTCTTTGCCATCTGTCTGTTTCAGCAGGGGCTCCCAGAGCTGGCTTGGGCTGTCTGGCTGGAATCTGCTTATACCAGCTCCATGGCTCTGCACAGAGTTCTCAGCCTGATTCAATATTGACTTAACTATCTTGAGACCACTGCCCTCACTACCCTCCTTCTGGTAGCTTGAGAATGCCCTCTCCCCTGATGCCACCACCCTTTGGGGCCTTGGGTAAGCATTTACCTGTTTCAGGGGAGCTTGAGCCTGCTTGACTACTTGGCCCTGAGTTTCTACAAGGAAAAAGGAGTACTCAATCTCCACCTTTACCATTGAGGTCAAAGAGGAAAGATAAGTTGAGATCTTCTTAAAGAAAGGTTTGAGTTAAACCTTAAGATACAAGGAAGAACTTCTTAACAGCAGAACAGGCAGTCTAGGGTGATATGGAGTCTCTTTTGAAGAGCAACCTCTTTTTAAAAATTATTATTATTTTTAGACACAGGGCTGGAGTATAATGGCACAATCATAGCTGACTGCAGCCTCAAACTCCTGGGCTCAAGTGATCCTCCTGCCTCAGCCTCCTGAGTAGCTAGGACTGCAGGCATGCACCACCATGCCTGGCTAATTTTTAAAGTTTTTGTAGGGACAGGGTCTTGCAATGTTGCCCAGGCTGGTCTCAAGTTCCTGGCCTCAAGGGATCCTCCTGCTTCATCCTCCCAGAGTGCTCGGATTACAGGTGTGAGCCACCATGCCTGGTCCTACAAATTATTAAAGGAATATATGCACTTGGTAGCAAATCCAATGGTACTGAAAGAGTTTATGATGAAAACCAACAGTCCCTTTCCATTCATTCCTATTCCTTCTCCCTCAGAGTTAACCTCTTTAATTATCTGTGTTTAGTCCTGAAGGTTATCCCTTAGCTTTAGATAAAATGCTCATGCCTGTATTTCTTGACTTATTGTTACAAAAGAGAATTTAGCTTTAGAGAATTTATACCTCTTGTTTATGTAATTATGTCATTTTTATTTCTTCTACTGATGCCTGTGAAACTTTAATATATTTGAACCTCCCTTTTTTTCCCATTAACTTTTAACAGTCTCTCTTAACCCACCTTGCAGGGTGAAGACATTGATTCCCCTGCCCTTTTTTCCACATCTCATGGATCCATATCAAAGGATCATGAGATGTGGAAAAAAGGGTAGGGGAAAAGGATCCTTTAAAAGGAAGAGGAAAATTGAGCTTGCCTGCCTGCTTGGAGGCAGAGCACTAGATCATATGATCCTTTAAAGGCCATTCCATGAAAATAGAGGAACAGATAAAAACATCATGATTGGTCTGAACCAGTCCATATTTATCTAGTCCATGGAGAAAGATTTTAAGAAGGGAATGGCGATTAACTGGGGATTGATTATGGGCGGGGCTCTTTACCATTCTGTCCTAGCAGAGACCAGTCCAATAAGTCCTTTAATGGAGGCCAGTGGAAGGTTGTTAGCCTAGAATCTTTTGAGGTGATGAGAAGTGGGAAGCCAGGTTAGGTGATAGTATCCCCTCCCCTCAGAGTCCTCTGCAGACATGCACTTAACTGCTCAGTCACACAGAACACACGTGTGTACACCCTCTCTGTTCTCTCCAGCCGCTGCTCTGCCCTTACTATACTACTTTGCCTAGATGGGAGCTATGGAACCCAGTCAATTCTCAGCACTCCTTCTATTCCCACCCCCCTTTCCTAGAGGCCAGCTGCTAGGCTGGGGCACAGGAGGCCTCTTTTATTTCCCCTGCAATCTGGAAGGAGAGTTTAGGCTCCCAGGGTGAAGTGTGGAGCCTCAGTTGTCTGAATGTCCTTGAAGGCCATAGGAGTCATTTGGTATTAGAGGTTTGAATTCTCTTCTGTCCCTTTTTTCTTATTCTTCTGACTTACAAGAGGAAGGATAGTGAACAGTGGACTTATTCCTACTCTTTTTCTTTTGTTTCTAGTCCTTTTGCTTTCTTTATAATGACTACCCTCGAAGGTAAATTTTTTTGCATTCAAAAATGAATGGGTGGGACGCGGTGGCGCACGCCTGTAATCCCAGCACTCTGGGAGGCCCAGGCGGGCGGATCGTTTGAGCTCAGGAGTTTGAGACCAGCCTGAGCAAGAGCGAGACCCCGTCTCTACTAAAAATAGAAAGAAATTATCTGGCCAACTAAAAAAATATATATAGAAAAAATTAGCTGGGCATGGTGGCACATGCCTGTAGTCCCAGCTACTTGGGAGGCTGAGGCAGTAGGATCGCTTAAGCCCAGGAGTTTGAGGTTGCTGTGAGCTAGGCTGATGCCGCGGCACTCACTCTAGCCCAGGCAACAAAGCAAGACTCTGTCTCAAAAAAAAAAAAAAAAAATGAATGAATTGATATTGAAGACCATGTCTGGATTTAGGTTTTGAAGACTCCCATTTCTATTGTCTAAATTGTCAAAACAATCTAACCCTGTTCCCTTCAACACCTTCTTCTCTCCATGACATTGCTTCAGATGCAGGTAGTCCCCAGGTCCCTTATAGCCCAGTAGGGAGGCCCAGCTCCAGTTTGGTGGTTTCTAGTGGCAGAGCTGCTTATATAGGAGAGGAGTCTGGCTTTCCTGCACCTCTTGACATTGTTTGGTTCCCTGAGGAGTAAAGGCTGCCAGATGGGGAAGTCTGTTCAGTGGTGAAGTCCTGTGAATACTGTGATGTGGGCTTCTTAGCTGAGCCCTGGGAGTTTCTCTTCTTTTGCCTTCCTTATGTAATAATCCCAATTGTAATTAGTTGGAATAGGCATCTGCTAAATTTCCTAGTGAGGTCTGAGATGTTGTATGTAGGAGAATGTCTAAACTCTGAACTTCATTTCCTTTGAAAGTTTTGAAAAGTGGACTTTTAGGAGCTTTCAGTGACTTGGAAGTCTCTGGAGTAGAAGAAAAGGGAAAGATGTACCAAGCATACAGAGATTGAGAAAAAGAGTTGGTTGTATAGGATGATTGAGGCTATCATGTGAGTTTCTAAGCAGACCTAAAAGGTATTGGTTCTAGCTGAATTACAGTGATCCTCTGATGAGGGTGCCCTACAAAGGTGTGGCAGGGAATGATTAAAGCTTCTTTCTTAATATTCCTGTGCCACCCATAGTTGCGAGTAGAGACAGATCCACATAGGCAGCCATGCTGGTTCTACTGCTCAGAGGACACTGCCTAATTTTGGGAGACAACAGAGTGAAAGAGTTGCCACTTGACCAATACAAAGCTCAAGCTGCATCAGGGATATTAAATTCAGGGATGAACTTCTTGCTTGACACAGTTGGGAGAAAGAAACTGAAGTAGCCTTTTTTGGTTGATCTCTGAAAACAGAAGAGTTCCCCATCTGTCTTTCTGCAGAACTTTGGTGGTGGTGACTGCTGGGAGGCAGAGAGCTGGACTATATGATATTGACAGATCAAAGGAACCCTGAGTCTTAACATTTCAGAGGTGCGAGAAGAGGTACTGGAAGGGTGGTGGTGGAAAACGGCCTTCCAGAGTGACTAGAGAATCTATGGGCCTCCTTCTTCCACCTAGCCAAAGTATATGCACCCAGGGTCACCAGGGTCAAAGGTGATGTCACTAATAGGTGGAAATTATGTGCATTCCAGCTCTACAAAAGCCTTCCTCTTGCTCACACTTTTGAGCATGTTTGTGAAGAGGCCTCTGAGTCCATTGTTAGCTATAGACAGATTCTGGAGCCAGGTTGATCTGATGAAATTTCCTCCTGTTCTGCACTGATTCTCCTGATCTGGATTTGGTGAAGCTCTGAAGAATTGCACTTGGAGGGCCGTGGCCTTTTGTCAGCAGTGTTCTCTCACTGAATTTCCTTGCCAAGAGTCCCTCTGGAGAGGGGTTCTTAGTTATATGGTTCCTGTTCCTCCTTGTTCTTTGGAAGTTCTAGACCAGTGAGTCCTAGCCTGATTTCTTTTTGCCTTCTCACTGCTCCTTCTGTTCTTGGAGTGTGTATATGATAGTGGGGAAAGTAGCGTTGGGGTGGGAGAGGGCTATCATAAGTGTTTTACTCAAACAAGTATAACTCTAATTCACTTCCTTTATAAAACAATATAAGTTTTATATTACACATACATACACACACATTGTTTACTAACCTTTTAGGTGATTAGGATTCAACTAGCATTTATTGAGTATGAGTACTACTGTGTGCCAGGGACTGTGCTAGATCCTTTCACACACATGAAGTTATTTAATCCACACAGCAACAAGGAGAAGTGTTTTTCCCACTTTGCAGTTGAGGAAGCTGAAACTCTGAAGATATGTGGCTTGCATAAGTTTGTACATCTTATAAAGGCAGAGGATTTTGAACCCCAGCCTGTTTGCCTCCAAATGCAGGGCTCTTTCCACTGTATGTCAGCCTGTCATAGTACTAGAGAAAGGGAGGGTGATGTCATGAAGTCAGGCAAGCAGAGAAATGGCACAACTTCAACAGGGTGGATGATGGCTGTTTTAGAGCTGTTTTCTCCTAAGTAAAGCCTGGCGTAGTATTTGCTGGCCTTTTTTCCCTGGGAGCTTTGAGTCTAAAAGGGATGGTAAGAATGTATCTGTAACTAGAAGACTATATCCAGACTTCAAGGCCAGGCGTGGTGGCTCACACCTTAATCCTAGCACTCCAGGAGGCCGAGGCAGGAGGATTGCTTGAGCTCAGGAGTTCGAGACCAGCCTGAGCAAGAGCAAGACCCTGTCTCTACTAAAAATAGCAAAAATTAGCCAGACAACTAAAAATAGAAACAAAAAATTAGCCGGGCATGGTGGCGAGCGCCTGTAGTCCCAGCTACTTGGGAGGCTGAAGCAGAAGGATTGCTTGAGCCCAGGAGTTTGAGGTTGCTGTGAGCTAGGCTGACGCCACGGCACTCTTGCCCAGGCAACAGAGTGAGACTCTGTCTTAAAAGAAAAAAAAAAAAGACTTCAATACTAAATAAAGGTGAGATGCACAGGACCTGTGTGTGGAATGTTATATAAGTGAGGACATACTCCTTAAAAAGGAAAAGGAAAAGGTTATGGCAGGCATTTAAAGGGAGACAGGAAGAGCAAGAGGATAGAAAAGTATTTGAAGAGGAATAAGGGATAAAGATTGAATTGCTCCCCAATCTACCTGAAGAATCTGTAAACCTATGTAAACATAACACATATAAAGCAACATTTCACATATATAAGCTAAGAACAGAGGCTAAGCTGAGTAAGTGCAGAAGAAATAAAGAGTAATGTAGTGATAAGAAGTGGAGGTAGGGAAAGCTTCCTGGGAGGAGATGGCTTTCATCTGATTTTGAATGAGTCCAGGAAGACAAAAAGAGGTGCCTGGGAAGGTTTCATGTTGAAGGGAAGACCTGAGGATGGCACCACTAACCAATGTGTGTATGTATCTCCCTTTTTGTCCCTTTCTTCCTCCCTCCTCCTAATAGCTTGGAAGCTCGAAGTCTGGCTGTGGCCATGGGAGACACAGTAGTGGAGCCTGCCCCCTTGAAGCCAACTTCTGAGCCGACTCCTGGCCCAGCAGGGAATAATGGGGGATCCTTGCTAAGTGTCATCACAGAGGGGGTCGGGGAACTATCAGTGATTGACCCTGAGGTAGCCCAGAAGGCTTGCCAGGAGGTGCTGGAGAAAGTCAAGCTTTTGCATGGAGGCGTAGCCATCTCTAGCAGAGGCTCCCCACTGGAGTTGGTCAATGGGGATGGTGTGGACAGTGAGATCCGTTGCCTAGATGATCCACCTGCTCAGATCAGGGAGGAGGAAGATGAGATGGGGGCCACTGTGGCCTCGGGCACAACCAAAGGAGCAAGAAGGCAGCGGCAAAATAACTCAGCTAAACAGTCTTGGCTGCTGAGGCTGTTTGAATCAAAACTGTTTGACATCTCCATGGCCATTTCATACCTTTATAACTCCAAGGAGCCTGGAGTGCAAGCCTACATCGGCAACCGGCTCTTCTGCTTTCGCGATGAGGATGTGGACTTCTATCTGCCCCAGCTGCTTAACATGTACATCCACATGGATGAGGATGTGGGTGATGCCATTAAACCCTACATAGTCCACCGTTGCCGCCAGAGCATTAACTTTTCCCTCCAGTGTGCCCTGTTGCTTGGGGCCTACTCTTCAGACATGCACATTTCCACTCAACGACACTCCCGTGGGACCAAGCTACGGAAGCTGATCCTCTCAGATGAGTTGAAGCCAGCTCACCGAAAGAGGGAGCTGCCTTCCTTGAGCCCAGCCCCTGACACAGGGCTGTCTCCCTCTAAAAGGACTCACCAGCGTTCTAAGTCAGATGCCACCGCCAGCATAAGTCTCAGCAGCAACCTGAAACGAACAGCCAGCAACCCTAAAGTGGAGAATGAGGATGAGGTAAAATTCTGGGGAGGGACAGAGAGGCAGGTGGCAGAGGGCTGCACGGAGACAGGATGTCTTATATAGAGTTACTCTGTCCTTTCTGTCCTTCCCTCTGTTTCATTTCACTGATAAAAGCATGGAATGTTAGAATGGAAAATGACCTTAGAATTCATGTATTCCAACTGCCTCATTTTACAGAGGAAGAACTCAGAGACCCAGAGATAAAGTGACTTGCCTCCGGTCATATGTGGCGAGACTGATACTCCTGACTCTGTTCAAAGTTGTTTTTATTAAACTACACTGCCATTCCATTAACTGCCTACTTAGAATTGTGGCAGAGTCACTCGCCACCCTGACTTGAGACCTGGGATAGCTGCTAGAGCCTTCAGAACAGCAACCATGGGAAAGGAAAAGGGCTATTGTCTGTGTGTGCTAGGGAAGGGGGATGTTAGAACATCAGCTTCATTCTCCTGGCCACTCCTCATAATCCCTCTCCCCTACCTCCTGAAGATCCTGCCTTTTGTTGACATAAGGGTAAAGTTCATTCTTTACCACTGAGGCATCTGCAGAATGCCCGCCTGCCTGACCTTTCTTTGCAGGAAAGATTGCCTTGCTGATATCTCTCCCATATCATTTGGAAGAAGCACGAAGGGAAGAGAGAAGCACTCTTAGTCTGGAGCAAATCTAGTGCCTAGTCAAGGACCTGGAGGCTGGGAAGAAGAGGAAGCTACGGCAGCAGTTGGGGATATCCAATTTAGGAAATAGAGCAGGGAGGAGATGAGCACATCAGTAGGTTATACCCCTCTACCCCACTCCACATCTGGACAGATAGCAGGGAAAGTTGCCCAGAGGACAACCAAGTATTGGTGACCTGGTGTCCCATCCAGACAATGGTGCCCCGGTCCCCCCCCTCTGACTCACTATTGGCCAGGCTCCCATCCTGGCTGCCAGCCCAGCCTAGAAAAGAAGGGAGAAAAAAAATGAGGAATTTGCACTTGTTGGAAAATGTGTATAGCCATGGTCCTGGCATCTGCTTCTGTGGGGCACATAACTCACCCACGTTTTTGATACAATGGAACTTCTTTCAAGTAAAAGGAGGTTAGAGTGACTAGGGAAGGGAAAAGGCAGGAGGGAGGGGAGACTACAGAGCTTGCTCTCTCTGGAAATTTGGTATTTTATTATGATAATAATGATAAAGCTAAAAGTGCTAACATTTATTGAGCACTTAATATGTGTCAGGCATCACACCAAGTACTTTATATTTAATCCCCACAACAACCCTAAGAGACAAGTATTATTTTACCAGTGAGGAAACTGAGGCTAAGAGAGATTAAGATGATTTGCCCAAGGTTTCTCAACTAGTGAATGTCAGACCAGGCCTCAAATCCACAGCTGGTGCTCATAACCATTCAGCTGAACTGCTTTGGTTATTTCTCAGCATCTAGTTCCCCAGGTCTCCAGCTGTCAAAGGCCATTTGGGGAAGAAGAGCCCAGGCCATGGCCATCTTCCACATCCATGCATAGGCAAAGCCCAAGCTGTTCTCAGAAGCAGAATGGACCATTTTCATTTCTGGTTGAGCTTGGCAGTGAAGCCCAGGGTCAGGAAGGGAGGTTGTTGCGGAGCAAGAAGAGTCTTCCCAAGTCTGGTATAACTAAGGTCATGAAAGATTTGAGAGCTGTCTCTTCTTGGGGTCAAGCCTGTAACCATATGAGTGTGAGCAACTGGAAGTGAATTCCTTGGTGCCTTTTGTCAGGCTTGGCTTTTCTCTGTATCCATTTTGT
Organism: Varecia variegata; assembly: GCA_028533085.1. Taxonomy (NCBI): domain Eukaryota; kingdom Metazoa; phylum Chordata; class Mammalia; order Primates; family Lemuridae; genus Varecia; species Varecia variegata. Next base: position 40,649,657 of record CM052444.1, read on the forward strand.
AGTCCTCATCTTAGGACCAGAAAAGTTGAGGCCTCAGGGCTTTTCTTACTCTGTGCTGATCATTGGTCCCTCTTCCTCACGTCTAACTCCTACTCCTACCTGCACTGAGAGGCAGGTATTCTGTGAGTCCTTGTATCATCTAGGGTGAATTCTCTAGCTGCCATTCTCCTCAACCTGACTCCTTATCTTGGGTTACTAGATCCAGGAAAGGAAGGAGATACTGCATCCCTGGGCACTCCTAGGTTATCCCATGCTGGCAGAACGAGACACCTGAATCCACTATGGATTCTCAGAAAATGAGAGAGCAAGAAAGAGGGACAGAAGATAAATATGAATATCACTAGGTTTCTGAGCATTGGAAATCTTCAGCACAGGGGTCTCGCCTAACCCCTTTGTCATTTTGAGGATATGTCTATCAAGGCCTTTGTCCTCCAAATACCAAGGGAATTGGTTTTCCTTCTTCTACTCCTCCCTGTCTCCTGTCGTGCAACATTGATTCACTCAACAAATAGTTACTGACCTTGTACAGTGTGCACAGCTGTGGAGGATAGAAGATAAACTGCTGTCATTCCCTCTAGGATCTTTTAAGGTAATATGGAAACCCCCATTTCTAGGGAACTGTTTAGTTTGTGACTCTTAAAAAGTTGTTTCCTGCCATAAGCATGAAGTATACAGCTTACTAAAATGAAGCACATAATTTTCTTAAGGCCTGAACAGAGACACTATAGAAGGAGAATCTGTAGGGGGACCCTGACACTCTGCTCCCAATCTCTTACCTTTTGGGTTCTGAGTTTAATCCTATGTTCCCACCACCAGTAAAGGAGCTCCAGAGGATGCGGTGGGGACTCAAGGAAGAGGGCCAGGGGCTGCTTGTACAGTTCTCTTCCTGCCTGGGGTCTTCCTGCAGAGCTCGTCTCTACCCAGATCTCACAGAGGTTTCCATTTCTTTCCATTCCATGAGGATTCCTTTGCACCTCCCACCCCCAGCCTGCGCCCCCCCCCCGCCCCCAATCAGAGGGCTCTAGCACTGATTTCTCCCATCTCCCACCATTCCCTCCATAAAGTGTGCCTTTTCAAAGCAATTTTGTAAGCCTAGTCAGGGAACTCTGCTCAGGCAGTTTTCCTTCCCACTTGTAACCAAATTATAAATATTTTGGCATAGGGTGAAGGTATAGGAAGCAGAGAGTGAATTTAGGTACCACACCCTGCCCCACATAATGACACTCTTAGTAGATCAGCTTTGTCTTTTCAGGACTGCAACCTTTGTGCAGAGAAATCTGCTGCATGTCACACTGGAAGCCCAAGTGGGCCTTCCAACCTAATACGGTGTGATGTCAGCTCTTGGCCTCAGCTTTACTCCTTGGAGCTGACTTAGTATGAGTGACTCAAGCCCAGGGAGTAGGAGGAGAGGAGCAGGTCATGATATATACTTCTCTTTCCCCAGGGAGGTTAATGAGTCAGATGGGACCTGTGTGTGAGAGAATTAGCAAAAGCATTGCTCATGGAGCCAATGTCTTGCCTGCTGTTCCTTTCCCAACCAGCTCATGGGTAGAAATTGAACCACTAAGTCAAAATGGACTCTGACATCCTCTCTGCCTTAATTCAATCCAAAGTGGAATAGTTGTTGCCTTAGGGGAATGTTTCCAAGTGTGGCTTCTCCTCAAAGTGCTGCTCTCCCCAGATTCTTAAAGGAAGGACCTGACTATAGGACCTCCAGCTAGAAGAGAACTTAAACCATGGAACTGAATTAAGTAGAATTTGAAATGCTGATCTAGAGAAGAAGCTGCCTTCCTGCCCAGGGAGCTCTCCGAACTTTGTCTCTTAAGTCCCGGCCTGCCACGTGCTGCCTGTTTGTGCACACATGCTGCCCCTGCTCCCTGCCGTGGTAGATACTGTGGGATAGAACCCGGGATGGGCCCTGTGCGTGAGCACGGCTGCAGAGCTGCTGAATGAGAGTTGGACTACCATCTCTTTTTTCTGTCTTGCTCACAGACACCAGTAAGACACAGGGATGGGGTGTTGTCTAGATAAATCCTCTAGACTGGAACTGGGACAGCTGCTCTCCAGCTAGTCAGCTTTCTCAGATGAATTTAGCTAGAATCCCAGTTTATGTCAAAAAATTGTAATATATGGATGATTGTGCCATTGCACTCCAGCCTGGGTGACAGAGCAAGACCTTGTCTCAAAAAAAAAAAAAAAACTGTTGTAATATATTTAGTGTCATGTGGAATAGCCTGATAGGAAGCCTAAAGGGGGTTATGAGATTGATTTCTCCTCTACTCCTACCAGCATCCAGCCCAGAGATTTCAGGTTCATAGATCTGGGATGCCCTTTGTCACACAAGTTCAAAGTTGGGATTCAGCTTCCCAGGGGGATAATGAGGCTGATCAGAGAGAAAGTATACCTGCCACTGAAAGTTTAGCTCTTCTTCCTCCCTGAGATTTCCAAGAAGCTGGAGGAACAAGGGGTTTCCAGTATGGGCTCATGCAACTTGTTAAATTCAGTCCCTCTGTGGTGGTCCCCACGGAGGAGAGTTTGGTTGGCAGTGTAGAGTTACTACCCGAGGGACCCAGCTTTAGAGTTTTGTCCTAGAAGGAAGATCCAGGTGAGAATAGAAGGGAATAAAATGAAAAGCAGAGGCCACTTTGTCTCTTCACTCATTCTGACTTCAAGGTCTGAACTGGCCTTCTAGCATCTCCCACAGTGTCTGGGCAAGTGGCATTTCTGGGTTGATTTTCTTTTATTAAAGCAGAAAGGTAGAGCTTCACAAGAGAAGCAGTTATGATCCAAGTTGGAGCTAAATTCTTTGCCTTTGTCTCTCTCCCCTCCTCCCTGCCCCCTCCTCCTCCCCTTGCCCTCTGGCCCTTTCCCAGGAGCTCTCCTCCAGCACCGAGAGTATTGATAATTCATTCAGTTCCGTAAGTGGGGCCAGGCTGGGACTGGGTGGCAGGCTCCCCCCATGGCCGCATTTCCTCTCCGTCCCCAGGTCTTCTGAGCCCCCCAAGCCAAGGCTGGAGTTAAAGGCCCCTTTTCTCCCTGTGAGATCAGCTCCTCCCTCCGAGGCCTCCCAGATCTGGAGGAGTCCCCCTGACCACCTCCGTTTGCTGCGGATGTCCTGAGCCCGGCTGAGATGTGCTCAGTTGATCCTTCTCTCAGAGACAGCTGGGATGCAGTGCTACTCAGCCCTCAGCTCCTGGGTCTCTGGAGCAAACAGCTGGGAGAGAGGTAGAGTTCACTCCTGGATTGGAGCCAAGAACTGCCTGGCAGAAACCCCCAGGATCCTGTTTCTCCCACCCTTTCCCCATGGCTTCTGCCACCAGATTATCAAACATTTATTCAGAGTCTTCTAAATGATAGGCCCTGTACCGGTGAGCTGACTCCAAAAGCAAACGGGACTTGGCCTGAAAGAAAGTTTTACCTCCCCACAACTGGTTCTCTTTTTTAACTTCAACCACATTTTTTCCAGGTCTGAGTTCTTCCCTTTTCCCAGCTCACTGCCCAGGATGTCTCTTAATCCCATCCTCCTTTCTTGTTCCTTCTGGACTAACCTCTGACCCTCTGGTCCCACAGGGTCTTGGACCTTGTTGCTGGGCAAAGACGTGAGAGGAAATGCAGGACCCTCAGGGAGTTTGGATAATTTTTTACATTTTATTTTTGATTTGTCTACCCAATCAGTTTTCTATGTTCTGTGCTAATCCCCTTTCAATCATCCTGTCTACTCCCACGTGACAGAGCCTCTCTTGAGGCCTGGGGTCACATTTTCAACATGCTCATGTAATTTAGGGGCCCCCAACCCAAATGCTGATGGGAAGGAATTCTGTCTTTTCTAATCTGAAATGACTAGGAATTGGTGGAGGTGGGGAGTCCTTCGGACAGTGACCATTTGCCACCTGAATGGATGGATTAGGGGATCTGGATGAAGGAAGGAATGAGTCTTCAAATTTCCTCTTCTTTTCTTTCTCTTTCTCTATTAGGCCTCCAGGATATTTCCAGGGACCATAGAAGCCCAGTTCTATTGTTTTCCTTTCTTTATCTCTTTTCAGCCCAGCCCCCTAAAGCATTCCTGACTGATTTAGACACCCTATTTCATTATTTGTGTGGCACCCTGAGCCAGCCCCCATGGGGCAGAGGCTGAGAGATGAGCTTTTCCTTTGAACCCTGGCTCTGTTGCACATGGAGAGGCAGACCTGGTACTGCCCAGTTTTCAAAAGAAGCTCTTTTTTTTTGCAGTGTGAGGGAGTGAGGGTAGAAATTCTCAATCAGGAAACTAAGCAAGGCACACATAGAAAGGGAGAGAAAAGCCTGGTGAGTGAAATGCTTCTAAAAGAGGGGGAGATGGGATGGGGAGTTGGGGTGCTATCTTGATAAAATGCCCCTTATAGTAAAAGGACCTAGACTGTGAAAAGAGCCCTTCTTCATGTCTAGCCGAGTCTGTCTTTTTCCCCACCCCAACCTTACTCCCCAGACTGACTTTGCCCTTTCTGGGGATGACTGAAGTGCCCAGCATGAGGAGCCAAATTCACAGCAGGGACCTAAGATGGGGAGCCTAGTTGCTGAGAGGTAGGAGAGGAGGACCCAAGGAGAAACCCCTAGAAGAGACAGACCTTCAGGCCCATGAGCAGGACCTAAAAGGAACTGTCGCTTTCTCCACCCACCTGCCCCCACCTCCCTCCCTTCATCTGCTTTTTCTGTCTCCTTGATTGTTCTCTCATTAATGCAAAGTCTGCTCATCCTTGTCCCATCCCCTGCATGTGCATCACCTTGTAAGAGGTTGTGGGATGGATAGGGGAATACCGTGGAAATCAACAGAAGTCATTGAAGAGCACCTTCCTTCTTTGAAAGCGGAAATATTAACTTGGAGCTCCCTTCCCTAGCCTTGTGGGCTTTGGCAGAGCCCCTTGGCAGAGTTTCAGTTGATTGGCCAGGAGTAATTGAGTGGGTGGGCCAATTTTTTCTATGGTGTCTTCATCATCTTTTGTTTTATCCCAATCCCCTGTAGCCTATTCGACTGGCTCCTGAGCGGGAATTCATCAAATCTCTGATGGCGATCGGCAAGCGGCTCGCCACGCTCCCCACCAAAGAGCAGAAAACACAGCGGCTCATCTCAGAGCTCTCCCTGCTCAACCATAAGCTCCCTGCCCGGGTTTGGCTGCCCACTGCTGGCTTTGACCACCATGTGGTCCGCGTACCCCACACACAGGCTGTTGTCCTCAACTCTAAGGACAAGGTAGGTGCGCTCTGGCCCAAACCCTACCCCTGACATGACTCTACTGCCATGATTATCCAGGGTTTATGTGTATGCCCACGGATGCCTCCACAAAGTCCTACACTTCCTTCATAGTTCATGATCCATGTGTCAACCATGACTCTATCTCAGTGTTATTGTGATTTTGAGAGCCCTCATGTCCTCCTTCTTGGGCTTTGGTTTTTGGGGTTTTTTTTTTTTTGAGATGGGTTTTAACTATGTTGCCCAGGCTGGTCTCAAACTCCTGGGTTCAAGTGATCCTCACACCCTCGTGAGAAGCTGGGATGACAGGCACAAGCCACTGCACCCAGTATGGGCTTTGTTTTTCTGCACCAAAGCCAAAGAAGCCTAATCTTTTCAGCTTGCCTGCTGTATCTTAGGAGTATTGCTCTCCACCTCCTCCTTATAGTCATTTTGGTAGTTCTTCCCCAGTCCTTCTGTAACTCTTAGGATTTCCAGGTATAGCAGCCATGAAGGTAGAGAAATATTTTGTTTCTAAGACCTTTTCTGATCTTAACGGGCAGACAGAAGGAGACAAAGATGCCCAATTCACACTGGAGAGAATTAGCTGAATTTGTCTGCCGGTTGGAATGAGTACTCATGGTTCAGGTTCTTCTTCCAGAGGAAGTATTAAAAATTAGAATCCCCCTTGGGAAAGTGCCCAGCTTTGTCCCAGTCTTTTTGCCCACTTTAGCTCCCTGGGCCCTGTGTTTAGGACAAGCCCACAGAGGCTTCTAGTCCTCTCTTACAGGCTGTAATTGATAGGCTGGAGTGGTTTTTCCCAAGTGCATCATCGATATATTTTGAAACTCAGTTGAAACATTTTGAAAACTTGTGTACTTTCTCACCCAGATTCTTTATGTTGATGGTCATAGGACACATGCCTGTCCCAAGTATGGTGTTCACAGTATTGGGCTGATGGGTGAAGGCTAGAGCTAGGAGTAGGCAGCAGGAAGAACTGTGTTGATACAGTTGAGATTTGTGGTGGAGGTAAGTTGCAAATACTGTTCTCACTCCCCCGCCAGGCTCCCTACCTGATCTATGTGGAAGTCCTTGAATGTGAAAACTTCGACACTACCAGTGTCCCTGCCCGGATCCCCGAGAACCGAATTCGGAGTACACGGTCCGTAGAGAACTTGCCCGAATGTGGTATCACCCATGAGCAGCGGGCTGGCAGCTTCAGCACTGTGCCCAACTATGACAACGATGATGAGGCCTGGTCGGTGGATGACATAGGCGAGCTGCAAGTAGAGGTGAGGGAGCTCCAAGGAGGTAATACTAGGGCACAGCACTTATTCCCCAGGAGCTTCCAATATATCTGAAACAAGACAACATACCCCAAGGCAGGGTGAGGCAAGTACCCAAATGAGTGATGCAGGTGGTGAGGAGTATATAAGAGGGAAAGGCTCTGAACTTCTTTAGTCTAGAATAGATTCAGGAGAAGCTTGTACTCCTGCAGAAGGAATTCAAATTAAATGTAAAGTGGAGACTCCAAGCCTGGGGGAATGAGGGAAATTTGATGAAAATATTTACTAAACATCCACTATATAAAGTTGTCTTAAGATAGCAGAGAATGATAAGTCAGGCATTCATTCATTCAGGAAATATTTATTCTGTAATCCTAGCACTTGGGAGGCCGAGGCGGGCGGATTGTTTGAGCTCAGTAGTTCGGGACCAGCCTGAGCAAGAGCGAGACCCCGTCTCTACTAAAAATAGAAAGAAATTATCTGGCCAAATAAAATATATATAGAAAAAAAAAAATTAGCTGGGCATGGTGGCGCATGCCTGTAGTCCCAGCTACTCGGGAGGCTGAGGCAGTAGGATCGCTTAAGCCCAGGAGTTTGAGGTTGCTGTGAGCTAGGCTGACGCCACGGCACTCACTCTAGCCTGGGCAACAAAGCGAGACTCTGTCTCAAAAAAAAAAAAAGAAATATTTATTGAGGATCTTCTATGTGCCAGAGCTGAGTGCTGTGTGCTAGGGAACAAGACTTGGCCCTGCCTGCAAGGAATTTATGACTTAATAGGAGAGATAACAAGGCCAATAAGCAAGTAGTTGCAGTATGGTGTGATCTAGGTTGTGGTGGAGAGGATAGGACATGATAGGAGCACCTGAGGGTGGGGGTAGCGCTCACTTCAGACTTGTGGTGAGCGTCATAAACGATTTCCTGGAGGAAGTAATCTCAGCCGAGGCCTGACGCGTGAGTAAGAATTAGCTGGACAAAGAATATTCTGGGCAGAGGAAATAGCATGTGCAAAGACCAGAAGATAAGAAGGAGCTTGGCCTATTACAGGAACTGAAAGAAATTGTGTCTGGCTGTGATGTACGGGTGTGAGGTGAGAAGTGGTGAAGAATGAGACTGGAGAGGTTGGCATGGGCCAGACTGTAGGAGGGGCCGTGTAAGCTAGGAAAGAAACTTGAACTTTATTCTGGGGTCAGGAGGAGCCCCAGAGCAGGATCTTATGTAGGGCCATTAACGTGACCAGATTTCACTTTGTGAAAAGACAGTATCTCTGTCTCAAGTTTACAGTCCAATTGGGCAGATTAGACACAGACATTTAAGAAAAAAAATAATTGAGATATACAAGGCAGTGTGCACTAGGTGACAAATGGAGTTGGGGAGAAATGCTCTGGTATAAAGGAAGGAGAGAAGGGACTTGATATGGGCCTTGGGGTCTGATAGAATATTCCATAATTAGAGAGAGATGGGGAGATAAGAGTGAATGACTTAGATTGAAGAAATCGTTAGAGGAATCTAGTCTGAAAAGGGTCTGCTTAGCACCCTAGCAGAGAATGGATCCCTAGCCTTGGGGGCAGGGTGGGGTATGAGGCTGAAAGTTCAGGCTTCCATGATGGTCATGGCAGTGGTTTGCAAACTTTAGTGCATTGGGAGTCTTCTGGAGAACTTGTTAAAAATTCAGACTTTCAAATCCCATTCCCAGTGATTCTAATTCAGATTGATGGTGGGGCCTGGGGATCTGCATTCTAGCAAGCATCCCAGGTAATTCACACTTTGAGAAACACTGCAGTAGGTAGGGTCTTTGTGAGTACTAAGCAGTTTGGGGTCCAAGTGATCAGGATTGTGTATAACCAGGGAGGCTTTTTGGAGAAGAGTTTAGAAGAGGGGTGGAGGTAGGATGAACATGCCATGGTGATGGCAAACAAGCAGGAGGTGAGAGAAAGGAGACCTGTGCATAGCACTTCTGACGAGTGCTCCCCTGCTCTCCCCAGCTCCCTGAAGTGCACACCAACAGCTGTGACAACATCTCTCAGTTCTCCGTGGACAGCATCACCAGCCAAGAGAGCAAGGAGCCTGTGTTTATTGCAGCAGGGGACATCCGGTATGGCCAGATTACATTGCCCCTCATATTTCAACCCTCTTTCAGGCACTGATTATCTTTTTGTCCCCTTCTTCTCTGTCTTAATCACCTGTTGTCAGCCTGTGTCTTTCCCTTTTCTCTCCTTATTCCATCCTTGTCCTGAAGCCACCAAACTTGAGGCAGTGAAGGTGTAGGTTGAGAAATTACTTGGGCTACTACAGAAGGAAATTAAATTTTAAAAGGACTCCAGGCCGGGTGTGGTGACTCACACCTGTAATCCTAGCACTTGGGAGGCCGAGGCGGGTGGATCATTTGAGCTCAGGAGTTCGAGACCAGCCTGAGCAAGAGCGAGACCCCGTCTCTACTAAAAATAGAAAGAAATTATCTGGCCAACTAAAAATATATATAGAAAAAATTAGCCGGGCATGGTGGCGCATGCCTGTAGTCCCAGCTACTCGGGAGGCTGAGGCAGTAGGATTGCTTGAGCCCGGGAGTTTGAGGTTGCTGTGAACTAGGAGGACGCCACGGCACTCACTCTAGCCTGGGCAACAGAGTGAGACTCTGTCTCAAAAAAAAAAAAAAGGACTCCAAAAGGATGAAAGCACCAGAGGAAGGAATTTGAGCAGTGTTTCTCAAAGTGGGGTCTCAAATTGACATGTGTCAGAATGAGGGGTGAGGGAGGAGGCCCTGTTGAAAGTGCAGATGCTGGAGTCAGACCCCGTTCTGAATCAATCTTGGTAGAGGAATAGAGAGGCCTTGGTAATCTGCATTTGTACATGATTACAAACCACCAGGTTAGCAAAAGGTTTCCTTCCATGAGTCTTTCTCAGTCTGGGTTCCTATCTCTGTGTGCCCGGAATCCAGGAAACAGTACAGGAAATGCTAGCATAGACAGGGACATGAGACTTTGGGGTAGCTCCTCCAAGCAAATGATGTATTTTCTTCCTGCTAGACGGCGCCTTTCAGAACAGCTGGCTCACACCCCCACGGCCTTCAAACGAGACCCAGAAGACCCTTCTGCAGTTGCTCTCAAAGAGCCCTGGCAGGAGAAAGTGCGGTGAGTTGGGTGGGGGGTGGTCTCTCTGCCCCTCTTGAAGCTCGGAGGCAATTGCAGGTGCTCACTGCACCATCTTTATCATCCGTTAGCCTCCAAAAAGTCTGTCAGGCTCCCAGGCAATCTGAGTCCTTGTCTTATAGGCCATTTGCTTTGGATTTTTGGTAGAAGCCATATCTCTGGCCTCACCCTGGCCTCGCCCTTTGACACCCTTTTCTTCTCTCTTCACAGGCGGATCAGAGAGGGCTCCCCCTATGGCCATCTCCCCAATTGGCGGCTCCTGTCGGTCATTGTCAAATGTGGGGATGACCTTAGGCAAGAGCTGCTGGCCTTCCAGGTGTTAAAGCAACTGCAGGTAAGAGAAGGGAAAGAGAAAGGAAGGGAACTCAGCCCAACTCCAGCCCACCTGAGATGCCCACATAGGTTGTTCTGCAGGGAGCTCTGCTGGGGACCAGCTTCCTACCCAGGTCTTAACTGGAGGTAGATGAAACTGCAGCTGGTGTTCCTTTCCCCTGGGAAGCACAGCCACAGAAACAGTGGCCTCTTTTGGCCTTTTTGTGAACTGCACCTGCCCTGTTCTCCAAACTCTAGTTTGGATCACTGAACTTCAGGGCACCGGGTTTGTTTAGATCAGAACTTCCCAAATGGTCTGCAGCAGGTGGGTTATAGTGTGCTGAGATATTGATCCCCTGAGCCCCCTGCGTTGGTCACCTGCAAGAAGTTTTACTTGTTTAATCCAGTTCTTTATACTGTATACCTATTTTCATTTTCCGAAGAAGCTTTCTCTGGGCCTCAGTCCTTTATTCTTTGAACTTACAGTAATACCTCCCATTCTCCCTGCTTGTGAAGTGACAATGAGGTTTCCTGCTCTCCCTGCCTTTCTTGGACTTTCTACCTATATGATACCTTTTCCCACATACATCGGAGTGTAGTTTCTTGACTTTGTCAGGACTTGGACTTCCTTTCAGAACTTACTGGTCCTCAGTAGGATCAGTGAGTCTTATTCATTTGATGTGATGGCTTAAGAATCCAATGCTGCCAAGGAGAGGGGTTGGGGAAAATGGGGAGTTTTAGCTGCCTCCTCTAGTTTGGAGAAAGATGACAGTCCCAATACTTCCATGTCTCCTCACAGTCCATTTGGGAACAGGAGCGAGTACCCCTCTGGATCAAGCCATACAAGATCCTTGTGATTTCGGCTGATAGTGGCATGATTGAACCAGTGGTCAACGCTGTGTCCATCCACCAGGTGAAGAAACAGTCACAGCTCTCCTTGCTCGATTACTTTCTACAGGAGCATGGCAGTTATACCACTGAGGCATTCCTCAGTGCCCAGCGCAATTTTGTGCAAAGTTGCGCTGGCTACTGCTTGGTCTGCTACCTGCTGCAAGTCAAGGACAGGTGGGTGTCTCCTGCCCCTCATCCTAACCTCTCTCTGGCATTCTCTTTATCACTTTATGTGTAGTTCTCAATTGCTTATTACCAGCTTCCATTGCCAAGATGTAATGATGAAACAAACAACATATTTTAAGGAGAGACAGATGTGTTCACATGACATTAAGCCAAAGAGACAGACTGACCAGTGCTAGGGTAAAAGGGCAAAGAAATGAAGGATTAATGGGACAAGTAAGGGTTTGAGTGAACAGGGTCTTACAGGACAAGGGAAAATGAAGACAGAAAAAGCTGTGAGGGAGGTGTGTCCCAGGTAGAGGAAATAATTCAATGTGATTAGGGCTCCGGCGGCACTTCAGGCAGGCGAGTAGTAGGCAGTGACATGAGACAGGTAAATTGAGGCCAGGTTAAGAAAGGCCTTCATTGTGAAGCTGAATAGTTTTATTTTGCAGGCAGAGGAATGACATGATCCAGTCTATTTAGTAAATAAATGCCCTATGGCATGTGCATGAGGGCAGATGTAACTGTGCCTTTAGCAACACAGCAAGAGGTAATGGGGTGCCAAGTGTGGTGTCTGAGAACAGGAAGGAGAGATGGGTATGAGAGACATGGTGGAGATAAAGCTGAAACTCCCAGCCATGAACTCTCCTTACTTCTTATTCCAACATATGATTTCCACAACTTTTAACTATCTGTTGTTTTGCCCAGAGCTGTCATTTCTTGCAGGATCACATGACGTTTTTGTGACCTGACTACACCAATAGGTGAACCACATATTGTACAAAGATAATTATACCACCTAGGCCCTGCCTTCTAAGAGTATTCTCCAGACAGTGACTCAGGGCCTGCACTTTGAATGCTCCTGTGAGTTTCACCTCTCCCTGGGCACAGGGCAGCTTTCCTGCGAAGGCAGAAATGCAGTGCCCTATACTGTCAGGGCTCCCAGTAGCATGGTGGCCCATTAGGATCTAGCTAATAGAGCAGCTGTCAGAAATCTAGCATCCATTAAGTGCCTACTGTGGGCTGACATTCTTATATTTAAACCAGATGAAAACTCTGTCACACAAGTGTTTCCTCATGAGGGAAATAAAGGTCAGGTAGCTTTTGGAACCTATGCTTATTCCACCCTGTCAGTCCCACAAATGAACTCAGCATAGGCTCTACATTTGAGGGCTGCAGGGGAATGTAATTATTAATAAGGAATTTGGTTGCAAGCTTTAGACTGTCTCTAAATTGCCAGAATTTTTTT
>CM052444.1:40662411-40674837 GCA_028533085.1 Varecia variegata
AGAAGGTAGGTGGGATTATTCTGACAAAGAAGGGAAGAGCTTGCCTGTGGTTTGTTGTAGATAAACCTGCCACCTAAGGGAAAAGTGAGCCTCAGAGAGCACTATTACATGAGTCTGCAGAGTCCAGCCTCAGGGCCCCTCAGCCCCCTCCCCACTACACTCCCATCAGGGAGACTCACTCTTCAGAACTGGAAGTCCCCACAGCCCTGACCCCAGCATTCCCTCCTCAGTCCACACCCTCTCCCTGGGGGACCTCACCCACAAACATCTCTCCCCTTGGCCTAACAACGTTGCTTGGGTGTCACTTGCTCAGACCTCCTACCTGAGATCCATGTGCCACCCAGAAATGCTACAGACACTTCCCAGCCCCACCATGAGAGCCAAATTCACTGCTTTCTACCAAACATTCTCTTGTCCCTGAACTTACATCTCAGGGAAAGTCACCACCACTAACCCACATGCAGAAACCCGGTGTCGTCTTTTACCCTTCCCTCTCCCTTATCGCCTGTGATGACCGATCAGTCCCAAGGCCTGTCAATTCTACCTCCAAAATCCAACCCCAGGCCCAAGATTGCAACCCTTGTTCCAGCCACCATCATATCTGGTCTGGATGTTTGCAACAGATTCCTCAACCTTGTTCTGCTCCAAGTGAGATTTTTTTTCTTTTTCTTTCTTTTTTTTTTTTTTTTTTTTTGAGACAGAGTCTTGCTCTGTTGCCAGGGCTAGAGTGAGTGCTGTGGCGTCAGCCTAGCTCACAGCAACCTCAAACTCCTGGGCTTAAGCAATCCTCCTGCCTCAGCCTCCCGAGTAGCTGGGACTACAGGCATGTGCCACCATGCCCGGCTAATTTTTTCTATATATATATTTTTAGCTGTCCATATAATTTATTTCTATTTTTAGTAGAGATGGGGGTCTCGCTCTTGCTCAGGCTGGTCTCAAACTCCTGACCTCGAGTGATCCTCCCATCTTGGCCTCCCAGAGTGCTAGAATTACAGGCGTGAGCCACCGCGCCCAGCCGAGATTTTTTTTCTATAAAACAAAATTAATGATATTTAGATGTTTAAAACCCTTAATTCCCTCCAAATGCCTGCACAATCAAGGCCAAACTACTTGGCATGTCATACCAAACACTCTATTTAGCCTCATGCCCTCCCTGCCGGCACCCTGTACAGACTGTGTGGCAGATCCCCAAACACGCCACACTATTTGATGCCTTTGCACTACAGTTCTGTCAACATCAGTTCACTTCCCCTTTCCTTGTCTGCCCGGCACACTCCTCTTCTTCTTTCAAAGCTGTGCCAGCACTGTCTTGCATACATAGCTCTGCTATTGCACCTGTCATGACAATATGATTCATGTTCAGTTATTTGTCTTGTCCCACTAGACTGTGGCATTCCTAAGGCCAGTCTCATCCATCTTTGTACCACCTGAAGCTACCTCAGAGCCTGGCCCAGAGTAGACACAAAATAAATGTTTGTTAAATGAGTGAGTGCATAAGTGAATAAATAAATAAATACGAAACTGAGCAAGTAGTTTAATCTCTCCACACATGAGTTTTCTCATTTGGAAAATGGGAAGAACACCTACCCTGCCTGCCTCCCAGAACTGTAAGACCTGCCAAGATAATGGACGTGACTGCTTTGTAACCTGAAAAGAAATGAACCTTGCAGACAGTTTATTCCTGCGTGGTGGACGGAGGTCCTTAGGAACCATATTCTTCCACTTTCTGGGACAAAGACCACAAACTATGGGCCCAAGGGCTGAGCATGGACTACGTATTTTTTTTTTTTTTATGTTAACATCATTCTTGGCCGAGCGTGGTGGCTCACACCTTAATCCTAGCACTCTGGGAGGCCGCGGTGGGAGAATCACTTGAGGTCAGGAGTTCGAGACCTGAGCAAAAGCAAGACCCCATCTCTACAAAAAATAGAAAAATTAGCCAGGCATGGTGGCTGGCATCTGTAGTCCCAGCTACTTGGGAGGCTGAGGCAAGAGGATCACTTGAGCCCAGGAGCTGGAGGTTGCAGTGAGCTATGATGACACTACTGCACTCTACCCAGGTGGACAAAACAAGACTCTGTCTCAAAAAATAAAAAGATATAACAACTAAATGCAAATGCAATGTGAGATTCTAAATGGGTTTTTTTTTTTTTTTTTTTTTTGCTATAAAGGCCACTTTCAGGCTAGTTGGTGAAACTAATAGTCTGAGGATCATATGATAGTAATATAACAGTGTTAGTTTTCTGATTTGTGTGGTTGTTTTGTAGTTATGTAAGAGAATGTTCTTTTTTTATAGGAAATGCACACTAAAGTATTCAGAGATAATGAGCATTAAGTTGGCAACTTCCCCTTGGATGATTCATGAAAAAATAAGTCCTTTGGACTATACTTGCATCTTTTATGTAAGTTTGACATCACTTCGAAAGAAAAAAAGAAGAGTTAATGGCTAATGGTGGTCTGAAATTAATGAGACACTAATCCTTACATCCAGGAATCCCAACAAATCCCAAGCATGAAATATGAAAATAAATCTCCACCTAGACTCATTATACCGAAAGCATAGAATATCAAAAACATGGAGAAGATATTATAATAAGCTGCAAAGAAAAAAGACTTTTACAAAGAAATGGCAATTAGATTGATATTTGACTTCTGTACAGCAACAGTGAAAGGCCAACAGTGGAGTGGTATCTTCAGAGTGCTGGGAGAACACATTCACCAATTCAGAAGTCTGTATCTAATATCTTTATGTATGAGGGTGAAATAAGAATATTTTCACACAAGCAAAAGCTGAGAAAGTTTACTACCAACATATCTTCATTAAAAGAACGATAGGATTTACTTCTAGAAGAATAAAAATTATCCCAGAATGAAGGTCTATGAAGCAAGAATTGGTGAGAAAAAAATTAGCAACTGTGGGTAAAGCTAAATCAACACAGCATGTATGAGACACTAATGATAATATCTAATTTATGTGATTAAAAAGCAAGATGGGCTTTTGGGTAAAGATAGTGCATTGTATATACTCATTTGTTTTTGCTCCTTCCTGAAATCTACTGAAATGACAATAAGGGAGTTTTAAAAAGACACAAACTCACAAAGACAAAGAGAATGGAAGAGACAACAACAGTGAAATCTTGGAAGCTAGAAAGCACAGGCATACTGGATGTGGTAACTGGGTAGACCAAAGAAAATGGAATTCTAAGTCAGTGGGCAAAGCTGGAAAACAAGGTGGTTATACTACAGAACCCTCATCATGATCAGGAGTCAGTAATGCCAGATACGTCTAGAAGGGGATGATAGAAGTGGGGTGAAAAGTAGAATTATTTGCAAATCTGTTTAGGGAGGGTTGTATTTCCCTCTCCAGTCTGTGCAGCTCTGTGACTGCCTCTCCTCCACCTTGGCAGAAAACTTGAGTTTTATGTGCCAGAGAAGGCAGGAATATTATTCTAAAAAAACAGGAGGACTAAAAGAACATTTACATCCTAAGTTCTGAGAACCTTAGCCTTTTTCCCCAACTCAGTACCCAGACCACTAGCAATCAGAACTATACTCTCCAAGTAGGAGACTGGAATATGTTTGCTTTGGAGAATCTGATCTAGAGATAAAGACCTTGAAGTTTTCCCAAGGAAAAGACCTGGCCAGATCATCCTAGAGAAAATCTTTCAGTTAACAGCTCCCCATCAGAGCTCAAAGATACTGTCTCCCATACGCTCTGAGAAAGTAAGCTTAGCTGTGATCGAGCAAGTAAAATTCCGCTCTGCCATTTGTCAAGCTGGAGTAACAAACACAGATAGTGCCAGCTGCAGAGTTCACAGGAAGCAGTATTTCTTCTACGGTACGCAGCAGTAAAGTGCAGAGGACCCCCTTTTGTGACTACTCCTTTCTTACCGAGAACCTTTGTTCTCTGAAACCATAGACAAGAAACATCGCTGTTTGAAATCGTATCAGTAAGAATGAGTATTCCACTTTCGCCTGAGGATCCAAGTTGCCTTGAGTCAGAGAAGCAGCCTTGATTCCCAACCCAGGTGCAGAACTTCAGCGAGGGGGTTTCTGGACACAATATTCTATCGATGTTTACTTTGCAGTCCAGACCCGATAGTAACTGTTTACAAAGATCCCTATTTACTATGAGCCTATGAGAACGGCAGTCTCCGACTTTTTTGGCACCAGGGACTGGTTTCATGGAAGACAATTTTTCCACGACTGGGGTGGAGGGGATGGCTTCGGGATGATTCAAGCACATTACATTTATTGTGCACTTTATTTCTATTATTATTACATTGTAATATGTGATGAAATAATTATACAACTCACGATAATGCACAATCAGTAGAAGCCCTGAGCTTGTTTTCCTGCAACTAGATGGTCCTATCTGGGGGTGGTGGGAGACAGTGACACCTGAAGTGTGTTGCTTATGTCCAGTCTACTCTGTGATCTCGTTTTGGTTGCTGTCACTGCAGAAAACCCTGCTTCACAAAGACAGGATGTTGGAAATGGAAGCAGGCCTTTCAGTGCTTTCGTGGCAATCTCAGGATATTCTGCCTTGACTTTAACCCAGAACATATGGAGATTTGAAGTGGTCTCAAGCCTACTTTTAAGGCCACTGTCCTTTGTGATGTCAAACAGTTGATCTTTGTCTAGCACGGACGAAGTCGATTCACCTGGCTTATTCAAAAATGGGTCGAAGATCCATTCCTTCCCATTTTTGGGGGTCTCTTGTGATTGGTAAGTAATGCTCAAACTCTTTTGAAATCTGAGATAGGTGATCGTGCACCACGTGGGAGAAACAAGGCGCTGGCTCTCTTTCAAAATCTCTGCTAATGTTTGAAACATGTCAAAAATCCCATTGTTACCCCCATAATTTCAGTTTGGCTTTGAATGCAGCCACTTTACATGCTGACTTGAACACAGTTGTCATTCTTCCCTGAAGTGACAGGTTGAGTTCCTTGAACAGGTTGAATATGTCACACAAATAAGCAAGTTTTTCGATCCATTCTGTGTCACTGAAATGTGCTGCCAGTAGTGACTGTTTTCTAAAAGAAATCTTTGGAGCAGCTCTTGTAACTCAAAAACTCTGGCCAGCGATCTACCTTGGCAGTGTGCTCCTGACATTTATAACAATTCAACGGGATTCGCTTTTACACTTCCTCTATTAAGTACACAGGGGGTTGCCGAGTTGGAAGCTACATTCGTTATCCCACTATCAGCACTGACATGCTCTCCATAGTGAAGAATCAAAATGTTGGATTTAATGATGCAGCCTTCATTACCAGGAATCTGTTACTCAGCAAGTAAAGCTCATCTACTACTATTTATTTGCATTTATTTATGGACTTGTTGGTTCTTGCAGTGATGTGGTCATGGTCAATTCTTCTTGGACACTAAACCATGTACTCTCACTGTGGAAGGCTGGGAGTCGCAGTGACGTTGTTTATCCACCTTGTGATGTGCAGACATTGCTGGACATTCCCTTACATGAGAAAAAGCTGACCCCAGGACAATTTACTGGTTTCCGTTGGCCAATTTAGGCCTGAAAAGAATCATCCTTCGCAGATCAGAGCCTTTGCTAAATTGCTGAATAAGAAGGTGACTGAGTCATCTCCTGCTCTTAAACTTGTCCTCATTGCAGGTTGTCGTAACAAAGAAGATGAACTCAGGGTAAACCAACTGGGAAAGCTGTCTGAGGACTTAGGAGTTGAAGAAGATGTGGAATTTAAAATAAACATCCCGTTTGATGAATTAAAGGATTACTTGTCTGAAGAAACAGTTGGTCTGCGTGCCATGTGGAGTGAGCATTTTGGGGTAGGAGTTGGGAAGTGTATGGCAGCTGGCACAGTCGTCCTCGCTCACAATTCAGGGGGCTCGAAGCTTGACATTGCTGTTCCTCAGGAAGGAGATGTAACTGGATTTCTGGCTGAGAGTGAAGAAGGCTATACTGAGACGGTGGTTCATATTCTTTCTATGTCTGCAGAAAAGAGACTCCAAATCCGAAAAAATCCTCGTGCATCTGTAAGCAGATTCTCTGATCAAGAGTTTGAAGTGACATTCCTACCATCTGTGGAAAAGTTATTTAAATAATGTGATATATGTACAAATTAAAGGTATTTTATATTTTAAAAAGAAGTAATAACACTCTCGTAAGGAATGTACTTAGGGGCCCACACACAAAAAAAATCAGGAATAGAAAAGTTGGCTGAGGGTCTCATTACACAGAGACTGCTGGCTTGAAAAAAACAACTGCTTCTCTAACCTGCTGGAGAAGTTAAGAACGGTAGCTGCTTAACAGCAGCTAAATAGCAGGAGATAACACTGTGGCCCCAAACCTTCTCCAAGCACCTTCTGTTAAGAGTTCTGCGACTGACAGTAGTGTGCAAGACTAGGAGCAAAGATCAGATTAACGGTGTTGTCTTCCATTTCAAGCTACCATTAATCAGAAAGTTGGTGGGATGGTACAGAGGCCAACAATCAAAATATAAGAGTTTTTAGGCTTAATATGATATGTAAGATCTTTGGCTACAGTAACTCATGCTTAACAATTGACCGGAAGCCTACTAATTATGTCAGGAACCACATTACCAAAACAAACTAACTAATAAAAAACCCACACCTGGCCCACAACAGCCTATGACTAATATCTTGGATCCCAAATGCATCCCTCTAGAAGTGGCTGCCAAAGCCATGGAGCCTTTAAGGAGAGTGTTAACCACTTGAGCCTCCTCAGATGGGCCATGAGTGATAAGGGACAAAGAACAACCTCTCTGAGGGCAGAGCCAGGGCCATGGAGAACAGGGGAGGTTATCCCAGTGGGCAGATCTAGGGGAAGCCAGATAGACTAACCAAGCAACTTCCTCTTCTGTCAGCGCATGTCATCCTTATTCTCCCAGATTTGATACACATTGTTGTTCTGGTGATCTAATGCTGTGTGACACATCACTCTTGCAGCTAAGAGTGGCCATGTGACAAAATTCTGGCCAATGAAGTGTAAACAAAAGTTGTTGGGCAAGACTTCCAAGAAAGTTTTTTAAGAGAGGACAAAAGGCTGAAATGGATTCTTTTCTGCCCTTTCCCCATTCCTTCTGATTCCCAGCTGGAATGCAGATGTGATAGCTGGAGCTCCAACAGGCACTATGGACCATGAGGTAATCTTGAGAATGAAAACCACAGGCTAAGGATGGGGAAGAGAAAGACAGAAGGAGCCTGGGCCCCGGTGATGATGGAGCAGCTATGAACTACCTACCTATGGAGATTTTTTTACATGAGGGAAAAATAAAACTTGAATCTAATTTAAGCCACTGTTATTTTGGCCTCCACTATTAGCAGCCAAATGCATTTCCTACCTTAGGCAGTAGGTCTTCCTCACTGATTGTCCATGGGGGCAGGAATCCTTTGGTTTTGCTCATCATTTTTATCTTCTGCAATCCACATAGAATCTGGCACAGAGTAGGTACACAGTGAAGACTGTTGAATGAATCCTAGCACTTTAGGTCATAGCTGGTTTATCGAGCTGTCTGAACACAACAAGGTACAAAGAAGAACAGGCCTTTTTTGCCTTCCCTCCCAAACTCTGACTCCAGCCCTGCTCTGTCAGCAGCCTTCCCTGCCCCTGGAATGCATTTATCAAGTAGGCCCGTAGCTTTCTGGTCATTTTCTTGGATTATAAGTCTTGAACAGTCCGTTTTAAAGCTTCAATCTATTATCCTATTCCAAGCTTCCCCTCCCCCAGCACAGCTGGACCCGCAGAGCAGAGACCTGCAAGGGCAAAGTGGGGCGGGCCTGTTCTTTGCTCTTCTCTCATCCTCCCTCTGCCTCCTCCCTCTGGCTTCTCCAGGGTTGGAATGGTGGGAGAAAGGAAAGGAGTCAAGTTTTACGTGACTGGGGCTCTTAGAGCCTTCTACGAGACAAGTACCTAAATGGCTTTCTCTTGGGGGTCCTTAGGAGACCCCCAGGGACCGGTACACTGCCCAGTTCTCTGGTGTTTGCAGTGCACTCCCCAGCTGACCTCTTGCATCGTACCCTAAGCTTTTGCTCCATAGCATGTTATCGCTGGGGCCTTCTTGCCCTGCAGATACCCCTCTTGGGCAGGGTTCCACCCAGATCGCTCAAGCTTGGATACTTTCCACGCTGTCCTCTCAGTCTATGGGAAATTCGCACCCTTACCACGCCAGATGCAGGAGTGCAGGCTACCCCAGCACCACCATCCCAGTCTAGGCCCAGCCAATCTCCCCTGTGACCCATTCCCCACGCTGCCAGCAGACACTTGCTTCTATGTTTATATACATCTCCCAAATACCAGTAACTTCATGTCTTCCAGAACTCTCAGTGCTTTGCTTCTGCTCTTTGACAACACTGGGACAATAATTCTGCCACCCAGAAAACATCCAGCCAAGGACTGTGATGCCCATCTGTTTCTTGCAGGCCCTCCTGGTCTCTTGGTACTCTCCTGCCATGGCCTGTGACCTCCCCTCATCTCCCAAGGATTGAGGGAGGAGAAATAATGAAGCACTCCAGAACAGACCAACAACTCTATCGTGATTTTTTTTTTCAATTTTTTCTCTTTTCAGAGACAGGATCTTGCTCTGCTGTCCAGGGCAGTCCTCCCACTTCAGCCTCCCAAGTAGCTAGGACTACATGTGCATACCACCACACTAGATAACTTATTTTTGTAGAGACAAGGTCTTGCTGTTGCCCAGACTGGTCTCGAACTCCTGGCCTCAATGATCCTCCCACCTTGGCCTCCCAAAGCGCTGGGATTACAGGCGTGAGCCACACATCCAGCCTAGCTCCATGATTTTTTTACTCCCAAGTCAAATTTGTAATCTCATGTAGGCTTTCGGTGGTGACAGAGGCTGTCATTGTGGGAGCAGTTGTGCTCTTTCGCCTGGCCAGTAAAGTCTTTCTCTACAATGTGGGGGCACCCGTGTGCACTTCTTCTCTCCTTGAAGACTCAGTTCAAACTCCACAACAACAGGATAAATCTCTCTCAACCACCTTTAACTTTTCCAAGCACCATATGAGTTAGAGGAGTGAAGTAACTAACTGAAGGAAGTAGGGAGCTTCTCGTTAAATGCGGTGAACTGAGCACACATATTTACCCCTGTTCCCCCCAGAAACCACATTAAAATGAGAGTAAAGAAGTAAAAAAAGCAAAAAAGTACAAGAACACAGAGAAAAGACTCATGTACATGAGAGGTGTAATCAGAAAAATGGAAAGCCAGATGTGTGAGGTAATGGACTTAAATTTGAGGATTGCCCATTCAATTCAGGATGTGGGCAGTGAAGAGCCAAAAAGGAACAAAATAATCAGAGTTTTAGAAACCATAGCAACTCAAAAAATTAAAGGTCCTTAGTCCTCTGAAAGCAGAGGGAAGGGATTGGAAAATTCCCTTTTGGGGATAATAACCGGCTCAGGAGGAAAAGGTTATAGCAGCTCAAAGGCTGGTCCCTCCCTCACGACCCCCAGGGAGGCCCAGCAGCTGACAGTCTCTGCACCCTCCAGGGTTTCCAATCAGCTCTTTGGGGTCTCTCGTCACTAGGGACAGGCAGCTAAGGAACATCAGAGAGGGGAAAGCAGCCTCAAACATAAAAGAGAGAAGCCAAAAGAAAAAGAGCCCAGAGGGTAACAGATAGTGAAGGAACCAGAAGAAAATGCCCCCAAAACTGCAATTAATATCCTCAGAGAAGATATTACAGCCATGATATAGGAACAAGATGCTCCTAGCACTCTGGGAGGCCGAGGTGAGAGGACTGCTTGAGGTCAGGAGTTCGAGACCAGCCTGAGCAAGAGCGAGACCCCGTCTCTACTAAAAATAGAAAGAAATTAGCTGGACAACTAAAAATATATAGAAAAAATTAGCCGGGCATGGTGGCGCATGCCTGTAGTTCCAGTTACTCGGGAGGCTGAGGCAGGAGGATTGCTTGAGCCCAGGAGTTTGAGGTTGCTGTGAGCTAGGCTGACACCAGGGCACTCTAGCCCAGGCAACAGAATCAGACTTTGTCTCAAAAAAAAAAAAAAAAAAAAAAAAGAACAAGATGCTATTTTTATTTATTTATTTTATTTTTATTGCTCTTGCTCAGGCTGGTCTCAAACTCCTGAGCTCAAACGATCTACCCGCCTTGGCCTCCCAGAGTGCTAGGATTATGGGCATGAGCCACTGCGCTCAGCCAAAGATGCTATTTTTAAAAGGAAAATTAAAAAAATAATAAAGACTTCTTGGATATTAAAAGTATGGAAAAAGAAGTAACAAACTTAATAAAAGGATTCTAAGATAAAGTTAAGGAAACATCCTGGAGTGTAGAACAAAAAGACAAAGAAATTAATAATAAGAAATAAAATGTAAGAAAATTAGAGATTCTGCCCAGGAGATAGAATATCTGACTAATAGGAGCTCTAGAAAGAGAAAACAAATAAATAGCTGAGGGAGCAAGTTATTAAATAAATAATTCAATAATATTTTCCTGAACTGAAGGAAATGAGTTTCCAAATTAAAAGGGCCCATTAAATGCCCAGCATGGTAAATTTAAAAAACAAACATAGTGAGATGCCTTTTCTTAAAAAAACAAAAAAATTAGCCAGGTGTGATACACACCTGTAGCCCCAACTACTAGGGAAGCTGAGGCAGGAGGATTGCTTGAGCCCAGGAGTTCAAGGCTGCAGTGAGCGATGATGATGACATTGCATTCTAGTGTGGATAAAAGAGGAAGATCCTGTCTCTGAAAATAAATAAATAAAATTAAAAATAAAATTTTGAAAGTTTTAAATCAAAGACTCGAAGTTTACATCATCATGAAATTTTGAATAAATATCAAGAAGAACTTCTAAAAGCTTCCAGAGAGAAAATCAGTAGTCAATAGAAGAAAAGTATTGGTGAAAATATGACATTGGGTATAAAATTAAATCTGAGGGAAAATATGATATAAAAAACTTCTGTGAAATTTGACCCAAAAAGGGAAGTAATACTAAAAAGCAAAGAGCTAATTGTCCAGTTTAGGAAGTTAAAAAAACAACAGAGTAAACCTGAAGAAAATGGAGGAATCTAATAGAATTGTAGGCTGACATTTATTTTGCCTCAAGATTTGAGATACAACTCTGTGTTTCTGTGTCTGGCATTGCTGTCTAGAAGCCTGCTGTCAGCCTGACTTCTTTTCTTTCTTTCTTTGGTAGACGATCTATTTTTTCTTGCACTCTGGTGTGTGCAGGTGGGGTGAGGAGGGAGGGTGAACTGAGGGTATTTGAAGGAGGTAAAAGGGGCAGAACTTCAACACTGCTTGACAGTGAGGATGGAAGAAGAGGGAAAAACCAAACATGAGTCATCCCGTTAGGAAACACCAAAAACAAAACAAGGAAACAGGTATGGGGGAGAGAAGATGAGACCAGCTTTGGACCGGGGTGCTGCAGGCCATCTTGTAAAGATTCCCGTGTCTGTCTGGATGGCTCCACAGGTTTGAAATCCTGGAAGGGGAGCCAGGTGGAAGCCACAGAGGCACGAGTCATTGGCATTAGATGGGATAGGTGACAGATGTTGGAGACCTGGAGGGTGAGAAGCTGCGGGTGTTGAGAGCAAGAGGGCGCAGAGTGAGGAGGAAGAAAGCTCAGGCCGCATCCCCAAAGAAAACTAACGCTTCAGGAAAGAGCAGAGCTATATGCAACTATTACATACCAAGACAGAAAGAGAGAGAGGGAGGAAGGGAGGGAGGGAAAAGAAAAAAGAGAAGCCCGAAAAGAAAGCTGAAACAGAGGGGTCAAATGTGCCTGGGAGAGAGATTGACTGGCACAGAAGCCAGGAGAAGTGTGTCCCCAGAAGGTGACAGCAGTGCTGTGGGGAGGGCCAGCCAGATAAGGGTTTAGTAAAGAGGTCACAGTGACCTTGGCCAGAGAGGTTCCCCCGGGGAGGCAGGGGGTAGAGGACGAGCTACTGTGCTGGGTTGGGGGGTGAGTAGAAGGTGAGGAGGTGGAGCCGGGAGAGCAGATCGTTCTGGAGTAGCTGGAGTGTGAAAAGGGAGGGGCTAAGAAAAGGAATTTTATTTTATGTTTTAAAGATAACATTCTGATTCCAAAAACAGTTACATATTCTTTTCATAACACTTAGCACAGAAAAGTTGAAAGAATAGACAATTCTTCTAAAAACCCAGCTGACAGGGGCCAAGTGTTCATCTTTACATGATGGTCCTTTAACTCATATTTGAATAAAATTTGACTACTTTGAAGGATGCATGTTCATGTATCGTGGGCATTTCTGTTTCAATAAATAATCCATAATATTTTGTTTTTATTATTAAAGAAATAGATGTTTACTGTAAAACAAGCAACATTTAAATAGTAAAATATAAAGTCTTAAGGTAGGGCTATTTGTAGATCAGACTTGCTGCGTACACACTGCGAGGAAAGGGCCAGCAGGGCGGACTGGGAGGACAGAAGAGGCTGGG
>CM052444.1:40680082-40733995 GCA_028533085.1 Varecia variegata
GCTGACGCCACGGCACTCACTCTAGCCCGGGCAACAGAGCGAGACTCTGTCTCAAAAAAAAAAAAAAAAAAAAAAAAAAAGAAATTCATATCCACGTGTTTCCTTCTGCTCCTCACAGGACCCATCGCTGAAGCCCTGGGGGAGCAATGGTCCCAGCCCCAGGGGGCTGAGGATCGGAATACGAGTGGATTTTAAACACGATGGGGGCAGGGTTGGCCCTCACCTTGGCTGGCTCAGATGTGTCCATGGCTGAGCTGGCATCGATGTCTGCTGAGTCCGCCTGGCCAAACTCTGAGGAAAAGAGGTCAGTCTGTTCAGTTCCATTTCCTCCTCCACCCTTCGCACCACCACCCAGGCCCTGGCTCACCTGCTCCCTGCAGGGACATCTGCATAGCATAAGCGATCTGCTCTTCCTCTGTCATGCTGCTTAGGTCAGGGAGCCCGGTGCGGCCAAACTCCTGTTGGCTGATGGTCATCTTCAGCAGGGCATCATCCGAGTCTGGAAAAAGGAAGAGAGGGGCAGGGTAGAACTGGTACCACACCCACACAGACCCACCCCCAAAGCCATTCCCTCGGCCCAGCCCCCCCATACACCCCTACACTGCGACACCTCCCCAGCCCCCTGCACCCAGCTTTCAACATTTAGCACCCTGCAGCCCCAGGACTTCAGATTCCACCTCTTTCACCTTCAGCCCCAGGCGTAGCAATGCCGGCCTCAGCAGCAGAAGCTGCAGCTGCCCGCCGGGCCTCCTCCTCCTGCCGCTGCCGCTGCTCTTCCATGGAAACGCGAAGGGCCTAGCAAAGGACAGGACAAGAGCAGACGTTCCCCTGTCCTCACTCCTCCTGGGAGCGGGGGAAGTCATCTGAGGGTATGGGACAGGAGCACAAACAGGTAGCTCCTGATTTTTCATATGGGAAAAAAGCTGGAGGGATAAGCAGTGGTATGGGAGAAAGGGAAGGATTTGGAAGAAGCCTGGCGTTTTAATCAGGAGAAGTGAATGAGAAAGTCAGACATCAGTACTTGAAGAGATTGGGCAGAATTATGGGGAAGAGGGAGTGAAATCAGATCTTGGAAAATGAGTGAGTGCTAAGGGAGTGGTTAGGACTGCCCAGCACCACTGAAGCTCTATGATGGGTGTGTCAGTAGAGAACAAGGAAGGACCCCTGGGCTCTCCCTGGGGTCAACATTTGCTCACCAGGGCCAGCTCAGGATCAGCACTGGGATCCACTCCAAATTCAAAGTCACTGGCTCCAAGACCCAGCATGGCACCACCTTCACCAGCCAAAATCGGAGAACTGATGAGAGCATCAGCCAAGCTGGGCCCAGGAGGCACTGTCACCAGATGAGAACCGGTTCCGTCTTTGCCATTCAACGTGTTTACAAAGGCTGTCAGCTTTTCTGTGTTCACCTCCTGGGGAAGGAAGAACACACGATGCCCTTCTTCACGCCTTGCTCCCCAGTCTTTGCCATTTCTGTGCTACTCTCCCACAGGATGGGTCCTCCTCTGGGTAAGGACTGCTCTGTTTACACCCAAGTCAGCGCCCCCCAATCAGTCCCTACTTACCTCTTCCCCAAAATTGATAATGTCAACATTTACTTTCTCCTTCTTAAGGCGTTTAGCCAGTTTCACCAGCTGGGAAGAAGGGGAGAAAAATCAAGAAATTTGTTCCATACCTGAGGGGTAAGGGACGCCCTCATAAAACCATACAGAAATCCACTGACCTCCCCAAGACCCCTCAACAGAAACACTGAATTCTGCATGTCCACTTTTCCCCCAAGTGAAGAGCCCAATGCCTCTGCCAGCTTCTCCTAAGGGCTAAAAGATGTCATTCCCAAACATAAGCCGCCCGCATTCCCCAGCTGTCTGTTGGACTCACATCCTTCTCATTGTCCTCCACTGGGCTTCCCACGAAGGCAATGATGCGCATCTTGTGATTCTTGCCTTGTCGGTGCTTCAGAGCCAGCTTGCAAAGGAAGAGAAGTTCTCACTGTCAACCAGCTCTTTCCTCTGTCACTATTCTCGTTTCTTATAGTTTCTGTGTACCTCGTGTCTACCATCACACAAGACTGAACACCCCTCTTCTTGCTGTTTCTCTTTGTGGATAAAGAACAGGGGTTAATTCTCAGTTCTAGGGATTTTTCCTTTCACGATCCTCAACAGTTCTAGGATTCATCCCACCACATCCTCGCTACTCTAAGTTAGCTTTCCCTAGGTCCTCTCTCTTTTCCTGCTCTGGTTCTAGCTCAAGATTCCAGGGCAGAAATGAATATGTTGGAGACAGAACCTCAGAGCAGGGAGGAACAATCAAGGGCCCCCAGTAGGACTCACATGGGCCACACGGATGCCAGTACAGAAGGTGATCTTGCCCTTGGGTTGCACAGTGTGGAGCTTGGACAGGATGCGGCCGGTGTCAGGGGTGAGTGTCGTCAACACTTCACAGTCACTGGCATGTGGGAAAAGCATTTCAGTGAGTTCAGGTCAGCACAAGTACCTCCCAACTGTGTCTGACTCGCCTGTTCTTTCGAGACCTGGATAATAACCAATTTCTATTCTTCTAAATCAAATGTCCAGTGTTTAGTAGATACTGAGCACAGAAATCCTGAGTGATTGGTTTTGTAAGAACTTGCCCTCTACCTCCCAATATTTTCCCCTAACTTCTCTCATCTTCCTTGCTCTTGGTCCTGAGAATCCTCCATAATCGGATGCTACTTTGTATCTCTTCCGCCCTTTCCATTTCCAGACCCCTTTCCCAGCAAACAGCATGTACAGTGGAGTGGGAGGTTACTCATTTGAGGATTATCAGGTCTTAAAACAAATCACTTCTGGGGTAACAGGATGCATGATATATGCCCAGGGGCTCTGATCCAAAATTACTTCTCCTTGACTTTGAAATACACTGGGAAATTTCACCCCAGGAGATTTAGCTTCATAACTAAATTCAGGTTAATATTAAAAACAAGTTATAATATTATTTACATTTACACTGACTAGTGAAGAATGCAGTCTAGGTAAGGGGCAAAAGCAACCTCACGGAATCCACAAAAGGGAAGCATGTAACATGTGGCATGCAACATGTACCAGCAGGTCACATGAGGGAAATCAACCACCCACCTACCAAGGCCCCTCCTCCTCTGTCCCCCATACTTGGCCAGTGTGATGAGGCCGACGTTGTTCTCAGGGTTGCTGCGGGTCTTTGAGTGACATACTATGTTGACAGCATCCTGCTGAGCCTGCAGCCGGGTGGGTAAGAAGTCCCCGTTCCGCATATACTCACTGTTGTCCACACTGTCAGGGTTGAAGAAGGAAAGAGAAGAAATGTTGGAGAATCTCTCTGAAACCTTCTCCCCAGTTCCAGGGACCCTCTTCAACACCACTCGTGTGAGGTATACCGTGGTGTACAAAAGCAGCTCTCAGTCTTTGTGGAACACAGAAACACCTGAAACTTTTCTTTTTAAATACACAGATGACTGATTCTTAGTCCAGACTTATTGACTCAGAATGACCACAGTAGGAAAATTTTTAAAAATTTCCATAAGCAACTCTGATAAGCATCAAAAGTGGTGATCTACTGATGTACACAGCATATAAAAATGTACCTTTTTATAAGCTACATTTAAGTGCTATTAAGTGTTGTCATGGATAAATATTCCAAGTCTGCCATTAAATGGGAGTAGTCCAAATACAGGAAACAAAGAAGATAATTTAAAAATATTTATAAGCTGAGCACGATGGTTCATGCCTATAATACCAGCACTCTGGGAGGCCGAGGCAGGAGGAGTTCAAGACCAGCCTGGGCAACATAGCAAGACATCTCTACAAAAAATAAAAAATATTAGCCAGGCATGGAGGTGCACACCTGTAGTCCTAGCTATTTAGGAGGCTGAGGCACAAGGATCCCTTGAGCCCAGGAATTTAAGGTTGCAGTGAGCTATGATGATGCCACTGCATTCCAGCCTGGGTGACAGAATGAGACTCTGTCTCAAAAAATAATAATAATAAATTTATAAAATAACACACACTTGGCAGCACTAAGTACAGGAAAGCACAATGCAATCATCTGATTAAATGCTTAACAGCTTTGGCAGCTGGATTGAACTGCAAAAATGAGGTTTCATGGATTTCAGGTCTCATCTCTTCTAGCCCTTCAACTTTTCACAATCAAAAGTATCCAGGCTGGGTGCAGTGGCTCACGCCAGTCATCCTAGCACTCTGGGAGGCCAAGGCGGGAGGACTGCTTGAGGTCAGGAGTTCGAGACCAGCCTCAGCAAGAGCAAGACCCCATCTCTACAAAAATAGAAAAAAAAATCAGCCGGACGTGCTGGCATAGGCCTGTAGTCCCAGCTACTTGGGAGGCTGAGGCAGAAGGATTGCTTGAGCCCAGGAGTTTGAGGTTGCTGTGAGCTAGGCTGACGCCACGACACTCTAGCCCGGGCAACAGAGCGAGACTCCGTCTCAAAAAAAAAGACAAGATAGCTCATTCCTTTTTTTTTTTTGAGACAGAGTCTGACCTCGAGTGATCCTCCCGCCTCGGCCTCCCAGAGTGCTAGGATTAGAGGCGTGAGCCACCGCACCCGGCCAAGATATCGCATTTCTATTGGCAAGTAAAATATGGATTTGGGGACAATTTTTTTTCTGTAGTATGTTCTGTCTGGCAATAAATACAAACCAAAAATGGCAGAGAGGTAATTGAGAAGCTACTGGAAAACAAGTAGAAAAGGAAACGTGGGTATCCGAAATGCTCCCTAATCAGAAACTTCTGAGTGCCAACATGATGCCACAGGTAGAAAACTCCATACCTGACCTCACATGACAGGTTGAAGTCTAAACAAAGGTGCACAACAGTTTATTCAGTATCTCCAATGGGAAAAAAGACCTTCCAAGCTCTCTTTACTTGTGATATACTGTCTTTTTTCTGATCACACCCAGATTCCCCTACACAAGCACACCCACAAAAGGTAATAAAATGGCACTGGGCAGGCTGGTTGCACCAACAGCAGCTTCCCCATGACGCCCCCGCATGGAGGCCAAGACCTACGTGCATTATTCACTGTGATTTTTTGCTTATTCTCTGCTCTGTGGCATAAAAATATTGTTGAAAATGTCAAAAAGGCCTGCATGATATCCTCCGAGTAATGCCAATATTCCAAAATCTAAAAAGATCCGAGAAGTGAGACACTTCTGGTTCCAAGCATTGTGGATAAGGGATACTCAGCCTGCATTAAAAGTCACACTATGGCCGGGCGCGGTGACTCATGCCTGTAATCCTAGCACTTTGGGATGCCAAGGCTGGAGGATGCTTTAGGCCAGGAATTCTAAGACCAGCCTGTCTCAACAACAACAACAAAAAAGAGTTCCACGGGTAGCCAGAGCAGAGAGCAGACCCCAGAGAGCCCTGAGCAGCCACAGCTGCTGCAGCCGGCCCCAGTCACCATCACCGCGACAATGAGCAGCGAGGCCGAGAACCAGCAGCTGCCTGCCACCCCCACCCTCAGCGCTGCCCACACCAAGCCTGGCACCATGGGCAGCAGTGCAGGGTGCGGTGGCCCAGGTGGCCTCACATTGGTGGCACCTACTGGTGAGGACAAGAAGGTCATTGCACCTGCAGCCAATTAAGCTGACCGTGCTCCTTTCCTCATGTGGGTCCAGTGTGCAATGGCTGCAAACAGCAGCCTCCTTGGTAGTGTATGCAGCCTGTTGCTTGTATGGGTTGCTCTAAGGGACCTTGGAGACAGTCCCTTCTGACATACATTCATGTGTCAGACCTTGTGCTGTCCCCAGTCTAGGCTCCAGACAGGTATGAGCGGTGCCTTTGGAAAGCTCCAGGAGAAAAGGGTGCGGAGGCAACAAATGTTACAGGTCCTGGTGGAGTTCCAGCTCAAGGCAGTAAATATGCAGCAGACCCTAACCAGTACAGATGCTATCCACACTGCAGGGGTCCTCCATGCACTTACCAGAATTGCCAAAATAGTGAGAGTGGGGAAAAGAATGAGGGATCGGAGAGTGCTCCTGAAGGCTAGGCCCATCAACGCCAGCCCTACTGCTGGCAAAGGTTTCCACCTTACTACATGCGGAGACCCTGTGGGCATCCACCACAGTATTCCAACCCTCCTGTTCAGGGAGAAGTGATGGAGGGTGCTGACAACCAGGGTGCAGGAGAACAAGGTAGACCAATGAGACAGTATATGTTTCGGGGTTACAGACCATGATTCCGCAGGGGCCCTCCTCACCAAAGACAGCCCAGAAAGGATGGCAATGAAGATAAAGAAAATTAAGGAGATGAGACCCAAGGGCAGCAGTCACCTCAAGTCGGTAACTTCAATTACACCCAGAAAACCCTAAACCACAAGATGGCAAAGTGGCAAAGAGACAAAAACAGCCGATCCACCAGCTGAGAATTCATCTGCTCCCAGGGCTAAGCAGGATGGGGCTCAGTTAATGCCCGCTTACATTCTCTACTATCATCCAGTTTAGTCATCCAACAAGAAGAAATGAACATGAAATTCCAGCAAAAAGAAATGAATAAAAGATTGGAGCTGAAGACCTTAAGTGCTTGCTTTTTGCCCATTGACCAGACAACTAAAACTATCTGCATTACCTATGCAGCATGAGATTTTTATTATTTTTACCTAATGACATCTTTTTTGATAATAACAAACGTGTTTTTTAAAAATCTTGGGTTTTCTCAATATGCCTTTAAAGGTTTTTAAATTGTTTCATATCTAGTCAAGTTGAGATTTTTAAGAACTCCATTTTTAATTTGTAATAAAAGTTTACAACTTGGTTTTTTTAAAAAAGTCAACAAACTGTTGAGCTATTAATACAGGTCTTTAATAATTAAAACAAACAAACAAAAAAAACCCCCACACACTAGTTTCTATTCCCTACTCCCTGATATGCTGGGTGTTTACACTTCACAGCCTTGTATATACCCTTCCCCCTACCCCTGTGCTTAGCATGTGTCTATCCCTTCAAGGCCCCTCTTACATTTTTTCTTGAGGACTCGCCAAGTACCATGGCAACTAATATATGTACAGTGGTCTACAGTTTACAGAGCACGATCACATACATTTCACTTGCCTGTGCTATAAGGGAGGCTGATGTTACTACTATTCCCATTATATAGATAAAAGTGAGAGATTTACTAACATTCACAAGAACACGCAGCTGTAAGTACCAGAAAACACAGGTTTTTGGATTCCAAATCCTGCCTTCTTTCTACTCTACCATATTCTCTCCCAGAGATTACCAGAGTTAGAAAATAAAAACATAAGATTCCCAGTTAAATCTGAATTTCAGATAAACAACTTTTTAGTATAAGTATGTCCCATGCACTGCTTGGGACATATTTATAGTCATTTTTTACACTAAAAATTATTCATTGTTCATTTGAAATTCAAATTTAACTGGGAATCCTGTATTTTATCTGGCAATGCTATTCTCCTCCAAAAAAGAAAAAAGAAGAAACCTCTTAGGTGTTTGTTCCATCCAACTGGCAATTTGTATGTGTTCATGTACTATTCTGTATTATAGTCTATGGTCACACTTAGAAGGAACTCTTGAAATCTTGCAAAAGTTTATGTCCTAGGCTTCTAATGTGACTCATAACAGGTACTCAGCCCAAGTCTGAGACTGAGGAAGCTCATCGGATAAGACCTTTTGTGTCAGACAGTCTTGGGTTTAAATCTTGATCCACCACTTAACTAGCTGTGTAAATTTGGGCAAGTCACTTAAAATCGCTGAGATTTATTCTCATGAGACTTATACAGTACTCTCAACTGTAAAATGGAGGGATGTTTTATCTTAAAGTGTTGCCGAGAGGTTTAAATAACATATAGCAAACACTACGTCTGACACATAGAAAGCAATCTATAAACTGTACCTTTGAAGATGATACAGGGAAAGGTAATGGGGTTAGAGACGAGTGAATGGGGAAGAGGAAGGGGTTTATAATCTTCTTCCTAATATCCATTATTTTGACAAGAGGGCAAAAGACTATCACGATGAGTGCGAGAAACAGGACTCTGGCTAAAGACAGACCTGGGGCTAATCGAGAGAAGACGACTCTGGAACAGAGAAAGACAGCAGGGATCGCCCGGTCAATGCTGTCCGCGGGTTGGGGGTAACCCTGACCTGTCCGCCTCTCCTCGCCCTGGTATGACTCAGGGAGTCGATCGGGCTCCTTCCCTCCGGGCCCAAGGTCGCATCTCGCTCATGAGCCCCCCGCTCCAAGCCCAGGTTCGCCCGGCCGCGGAGCTACACGGACGCCGGACGCAGTCCCGCTCCCACGGGTCCCGAATTAATTGCTCACCAAACCATAGTGCTTTCCAACACCATCTTGCCACCTTCCTCTGCTGACTCGTTCTCCGGGACTGCCTAATAACAACTCCTCCAATTGGCCCAGCATTGTAACCAATCACAGACCTCGGCGCAGCCAGTTGGTTCCGCCCCATCCTCCACGTTGCATTCTGGGAGTTGTAGGTGCAGCCGAAATAAATCGGATTTCGGGCCCTGGGTAGAGGCTAGTACCACATAAGGCAGGCCTCACCTCCACCTTCCCTGCAATTCCAGCTCTAGGTCTCAGTGGAGTCCCCGCTGGCCGGATCTCAGAGAAAATATGGAAGAACCTTTGAAAGTGCTGTGTCTGATCCAGCATCGTCATTTTTTTTTTTTTTTGAGACAGAGTCTCACTTTGTTGCCCAGGCTAGAGTGAGTGCCGTGGCGTCAGCCTAGCTCACAGCAACCTCAAACTCCTGGGCTCAAGCAATCCTCCTGCCTCAGCCTCCCGAGTAGCTGGGACTACAGGCATGCGCCACCATGCACGGCTAATTTTTTCTATATATATTTTACTTGGCCAGATAATTTCTTTCTATTTTTAGTAGAGACGGGGTCTCGCTCTTGCTCAGGCTGGTCTCGAACTCCCGACCTTGAGCCATCCACCCGCCTCGGCCTCCCAGAGTGCTAGGATTACAGGCGTGAGCCACCGCGCCTGGCCTAGCATCGTCATTTTTAATCAGTGGTGGGATCACTAAGAACGTTCTAGAGCCCTCAATTCCCCATAGCACTTTGTTAATCTAACTACTACTACAAGCCCTCATACCCTTGAATTGAATTTCTTTGCATATCTATCTCCCCCACTTAATTAAGGGAAAGACAAGTGCCCTAATCTTTGCAATTGCCTAAGCCCAGTACAGAGCCTGACACATGGTAGGAGCCCAAAATAGATTGGACAAATCAATTATTTTAACTAATCTCCCAAAGAACAAACCAGTAAACCATTTTGGTTTGTTAATCAAGAGTAACATTTAAAGATACTTTGGATTACTTTACACACACACACACACCTGGAAATCCCAGATCTCTATTTGGGGGAGGGAGAGGGAGAGGGAAGGATCATGCCTGGCTACAGAACAGCATACTTGGAGATGGGAGAGAGGAGTGTTGTAGATATTACCTAGATGTTAGTGAAGTTTTAATTAATATCTTAAAAAATTATTGGTAACCATCACAGTTTGTACAGGAGTAAAATTTCATATCCTTAGAAGAAAAAAAAATCTATCAATATACCCACAGACAGGAAAGAGGGAAAAATAAGAAAGCATAGGAAAAAAAATAGCGACAAGTTCAAACATAACAACCAAAATATTTAAAAAACAAGACAAAAGTTGTTTTTTAGAAAAACAGCTATGCAATGTAAACAGAAACCTCACAGCAACACTTCAAACTAAATGACCATAAAAGGTGAAAATAAAGGGTGAAAAAAACATTGGAATATCAGGAAATTGTAAGAAAAGAAAGCATGTGGGCTGGGTGCAGTGGCTCACACCTGTAACCCTAGCACTCTGGGAGGCCAAGGCGGGAGAACTGCTTGAGATCAGGAGTTCAGAGACTAGCCTAAGCAAGAGTGAGACCTCATCTCTACCAAAAAGATAGAGGGGGGGCGGGGAAACTCAGCCAGGCATTGCGGCGAGAGCACCTGTAGTCTCAGCTACCCGGGAGGCTCGGGCAGAAGGATTGCTCAGAGCCCAGAAGTCAGAGGTTGCAGTGAGCTAGGATGACACCACTGCATTCTCTCCAGGGCAGCAAAGTGAGACTCTGTCTCAACAAAAACAAATAAGGCAATTGAACACCGCTCCTCACGACCTCCCACCCCTTCATTAAGAAAAAAAAAAAAAGAGCAAGGAGGCCAGTAGAGACTGGAATAAAGGGAGAGATGAGGCCAGAGAGGCAGAGTAGAGAGGCTAGATTATGTACAGCCTCATAGGCCATTTTAAAGACTTTTTTTACCGAGCGAGAAAATGAGGTATTGGACAGTTTTCAAGAGAAAATTGATAGGATCTGACTTATTATTTTAACAGAATCATTCTGGCTGCTGTGCTGAGAACAGATTGGGAGGGAAAAAGTGCAGGAGAGAAATCATTAGGGACTATTTCAGTGATAGATTATATGATGGTGGCTTATTCTAAACAAGAGGTGAAAGTGGTGACACATAGTTGGATTTTGAGTATACTGTAAAAGTACGATACGAAGCTGACAGAATATGCCAAAGAATTTCGTGGAGAATATAGCACCAAGGAAAATACCAGAGTTGTTGGTCTAAGCAAACTAGAAGAATGGAGTCACTATTTCCTGTGATGGGTGAGAAGGGACAGGAACCAGAAATGCAGCTTGGTGTATATTAGGTTTCAGGTGCCTATTAGACACCTAAATGACAATGTCCAGTAAGCAGGTGGATATGGTTATCTGAGTTTGCAGTCCAGAAAAGAGATAGAAATTTGGGGGTGAGTGAATGTAGACTAAGAAGAGAAGGGTCCTATGATCAAGACCTCATACTTCAGCATTTAGAAGTTAGAAAAAGAGGAAACAGGCCGGGCGAGGTGGCTCACACCTGTAATCCTAGCACTCTGGGAGGCTGAGGCGGGCGGATTGTTTGAGCTCAGGAGTTCGAGACCAGCCTGAGCAAGAGCGAGACCCCGTCTCTACTAAAAATAGAAAGAAATGATTTGGACGGCTAAAAATATATATAGAAAAAATTAGCCGGGCATGGTGGCGCATGCCTGTAGTCCCAGCTACTCGGGAGGCTGAGGCAGAAGGATTGCTTGGGCCCAGGAGTTTGAGGTTGCTGTGAGCTAGGCTGACGCCACGGCACTCTACTCAGGGCAACAGAGTGAAACTCTGTCTCAAAAAAAAAAAAAAGAAAAAGAGGAAACAGAAGAGAGGATGGAGATGGAGCAGTCCCTTGGTGAGGACAACCAGGAAAAAGTAGCATCCCAGAAGCTAAGAAGAAAGTGTTTCAAGGAGGAAGTAATAAACTGTCAGATGCTGCTGACATGTCAAATAAGATAAGGACCGAGCAACATGGAGGTCATTGGGAGACCTTAACAAGAGATGCTTTGGTTGGATGGTGGGGGCAAAAACTGGGAGTTCAAGAGAGAATGGGATAAAAAGCACTCTGTAAAAATTCATTGTGAGGAGACAATTGTGTAACTTTAAACACTGATCAGATATTTGCTATTAAGGAATTAATTTTTTAGGCACAACAATAGGGTTACAGTTCTTTTTTTAAAAAAAGTTCTTATCTCTTAAGAGTTGTAAATTAAAGTATTTGTGGATGAAAGCATATAAAGTCTGGATTTATCATATTTTACCATAATCCTTTGGAGGTGCAAAGAGAAAGTGGGGGTAGGGTAGGAAGTATAGATGAAACAGATTGGACTTACTGGGTTATGCATACATGGCAGTTCACCATACTATTCTACTTTTGGCTTGGAAATCTCCATAATAAAAAAGAAAAAGAAAAACGGAGTGGAAAAGAGAAATTGGAAACAGCAAGCAGATCCTTTATGATGGACTTAAAAAAACCAATTTTATTTATTTTTATTTTTTTGAAACAGAATCTCACTCTGTCACCCCGGCTAGAGTGTAGTGGCGTCATCACAGCTCACTGCAACCTCAAACTTGTGGGCTCACGTGATCCTCCTGCCTCAGCCTCCCGAGTAGCTAGGACTACACAAGGGCATGCCACCATGCCTAGCTTTTCTATTTTCAGTAGACACAGGGTCTCGCTCTTGCTCAGGCTAGTTTTGAACTCCTGACCTCAAGTGACCATCCTGCCTCAGCCTCCCAGAATGCTGAGATTACAGGGGTGAGCTAACACACCCAGCCCACAAAAAAAACAGTTTTAGAGATGATATTGACCTGATTTCATGTCCTTGAGAAACCAATGCATAAAGGGTTTAAGCTGGAATCTATTTTAACTGGCAAATGTGAGACTCCATCTCTGATGAATTATCTTTCAGAATAGCTAAGATTGACATGCTTGGGAGTAAAACATTGGCCCAGATGAGGATTTCCAACTTCATCATTTTCAATTCCTTTTTAGTTTTAGAGGAAGTTTTACACTCACAGGCCCGACTTGCATTAATATCTGAATATAAATTACGGCATACAGCTGTAGATTAAGCACTAGCTGCTGCGCACCGCTAGAGGGACCCTCTGATCCTAAAAGTGTATTTGCTCCACTCATTCAGCAGTTGAGTACACTGAAGAGGGAATGATAAGGTCGGGGTAACAGACATGCTCAGATCCAATTCCTTTAGGGAAAAAAGTTTTCTCCTTATCCAGTCCAAAGTAGGGCTGAGCCTGTGGGCTCAAATCAAATTCAAACCTTTGAAAATTCCCTATTCCTCTTCCAATTACTTGTTCTATCCTAAAGTTGTTTTTCTCTTACCATCTCAATATTCTCCCTTCCTTTCCAATTGTTGTCACTATCACCCTAGAGCCACATCACCTTACACCTTAATTATTAGTCCAACCAGTCTGCATTTTCTACCCATTCTGATAGAGCTTTAAGAGATTAGTCCCTGAATTATTATTTTTTTTAGAGACAGGGTTTCGCTGTCACCCAGTGAGTACAGTGGCTGGGTCATCACTCACTACAACTTCGAACTCCTGGATTCAAGCCATACTCCTGCCGCAGCCTCCTGAGTAGCTAAGACTACAGGCAGACACCACCATGCCTGGCTAATTTTAAAATTTTTTGTAGAGAGGAAGTTTCACCATGTTGCCCAAGCTGGTCTTGAACTCCTGGTCTCAAGCGATCCTCCTGCCTCAGCCTTACAAAGTGCTGGAATTATAGGCATTAGCCAGTATGCCTGGCCTGTCTCTGAATTATTTTGTATCATATCCTACTTAGGGGCAAAAATATTTCATGGTTCCCCATTGCCTACAGTTTAAAATAAAAATTCCTCAGCCTAGCAATCAAGGTTTCCAATGTTGCCTCCATCCACACCTACTCCAATATTCTCACCACGGTCTCTTCCTTGTTCTCTAAAACAGACCATTCTCATCCTTCTATGTCCTTGGGCTGAAGTAAAACTTTCCAACACTTTTAGCACACAGTAACCTCTAATTTCCTTCCATTTTTATGTTCTGTACCACTCTTCCAGAGAACTTAAATCCTTGGCTGTATCACACCTAACATGTTTTTGTGTATATGTATGCATGTATGTTCCTCCTGGACACTAGAAACTCTTGAAGGACAATTACTTCTTTTGACCTCCAACTACCCTGTGCATTGCCCATCAGCCGCTACATAAATATTTGTAGAATGATCTTAACAAGATAGAGAACAGTGGTATGAAAAGGAACAATGTTTAGTTAACTTGCTTCTCTCCAAAGCTTCCTCACCTTCATGCCTTAGAAAGAGCTCTCCTCCCACCCTTTTTTGTCCAGTTTCCTATCAAAATAAAAGAGCCTAAGCTCATCCTCATGGAAGAGGAAAACACAAAGCTGGGGGAAGCAGTCTCTATGATTTTCTAAGAGTGACACTATAGGGCCAGGTCAGGGGAAGGAAAGGGAAAGAATCCTGACCTCAGACTTGCTCTTCCCAGTGTTTCTCTCCTTTCCTCCTAAACCTGAGTAAACTTTGAGCTTTGGATCTCCAAATTCCTCAGTTAAATTGAGCTGCAACCTAGGCCAGAGACCTACAGTAATTTCCTTCATAGTCACTCACAGCTTTTCCTTGTTAAGTTGTTAAGATGGTGGGTGTCATCACCTAGGAGCACATTCAGGAGTAACATTAATCGGGTGTCGGGCAGATGTGGGGTGGGGGAGGGGATGGGTGTATACATACATAATGAGTGCGATGCGCACTGTCTAGGGGATGGACACATTTGAAGCTCTGACTCGGGCGGGGGGCGGGGGGACCGCCAAGGGCAACGTACGTAACCTAAACTTTTGTACCCCCACAATATGCTGAAATAACAATAAAAAATAAAAAAATAAAATAAAAAGATGGCAGGTGGCTGAAAAACAGGGAATGAAGCCATGGACTGAAGCTGGAGTGAGGAAAACGAGAAAGGATACAGCTTTTGTTCAGGGCAACATGTACAAAACTGAGCCTGGGTGGTGGAGTAGGAGGGTGGAGGAGGTAGTATATGAAAAATCAAGAATAAGAGATCTAAATAACTGATTAAAGTTTAATACATTAAAACCAGATATTTATCACTTATACTGCATTCGCCATTTCTGAACAATACAAAGTAGAGGCAAATAGTGACACCTCATAAAAATGCTGACTCCCCATTCCTTTCCCTAAGACCCAGCCCTCCCTCAAATATTCCCTCCCACCCCTTACAGAACTCTGTCCTGAATAAAACACTTAAATACATCATAAATAGTAAATTACGAAAAAAAATAGCAAGAATTCTTTCTTTC
This sequence comes from Varecia variegata, assembly GCA_028533085.1. Taxonomy (NCBI): domain Eukaryota; kingdom Metazoa; phylum Chordata; class Mammalia; order Primates; family Lemuridae; genus Varecia; species Varecia variegata. The sequence goes on from CM052444.1 coordinate 40,694,800, forward strand.
TTGTAAAAAAGAACATGGCAGCAAAGACAGGCAGCCAGAAACTGGCTGGGGGTGTCTAATATAGACAGTTATTTGGGGTATGGGCTAACCTACTATCAAGGTAGGGTGGGATGGGGAAGGGATAGTATGGAAATTCAGCAATCTGCCTGAGACACCAGGCCCCCTTCTTCCCCTGATAAGAGTGGAAGGATCAGATGGAGGACCACAACTCTTGGAGATGGGGAGGAGAAAGCTTATGTAGCCCCCATTTCCAACTTCCCTGCTTGAAGACAGGGGTCAGGACATGTGGCACAGCAATGACCTCACCAAGGCAAAAATCTGCTGGCTCTCCATGAATTTAAGAAAATATTCTCTAGCCTCATAGATATGGACTGCCTGTTAAACAGACACAGGTGTCCCCCTCTCCACCTTAGCTCCATGAACAGCAGAACACTGCTGGAAAAGATGGGAAGAGCAAAAAAATCTCCTTTGGAGAATGATCTAAAATTCATTTGATTAAGTCTTCATATTTAGAAAAACCAGCATATATTTCAAACTGCAAAATAGTAATAATCATTATGGCCTGGCAGTGAGTAGGGTCCTGCCTAGGAAGGGCTCTGATATCTCAGCCCAATGACTGCTCTACCATTTTAACAAAAGGGATAAAGATTACCCCATGTCTCCTCTCTCCATTCCTTCAGCCTGCAAGAAATTCATCAAGAGAGGATTTGTTAAAGAGGAGCTGCTCCTGGCAACCACCACACTTCTGCTTCATAAACACCAGGTCCCTTCTGAGAGAACCCTATGAATAGGTCATAGGCATCTCTTCAACACTTCTAAAGTTTTGATCTGAAACTATCTTGAAATTGTGTAATGTTTGTTCTTTTCCTTTTTTAAGGGGAAAAAAAAAAAAGGTTGAGAGGTGGTTAAACACCCATACTCCCCCACAAAAAATCCTTTACGAAGTTTAAAGGCGTCTTCTTTCAGGTACCAGAGAGAAAGACTAAAGTGGGGATAATGTGCCAGCTAGTCTATCCTGAGGAAACTAAGAGTCCAGCTTCTGGTGAAAGGTAGATGAGGAGGAAGAAAACCGTCAAGTCTTGCAACTCTACTTCCAGCATAAAGAATGGGGGTTTGAAAAAATATTCAGTTGTAGAAGCCAAGGTTAGCCAGTTGAAAATTTGTGCCACCCAACTCTACAGTGGAAGGGATGCTGCTGTCTTCAACTGTCCAAGGCACTGATGCCCATTCATGAGGAAGGGGAAGGAGAAGAGGTTCTTCTTCAGAAAAGTGATGGAGAGCTCCACACACTTCCATTATCTCCTTTTTTGATGACCAAGAAGAAAATTCAGCATTGCTGAAGCAAGGACTGACATCTTGGATCACAGAGATGGTAGAATCTTATTCCAGGTCTTCTGAGGTTTTCTGCTCACTGAAAAAGGAAAAGGGTGTAAAGTTAAGGATGTGGAGTATGAGATAAGGTAGGAATGAAATTCAGGTTAATTTCAACCTGGCTGGCAAACTTAAGTTTTCTTCTATTTCAGCCTTAGCTTCCAACTATAAGGTACCAAAACCACAAAATTTTCAAAAAAGCAAGATTTAACTTCTTGCTCCATTTAATCAGTGATTCTCTTTATTCCCTTCAAAGCATTTACCTCCCCCACATCCCAGACACTCACATGGGTGAACTCTGATTCTGCAACTTCAAGCTTTTCCAAGGTTGTACTAACAGAAGAAAAAAAAAAAAAGGAGACAGAGAAGAAAAGAATTAGAAGATAAAAAAGAATTCTCCTCTCAAGCCAAATCTTACCTTTTGCTTCTCTGTATTTCACTTCAGAATCAATTTAGGATTCAGAAAGAAGAGACTAAGCAGCTACTAGATTTAGAAGCACATTGTTTTAATTAACTATTTAGTTTTTTGAAACCCATAAAATATTTTCCCTTTTCTTTTCTGAGACAGAGTCTTGCTCTGTCACCTAGGCTGGAGTGCAGTGGCCCGACCGTAGCTCACTGCAACCATTAAGTCAAGTGATACCCCCACCTCAGCCTCCTGAGTAGCTAGGACTACAGGTATACTGGCTAATTTTTTTAATTTTTATATTTTGTAGAGACGAGGTCTTGCTATATTACCCAGGATGGTCTCGAACTCCTGGCCTTAAGTGATCCTCCTACCTGGCCTCCCAAAGTGCGTGAGCCACTGAGCCCGGCCCCTAGTACACTTTTTGTCAATCTCCAGGGGTGGTAGGCAGCCTCTAAGATTACCCTCAATAATCCCTGCCTCCTGATGTTTGTACCCTCATGTAATTCTCTCCTCTTGAGTATGGACTGCACTTAGTGATTGTCTTCTAGTGAAGAGAATGCAGCATAAGGAATGGAGTGTCAATTCTGAGATTAGGTTACAAAAAGCTTCCTGGACACACGTTCCCTCATTTGCTTGCTCTGAGGGAAGCAAATGGGGGGAAGACCCTGAGGGAAGTCAGCTGCTATGCTGTGAGCTGCCCTATGGATGGGGGAATGTGACAAGAAACTGAAGGAGTACCACTGGCCAACAGCCAGTGGGGAACTGAGTTCTGAGTCCAATAGCCTTCAAGGCACAGAATCCTGCCAACAATCATATAAGTGAACTTAGAAGTTGATCCTCTGCCAGGTGAGCTTTCAGTCTGACAGCCTGACTAGAACCTCCTGAGAGACTCTGAGCCAAAGGCATTCACCCAAGCCACAGAAACTGAGCTAGTAAATGTTTATTGTTTTCAGTTGCTAAGTTCTGGGGTAATTTGTTATACAATAGATAATACGTATTTTTATACCTGGAAGTAAGATGCTACTGTAACAAAAATCTAAAATGTGGGAATGGCTTTAGGGAGTTTTAGTGAAAACTTAGTGTCCTGAATATGCTCAATATGTAGAATTTTGGACTTAAAGAGGGTTGCCTGTGAGGGTTTAAAGGAAAGTGAGAAAAACTTCACTGGAAATTGAAGAAAAGGAAATCCTTGCAATATAGGAGCACAAAGTTTAGCAACAATTTCATCTGTAAGGCCAGGCCCAGTGGCTCATGCCTGTAATCCTAACACTTTGGGAGGCCAAGGCGGGAGGACTGCTTGAGGTCAGGAGTTAGAGACCAGCCTGATCAAGAGCAAGACCCCATCTCTACAAAAAATACAAAAATTAGCCAGGCATGGTGGTGCATGGCTATAGTCCCAGCTACTGGAGGCTGAGACAGGATTGTTTAAGCCCAGGAGTCTGAGGTTGCAGTGAGCTATGATCATGCCACTGCACTCTAGCCTGGGTGACACGGTGAGACCCTGTCTCAAAAAAAAAAAAAAGTCATATGTAGTTACATGAAAATTAGAGTATGTGCCTACTAATGTATTGGGTGATCTAGCTAAGGAGATTTCCAAGCAAAGTCCTAATGATGCCTCCTGGTTTCTTCTCAATGCTTATAGTAAAATATAAGAGAAGAGAAACAAATTAAGGAATTAAGGGAAAGACTATTAAACTAAAAGTTAGGTGGCCAGGCATAGTAGCTCACACCTATAATTCTAGTGCTTTGAGAAGCCAAGGCAGGAGATCATCGCTTGAGCCCATGAGTTTGAGGTTGCTGTGAGCTAGGCTGCTGCCACGGCACTCTAGCCCAGGCAACAGAGAGAGACTCTGTCTCAGGAAAAAAAAAAAAAAAAAAAGACAAAAAAATTAGGGGTACCGGCCGGGCGCGGTGGCTCACGCCTGTATTCCTAGCACTCTGGGAGGCTGAGGCGGGTGGATAGCTCGAGGTCAGGAGTTCGAGACCAGCCTGAGCAAGAGCGAGACCCCGTCTCTACTAAAAATAGAAAGAAATTATCTGGCCAACTAAAAATATATATGGAAAAAGATTAGCCGGGCATGGTGGCGCATGCCCGTAGTCCCAGCTACTCGGGAGGCTGAGGCAGTAGGATCGCTTAAGCTGAGGAGTTTGAAGTTGCTGTGAGCTAGGCTGATGCCAGAGCACTCACTCTAGCCCGGGCAACAAAGCAAGACTCTGTCTCAAAAAAAAAAAAAAAAAAAAAAAAAGATTAAGGGTATGTTTCACAGATCCTCTCAACTGAAAAATAGGGTCTCTAAGCAGCTTAAGACTCATTAAGAAGATATTCGTGAGTGTGGCTTTTTTCTAATGGTATGAATCCCCAGGAAATTCACAGGAGGCCCACAGAATCTTTTTAGCATTGCTCACTACAACCTGGAAATCCCAGGCTCAAGTGATCCTGTCTCAGCCTTCTGAACAGCTGGGACTACAGATGTCCGCCACCATGCCCAGGTAATTTTTCTATTTTTTTTTTGTAAAGACAGGTCTCGCTATGTTGCTCAGGCTAGCTGTGAACTCCTGGCCTCAAGCAATCCTTCTGCCTCAGTTTCCTAAAATGTTAGATTGTATGTGTGAGCCATCATGCCCAGCCTCTACAAAATCTAAATCAGCAGAAACAAACCAGCTTGGACCAAGTGGGACAGAAAGAGTGTGAAGTGAAAAGAAACCAGTGGATCCTGAATGATGTCAGGGTAAATAAAAAAAAAGAGAGAGAAAAGAAAAAATAATAATAATAATAATAAAAAAAGAAACCAGTGGATCCCAAATTCTACTGGAAAGAAGCAGGCTAAGAAAACTACTCAGTTGCAAACACATTCTAGCTTTCATGAAAAAGGAAGACTCAGAAGACAAAACCAAGAGTCCAGAGAGTGGAGACAAGAGCTATAGAGAATTATTCCTTTGCTTTGGGGCCTGATCAAAGAAACTCCAACGCTTCCTGGATTTTGGAATAGCTAATGATATCAGTAACTTCTTTGTGCCTCCTATTTTCCCCTTTTTGTATAGGAATGTGTACAGTGGTTATCTAATACCCATTACCACTGTATGCTGGGCATGTGGGGAGCAGATAGCTTGTCTCTTTAGTTTCACAAATTGAGAGGAACCGTACATGACGAGCTGTGCTTAAGGAATTACACCTAGGGAGCTCATCCAAACCTGGACCTAATTTAGGTAACAGAATTCTGGACTCTGAGCCAATGCTATAATGGGATGAGACTTTTGGAGACCTTGGATATTTTGCACAGAGTGATGTGAATCACTGGGGGCCAGAAGGCAGACTACGACAGGCAGTTTCTAAGATGTCCCCCCTGCCACCTTTTTTTTAGACAGAGTCTTGCTCTGTTGCCCTGGGTAGAGTGCAGTGACATCATCATAACTCACTGCAACCCCAAACTCCTGGGCTCGAGCATTCCCCCTGACTCAGCCTCCTGACTCCTGGGCTCGAGCAATCCCCCTGACTCAGCCTCCTGAGTAGCTGGGACTATAGGTGTGCGCCAAAATGCTTGGCTAATTTTTCTATTTTTAGTGGAGTCTTACTCTTGGTCTTGCTCAGGCTGGTCTCAAACTCCTGACCTCAAGCAATCCTCCCACTTCAGCCTCCCAGAATGCTAGGATTATAGGTGTATGAGCCACCACACCTAGCCTGATGGCCCTCATTGATCCCTGCCCTTGGATAATTCCTCCCTCTTGAGTATGGGCTACATTTAGTGAATAGAATGCAGCACAGGTTAACAGAATGTCAATTCTAAGATTAGGTTTCAAAAAGACTATGGCTTCTGCTTAGGCACATGATCTCTTGCTGACTATGAGGGAAACTAGCCCCCATATTCTGAACTGTCCTATGGAGAGGCCCATGTAGCAAAGAACTGAGAGAAGCACCCAACCAACAGCCAGCAAGGAACTAAGGCCCTCACAGTTTGGCAACCCATAAGGAACTGAATCATGCTGGTAACCACATAAGTGAGCTTAGAAATGAACCTTCCCATCTGAGCCTTCAGACAAGAACCTAGCCCTGGCCAATAGCATGACTGCTACCTCATGGTAAACCTTGAGCCAGAGGACCCAGCTAAGCTGTGCCTGGATTCCTGACCCACAGAAACTATGATATAAACAAACAATGGAGGCAGTTTGTTATTTTAAGACACTAAGTTTTGGGGTAATTTATTATGATGCAATAGATAATATACTAGGTAACAAAATTACGTCATGATCTTTACACTTAGATTCTTGAAAGATTGATGTTCATTGTTTTTACCACCCAGGAATCTTTCCAGCCTTACATCCTAAACTGAAAATTCTCACTTAACTCATCAGAAGATGATGGGTTAGTCTGGATATTTGCTTGAATACCAGAAAAGTCTGCACACAGACGCTTACCCCCACGCTCTAAAGATGCAAAGATGATGACACACTTTTCCATATAGCTAAAGATGAGCTCTTAGGAAGTGAATCTGTACAATGTTAGTGAAGAGCAAAAGACAATGATCCCTTGAAAAAGAGAATTATGGAGCTTTCCAAGGACCTGAAGAGAGAGATAAGATTACACGAAGAAAGAGGCCAAGAAACCAACCTTGTAGTTAGCATTTGCAATGTTTCTCCAACTACAGGTGAGAAACCAGGGTCAGGAATAGGCGAGCCCTCGCTTATTTCCTCCAAAGGTGGAGTCTGAGGTAAAACATCAGGACGACCAATGTGAATACCTGGGAAAAAGAGAAGAAAAGATGGAGTGGGGAAAATGCAAGGAAAAATACGTAGCAACTTGGCTTTTCCTGCGTGGAAATGGGGAGTAGAGGTCCTGGCCAGACAAGGTAAGGGCTCAGAAGGAAGGGAGGGAGGGAGGGAGTACCCAGTCACATGGAGACCCCAAGCCCTAGCGCTGACCTGGCTCCACTTCTGCCTTTGTTGTCACTTGTGCCTTGTGGAGTTCCCCAGAGATGGATGGCTGGTAAGTAATGCAGGAGTTGCCGCTGGGGCCTGCTCGCCGAGAGAAAGATGAGCCAGACCGAAACTTTTTGGAAGGAGAGGGCTTCACTTCAAAAGGGAAAGAGAGAGCCTACTTAGCACCCACCTCAGAAACCATCACCAAGACACAGATACAAACTGCTAGTGTCCCCAACACACGCCTTTCTTTCAGAAGAAAATTAATCTTCTGAAAAGTGAGAGGAAAGGTTAATGTCAACAAAGATGGGCTCTATGAACTACTACTGAGAGGATGGGGTTTCAGTTCACTTCACTTTGGAAAGAAGCAGAAAACCTAGAGGAAAGGTGATATATACACATATCTCCCCTCCAACAAGCAACCTTGATGGCTTTGCTTCCACCTGATAAAATGTTCTCCATTCCATAATTCCCTTGTTCTTTAATGGTATACTCCAGTAAAACCTGACAAAGACTCTTGCACTCTACATCTTCTCAGCACTCATGCAAGCAGCACTGTGATAATTTACACTTGTTTATTAATCATTTTAAAAATACTAAAATGATTTTTTCATGTCCCTTAAGACTATCTGGCATGCCTCGGTCCTCTTTGCCTCACTAAGGGACTCTGGATGCCTATGATGAGGAGACTGGAAGCAGCATTTTAGATTTGTGAAGAAAAAAAAAAAAACCAAAAAACACTGGCACTTCCCAACCAAGAAAGTTGGGGGAAGGGACTAAGGACACCTGCTAAGCAGAAATCACTTCTCCGAGGTCTGAGAACTTCTTGGCACTTGGGATACACGTGGAAAATAGAACACTGATAATATCCTCGCCTATCTCTGTACATAAAAGTCTGGCTCTGCCTATCTTAGCCTGTGACATGGATCCTACATGCACAACTACACATTTTTTTTGCAATCCCACCAATTCCCCAGAAATGGCCCTTACCTCAACGACACATGTAGGGAGAGCCGGGGAAAAGCGGCAACTTAGAAACAACTGGGACAGAAAGAGTGCCTGATGTGAGGATGAAAAGCAGCTCTGGAGGGATGTAGGTAGAGAAGGAGAGGCCTCTGGGCTTGGCAGCTCCCTGACAGAAGTGTCCTGCCCCCCAACTCTTGGGGTAAGGGATCCATTGGGGAGGGGTGTCATCTGGTAGAAACCACTTACAGGGAATCTTCTTGAACACTGTGTTGCACATGAAGCGCTGAAACCGTTCAGCGTAGAAGCCTGGGCGATGTACCGATACGGTGTCCTACAAAGCAGAAGAGATGGCTACAGAGTTAAGAGAGAGGGAGGCCCAGCAAAAGGACCTCTAGTCCAAGGGCCATTTCCCTCTAGATTGAGACCCTAGCACAAGGGTACAATCTACAAATGAAATAAATAAGTGGAAGAAATTGAGGGTGCAAATCACAAGTGGCAGAGGCAGAAGTGGGGAAAAGAGCATCTAGCTATTGCTACTCACCCCATCATGTACCAGGGCTTTCCAAGAGTGCTCCAACTTCTTAACAAACCTGCCAAGAAAAATTTTGTATCACACTCTTAGTTTTTCAATGAATGACCTTAGTAGTTTTCTACTTAAGGAGGGGCAATGGTAATAGAAAACCCAAAAAACACAGAAGCTAGGAAAGTACATCTACTGGGGTATGCAGGCTTTCCAAAGAACAGGCAGTGCTTGTTCAGCATGGAGACCAATATTGTTTCTAGGTAAGTCAATTATTCCCCCATGGGAAAGAGGTAGTTTATATTTCTGTGCCAAATCAGGGACAAGAATATTTATTATAAAAGGAGACCTGGAGATGGGTAGTTAAAATTGGATAATACTCTGAACCAGTAAATCAAGTACCGTCCAGTCCTCATTAGTACCTGAAACCTTACAGGAACAAAAGTGGGGTCTAACACTTCAAGCTCCTCCCTAATCATTACTACTTCACTATCTCTTAGTTCCACAGGCTAATACTTTTTACAGAACACAGTGACCCTCTTGTTTTTCCTCTGTGAAAAAGGGGAACATGTTTCCAGCTATATCCCAATGTGGAGCATGACTCATCTCACAGGTTTTTCACACAGAGCCAGACAGATGGCATATTCTAGCCTGGTGCTTCCAAGGACTGACTCAGCTTTCCACAGAAGGCATACATTATATGTGGGGAGATAACGGGGTATGAAAGTTAGCGAGAGAGGCAAAATCAAGGAAATAAAACACTGGAAAACCAATGAGGTAAGAAGCCAGACTGCAACTCACTGTTCTTGCTTCAGGAAGAACTTGGTGATCAACCCATCTAAAAGAAAAATGTGAGTGGCTATCTGCATGCCACTGTCTCCTAATTTGGGATCCATATGCTCCTCACCTGTAAGACTGCAGAATGTCAATGATGCCAATATAAAGCAGGAGCCTTTCTCCTTTACTATTCCGGGCAGGGATGCCACCCATACTGGGGAAGACAAAAAGAGAAAAGTAAGAAAATTTGTTGGTTAGAGTTGGTAAAGGCTTCTCCCAACCTTGAGTCAAATCAGGACATGGAAAAGACCTAAACTTTACCTGTTTCATCCTCCATGAATTTGGAGAGAGTGAGACAGACTCTTCCTCCAGTCCCAGGAACCACTCTGGAGTAAGTATTATAATCTCATTTTCTCCAAATCTTTGCCTAACTCTCCCACCCCAAAGAGAATCTAGTCACCACTACTCAGCAATTTTGGGAATGCTCCCCGAATTACCTCTAAACTTCCTCAGTACTTTCATACCTTAATTTGTGCCCACTAAGACACTCTTCTTGAGAATCATATTATAGGATACCTTAAAAATGAAACCACCTAAGACATTTATGATATTTCATTAACTATGCTTACTAGATACATGATGTAGAGAGATGCCTTACACAAAGCAGTCTATAATAAATTGTTTCTGATATTCTAATATAATTTGCAGACATATCTAAGACTGAGTGTAAATTTTTAAGCCTTTTCATCTTAAAAATACATCTCCTTCCCAGATGTATTACAAACCCCCAATTAAAGACATCTTCCTTTTCTTTTATATTCTTAAGAAAGTTCATTCTATAGCTCTATAAGCATTAATGTTGCTGACATAACTGCTGAATTAATGCCACTCCACTCCTTCTTTCCAGGAGTGGGGTCCTTTCCTCAAGAAAAGGTGCTATGAGCCTATGTTCTCCTTCCTGGTGCCCCTGAGCCCACTCACTGGTCATCGGTCTCCATGGTGCCACCCCGTCGAGCCTCGCCCTGGATGGATTCCATGGCCGTAGAATAGAGAGCCTTTTGGGGGGCTGGTCTGCGAGTGTCAACCAAGTATTGTGTTTCACAGCTTAGGGCCTCTCGTTGTGCATGATCTATGTTGTGGATTGACATCAAGAGGCTATAGTCCATTATCTTGAAGCTCTGCAGCACCTAATGGAAGGAAAAAAACATGATCTGAGCCTTGGAGGAATATAAGGATATTTTTAAGGATCTGACGGCTTTCATGATCTAATTATTATTGATGGTAAGCCTCTAGAGCTAATCATAAGATTATCTTTTGCTCCTCCTACTTCTTGGAGAAGAGTATGTTAATCTTCTTTGGTCAGTCTTTATTTACATCCCCTTAGCTGGCTCTCATTTGAGTAAATACAAGTTATTTTTTCATGTCCCACTGCCTAGCCCAGTGATCGCCAACCTTTTTGGCACCAGGGACCAGTTTTATGGAAGATGATTTTTCCATGGACTGGGGGGAAGATGCGGTGATTGGGGGGGGGTTGGCAGAGCTCTGCAACCTGGTCCCTAACAGGCCATGCACTGGTACTAGGGGTTGGGGACCACAGGGCTAGCCCATAAGACCCTCTTTGTTCTTTTCATGAATCTTTTCATGAAAAGAACACTACATTCTCAAGGGAACAAGGAATGCATATTTGTGCTACAAAGAATCCACAATAAGGGTGCAGTAAAAGTACACTTTGTGATAGAGTAGATCTATTGGAGGATGTTATATGACCAGCTCCAATTCAGTTCAACCTTTATTGAATACCCACCATGTGTAGACACTGTGCCTGCTTATAAGGATATAAAGATACTTGAGAAAGAGTTTCTGTCCTCGAGGATATTATAAATTTAGAAAGTGATACAAATGTAAAATAAATGCAGTATAGTCTACTGTGTACAACAGTAGAAGTGTTTATATGACAGAGGAGTATAGAGAAGGTCAAGAAATGATATCTAAGACAATGATGTAATGGGTCATATTAAGGTCCAGGGACTACACATCCTATTGCTCTCAACCCCTTCTGCACCTGAGAACAAGGTGGCAAAGGGTATACTCCTATCAGTTCCAGTAGCTCACTCTGGCAGTGTAGCTCAACCAAGTATGTCTTGGTAGGTGGGTGGAATAGGGGATAAAGTGAGCCTGGCATTGACTCTTATGTGCAGTCTGAAAAACCTATGGCCCCAATGGCTGAAAAGTCTCCATTTCTTGCAACCAAAGGAGACAAACTGAAATAGGCATTATCCCAAAAGGAGATGCAGAGTGAGCAAACAAGGTTAAAAAGATAGATAACATTATGCACTAAGTAGAGGAAGATAATCCCACAAAAGCAGTTTTGGGGGAAAAAAAAAAGTAGAGATGCAGAAAAAACAGTAGGAAAAGGTGTCACAAAAACCAAAAGAAAGTATGTTAAGAAAAGTGAAAATAGTCAACTGTCAAATGCTGCAGAAAATTCAAGGAAAGACTGAGAAGTACTTTCTATTTGGCATCTAGCTGGTCGTTGGGGAGAGCAGTTCTTTTGAAGTGGTGAGAGCAAAAGCCAGGACACAAAGGGTTGAGGGAGGAATAAGAGATGAGAATGAAAAAGGAGAAATGGAACCATCAATTAGTCAAAGGCATTGAAAAAAATCCTCCTAAACTTAAGACAGAACAGACGAGCTTGCCTGTATACGGAAGGAAAAGAGCCAGGAGGGACTAAAGCTAGAGGAGGGAGAGGAAGGAAGTGGTGAATGAGGTCCTAAAAAATCAGGAGGAAATGGATCTAGAAGAGAAAAAGAACTGACTTGAAATAAACCAGCAAGTTGAGAAGAAAGGAGATTAAGGATTTTTAAGTGTAGATACATTTATAAATTGGTGATGGGGGTAGCATAAAGGGATTCAACAGGATACAAAGTTAAGGCAGTTTGTTGAGAAACAAAGGTGGGGAGATGGGAGTTAGAAATGGTTTTAAGATTCCAGAAGACATTTTGGAAGAAAAACAAAAAGAAAAAAAAGAAAGAAAGAAAGAAAAAAAAAAGAAATGGTTTTAAGAGAGTTTCAAACATCTGAAATCCCTGTCGAGAGCAACACCAAATGGACAGAATAGCAATACTAAAGGCCCAGGTGGGGATGGATATCATAAATCTGTAGAAATGCCAGTATACACAGTTGTGTGACTTTCTTCAGTAGCTCTTAGCTTCCAAAATATAAATTTGGATTTGGCAGGCAAGGACCAGAGGAATAATGGTGCTGGTATGAAAATCAGCAGAACAATTGACTATGAGGCACAGGCTAGCTAGAGAAGGAAAGAAAGCCCAGTGGGAAGATAAATGGAATAAAGTAAAAAATGCAAAGGTATGGCAATGAGGTAATTAAAGGTTATTTTAAATAAAGTCTGGGACATATGGAGTTAAGGAACAGAGTCCCATTTCCCACAGACTTAATACCGAAGAACAACCAAGCTGTTTTGGTGATTGAGATTTATGGTACCTGAGAGGGAAATATGACACACTCACCAAACAGTCACGCTGCAGGGTCTTACAAAGAGCATTATACATGTCAGCATCCAAAAAAAGACCATCAGGGATGTCTTGTAAGAAGTCCAGGTCTTTAAACGTGGGGAGAGGCTTCTCTCGCTCTTTTTGGGAAGCCCGTCGTTTGTAGGTTGAGCCCTTGAGGTCATATTTGATATGCATTTTGACTGACCGGGGTAAGAGATTGTTCATCACCACAATTCGAATGTTCTTGCCACCTGCCTGCACACAGTATAGTCCATAAAATTTAGGCAACAAAGTCCGAGGGTTCTGGTTGAGGTTCTGAGAGCACAAAAGTAAAAAGTCGTAAGAGAACAAGTTAGCTGTTTTTCAGTGAAACTCAAGGACAAAAGTTGCCACCCATCCTCCCTTTCTCTCCTACGTGGGATTCAGACACAATCTGTCTGCCCATAAGCCCACATCATATTTGTTTAAAATTTCCTAATGCATCTATTTCAATGATGAGATCACCACCAAGCTGAACCACAGACCCTCTGATATAATAATCAGTCAGGATACCAAACATATGACTGATATATTCCTTCAGAGAGATTTAACAGAAGGCTATACCCTTACATAGCCCTTGGTATATAATATATTCTTGGGGGTATTATGGGAGACAAAGAGAGTTCCCTAACTTTTCTAGAACCTCCAAGAGCTATCAGAGTGAGACTGTATAGAGTAATATTAAGAAAGTACTCACTTCATTTCCCAAACTAGGAACTGGACTAAAGAACAGAAAACAAAAACATCTTGAATCTTGCCTCTAGGTAGGACAGTCTAAGCCAAATAATAATATTTAAACTAGAACAGATAAACAAAACTCTTTTTAACCATAGAGAGGCAAAACAGGGTAAAAAGCACAAAAATGAACTACATTCTTAAGACAGAAGCAATGACATTGTTTTGCGCTGCTAAGGTAGCTTCCCCAGCCTTGTCCAGGAGTAGGCAGCACACTCAGCCAGTGCTCTTTCCCCCTTACCATGTAGTATCCTGGAAGCAGCTTCTGCAGAAACTCTGCCTCTTTATGTTGGACCGTCTTAATGATGAATTCATCATCACTGGACACATAGAAGAGGGAACCACTAGCTCCAGAGCTGCAGAGTTCAATCAGTGGTTCACTGCAGAGGGAGTACTACGGCAAAGAGAGAAAAGAGTAAGATATCCAGACACACCAGGGCCTGCCCAACAGAGAAACCAATTACAGATACAATTCTGTGCTGAAGAAAAACTAGAGTGAGGCTGTGGGGAGAGAAGGCCTCTTCTTTTGGAAATATCCCTCTGGCTGGTGCAGTGGCTTACACCTGTAATCCTAACACTTTGGGTGGCCAAGGCAGGAGGATTGCTTGAGCCCAGGAGTTTGAGACCAGCCTGGGCAACATAGCAAGACCCTGTCTCTACAAAAAAATAGAAAAAAAAAAATTATCCAGTGGTGGTGCACACCTGTAGTCCTGGCTACTCAGGAGGCTGAGGCAGAAGGATCACCTGAGCCCAAGAGTTTGGTTTACTGTGAGCTATGACTGTGCCACTGCACTCCAGCTGGGGCAAAAGAGCAAACTCTGTTTGTTTGCTCTGGTTTTTTTTAAAAAAGAAAAAAAAAAAAAAAAAAAGAGGCCGGGAGCGGTGACTCACGCCTGTAATCCTAGCACTCTGGGAGGCTCAGGCAGGCAGATTGTTTGAGCTCAGGAGTTCGAGACCAGCCTGAGCAAGAGCGAGACCCCGTCTCTACTAAAAATAGAAAGAAATTATATGGACAGCTAAAAATACACATAGAAAAATTAGCCGGGCATGGTGACGCATGCCTGTAGTCCCAGCTACTCAGGAGGCTGAGGCAGGAGGATTGTTTGAGCCCAGGAGTTTGAGGTTGCTGTGAGCTAGGCTGACGCCACGGCACTCTAGCATGGGCAACAGAGCAAGACTTTGTCTCAAAAAAAAAAAAAAAAAAAAAAGGAAAAAATGAAATATCCCTTTGATATTGGAGTTTCAGGGTCCTGAGATCCAGAAGCTTACCAAATAATCATCAGGCCGGATGCCAAATAGCTCCCGAAAATAGCGGAAGGCAACAGGTGCATATGTCTTGAAACGAAAGTCATTGTAGTGATGAGCAGGCGTTAGGTTACTTCCTTCACTGTGAGGTTAAATAGAAAAAGGGAGTCTGCCCTAAGAAGACACTCAGAGTCACAGGGGCGGGAGTGGGGGTGGGAGGGTGTACATCCCTCCTGAGACAACCAGAGGGCTTAGATGAGTTACTTAGTGGGACAAAGGCACAACATGGAGAACAAGACACGGGCATAGGGGATCATACTTCCTACTGTCTAATGCATTAGGCTGTTTTTTAGGGATCACTCCACAGTCCAGAAGTATGGCTCACGGAAGTTCTAGAGCTGTGGTCCCCAACCCTCAGGCCATGGACTGGTAGCGGTTGGTGGCCTGTTAGGGAGTGGGTCACAGAGCTCTGCCACCCCCAAGGCTTCCCACCCCAGTCTGTGGAAAAATTGTCTTCCATGAAACTTAGCAACCCTGGGGGTATGGGGGGGGGGGCAGCACACAGCAGGAGGTGAGCGACTAGGCAGTGAGTGAAGTTTCATCTATATTTATAGCTGCTCCCCACTATATCACTGCCTGAGCTCCCCCAGCCTCCATCTTTTGAAAAATTGTCTTCCATGAAACTGGTCCCTGGTGCCAAAAAGGTTGGGGACCACTGATCTCCAAACTCTCCAGCACCTATCACCCTGATTAGGACCAGGTTAAGGATTAGTCAGACCAGAACCACAAAAATTGCCCTGGGTTGCTATGAAGAAGCCATATTTTCCAGGGCATTCCATTGAACATTAACCTCGGTACCTGGGGAAAAAGATACTCTCCACTACGTAGAAATCTTGCATGAGGACATCTCGCTCAGGTTTGGTACTCAGGCTTCCCACAGTGTGCGTAATGCCTAACTGGATGGCACCTTTCAAGGCTGATGAGGTTGTCTAAGAAACAGAAAAGAAATGAGAGCAAAGTTCCTAGTATTAAATCTGACTATACAATAAAAACTCAGAATGGAGAAGCTAGAAGGAGCACTTGAAAGCAAATGCCCTTTAGTCTGAACTACTATTCAGACTAAACTGGGACTATCTAGCTTATCCATTCCTCATGCTTTACTTTGCAATTAGGCCTGGCAAAGATTGCAAGGACAGTGAATACAGAGTAGCAAAGGTGGGACTATCTGAGCCAGCCTCAGCTAGGCAATGTGTTCCTTTCTATCAGCCTGCCTAAACAAAAGTTCTGTATCTATATTTGGAAGATACATTGTATTGAAACAATAATCTTAGTTCTCATTCCTAAAATTCCTGCCCCCAGAATATATCTGGGGCCCTCCAAACATTTATCTCATATAGAATGTAACTAAAATCAAACAATATTCTAATTTGACTACCTGGCTACAAAAGCTTCAGTCCTATAAGGCTGTGGTCCCCAACCTGGTACCAGTCAGTGGCCTCTCAGGGACCAGGCTGCAGAGCTCCACTACACGCACCACTACCCCTCCCCCCTGACTTCCATGGAAAAATTGTCTTCCATGAAACCTGTCCCGTGTGCCAAAAAGGTTGGGGATCACTGCTCTAAGGAAGGGTCTGACTAGTGTCTCAAGGACAATAGAGTGGCAAAAAGAACTGCTAATTGAAGAAGAAAGCGTTAAAGATTCAAATTATTTCTGAAAAAAGAATTTAGAATTATCGTAATATGGTTAAAATACAAATACTAGAGCCCTACTCTTACAATCCAGGATTCTAATCCCACAGGAAAATATTACATCATCTAGATTTGTGCTGCCCAATAGATGCCCAATACACTAGTCACACATGACTATTTAAACTTAAGTTAATTAAAATGAAATAAAAACCACTTCCTTGGTCTTAGTAGCCACAGTTCAAATGTGGCTAGTGGCTAGCATATTGGATAGCACAGACATAGCATATTTCACTGTAGAAACTTCTATTGGACAGCTTTACTCTAAATTATCTCCCTTATCCCCAACTCCCAACAGACATTACTCATATTTCTACTTAGTCCTCAGTGGGCATTAAAAATTATAATAAGTATTTAAAGTGTTTGCCTCCCCAATTAGACTATAAACTCATCTTTTTATCTCAATGTTCAACACACAAAAAGAGCTCAATAAATGTCTCTTGAATTGATGTGGGCCTCACAACCCATTTTGGGGATAATCAGGTACGCGAGAATGTGAGAGTTAGTCCATCTCTGCTACTTGAGACAATGAAATAAAGTCAGAGAACAGACATAAAATTTACATGGGCCAGAAATAGGACTCCAGGAAATCTTTATGATCTATATCTGATAAAGTACAGATGCTAAATGGGAGGTTGAACACTGTTCCTTGGGAAGCCTAAACATCTCCAAATTAGTCCAAACTGAAGAACTGGCATCACCCTAGGATCCAGGATGCTTCCTTCCTGTTTCCCCTTCACCAGTTCAATTTCCTGTTCTTGGCTATCACTACTACCTTTCACGTCCATTTGATACCTAGAGCTCAAAAAAGCAGGTGTTCTAGGCACTATTCACCAGTTGAAATGACAGCCTTAAATTAAAAAATAAAAAAGAAAGAAAGAAAAGGAAGGAAGGGAAAGGAAAAGAGAAGAGAGAGAAAGAAAAAAACATTTGACCTGCTGCCTATATCACCAGGCTGGAATCTGGTCTTCAATTCATGTATATCCAGCAATAGAGGAAAGACAGAAAAGACTTCAAGATACATGGTTCCCTGTGGCAAGGTAAGAATGGCCTTCAGGGCCTATTTACATGTTTATACCTAACAGGAAAACCCAGTTTCTTCAGCTCAGTGAAACAGCAAACAAGACCAGATTTGTTCATTAAAAACATTCTCATTTAAACATAAATATATAAACAGGAGACAATTCACCCTTTGTGAAATAAATTCTAAAGTCCAAGTTGTACGATGTGCAAAGATTCAGAATATCAAAAAATAGGATAGGATGTGAAGAGTAATATCAAAGGGACAGTGCTGAGGTTACTGAAGTAAAATGAGAAGTTTCCATCCAGACACACCTTTTTATATGTTGTCTCTCCTGAGGAATCAACACCCCGGTGGCCTATTTTCTTGATGGGCATGCCAGAGGTATAAGGCACCTAGAAGAAGAAGAGTAATGATTAGTATGATTCCCATGTAATACACCAAATAGCTACCATGAAGGTATAACAAAACAAAATAAACCAAAACACTCAATATACCCTTTCTAGATCCAGAACGTTTTA
This sequence comes from Varecia variegata, assembly GCA_028533085.1. Classification (NCBI taxonomy): domain Eukaryota; kingdom Metazoa; phylum Chordata; class Mammalia; order Primates; family Lemuridae; genus Varecia; species Varecia variegata. The sequence continues at coordinate 40,712,576 of CM052444.1, forward strand.
TAAAATCTTCAGAAGACCCACCCCATGCAAACACACAGCTATAATGTTGCTTCCCAATGAATTAACTACCTAAGAGACCACAGAAGAAAACTCCAAGGGACATACATTTCACCTTTGATCCTCAAAAAGTGACACAGAAAATAAAAATAACTAACATCTAGCTGTTAGGAAGATATGCTGCATTAAAGAAAAGCAGAGGCTAAGCATGGTGGCTCATATCTGTAATCCTAGCACTTTGAGAGGCAGAGGTGGGAAGACTGCTTGAGCCCAGGAGTTCGACACTGGCCTGTGCAATAGTGAGACCCTGTCTCTACAAAAAATTAAACAATTAGCCAGATGTGGTGGCGCATGCCTGTAGTCCCAGCTACTCAAGAGTCTGAGGCAGGAGGATTGCTTGAGCCCAGGAGTCTGAGGCTACAGTGAGCTATGATGATGCCACTGCACTCTAGCCTGGGCAACAGAGAGCCCGTGTCTCAAATATCAAATAAACAAAAAGAAAAGTAGAAACAGGGGAAGTAGGGAATAGCAACCACAGAAAAAAGGATAAACCCCTCAGTTTACAAAAGCAAGACAGGTTAGAAGTGAAGTTCCACAGACAAGTTCTTTTTTTTACCAGCTTCCTTGCAGAAATCACTATCCCTCTAATCCTCAACCCAACCTCAATGCTATCTGCTCAAAGTGAATTCACTAGCAGAAATGATTTAGCCACTGGCAAATCCAACTAATTCTTTATCCCAGGAATTAAAAGGCTGAGGCAATAAGATGGCTTCTCTGAGATAAGGACCTCAGTTTCTTGAAGAGATTTTTGAGAACATGACGTAATATTGTTTTCAACCCACACGACAGCCCCTGAAATAACAGAGGAGTAAGACCGGTAAAGCAGAGAGAGTCTAGAAGGCTATTCCCAAGAGCCAAGATGCCGGCACAACAGACATGAAGGCACTCTTCATGAATGTCCATACTCATTAAGTTAATAAGCCAGGAGGCAAAAATACTATTAAAAATAGGATGTCATAATCTCAAGACCAGATATTCAAGTTCTATTATTCTTACCAAGGCCCCTAGTACCAGAAAATCCTCAGTACATCACCTGACAGATCTTGGAAGATGTTCTGAAAGAATAGCCTGAAGTTCCAGGCCGAAAGGGCCAGCATTCTGAGGCCCTTGCCACAAAACCCAGGAGAGATTTAAGAAGTGAGAAAGATTAGGAAATACTCCATAGGAAGAAAGTTAAGCAAGCTGAAGATATTCTGAGCACAAAAGAGAAACTTGGGAAATTATGGCGACTAGGAGGCAGTAACAGCAAATCAAACGACAGTGAGCTTTAGTGTCAGACTGCCTAGTTTTAATCCCAGCTTTATTAATCCCACTTATTAACTGTGTAACCTTCACTTTTTTGATCTGTAAAACATAGATGACAGCAGTACTTAATTCACCGGGGTTGTTAGCAGGATTAAATAGGAATATCTATCTATAAAGGGCACTTAGGGACAGTATTTACTCTTTGGTACACATTGCCTTTGATACATTAAAAATGCTCAATAAATGTGAGATATTGTTAATATTCATAATAAACTACAACAAAAGTAGAGCTGTATAATTTCTAGCCTACCAAAGAGGTATCTTGTCCATCTACTAAGACCTAAGTAGGAAAAAAATAAAGATGTCATAAATAGGTATCCTTCTATCCCAGATTAAAGTTTTAGTAACCATTGTATCAATATGAAACTCACCTCAGATGCCGTGGGTCTCTTAATTCCAGACGCTGCTAAAATAAATAAATAAAATACAATCATAAACATGTACACACATACACACACACACACACACAATCTCTAGCAAACACAATGAAAAAAATCAGGGTATGAGTCACACTAAACATGAACATAAATTCCTGCCTGTGATACCAGATCCTTACCAGATAGTGATTTTAAATGTCCCTTCCTTCTACTCCTCCACACTTACAGAGGCCTTATGTATATTCCATTCTTGTTTTAGCCCCTTTTCTTACTCAACTATTCGTATTTTCTCTGGGAAATATAACTATTCTTTTTTTTTTTTTTTTTTTGAGACAGAGTCTCACTCTGTTGCCCCAGGTAGAGTACAGTGGTGTCATCATGGTTCATTGCAACCTCAAACTCCTGGGTTCAAGTTATCCTCTTGCCTCAGATTCCTGAGTAGCTGCGACTACAGGTGTGTGCCACCATACCCGGTTAAGTTTTCTATTTTTAATAGAGACAGGGTCTTGGTCTTGCTCCAGCTGGTCTTAAACTCCTGAGCTCAAGCAATCCACCTGCCTTAGCCTCCCAGAGTGCTAGGATTACAGGCGTGAGCCACTGCACCCGGCCAATAACTATTCTTAATACAATTAACCATCAGACTCAGAGGGGCTCATTGATACCATGGTTGAAAAGCGGGTGGGGGGGGGGCAGGGGGGAGCAGGCACAGTGGCTCACAACTGTAATCCTAGCACTCTGAGAAGCCAAGGCAGGAGGATCCCCTGAGCTCAGAAGTTTAAGACCAGCCTGAGCAAGAGCAAGACCCTGTCTCTACTAAAAAAGAGAAAAAAGTAGCCAGGCATGGTGGTGCACACCTCTAGTCCCAGCTACTAGGGATGTTGAGGCAGGAGGATCGCTTGAGCCCAGGAGTTTGAGGTTGCAGTGAATTATGATCATGCCACTGCACTCTAGCCGGGGTGTTAGAGCCAGACTCTTATCTCCAAAACAAACAAACAAAAAAGGAAACAGAAAGGGCATGAGAGATACCCAAGACTCATTGGAGACACTGGAGCTTGACTGATAATTTTTTCTTTTAGAGCTAAAAGGGTAAGAACTTTTAGAGCATATCCATGAAACTTTACTCCTGTATTAATTATTTCAGGAGAAAGAGTTGGTCTATGGAAATGAAGAGCTAAGGATAAGAAAATGCATTGTCAAAAAATAATGAAGAAGTATTCAGTGCAGGAAGAAGCTGATCCTGTATTCCTACATCCCCATCTTGAATTCTGCTGTAAACTTAACAGGAATTCATTGGCATTTAAAGTTTACTTATTAAATATTTATTCAGTGCAGATGTATAAAATATGTCTGTGGCTAAATCTCACAAGTATTATTTATGACTTCTATCCACTTAAATTTAGGAAAGACTTCAGGAATAAATGTGTTTAGGCTGGGAGTGGTGGTTCATGCCTGTAATCCTAGCACTTTGGGAGGCCAAAGTGGGAGGATCACTTAAAGCCAGGAGTTCAAGACTAGCCTGAGTAACACAGTGAGACCCCATCTCTACAAAAAATAGAAAAATTAGCTGCATGTGGAGCATGCCTGTAGTTCCAGCTACTCAGGAGGCCGAAACAGGAGGATCATTTGCGTCCAAGAGTTTGAGGATGCAGTGAGCTATGATGATATCACTGCCCTCACGCCCAGGCAACAGAGCAAGAAGACCTTATCTCAAAAAGAAAAAAAAAAAAAAAATATATATATATATATAAATAAAAGAATAAATATGAAGTATGTCTAGAAAGTGACTACATTATTATATCTATAGAAAATCTACTCTAAAAGGTTAAATCAACTCTTAAGGGTTTGCAATCCCATAGCCCTCACTCATGATCACACTAGAAACACATGATCACATAATCAACTCAGAAAGATAGACTTTCTTGCCCTCATATTAGAGAATATTGGCTTTTATCTTCAAGGACTACTGAAATATCACTTTGACCTAGTTAAAAAGAATTCAAAGGAATTAAGATTAGGTAAAGAATATTAAAAAGAAGAGTCCGAATGGAATGGATCTTCAACAATATATGTTAATATCTGAGTAGGAAGATGCCAGTCCACATATATGGATTAATGGTGAGGCAGCAATAGAGACAAACAGGATTAAGAACAATCAGGTAAAGCTCTAATTATGATTAAAACAAAAATGATCAAGGGCCCCCTGAATTTCAGAATATATAATAGCTGGGCTCATAGACTGTAATAGCTCTTAGCACTAGAAAGCACTATGTATCTATGGTACCAGTCAGCAGAGCAGCAAAATTTCCTTCCTCATAGGCAGGGTAGCAAAAAATGGGTAAGATGGTTTTCATTTCTCTTCTCAAAAAAGGAGGTATGAGCAATGTCATATAGCTGTTAGGAAGATATGCTGCAGAAAATAACCTAGAAAATTGGAAAAACAGACCAATTTTCACTGATGCTTCTCTCCAGCAGAGACCAATAATCTATACCTTTTCTAGGATGATTCCTCTTCAATCAGTTCAACTTTAGCTGGGTGAATGACTAAGTATAATAAATTACAACTGATACCCTAAATTAAAGCTTTCAAGGAACAATAAGCCAGGACAACTCAAATGTATGGTTAAAACTGCTGATAACTTACCGCAGAACTTAAGGTTGTTCACCAACAAAAAGTCAAACCTCTTACATCTTACAACCTTTTAGGCTGATAGTCAAAATGCCGAGCTATTTAAAACTCAGAAGACCTGGTCCACCTGTTACAGCAGGCAAATTGTTTCCTGTATTTAACTAAAAGGAAGAGGAACCTATAATATAAGGCTTATGTAAAGATTAAATGAGATAAACTAAATCAAAATACTTTATAGAATGTAAAGTAACTAGACAAATATGTTGTTACATGTTATTTTAATGCAATAGCAAAGTTGGGCCAACAGCACGGTTTAATGTTCCATTACTTAGACCTTCATGAAATTCTAATTAGCATCTCAAAGTACTTGGCTCCTGCCAAACCCCTCAGCTATGCTGTCCTGTTCCCTAATATACCCATATGCGTGTGCATACTTGTACCCATAGAATCAGTGATTCTCAATGAGGAAATCTGTATGCTTTCACAGTTGAGGAAGCGAACACTGGTTCTAGACTCTTTAGTCAGTGCTTGGCCTAATCCCTCTTCTTTTACCCCAGAGGAAAGGGTTTGGAGGGGACTTGACAGAACCAAGAAGAGCCAGCATCCTTGACAGAACCAAGAAGAGCCAGCATCCAGTCCTAGTCTGACAGTTAATCAACTAGAAAACAAGCTCCTTTGTATGCAAAAAGTCACTGGACTAAGTTTAACAATGGAGAAAAGAGCAGATAAGTGATTTCAAGGAAAAGAGTGGGTTTGAGCCTTACTCTCTAAAAAGTTCTACTTTGCTACCTTTCCTAGTTTTATCACACAAACATGTAGGTTTAGGGCTGCTACACTCTTACAAAGAACCTAGAATGAGGATGGAAGGACTTACTCAGTGGAATTTTGGAGCCAGTTGCTTAGCTATCTGCAAGTACAAAATTAATTCCAAGAGCACAGACAGCTGAAGCAGGAAAAAAAAAAGATACTGGGGTCTAAGTAATAACATTCAGACCAAGTGACACAGGGAAGAAGAGAATCAGGACACAAGACTTACTTTCTTCTTTGCCTGAAGTTTTGCCTCTAGTGGATGGCACAAATGAGATATCTCACCTACCAAAGAATGGAAGAGAAGAGAAAAATACCTAGCGAATTTTACCATTGTTGGTGCAACACTCAGCTTGGTCTGTTTCACTGAGTGAAACCCAGTGAAGAGCAAAGTGACAGTACAAGAAACCAGATACCATCTGCTGAGGCTTGACCATTTGGCCCAAGGCTCTGTCAATGAGAACTCATTTACTGAGGAAGTCCTTGAAACTGCAGAGTCACCAGCACTGCACTTGTTCACCTCATAACCAAGCCTTCTCTTCTGTCAGGAGAGGAGGAGGAGGAGGAGGAGGAGGAAAAGAAGTGGGAATGAGAAGAAGACGGAGAGGAGAAGGAAGAAGACAAATGAAAGAAAAAAAACACAAGAAAACTACTCTATAAATAAGATCAGAAATTTTTTTTTCTTGAGACACAGTCTCCCTCTGTTGCCCGGGCTAGAGTGCCATGGCATCAGCCTAGCTCACAGCAACCTCAAACTTTCTATATATTTTTAGTTGTCCAGCTAATTTCTTTCTATTTTTAGTAGAGATGGGGTCTCGCTTTTGCTCAGGTTGGTCTCGAACTCCTGAGCTCAGACGATCCTCCGGCCTCGGCCTCCCAGAGTGCTAGGATTATAGGCATAAGACACTGCGCCTGGCCTGAAAAATTCTTTGAATGATATTCTGGTTTTTTGTTTTGTTTTGTTTTTTTTTTTGCTCAGAAATCAAGTCTGAATTTCTTTCTTTTTTTTTTTGAATAATATTGTGATCTTAGGGTGGGTGCAGTGGCTCACACCTGTAATCAATCCTAGCACTCCGGGAGGCCAAGGCAGGAGGATCGCTTGAGGTCAGGAGTTTGAGACCAGTCTGAGCAAGAGCGAGACCTCATCTCTACTAAAAACAGAAAAAATTAGCTGGGCATGGTGGCATATGCCTGTAGTTCTAGCTACTTGGGAGGCTGAGGCAGGAGGATCGCTTAAGCCCAGGAGTTTGAGGTTGCTGTGAGCTAGGCTGACACCACGGCACTCTAGCCCGGGCAACAGAGTGAGACTCTGTCTCAAAAAAAAAATAATAATTTCTGGCATCTCTGTGAAAAATATTGTAGGTATATATTATTATTATTATTTTATAATCCATATCTATGATCCACACATGTCATTATCTTTTCAGGTGGGGAAACTGAGCATAGGAGAGTTTCAACATTAACATTTACTCATCCTTAGGAGAAAAGTCTTCTGTGGATTTTGGGATCTGTCTTTCCCCATCTAAGTCAAAACTCTGAAGGATCATTATTCAAATGTCTACATTATTAGTCCACATTTGGAAACGTAGCATGTCCCACATGAGAGCCTGTTACCTAAGGGTGGGTATACAGGCTGATAGCTTGGCTATCAATGCTACCTCTGGTCGTAGGCCAGCTTCTCCTCGCTGGCTCAATTTGAATACATTTCAGCCCCAGTTCAACGCCAAATTATTTCTGCTTTTTCCTCCATCACTATACTATCCTATTTCTCCTTAATGCTGACTATAACACTAAACTGCAATGCTGACAGATTTTTAGAAAGGTTGTTTCTCTCCCATGACCAAACAACTTATATTTGCAAAACACTTTGAAAGCTTACAAGTATATCTCATTTGGCCCTCAAAACAATACAACTGGGAGTGGGAACTATTTTAATCAAGGACTTAAGAGAGACATATCCACCAAATATAATGTGTGAAACTTGTTTGGATGCCTGACTAGAGGGGGAAAAAACCTGTAAAAAGACATTTCAGGAAAAGGAGCCTTGAGAGGAGAAATTAAATAATTATTTTAGAGATGTGACAATACTACTGTGGTTATGTTATACTCCCTCACCCCTACTCCTTATCTGTAGAAATACATTCTGAAGTATTAATGGATGAAATCACACAGAGACTAGGCTTGCTTTAAAATATTCCAAGGGACAGAAGTACAGAAATGGGAAAGTATAGATGCAACGAGATTGGCAAAAATGTTGCTGCTGAACCTAGTGATGGGTACATGGAGGTTTATTATACTACTCTACTTTGTGTATACCTGAGAAATTTTTACAATAAAAAGTTAAGGAAGGCCGGGCATGGTGGCTCACGCCTGTAATCCTAGCACTCTGGGAGGCCAAGGTGGGTGGATCGTTTGAGCTCAGGAGTTCGAGACCAGCCTGAGCAAGAGCAAGACCCCGTCTCTACTAAAAATAGAAACAAATTATACAGACAGCTAAAAATGTATATAGAAAAAATTAGCCGGGCATGGCCCATGCCTGTAGTCCCAGCTACTCAGGAGGCTGAGGCAGGAGGATTGTTTGAGCCCAGGAGTTTGAGGTTGCTGTGAGCTAGGCTGACGCCACGGCACTCTAGCCTGGGCAACAGAGTGAGACTCTGTCTCAAAAAAAAAAAAAAAAAAAAAAAAAGTTAAGGAAAAAATAGCACAGAAAAAAATAAAGCAAGCTTCTTCATCTGAGTTGGCTTCTTTCTGAAAGATACTCTCAGGCAAAAGTAAGCCACCACAAGGATAAACTTCTAACAATGAAATTATTTTTGTATTACACTAACTTCCCAATTTATGTCCATAGAGTTTGTTTCTTCCATGACTGTGAGATTCCAACTATATTAACAGGCCCTAGGCCAAAAAGAATTCTAAAAAACTAGGTAATGTTGCTTTATTAGAAGCAAAAAATAAAGCCACAACAAATAGTCTGCATTAAAAAAAGTTTCAAAATAATTTGTTTTTGAATGGGTCAATACATGATACATAGTCAACCATGGTGATTTAGAGCCCCAGTTCCTCTGCAGTAAGAATGCAAAAGACCTCCAAGAGCAAGGGTGTACTCACTTTGGGAAATAATTTTAAAATTCTGGCCAGAGCATGCTCAGTCTAGCTGAACTCTATAGCTGTTAATGAAAGTTGGTTTTTAAATAGACCGAGTTGAGAACTTAGCTCCTTGAGGGACAAATGAAGCTACTACCACTTTTCAAGCTAAAAATCAATAACCATTTATATTATTGATTCACAATTCAGAAAGGGCCTTTGAGATTTTTAGTCTAATTGTCATTTTTATAAATAAGAGCAAAGAGGAACAGAGGTTAGGGGAGGTACTCAAAATCACAAAGCAAAGGCAGTGACAGAGTCAGAATTGGAACCCATATTCCTATCAACTCTCTTTCTTCTAAATCTTCTTTTGTTTTTCATTTCCTGGCCAGTATTGCTGGGACAAGGAAGCACCAAGGGAACTAGAATGCTCTAACAAACCAAATAAATCTTAGATTTACTAATGGACAATATGAACACATATGTTCTTCCCTTGAAGTATCCTTGTCTTTCATTTTCACTGATAAAGGATTAAATGTATAGTCCTCCTTCAATTCCTCTCCATGAAAGTAACAGTACTTTGCCTCTCTGGCAATAGTTATCAATATCACTGGCAAAAATAGTAAGACAGTACCTTTTTTTTTTTGAGACAGAGTCTCACTATGTTGCCTGGGCTAGAGTGTAGTGGCCCCTTTGTAGCTCACCACAACCTCAAACTCCTGGGCTCAAGCGATCCTTCTGTCTCAGCCTCCCAAGTAGCTGGGATTACAGGTACACGTCACCACGCCCAGCTACGTTTTTCTATCTTTAGTAGAGATGGATGGGGTCTTGCTCTTGCTCAGGCTGGTCTGAACTCCTGAGCTCAAGCAATCCTCCCGCCTCAGCCTCCCAGAGTGCTAGGATTATAGGCCTGAGCCACCACGCCCGGCCAACCTTTCATTTCTTTTAGTGAGATTATCTTTGTTCTAACTCAGACAATGCCAGTATTCTAGGAGCACAAACTGTCCTTCAAATGTGATACCTGAAGTAGTAGTTTGGATTTTATAGATACTATAGTCCTTACTAGTAGTAGAAAGTACCTTTTTGTCTTTGTAATAAGCATTAATTTAAATAGGGGGGGAAAAGCTCCATTCATCTCAGACTATTAGTTTTTCTTTTGTTGTTGTTGAGACAGAGTCTCACTCTTTTGCCCTGGCTAGAGTGCCGTGGCATCAGCCTAGCTCACAGCAACCTCAAACTCCTGGGCTCAAGCAATCCTTCTGCCTCAGCCTCCCAAGTAGCTGGGACTACAGGCATGCGCCACCATGCCCGGCTAGATTTTTTTTCTACATATTTTTAGTAGTCCAGATAATTTCTTTCTATTTTTTTTTAGAGACGGAGTCTCGATCTTGCTCAGGCTGGTCTGGAACTCCTGAGCTCAAACGATCCACCCACCTCGGCCTCCCAGAGTGCTAGGATTACAGGCGTGAGCCACCAGGCCCGGCCAGACTATTAGTTTTTTGGGGGTGTTATGTAGGACCATGACTTGTTCTGATCAAAAGCATAAGGCTTGTGAATACTGAATTTGGAATGGACAAAAAGAATACTTCCCATAAGCAAACCCAAAAGTTTGTTTTATTTTAGAGATCTTAGAATTGACCACAGAATTAGTTAATCCTTGGCAAAAGTCCACATTAACTTTTAAAATAGTTTCTGAAAGAATGATCAATTATTCCATATACTATGCACTGAGGAGCTCAGAATTGTTTTTGCTTTTTTAGGAAGGCCAAGGTGAGAAAGAAGTTTCCTCTGTACTGTTCCCTCCTTCACCAAGGACTCCTGGTTCAGACAGTACACATTCAACAACAAATATTTAATCTGGTTTAAAGTCAAGTTAGTTCAGACACAGGCTTTCAAATTAGTGAGGGGAGCAATAACAGCACAGTGAGCAGGAATGTGGGCTCTGAAATCAGAACACCTAGGTTTGCTATGTTTGAATACTAGATCCAATATATACTAACTAGGTAACCTTGGACAGTTTGGTTAAAACTTCTCTAAGCCTTGGTTATCCTTACCTATAAAATGTAGAAATAATAACACATACCTCATGGGGCTGAGAATTAAATAAGTCATGTACAGACTTAATTTACAGTAAATGCTCTATAAATACTAGCAGTTATCATCATCATTGTGAATTATGAAACCCCATCTGCAAGATGGGAAGGGTCAGGGGAAATGAGAGGTACAACAGAAAGAGAAAAGGAAAAGACTGAGAGACTAGTTTACTGAAACAAAAGGAAATGAAGTTATAGGAAAATTTTGAGGGAGACAAAAGGTAGTCAATATTCCTATTATACTGGAGAACTGTGAGAACTGTATGTTAACATAACATCTTTTCCGAACAAGGCAGAGGGATGTGGGAACTATAGTCAAATAATGCTTGCAGGACGTCCACAGCCTTCTCAGAAGAAGACCATGCACTACCACTACAAAAAGACTACAATTGTTATGGGGAAGAGGAGCTGGCTGCTAGTTACTGCGAGGAGCTCATGCTTCTTCAGCACAGATACACATCAAATCTACCTCTCTTACGGTTGACCCCACAGCACAGAAAGTTGAAACCTAATGAGGAAAAACAGAAAGTTATCACTTACTTCTGGGGTTCTATTGGCTTATGGCAGAATAAGCATATTTCTAATAAAAACTCTAAAGTTTAAAATTATGAACTGGACCTGGTCCAATCCCTAGCATCATACCATGAAATGTGAGATAAATGTCCAAAAAAATGACAGAAGGAGAAGCTGTGGCACAAAAATTCCAGAAGTGGTCACAAAACTTGTACCCCCAAATCATTTCACTCTGGAGTGAATTCAGATTGCCAGAATTTTTCACTTATAAGGTTCCTCTACAAGCAAGCTTCTGCATGTACATTTTGTTCAGTGGTCTTCTACACCTTGAGGGCAATTTGGCACTATCTAGCAAAAAGCTTTAAAAATAAATATGTAGGGCTGGGCGTGGTGGCTTTTGACTGCAATCCTAGCACTCTGGGAGGCCAAGGCAGGAGGATTGCTTGAGCTCAGGAGTTCAAGACCAACCTGAGCAAGAGGAGACCCTGTTTCTACTAAAAATAGAAAAATTAGCCGGGCATGATGGCTCGTGCCTGTAGTCCCAGCCACTCAGGAAGCTGAGGTAAGAGGATTGCTTTAGTCCAGAAATTTGAGGTTGCAGTGAGCTACGATGACACACTGCACTCTAGCCTGGGTCACAGAGCAAGACTCCACTTCAAAAAAAAAAAATTAAAAAATTAAATCAAAACTAAATATGTAGGCCAGGCACAGTGACTCACACCTATAATTCTAGTGCTTTGGGAGGTTGAGGTGGGAGGATCACTTGAGGCCAGAAGTTCAAAGCTGCAGTGAGCTACATTAGCATCACTGCACTCCAGCCTGGGTGACAGAAGGAGACCTGTCTCTAAAAGTATAAAATAAAAAATATCTAAAATTTGGGGGGTGGGAGGGTAAACCCACAACTAATGGAAGCCAAACGCACTGTATGGGGGAGGGACATGCTTGTAGCCCTGGCTTGGGCAGGGCAAACAGATTACATGTAACCAAGATGTTTGTACCCCCATAATATCCTGAATAAAAAATAAATAAATCCAAAAAAAAATATCTAAAATTTGATCCCAAAGTAGTAATTTATCCTAAGGAAATAATTAGTCAAGTGGACAAAGATGTATATACATTGTAGCACTACATATATAACTATAATTGCATAGATACTGTTATTGGAAAGAATCTAAATGAATAAGAGGGGACTGGTGGTATAAATCGATGTACAATCATAAAATGGAATACTATATAACAATTATTTTTATATACATTTTTGGATAGGATGTCACAATAAAGTGTTGACTGGAAAAAGGTCAAAAATTACATAGTAAGTACCACAAAACCAGTGGCTTAAGAAAATTACATAGTATGATATCTTTATCGATAAATTTATATGTACTTATACACGTAAAAAAAGTTCATTAGACTGTATGCCAAAACATTAAAATATAAGAACCTCTGGATAGCAAGATTAGGTTAATTTTGTGACATTTCTATTTTTCCTTAACTATATAAACTTACTATAACTATTTTAATGCATATATAATTTAACAATTAAAAAGGGATAAACACAGATAGCCTTACTGTCATTTTCTTTGCTTTATAACCCATTTTTCCCAGTAAACCACAACTTAACAGTCCCACACATAAAAATCACCATCACTCCCTATACACACATTAACTTAAGCTCATTATAATCATATTATGCTGTTGCAAAGATAAGCTAGAAGGAAAAATGTAAAAATGCCTAGAATGCTGCTGACAATCCCAAGCTAAAAATAAGTATGATTCTCATACTCTTGCAGTCTCTTTCTCAAATACATGTTACTTTGAGATGCCTATATAACCTGAAACAAACCTATATCAGCACATATGATAAAAGGTTCTCTCTAAAAAAGGGAACTATATCACTCAGAATACTAATGGTTTCCTATAAAACAAGGATATCCAGTTTCAGCATATCTCCTGGATACCAAGACTTGAAAAATCTTAAAGATCTAGCCTATCTGCTTCTGGAAATGCTGTTGGTGAAACAAAAAAAAAGATCTAGCCTGTAAATTATGAAAATAAACCAGGAAATCACTAATATTACTAAGATAATTTCAGAACACCATAACCAGTCAAGTCAAATGCCAAAGTGGTAACAACCCAGTCAATTCTTGCTATAATACAAAGTTGAATCATCACATTGTGTCACAGAAATTTTTTCTGAGTACGCATCTGTCGTGGTGGGGTAAAGGAAAAAAAAAAAAAGAAATTTTTCTGAGTAACTTTGTACTAGTCTTAAGGAAGCATTCCATTTTGGTCCTTGGCCCCACCTCAATTGTGTTTGTGGTGAATAAAGTACTGGAAAAGCTGGTTTCTAGCCACTTGGCAAAATACCGCTATTATTCTCCATAAATTTACTTGCTACTACTGAAGCCACTGGAGACTAAGATTCACTATTGAGAGGAAGGAGAAAATGGAAGGAAAAGAAAAACCATTAATATAATTCTGAGAAGTGTGAAAAAGGTAAACTTCAGAGAAGGGAATGGGCTGGCATTAAAATAAATAATTTAACAAACATATTTCAGACAATGAATAGCTGTTAACAAGCTGTTTCCCCCCCCACAGCATGTGGAACAAAACAGAGTTGGCCTTAATAGCAGAGCTTCTCCCTGAGCTTTCAGAGCAGAAGCATTTCCGTCGGAGACAAGATGACATCACCTACCAGATGAGAAACTAAGAGGCAGTGTGTGACTGACTTCAGTGTTTAAAGTACACATATAATTTGGGATGCTAGAGGCTGGCTGGATGTGCATTCCTCAGACAACTGGAGTTTTGTCCAAATAGGTCATAGAGAAGCAATTTCAGAAACCCAATTCAATTACCTACCAACACTACTACATAAATATACCAATAATTCCTACATAGAGCACAAAGAGATAAGCAGGCTGGGTGTGGTGGCTCACACCTGTAATCCTAGTGCTCTGGGAGGCCGAGGCGGGAGGATGGCTTGAGGTCAGGAGTTTTACAAAAAGATAAGCAGGCTTTTGGGAAGCAAAATGCTAATTCTTAGTGGACTCTTGGTTGGTAAGACTGACAGCAAGAGATTTTAAAGGGGGAGAAAAAAGCAAAAGTAAAACCCCCTACAACAAAACAAAAATAGTATCAACCCAGTTGTTTGCTGGAATATCTGAAGCAATCTCTCTGGTCCTAGTCAACTTGGAATACTGAAAGCCATTCTAACTATACTCCTGCAGGTGGGAGGCACAATATGTTCTCCAAATGAAAATACTCTGAAATGTCAGCTTGTCTTCTGAGAAGTATTGCTGAGACATAGCTCTAAGCAAGTGTTAAAAAAAAAAAAAAAATTGTGCCATCACTACACTTTCAATAATAACTGAACCAAGCCAATTAGGAAAACCAAGCCACAGCTCAGAGAAAAAGTTAAATTTTGTTTCCTAGCAGTTGTCAATTTTTCCTAAAGGATCTTCTAGGAAAAAGTCAGAAAGGGAAGGATGTTCCTAGAAACAAAAGCTGAAAAGCAGTTTGGTCTACCACTCCTAACTAAAAGTAGTATAGCAAGGAATGAGCCACAAATTTATTATTATTAAGATTCATCTTAATAATATATATCATTTACGTATACATCTTTGCCACTAGTAACAATCTCTCTGAACCTCAGCTTCCTAATTTGGAAAATTCGGGGGTTAAATTAAAATACCTCCACATTTCCCTCTAGGGAAATTTTGCTTCTAGTTCTGTAAGAGCAAGTTTCATGGTTCTCAGGCCTAAAATATGTATCCCTTGGCACCAAAACTTTGCTTGAAATTAGGAAGAAAATTCAAGTCCTTCCTTAAAAGACCTAGGTCTCTTGAATAGCCAGCCACCCATGGCCAAGAGGCATTTGAGATTTGAGGCAGATTGCCACCTCTCAATTCTATTTCCAAATCTAGCTTTATCTATCTTGAAAAAGCAATGAATTTTGGTGGGTTAGAATGTTCATATTTCAGCAGAGAAAGCCTAATGATATTTAATGATATCATAATGAGCATTAATTGCCTCAAGAATGCACTTACAGGCAATTATTATTTGCCTTATATACTTAACCCCCACCAAAGGAAATAAGGCCAAGTTACTTCCCTGCCATGAGGTCCCTTTTATACAGGTTCTTGTCAATGAGAGCTTGAAGTTTACCGTATTTGTTTAACTACATTGTGCAAAGAAAGGCTAACATACTCTAGGTAATTATCTATCTTAAACATCCTAAAAAGAGGAAAAAAAAAAAAAAAAACCTCTTCCCATTTTCCCATTCCCTCCCCTCAACTTCCCTTGCTCATCTCCCCTGAGCCCAGTCCCCACCAACATCAGTAATTCTTTGGGATAGTGATTATTCTGGGTTAATTCCATATTGCTTAGTTAAGTACACAAGGAAAACAATAACAAGATATGTTGTATTCCCTACATGGGACCTGCCCTCCTCTCTTTTTTGCCTAAGTCTTCCTCAGATCCCAACAACAGAGTGAGTTTCCGAATCAGATGTTTATAAATTAATACATATTAAATACAGCCATTACAAATAAACAGACTGGAATTTCACTGGAGGTGAAAGAAAAATGACTGGAGACAGAGTTTAACAAGATGGAGGGATTGAGGGGAGAAAAAGTTCACTTCAAACAGAAAACAGTAAAAGAATTAAAAGCTCATAGGACATATGAACAAAACAGGATGAACACATGTGGAAATTAACTTTCTTTTGATGGGAAAGGGTGGAGAAGTGAGATACGATAGGGGAAATGGGCTAGGAAGGGGTTTCCTCTAGGAAACACCATTAGTCCAAACATTAAGTCTTTGAGAATCAGTGATGGACTGGGTTTGGAACATATAAAAACAGAGATTCCCTAGACCTGGCTATCAGGAAACAGCATATTTCCTGAAGTACACTTTTACCCAGTAAAAGGAAGAGAGAAAAAGAAACTGACAACATTGATCTTCTTGTTGCATACTTTATGTCAATTAAAAATACTTCAAAATTCTAGGAGAGAAAATGTCCAGCTTGAAGAATAAAATAACCACCTTCCCTCTCCCCAGTTCTGATGCTGGCCTTGTGTTATCTCTGTTGTCCACTTCATAGGCTATAGTTTCTATTATATTATCAAAGATAAACAGGCTAATAAAATACTTACAGCTATTAGCACATATTTGAGAAAAGGTATTAATCAGAAGAGTTTTTATCAACCCAGAAGAGCCCACTGACATTAAAAAGCAAAACACTGTTTTGATACTCAAAGCTAACTTGTAAGTACACATTACCAATTAATAATATCAGATACCAGATAACCTATAAGGCTAATTATACTTGACATTGGGCTTGAACAGCCATAGCAGAAATAAATGGTTAATCAGAAACAATGACATTCTGATGTCAGTTTTCCAGCAGAATCTACCAAGGAAACAAAAGAAAAGGAGGGTGGGGGTGGATCAAAAAACCCCTGTGGGAGAGCAAGCAAGCAGAAAACTCTCTCCCTACTTATAAAATATCAACCAAAATGGTATCTGGTGATATTCTGACTACACTACATTGTGTTCTATCTTTACATTTCCAAATTTCAGTTTCTCACTCAAGTAAAGTGGTCTAAATTGCTTTACTTTCACTAGAGTGGAAGAACTGGAAAAGAGCACGGAGCCTACAAATAAATGGTTTACACTGTATATAAAGAACACAAACCAAAAAATCATCAACAGGAACCCCTATCATTGTACTGGTGGGGCTCTGATGGGAAGAACAAAGCCACCAGAATTATGGAATGAGAGGGGCCCTACTATAAAGGTCCCAAGCAAAAATGCTTCAATCCTGCATCCTCTGGGGTTTACCTCAGCACTTATGGGGGGGAAAGTCAGGTAAGGAGCCTGTAAAGTTACCTCCAAATCATTTGTGTTCCTGATAAAGTCATATAGGTGAGGGGTGACAATTTCAAAAATGTTCTGGTCTGAAGCAGAAGCTACAGTTCATGATCATCTATGGTTCCAAGGGCTTCTTTCCTTGGGGGAGTCACACGTGATTTTATAGCACAGCTCTTATTCCAGGGGAGCAGTGAACACCTTAGCATCTTAACTTTCCTTTCTAAGCCCTCCACTAACTTCAAGTCTCCAAAACAGAAACTCTTTACTCTCTTCATGGTGGTAAAAGGGTCACTAAACTGAATTTCAAGGTCTTGATGGACTAAAGGAAGTTAAACTAGAGATGGGGAAACAGGCTTTCTACTCACTGGTGACAGATGGTTGCAATGTTAACAGAATCTCATCAGGGCTGATTTCATTATTAAGTGGTGCCACTGTCCAAATAATGATGGGGGAGAATGGAAGGGAATAAATAAACTTCCTTTATACACCAAAACAGCTGAGACTAGACAGCAAACTGCATCATCTTTTATTAACAATTAAAGTGTAAGAACAAGCACATGATGATGGCTGCTGTAAGCTGATATTCATTTATAATTGCCTCCCCCAAATCCAAACATGGTAATTACTCCAGTGGGAAAAGATGTTAAACATCTCTTAGAGCTTATGGTTTGCTTTAGCCTCTGTATTTCACTTGTCAGCAGTATAAAAGACTGGCTCTGGCTTTATAGTAAAACAATCTAGACAGGGATTTAATATTAGCAGGAAACAACTCTTCTAAATAACTCTCCTTCTCAATTTGAATGCCAAAAGATTGAGCCCCCAAAGGTAATGAGTGGCTAATCTAAAACTATGTCAGTCCATCTGTCCCTGAACTATGACATTCTTATTTTATATTGATTTTTTGACATTGCCAGAGAACCCTGTCTTTAGAATTTCAGGGTTTCACCAAAACTTAAATGGAGTTGAGCTAAACATCGAAAAACAATAAATTGGTTTTAGGATGGTTGAAACACACATACACCTTGCATTTCTACAAGGCCAGCCTTAGAAGGCCTTTAAGAATTTAGGAAATCAAAAACCATCACTTATTCCTGTCAACTTTCTAATTCTCCTGGTATCATCCAGACAGAGAAGAATCTCCTCCAATCACAGATAAAACCCTTTCTTAACAGCCTTTTTTGCATCAGAATCAAACATCTTATACTCTTCAAAAATATATCCTTGAAAGGAAAAATTCTACTAAATGCACTAAGCCCAAGCCTAAGTAAACATGCAGATACATACAAAAAAGTCAACACTTTGGTATCTGCACACAATAATTCCATAATGTTTTTAGGTATATTTATGAACAGAATTTGTCTTAATCCAACTATTTCAATATTTGCCAAAGAAGCAGAGAACAAGGGTGTGAGAAACAAAAGTTAAAAAAAAAAAAAAAAGGAATCCAAGGCCATTTATTTTTAACTTAAGAGATTTTTACACCTTAACTTCACATACAAACGTAGGGTCAAGGAACTGTAAAGTCCACTGAAGCCTAATATTTGACTTTCTGGTGAAAACAAAAACATTTATACAGTCTGTATTTACTGCTAGCCCTAGGATCTGACAAAAACAAAAAAAAACCTACAAAAATATCAAATAGTAACATCTAAAAAAGATATTAGGACCATCTGAAATAGGAGTAGGGACAGAAGAGGAAGATGTATCAATAAGTAACAAAGAAATATTTCCTTGTTACTCCTAAACCAGTATACCTAGCAGGTAATTCTATGAGATAGTGGCAGAATCAGATTTTGGAATATAAACACATCGCTTTTAAGATTAACCTGGCTTCTAACAGAGCAAATACCTGACTTCAGAAGTCTGCTTAAGGACCACACACAACCATTCTTCTTTTTGGGTAGGGGAGGAGGAGCAGGTTTCAAAATAAGGAGCTACTGTATTAAAAAACTTGTAACTTCTACTTTATCCTTTTTCACGCTTAGAATGCAGCATGAATTGCTCTGACCCTATAATGCTTTTATAGAAAAGGCAAAATTCACCTCTCAAGAAACTAAAAATAGATGTACATAAACAAAACTTCAGCTTATGAAGAAGATACTAGTGACTAGGTATTCCCTGAGCTGGAATGTAAAAGGTGGAATTCTCTATTTAGCCAATTCAAAATGGTAAGGATGCAATCGGAGGCCTAAGGAAATGTCAAAATCTTAAGTAAAGCATCCAACATCTGGCAGCCTCTCCTATTCACAGTGTAGAGGCAACACTTACTGTAGGACACCAGAAATTTCTGATGGAAGCTCTAGAACAGTTTCTGACTCACCCACTCCCCTCCCAACATACACACATTTTCCCTCCTACACACAATCTGTTTCTTTTCTTGTGGGCTTCCTCAGCCCTCCCTCCCTCAATCTTCATTAGTTTTTAACTACTTTGAGCTCTATTACCTGGTTCCCTTCTCCAAGTTCCAATCTCTTGATACAGCCTAAGCATTCTTCCAGTCCATCTTTTACTATGCAATATTCCCCTACAGCACTTACAGCTAGCCCCCACATATCTTTCTTTTACTCAGGGCTAATTCCCAATATCACTTTCCTCAGTCTCTACAGCAATTCAAGACTCCATTCCATCTTCTTCCCATCTGTTTTTAGGGTCTTGTCTTTTTTTTTTTTTCCTTTCCCTAGAGACAGGGTCTTGCTCTGTCGCCCACGCTGGAGTACAGTGAGGCCAGCACAGCTCACTGTTATCTGGAACTCCTGGAATCAAGCAACCCCCCCCCCCATTTCAGCAGCCAAAGTAGTTGGCACTACAGGCGCGCCACCACGTCTGGCTAAGTTTGTTGTTTTTTGTAGAGACGGGGTCTCCCTATGTTGCTCAGCTGGTCTGGAACTCCTGGCCTCAAGCGATCCTCGCGCCTCGGCCTCCCCAAAGCGCTGGGATTACAGGCGTGAGCCACCACGCCTGGTCTGTTTTTAGAGTCTTTTGAGCCTCATTTCCCACATTCTTCAGGATCTCTTCAAAACTTTCCTTTCCTTCCCAGATTTGGGTAGTCCAGAGATGGGGGTCACCAAAGGAGTTAGTTTGAGAAAGTATGTATGTGTGTCAGTGCACGCGCGTCTGGGGAGTGGGGTGCGAAGTGAGAAGAAATGACGCATTAGGGGGAGTCTCTAAGGAAAACGACGGCTTTAACAACTCCCACTCCCCAACAAAATTCACGACTCCCTAACTCCCCAGGACCGAAAGCATCCCGTAACTCCTCAATACCTTTTAAGTCCCATGGCTTGTCATCAACATTTTAATCCAATTAACCCACAATCAACTTGGGTTCTACCTGCCTCTCACACCAAGTAGTTCCTCTCTACTTATCAGGCCTCCATTTACTTTAGTTTCTCTACTGCCTTTAGTTTCTCTTCTGTTTCCTTCCTCCCCCACCTTCAATCTCCATCCCTCCTCCTCAAGGTCCACAAGCACGTCTCCTCAAAGATAGCCACCGTTTTTGACATCTTCTCTTTTCTCAGTTAAACTCATCCTTTCCTCAGACTCCGCCTGCCAGTTCAGAAATCTCTGCCATTTGAAAGCCCGCCCTCTGTCCTCCTTACCGGCAACCCCTAGGACATTCCCAGCTACAAGTGCCCTCACAGATCTCGCTCTTCCCCCCCATCATACATTCCTCACCAGCCCTTTGCCCACGCTCTGCCCGGCTTACCTGAAGTCGAGGCACAGGAAGGGACCCCGGGATCAGAAGACGAAAACCCGACCGCCGACGGCGCAGGGGAGGCCGACGCCATCTTGGCAGCCCCCTCCCCCTCAGCGGCCTGGCTCCCTTTCAATCCGGCTCTTCCTCTTCTCGGAATCGAATCTTCCCCACGTCTTTTCACAGAACCGGCGTTCTGCGGACCACCTCGCCGCCCCCTCAGGGGCCTCCCTCAGACACGTCCAGCCGGCTCCTAGACCAGCTCAGGGCCGCACCATTCGCCTGGCATGGGGGAAAACGCCCGTCTCACTCCCACTTCGAAACTTTAACCGCTTTCCGCAGTAGGTTCTTTCCCCTTTCACAAAGGAGTAAGCTCAAGCCGGCTGCTAGGACCCTGCGTCCGGACCAAACCACACCTAATGGAAAAACGAGGCATGAGAAGTACCGGAGGAGCAACCACCCCCTCCCCCTCCAGTCTAGCCACAGCCTGTTTATCGCCCAACCCCTTCGCTCAACTCCCAGTGGCCAAGGAAATCCAAACACTGCGCGTGCGCCCGACCTTCTTCTCTGGGTTTCCACCCCTTCAATGGGGAGGGAGAGAAGCAAAGCCAATCCGGAGGCCGCTGATGGTCACGTGAGGCGGGTCCTTCAAGCCCTAATCCTCAAGTTGAAGATGTGCGCGCCCCAATCCGCTGACAGCCCCTACGGTGGCTCGGTAGGTCAACTTAGATTCGGCTCTTTGGAAGGATTTTTGAGAGCTCTGAACTTGGCGTAACAGTTGGCCGGGCCGGTCCTCTCAAACTCACAGCCCAGGAAAGAACTTCGGACTAAAGGATTGGAGTCAAGTCAGAGACGTTAAGCTGTTGAATATCACAAAACATCATATGCCACCAAAAACTCCTTCCTGCCCTTTTCCGATTTTACTGCCATGTTTACTATTTAGTTTAACATGCGTGCATGTGTTACCTTCCTGCTAAAGACATTCGAAAAAGATCT